>CM050448.1:100484492-101684492 GCA_027563935.2 Costus lasius
CCTCTCTGATCGTGATAACGTAAGTTATCATTACCGACATTGAAGGAAACCCTTAGGGTCGCACAATTTGATGATATGGCTTACTTCTGTCAGATCGTGTGGACTGAATGGTTTTGGTTCAGTTTAAAGGAGTTTATACTCTGATTGGAAGTGAGATCTGGTCTGATCATGTTTGATTGATTAGGGCTTGAGATCGGTAAGCTTCGATCGGGAGAATTGATGCTTGATCGATGAGATCAAGAGCATCAAGAGATATGTGGTTAGATCTTGAGCCTTCTGGTTCATATGAGATCTAGACCATGGCTTGGTTTGATTTGGTCTTTGAACCAAATACAATAGAATCGGTTCACATAAGTGAACGCATGGTTCAAAGTGAGAAGACGTTTTGGTTGGTTCGAAAACATGGGCGCATGGCTTGATGACTTTCTATTTTTGGAAGCCATAAGCGTTCCCACGTTGGATAACGCCTCAACGCCTCCCTCTCTCTCGAATGAATGCTTCTCCTCTCGTGTGTGTGTCGAGGCTCCACGAAAGAGAAGAGGTAGAGAGTTTTCGCTTAGCCAAGAAGAAGAACATCTCATCTTCTCCTACACGTTGAAGGACACCTTGGAACTTTGCTAGCACAAAGAAGAAAAGGGAGTAGCCATCGTCACCTTGTGTGCGACTGCTTTGGAGGAGAGCCGCTCGCCCTCTATATTCTTCCAAGTCTCCATCCAAATAATGGCCATGGTAACATCCTATCTTCTCATTCCAAGAACTAATAGTTGATCATATGTTCATGCCATGCGATCTTCATGAAACCCTTGTTTTCGCCCATGAAAAATTTTATATGCGCCTGAATTAGGGTTTCCCCACCTTTCAGATAGCACTACAATCTTCAGTTGAAGTAACAGTGCATGTGCCATAATCATCTAGTTTCCTTTTACTAGACAAAATTTCCTATAAAAACTTGGCATAAGATGGCATTTCAGTAATAGCTTCAGTAAATGAAATGTTAACATATAGCTTTTTCAGGATTTCAAGGAATTTGCCAAACTTTTTATCTAATTTATTCTGAACTAACCTTTGAGGAAAGGGTATAGGTGGCTGGTAAGGAGCAAGCAAATTAGGTTTAGGATTATCTTTTTCACATGATTCATCTCCTTTAGGTTTATCACCCTTTTGAGGTGGTAAATAAGTTTGGGGTTCCTCATGTGAAGAGGATTCTCCTAACTCTAATTCCTCTTCATTATCATCAAGTCTTTTTTTAGTGTTTTCAAACCTCCCTCTAGGTTCTCCTAGTTGTTTCCCACTTCTAGTCATGATGGCATTGCAATGCTCCCTAGGATTTATCTCAGGTTTTGCAGGCAACTTCCCGGGGGTCTGTAAGGTACACTAGCATGTTGGGCAATCTGATTTTCAAGAATTTTGTTGTTGGCTTCTACTCTTTCCAATCTGGAGTTGATTTGATGAAAACTTTTCTTAAATTCTTTAATTTGTCTATTTTGATTTGACATGAGTTGGTCTTGCTTAGACATAAACTCTTCAATTTTTCTATTTTGGTTTGACATGAGTTGGTTTTGCTTAGACATAAACTGATTTTGACTAGCCATAAGTTTTTCAAACATGGATTCTATATTTGAATTCTGATTTTGATTTTGATTAAAGTTCTGATTTGGTCTTTGATATCCTTTATTCTCAGTATTCCCCCTACATTGTTATTGTTTTTCCATGAAAGGTTGGGGTGATTTCTCCATCCAGGGTTATATGTACCAGAATAGAGATCATTAGGTCTACTTTGATTATAATTCCCTATGGCATTCACATGTTCATTACCCTGATCAACAACTATTCTACAATATTTAGTAGTATGACCATCATTGCCACAAATTTCACAAGTGATAGCAGAAACAGAAGCAGTTTGCATAGAATTAAACTTACTGCACAAAAAGTCTACCTTCTCTGCTAAGGATCGCCATCCATCACTTTCACCCTTACCTTGAGAAGGCTTGTGAAGTACTCCTCTCTCGGTAGTCCATTGATTGTGATTTAATGCCATCTCCTCTAGCAGTCTGAAGGCTGCATCTGGATTTTTGCTCATAAGAGCTCCTCCTGCAGCAGCATCCACAGTCATTTTAGTATTATCCTATAATGTATAGTAAAAAATTTGCAGTAAACTCCAATCTTCAATGCCATGGTGAGGACACTTCCGCTGTAATTCAATGAATCTCTCCCATGCCTCACTGAACGACTCCCCACTTCTTTGTTGAAAGTTTGTAATTTGATTCCTCAACTGAAGTGTCTTGCTAGGGGAAAGTATTTTGTCAAGAAGGAATTTGACAGTTGATTCCAAGTGGTGAAGGTACCGGTTGGTTGTGATTAAAGCCATGTCTTTGCCCGGTCCCTAAGAGAAAAAGGAAAAAGTCTTAATTTCAATGCATCGCTAGAAACACCATTAAATTTAATAGTATCGCATAATTCAAGAAATGAGGCCAAGTGTTGGTTGGGATCCTCTAGTGGAGATCCTCCAAATTGATTTTGTTTAAACATTGAAATAAAAGCAGGCTTAATCTCGAAGTTGTTAACCTCTATTGCTAGCCTAGCAATACTAGAATGAATTTCATGTTGATTAGGGGCTGCATAGTCCCTAAGTGTTCTCTGATTGTTCTGATTATCTCCCATCTCTAATATTTCTTCTTGTAACTCCGGTTGGGATGTCTCTTGCAGTTCTTCTTCTAATCTCAACTTTTTGCGCACTCTTAATGTTTTATTGATTTCAGGATCCAATGGTACAAGTGGTCCTGACCTAAGACTCCTGCGCATGCAAAGTAGATAGATCAAGTGATTTCAATAAACAGAAAATAAGCAGTAAATAAAAAACAGTAAATAAAAACCTAATCTAGCAATAATCTCAACGTCTCTAATATCGACAAAAACTAACGTTCCCGGCAACGGCGCCAAAAACTTGTTGTATCCCAACAAGTAGGTAAACTAAACTTATTCTTAAAGTCGCAACCAAAACCAAAGTATTGGCGCACAGGGACTTGTGACCCCCTGATACGGCTCTAAAAACTTGTTCGATTACCACACTTGTTGTTATCTTCGGAAGCGCACAGATACTCGAAGTAATAATTAAGATATCGAACCCACAGAGACCTATGTTGCCGAATACCAAATAGTTGATTTCTTACTATCTAGAAACTTCGAAGTAGTGAAAAATAGCAATCGAAAACTAAAACGGAATTATCAGAGAGAAAAGCTGGAACTAGGGTTTCGTTCACTTTAACTTTTATGACTAGATATGAATAATGATTTCGTCAGTTCAATTTTATCATGATGAAGATGTAATTTACTTAATAAAAGGATTGTTTCACTTTCGTGTAAACAACCGAACAGGGATTTATCTTCGCTTTCGCACAAGATTCATCCCAACGCTGAAGATAAGTAAATCATCAAACAATGAACTCAAGGATCACTTTCGTGCATCCGAATTCTAGGTTGATAACCTCTAGTGGAGTCTTAAGGATTACTTTCGTGCATCCAAGTCTCGACACTAGTTTTACTCATTTATCTCCAACGTTTCGATCCTTGCTTTCGCACAAGATCTCCACGTTTGACAAATAGACATTGATCTATAGATTCATGTTATAATCATGGCAATTATTCTACTATAGTAGATCAAGTTGGATCTAACCTAAGGGTTCCTAACATGCAATTCTAGGGTTCCAAATTCTCAAGCAATTACCTTTCAGTCAACAGCGAAAATTCTAAGAACATAATTAGTAACATGGACTTATAGAGAGTCTAAGCACAATTATCACATGAGCAAAATCATCATGCTAAGATTAAACGCAACGAAATATTGAAAAAGTAGTCATCTAGTCATTGGAAATTAATTGAATTACTCCCCCATGTCCCAAAAGTAGTTTAAGCTATCATCGTGAAGGAATTACAATGAGTCATGGTTTCAGAAGATCAAAAATCAAAGGAAAAGCGAAGTTTAGAAAATACAGCACGGCTGTGAAGTATTTCACAGCTGTAATTTGCAAAGAATGTCGATGAACAATGTCGGCGACTCTTTTTTCTTCGATTTCTCTTCCAATTGATCTCCTTCCGATCTGAAACTTCTGGTGTGTTGTCTCCTCCTTCAGACGAAGCTTCAGTAGAAAAATCACGGCCGGAGATCGTCTGGATCGAGCACGGTGGCGAAACCCTAGGCGGCGGTGTGAATCACAATTTCTCCCTCGAGAGTGAATGAAAATTGGGGCTTCCGATGTGTGCGTAATTCTCCCATCAAAAGCTCCCCGATTGCTTCTTACGGCATCCAATTTAAAGCTCTCGATCACTCACAATCTTCTCCGCAAGAATCGGGCGTCGATATTGACCTGGGCGTCGTGATCAAATAAGGAATTACGACAGTGTAATAGTTCACGGCACTGCCGTAAAATCCCTCGAGTATTCTGTTCCTGAAAAGGCTGTAAATTACGGCACCATAATCTGGTTTACGGTAGTGCCGTAAAATCGGCTGAACTCTTTGTTCGCGAACATCTGGCAATTATGGCCCGTGTAGTTTCTTACGGTACTGCCGTAAAATTGAGCGAAGTTTCTGTTCTGAAGCGTTCTGAAATACGATACCGTAATATTGTTTACGGCGGTGCCGTAAAATCTGAAAAACTTTCTGTTCGAAAATTCTTTAAAATACGGCAGGGCTCGGATTTTACGGTACTGTCTGAAATTACGGTACCGTAAAATGGATTACGGCATTGTCGTAATTTGTAGGCTTGCTCCGTTTTGCATGAAATTTCTTGCGTGATCTCCTCTTGATGATGGTAATCCTTCTATGTATTTGATTTTGCTTGAAAATGCCTAAAAATAGTGCCTTTTTACCTGAAAACTATGAAAAACCAAAATAGAAGTAGACTTTGCAATATTCGATGAATTTAGCATGAAAACAAGTGAAAGATCTTCAATCTAGCATGAAAAGATATCCAAAATGATACAAAATATACTATATATTTTGGTGTCATCACCCCACCACCGTCAACGTGGAGGATCTCACCCTCTATCATGAGCCCCTCTCCATAACAGATCCAGATGACACCCACAAACTGGAGATTGAGGCTATCCTCGAAGACCAAACCAGACTCACCACTGACGAGGTACAAATGTTTTATCGAGTTAGATTCATTAATGGTGAGGAGGTGTGTCTTCCTGAGTCAGAGCTAGCTATAGCCGCCCCTGAGTTACTCCAAGGGTACAAGGATAATTCTCCAGAGGAGAATTCTTTCAACCTGGGGAGAGCTGATGGAGGCAGTAGCCCTATTCTGAGGAGATTTGTTCGGGCTCGAAGGAAACCCCTTCGATATGGGTTCCCATAGAGTCCCCTCTCTTGCATTGCATTTAGGATAGTTTACCTTTCAATAAAGCCATGCATCATGTAGTCATTTATGGCAAGTCCAATTGTAGTAGGTAGTGCATTGTAAGTCATGAAACTTTATGTACTTTTGCATCATAGAAGGGTAGTGCATGCATGCATTGTTGGGAAACCCCGGGGATATTTTACAATTTTCAGAGATAGAGATTACAAAATACATTGCACAGCGGAAGCAATATCCCCGAAATAGGCCGGTCCCAAAAACCCAGTGAAGATCGCAAGCAAGAGAGTCGACATGATGAGTTAGGAAATACCTTAGAGCAAGATGAGGTCGAAGTCGTGATAGGCGCCCAAGCGTGCGCCCTCTGCAGTCTCACACACACGGATCCCTCGAGTCCTCTTCTTCCACGCCCGGTGCTAGCCTCGGGAAGAAGATCTAAGCCTTGTGCTCCTTCTTCAAAATATGCGCCACCTCCAAGGTAGATGCGCCAAAGATGAAGAAGGATGAGGGAGAGGGAAACCGCCAAGCACCAAGTTCCTTGCGTCAAGAGAGAAGGAAGAGGCTTGCGGCTAGGGTTTGGAAGGAAGAAGAAGATGCGCCACTTCTTGGTGTTGTCACCCTTCAAGCCCTTGCTTTTGCCCCTCCTCTTGTTGTCACGCCTCTAAGGAATATACATCATCACAAGAGGGGGCGGCTAGGGTCACTTATAAGGAGCTAGAGGCAGTTAGGGCAAGGGTTGAGATCATGACAAGTGTATGGCTTGGATGAGAAGGTTTGAGGTAAGGAAAGTCTCCAATACTTTACCATAAACCTCATTCAACCTTTCCATAAGCTACCAAGCCTTGCCTTGTGCGCCAAGGCCTAGCCTTGCGCCCCAAGCAATGCCTCAATGCATTCACACTATCAATGGGAGAGGGCTAGGCGTAAAAAGCTTCCTTAATGAAGCAAATTTACCATCCAAACCCCATTATGCCCCTTAGGCGCCAATGGGCCTTCCTCCCCATTATACCCTTTTAGCCTATTGCCTCTTCATGACAACTTATTATTGGGCCTCATTGAATAATGAGCTAGCCCACACTTCATTACATGGCTTGATTAAGCACTTGGATCCAATCCAATGCAACCCTAATCCAAATGTGGCCAACCATGGTCAATTTCGGGTCAACCTGCCAAAAATGAAGTTTTGCTCCAATAACATTCTTCCATCTCATCAGGCCCATTGGTGCTGATGAAATCTCCCAATTAGATCCGAGTTATCCAATAACTCGATCATAAGGCTTCCCGATCAATACGAGAACTCAAGTATCAAGGTGTGCGACCCTGTAGGTTCCTCTGACGTTGGCAGTGCTGACCAAATGTCACCACAAGCAGTGAGTGGCACCTAGCAGTGCATCGCTGCTACCCAAGTCATCGGAGTGGATATCGACATCGACATCCCCATCATTGCAACAAGGTACAGATGCATTACAGTCTTTTTGCCGAACTGATATCCGATTGGACAAGTGTGTCACCACTTGTTTTCACCCAATCACATGGTTATGACTAAATCAGGTTCTCACCTGGGTATGGCCATACACTTTCAGTCATAGAACCATAGAGGAGCTCCATGGATATCATACTTCCCTTAGGAAGGGGCAAATCCTATGTCTATCCATTGACCTTCTCATATGGGTCGTGACATGCTCAATGACAACCGTTATGACCTCCCAACTACGGCGAGGTGTTAGGTTGTATCAAAGCAAATCCCTAACCATATAGAATGGTCAATGACCTCAAGTCAAGGGATCAATGCATCTCCTGTCACTTGTGAGGATAACTCATGACACCAAGTCATAGCCTCACAGCGGGTCGGTCCAGTATATCTACCACTGATATACCCATATGTCTGCGTTAGCACCTCGTGCCTAACCAGCCCATATACTAGTCTCACAAGTACCAGAGCTGTCCCATATCCACTCAGGTACATCGACTGGGGACAATCATTTGAGCACAGATCCAATCTGTCTCCAGGGACATTATCATGTAAGTACACAATCGCAGGTGTAGACAAACAATAATAACGACAATGCCAGAAAGATATATATATGAATATCAGAGTCAAGTAGTACAAAGATGGACCAAAACTAGGTCCTAGGGCATATACACCAACATGCATTAGGATCATTTATGGCAGGTCACTCAAGCAAGGATCAGCTCAAGTTTCATCTCAAGGCCACTCAAGGTCCATTCATCAAGTTCAGATCTAGAACAAGAAAGGAAGACTTCAAAGCCCAAGCTCACTTCAAGCCAGGCATCAACTCACTTGCTATCTTTGTTGGGCGCCTCTCCAATGGAAGAAATCAGCCCCCTCATCATCCATGATATGCGCCAACCTCCAAACCCAAGCAAGGAATGAATTCAAATCCTTCATCCATCTAGATCCAAAATCAAAGGAATTATCCATCAAGATCCAAAATCAAAGGAGGGCATTTATGAAGACAGTTATGAGAAGTTACCATCTCTTGTTGCCGCCCATGCTCCTATGGAAAGGATTCAAATTTTGAATCTCTTATCCATGCGCCAACAATCAAAGCCTCTCGCCAACATGAGAATAAACGCCAATTCGCCAGCCCAAGCATTTAAACAATTACCAAAAGAAGATCACCAAAGAAGGAAGCTTCCCAAGATGATTTGCGCCAACATCCTCTTGATTTTGAAATTCAAACTCTATCCATCTTTGTAATAGGTGCATGGAAGCTAATGACTATCCTTTCCTAGTCCCCATCTTGCCTATAAAACATAGTCTCCACCTTGTATTTCGATTAGCTTTGGTGAAGTAAAATTTGTCTATTAGTTTCCTAGGTAACATTAGTGTTTTATTGTTTGTTCTCCAAGGCCGACTCTCCCTCTCTTCCACTTTCTCCACCGAAACTACAAGAAGGCTTCCTCCTCTCCTTAAGTGCGTAAACATAAAGAGGCACCCTCTTGTCATCCTCGGTTTGGAGCAAGCTTGAAGATGAATCCATCAACTTCGGCCACATGGGAACCTCAACACTCTCGGCTAAGTTCCTTCCCTAATCTCTTCAATTTGTTTGAGAACTCTCTTCTACACTAATCCTTGGTTGTTTCAACTTGTAGCTTGTGCTTGGAGTGGATCTAGGAAGGGCGACCCCTTCCTTCTCTCCTTCCCCTCTCTCTTTAGTTAACTTAGGATTAGCAAGGGAACTTGTGAGGCTTAACCTCACCCCTTGATCTTCTTCTGTATTAAAATCCGTGACTTGTACGGATCTTCTGTGATTGCTTGTAAGCTCCACCATACACCTTCCATCAGAGTTGGACCGGTGAAGATCGGGAGGTACAGTCCTTCTATTCTCAAGGACTGCTCTGTAAGTTTAATATCCAGTACTTTATTTTCAACATTTACTGTTTTCAATAGTTTAATTCTCGGATTTTCTTTTTACTATATAAAATACAAAAAAATTAGTTTTCAAATCTCATTAGTCAAATCGGGTTTTTCTTATTATCTACATATTATCAAAACCGATTTCGAAATTCGTTGTTTGAATGCATTAGACCCCTTCCGTCCTACATCAGAAATGATCCCGGGGTCGCTTATACGAGTGCCGCTAATAGGGGCAAATGGGTTGAGGTTCCTAATACAAGTGTACCTCGAAATGAAAAGGGGCCAACGCTTGGCGAAAACAATCGAGGCAAGCTGGTGACTCTCGAGGAAAGAAAGAATAAAGCCTACTATTTCAAGAGAGAGAAGACGATGAAGATTTTTAGAGACGCTCTGAAAAATGGTTTGCAGCTACCAGAGTCAAAACGTCCTAAGGAAGTTGACGAGACCGATGATTCTAACTTTTGTCCCTACCATCGTATACTGGGGGACACAATAGAAGACTGCTATGTGTTCAAGGACTGGGTGGAGAGGCAATACAAGTTGGGGAAAATAACTCTGTCAAAGCAAGTATTGAATGAAACCCCGACCGAGCGAACAAATTTGATCCTAATCAAACGGTAGTAGGATCGAGAATGTCAAGTCCGTTTATGGCTGACAATTTGCCAAAAATGGTAAGCTCCTAACATGAAAAAAAAACAACAACAACAAAAAAAACTACAAAAAAAAGAAACAAAAAAAAACAACAAAATGTAGAATTTTAGCGCACTATGTCAAAGCTTCTCGAGCAAATGGAATAATATCTGACGATGTCAAAATGTAGAGTTTTAGTGCACTATGGTGTAGTATTGTTTGGGAGATGCGTACGTCAATACTTGTTATCGGGGCGTAGATCCTCAGTATGACACTATATGCAAAGAAATAGCCACATGCTGAGATTAAAACTCAAGTATTCACAAGCCATGAAGACACAATATTTGCTCAAATTTCAAATGTCCACGAGTCAAAAAGCTGGACATATATCAAAATTCAAACTCCAAATTCCATAAGCCACAAAGGCTCATACAAATTGTGAACGTCTGGCCCAACGACCCATTCACCCAAATTCTGAACATTTATCCCTATGGCTCGTTCATTCAAATCTCGAATGCTTGGCCCAACAACCCATTCACCAATTTTGAACGCTTGGCCCATCGGATCGTTCGCTCAACTTCTGAACATTTGGTCCCACGACTTGTTCATCCACATTCTGAACATTTGGTCTTACGACCTACCCACTCCAGCTCAAACGTTTGGCCCAAAGGCCCGTTCACCCATTTCAAATGTTTAAGTCTCAATGGACTCATACACCCATCTTAACTCCCTCCGCTTCACAACGACGACTTATGTTTACCTGCAAAGCTCTTCATATTGTAGAAGGGGATTCAAACAAAACCACGTTCGATCCTTCATGAATGAACACTTGCCTACAACTTCTCAAGGTCCATGATGCCTAAGTACTCAAGACAAGCTCAAGTTCATGTCCAAACTAAGGGATTCATAACTATGGAAGATCAAAGACAAATGAGATGACTTACTAGGGAAAATAAAAATATCACTATAGATGCAGGATCACATTGGGGCATCAATACTTTGGCTAATCTACTCATACCAATGTCAAGAATGAAGGAAACAAATTGGCATAACAACAAAGTCTTTGATGACTTGATAAAACACTGGTGGTTGCATTATCATCATTCAAATTTATAGCGCAGAAGACCCGCCCACCCTCCTCAACTCAAAACAATTCCTTCATGAGTATGCCATCCTCATCAAGAGATCAATATGAGGGCATCTGCTTCGAAGAAATAATAAAACCTTAGGAATATTGTTAGATGCATGATCAGCCAAACTAATGATGATGAAAGATTATCATCTTACTTGAATGCTCATGGAGGCAGAAAGCTCATGTCTCAACTAATCTTTGTTTAGTACCTAACTTGCCATGCTGGGGGCAATCTTCAAACATCTTTATCGAGGCATTCAAAACTTTAAAAAATGGAACGATGCAATCTTCCTCTCGGCAATTCCATTCCAGCTTGAAATATGAAGATAATTACTGTCTTGGCCAATGAATTTTAAAGCAAAGCGAATGGAGCTCTATACACATGGAATAGCTCATACTGCTAATATGTTCAAGGTAGCCATGAAGATCTCTCTTAGGGTGTTTGGAAAGTCATCCACATAAATGTTGCATTCAACATGTGACAAAGAATACACTACTGAGTCACAAATTCTAACTAAAGCGAATAACAAGTCAAAAGAAAAAGATCCTCAAGTCAACGAATAATCTTACTTTCTTAATCTCAGGTCACTATGCAAACATCTACTTTATCCAAAAGCACAACAACAAGCACTCAAAGTTCTTCTTGGCGGTTAAGCTGGCAAAATTCAAAAAAAAATGATCTCCAATGGCAGGGATGCTCGTTCATTGGACCCACGCATGAAAACCATTGCCAAGTGCGCCATCCACTTATCCCATGGGTATACAATATTTTAAATCATGTCTTCATCGATAGATACTTGAGACATGTACTCCGTGCATATATGGCCACTACCCATCCTATTAGCGCAAAGCAACTTCGTCAACAAATTTATCAGCGCTCGTCGTTTATACAAAAAGATCAAAAGACATCAATTGGGTGCCTATTCATGACCGTGAAGGACAAGCATACTATGAAGTAATTGATCAAATATATGACGGTTAGTCATTTCTGTTGACCCTATTGCATGGGAAGCAGCTCAAGAGTGCAAGACTTACAACATCACCATACCTAAATAGCCTCTAAGCAAGCAGCCAAAATGAGAAGATGTACATACTTAGATGCTGATTGAATCCCGAGCCTGAGAATTACTAGCAATTTTGCGCATCTGGATTTTTAAAATACATTGCAATGAATATCATATAGCAAGGCTATAAATTCAATACATACTACTTAAGCAAAGACATGATCTTAGTAATGCAAGAATATTTGGGGCATTTTACAAGGACCAATTTCTTTACCTCTCGTCAAATATAAATAGAAAAGAAAGGTAAATATCTCTGAGTGACACAGGCAGACTAGCAAATCTGATATTAAAGACTTATGTTTTAGTGTTGGCAAATGAATGCAAGTCTCAATGTAAAGGAGTGCACAATGCCCAAGTATAGCCAGACAAAAAATTTTCTTGAACGACTCCTTGAAGCATAAGATTTTGTCTGTCCATCCCAACAGCATCCCTCAAAGACATGAGAGCTTTCAAAGATCCTTTAAAGCAATTATTCTAATGCGGAGTTTCAAGCAAATTGTTACATTGAGCTTTGACGCAGTTACCTAAAACAATAAGGAAAGTAGGTAAGCAAATATCAAATATCGAAATTTATTTTCCAACGGATTTGTACTCGCCATTTGCTTATACAAAATCCATTGGGGGCCATTTGTTGAACCAATATTCCTCACATGATGAATTGAGCAGCTACTTAAATGTCTCTTTGCATGTTGGAAACATGATAATGTGGTACCTGGGATGGAAGCAACACAAACCATCGGTACAGCTTAGGCAATCCTTCGTCTGAAGATCTGAAGTTAGTCACACTGGGCATTTCACGAATCTGCTTCTATGAGAGGAAGATAACTTCAACTATTCCTAGTTATTTTTTTTAACTTCTGGAAAAAGAAACAGGAGAAAATGACTACATAGGTGTAGCATAAAAGGAAAAGGAAAGATATTGCTTACATGAGCAGATTGGAGAAGGCCAACAATGTAGGACAGCATCAACATGCACAATAGCAAAGGAATCTGAAGCAAAGGGAGGCCTCGAAATATCAGCGCTTCTGAAAATTAAGTTCCTGAACCAAATAAAACAATGGAGGAAGCTTTAGGACATCCGCTGGGTTCAATCTGAATGGGGTCTTAAAACATTGTGCAAGATAATTATGGGAACAAGGCAGACGGAACTTATTGCTCTCTTTAGATTGCTCTCCAAGTAAATAAAATCGTAACAGTGCTGCAGCATATTCTCTGGAGCAATACCACGTGATAACAAGCCACTCCCACAATTTGCATCTATGACGATTGCTCCAGTTGTGTGGGTTTAAAATACCTTTCACCATTTCAAACATCATTCAAATGGCAAGAAGAACAAATAAAATATTGGCACAGGAATATGAAATTTTTTACAAAACCAAAGATATAAAAGAACTAATGTTAAGCATTCACGACTTTCACATTTTTGACAGAGTACATATTCCCCTGATAATTTGTAGTTCTGTAGGACATTAATTACTGGGCTGTTGGAATTGGAATAAGAGTTGGAATAGAAATTACTTTATGAATGACCAAACTAGAACACCATGTTTCAAATCTATAAGCCTGGTTAACTACCATCTGGCACGAGAGACATTAGAGGCTCCTTAAATGGAGATAATCAGTCATGCGAATATGGTTCATGTATAGGAAAACATGATTGATCTTTGGAAAGTTGGATGCCCGGACCAGCGATTGATTTCAGTATTGGTCGTGAGAAATCACAAATCTACCGAGAACTTCTTGTGCTTCAAAGGAGAAGGTGTTGAACCATGAAATCTCAAAACAAGGGATAGGGTCAGGATTTATTTTGACCATAAATGAAATCAATGCTGGATTATTGACCAAAAATAGTCAAAATCGATTTTTGATTGCAGATAGAATCAGGGAACAACATCAGAGGAGAGCTAAAATAAAAAGAAAAGAATTCCTCACAACACTTAACAAAGAAAACAAAGCGCCAGCAAGAAGTAAAAGGGAAAAGGGGAAAACCTAGGGTATACCAGCAGGAACGCAGAAAATGTATCACCCAATCCTGCCAAATGGTCATAGATATCATAGATGAGACAAGTCTTCAAAAGACAAGACAAATCCCTAGCAAATCAGAAAGAGGCAAGGGAGAAGGTGAGTGTAGCAGTTGGCGATGGAGAGGGAAGTAGTCAACAGATGGGAAGTAGCAGTTGGCGATGGAGAGGGGAGCAGTCAACAGATGGGAAGTGACTAGGACTGATAAGGGAGAAGAAGAAAAGTGTCTATGACAGTGGACAAAAATAAAAAATAAAAAAAACAACAAAACGAAGAAGCACGAAATAAAAAGAAAGAGGAGGGAACCAGATGGTGTGGTCTACAAAAAGAGGAGTTCGGCAAGAAAAAGGGGGACACGGAGGGACGACACAGAAGGCGCTGCTGCAAGAAGGAGCACCAAGAAGCTGCAAGAAGAAACATCTGTAGGTAAGAAAGGGAAGTTCTCTCGTTTTACTTATGTAGGCCTGAGGTGCACTAAGCACCGGTGGCATTAGGCCTGAGGTGCATTAAGCACCGGTGGCATCACGAAACGTCGGCGAAGAGGTGAGGAGATGAAAAGAAAGTGAGGCTAAGAGGCGAGAAGATGAGATGAGAGATTGAAGAGTGAAAAGGGGAGGCGCTGCTAAAAAAAAAAGAAGAAAAAAAAGAAAAAAAAAGAAGAAAAAAAAGAAAAAAAAAGAATGATGTTGCTTGGACAGAAAAAGAGAAAGATCACTCATAAACGGCTGGGAATCGTAAGGAGAAGAGAAAGCGTAACACTAGGAAGATGAACCGAAGAGCAAAAAAATCGAACCAGAAGCATCCGTGAACCGGAGAAGACATGCGAAGAACCAAAAATACCTGTTTAAGCCCTGTGCTACCCTCTTCAATCTCCTTCAGAACTAAGTGCCAAATCAAATTCAACATTTTCTCATTCAAACCAAGGTTTGGAACCTACTACAAGCCTCATGGAGAAAATATACAGAAGCACTGACTGGCTTCTAACTCGACCTGAAACAAAAACTGGATTAATAGAGATGATCAAAGTATGAAAAGGAGAATAAATACTTGACAAAACCTTTGTCTTCAAATTGACAAGGGTTGATTACCTGATTTGCTGAAAGGAAGAATCTCGTCAAAAATAGCCTACTACACCACTGCTATACTATTTTGAGAAAGAGGCGAGATTTCATCATCCACCATGGGAGGTATAGAGTTTGGGAAGAACTCTGTTGCGTCACAACTATACTGCTGCAAAACAAAAATCAAAGGGGTTTTGTCAAAAACCTGCAAACACACTTCCTGTAAGCAGAAGAAGCAAAGAGTTTCAAAGATACAAGAGAAACAAAAAAAAATCTACTATATTGAAGAAGCAGAATCTAAAAAAATAATAAATCCACAAAGAGAAGGAAACGTAGTGTTGTTATGGGAAGGAAACTGTAAAACCTTCGAAACACTGAAATCTGGCTATGGAAAGCACCGCAAAGAAATCCTGAAATCTCACAGCAAAAAAATCTATTTGGAAACAAAAGGAGCAAAACAGAGAAAACTTACTTTAGTCAGTAACATATTAACATCCGGCGGACCCTAATTAAGTCGTCAAGTAAAAATAATCGAACTCCGAATCTCAAGTAAGACCTGGCATTAATGGATCTAACCCGATTTGCGTGCAACGAATCCGACCCGACTCGTTTCCAATGCTCCAACTCCATGCGAACCACAGCCATTCTATCTGCCGCGAACGCACGATGTCACTATAATCGCAGCCGCCTCGTGCTGCCTCTGCCCTGTCGGCTTTGTTCCTGCCCGCCTTCTCAAGGATTGCCGCTTCCGCGATCTCCCCCTTTTCTGCCTAATCATTGATGTCGCCATCTCAGCCACCGTTGAAGCCGTGGCCGCGGATATACCGCAGAGTGGGCAGTAGAGACCCATCCTAGCTTGGACCACACTTGATCCACCGACCGTCGGCACCATCCTCTTCGGATATTGTTGATGTCCCTTCTATTGCTGTTGACGGACATCATCAACAAACCCACCAGCGACATCTCTCAACAATCATTGATGCCATCCGCAGCAATCATTATCTCCGTGACAAAGATTGCCGCCTCCTCTCCTTTGTTTCAGATGAGCGTCTCCCGCTTGCCTTTTTTTGGAAACCGCTGTCGCCACCCGCCGTCTCCTCACAACCTTCTCGCCGGACGCCAAGAATCGCATGGAAGGGTAAGGTTACTCTTCCGCGACCGAGAGTCGCGTGGAAGAGTAAAGTAACTCTTCCGCGACGGGAACAACAATAACAAAAAGAACAAAAATAAATTATGACAGTAGTGACAATGCTAAGTGAAATAAAATAAATAAAAAATATATATGTGTGGTGCAAAGAGGGCATCCTGAATTTTGTAGGTCGGATGTGACTAGAAAAAGCAACAAAAATTTATCTTTGGTTCAACCGCTTGGCTAACGACTCGAGTCAAACTCAAGTCGTGCTTAAATGTTGACTCCCAAAAAATTAAAATATCTGAAAGCCTTAAACCGTCGCGATGAAATATTGTTTGGGAAGTGCGTACGTCGATGATTGACGTCGGGGCGTAAGTCATCAATATGGCATCGCGTTCGTTGAGGCTAAAATAAATTTTTTAAATCAAATTATCCAACACACCGCCAGGTCGGATAAATTTTCAAATCAAATTATCCAACACGCCGCAAGGCCGGATAAATTTCCAAATCAAATTATCCAACACACCTCAAGGCCTGGTAATTTTCCTCTAAATTCAAATTGTCCATCATGCCGCAACGTCGGATAAAATTCCAAAATCAAATTATCCATTACGCAGCTAGGTCGGATAAATTTCCAAATCAAATTATCCATCACGCCGCATGGCCGGATAAAAATTCCAAAATCAAATTATCCATTACGCCGCGAGGCCGGATAAAATTCCAAATCAAATTATCCATCACGCCGCAAGGCCGGATAAAATTCCAAAACAAATTATCCATCACGCCGCAAGGCCGGATAAATTTCCAAATCAAATTATCCACTACGCCGCGAGGCCGAATAAATTTCTAAGTCAAATTATCCAACACGTCGTGAGGCCGGATAAGGTTCCAAATCAAATTATCCAATACGCCGAGAGGCAGGGTAATTCCCAAATCTAAGTTACTCAACACGCCGTGAGGCTGAGTAATTTCCCTCAAATTCAAGTCATCTAACACGCCATCAAGGCCAGATGATTTTCCAGATCCAATACCCATCGTGCCTTAATGCATTACAATGGAACATTGTTTGGGAGGTGCGTACGTCGATGTTTACCATCGGCGCGTAACTCCTCAGTATGATGTTGTACTGCCTAAGCTGGATGTTACCCAATACACCATTGCAAGACCAAAGTTTTACAAACACAAATTGTCCATGTTGATGGAAGCTCCTTTCCTGTATCATCTTATGTATCACGTCAAATTAAATTTATGAATGATATCATTTGACCCTCTCTCTTATCTTGTTGCGTACTATAGATCTCTTAATCAAAGGTTCCCTAATCTTAGGGGTAATTAACAATGAGCACTTGACCTCTTATCTTGCGCTCATTGGAAGCCAGAACCCATTAAACAAAAACCTTATTGATTTAAGGTGAATTTAAAAATGGTCATAACACATTCTTAATGTAACGATTTTGACCCCACAGCGTAGATGTACAAATTTGCATAACAATGATAATGCCAGGATAACTCATCTATCAACTAGATGTGATACACATATCCAATGGACCATCCTGAGGTCCTAGGGCAAAAACACTGATAATCTCTCACTTGCACTAGGACCCTGCATTGAGCAACCTCAACACCATGTCCTAAGCATGACCTGCCACGCTCCTACTGCGCTAGAACATCTGTCTGTGGGCCTATCATGATTGTATCAGTGTTCATATTTTCTTGCGGAAGCTTTCCAATAGCATCTGAGTAAGCATGTGAAGTTCAGCAAAGAACTCCCACTGATTCCCAAAAGCATCTGGGTATGCATGTGAAGTTCAGCAAAGAAATCCCACTGATTCCCAAAAGCATTTGCACACTCTTCTTTCAAGTAGTCTGCTTTGAAGCTCCCAAAGCTTATAGCATTAGTACAGGAATAGCTAGACTGTCACTGGTCTAACTAGAACAAGCTGCCAAGTGCGTACACTGAGCTTTTCCTACAATTACTGACCCAGAACCACCCCTTAGTTCTAAACAGAACCTAAGTGTGTTCTTCACTCCCTAATCCAGTGCTGAGCACCTGGACTAGACCTGGTACCAATAAGCCTTCAAGCTCCCACTGAACTTGGGTAATATAAGGTGAAAATTCTTTGTCCAAGTTAGGAGTTATCCATAACTTAGGCACACATGAATCAATTCAACCATTATTCCCTCACAGAGGCAACGACTGCATGATCAGATCCGTAGCCACATCTTGATCCATCGGGTGTCATAGTCTAGTGAGATGCGACAAGTACCCAAGCAACTTGAGTACATGTGGTCCACCAGTGGATTTGAGTACAAGTACCCTGCAGTTTTCATAACAACACGCCATAACTGATCATGCAATTATAACAAGCAAATTCCTAATGGACTTAAAACACAGCTATTGGTGAAAATTTTTATCATTATCCACCTAGTGGATTTGCCTAAAATTTCTGTTCACAAGCTTGCCTTTCAAGGTAACAATGTTATCTTCCATGTCTATCTTCCTTGAAGATCTATTTATAGCCTATGGGTGTTACCCTTTTGGCGGCTCATCCAAGTCCTAGACTTGATTAGCAGACATGGAGTCCATTATGGTTCTCATGGCGCTTAGTCATTTCTTGGAATCTGGTCCACTGACCGCTTCCATTTCCTCATAAGTCTCAGGTTCATCCTAGATGAAAAATTCATTATGCCTAGCATTTCGAATCCATCCAGACTTATGTGGTTCCTATGTTACTTGAACTGCAGGTTACTTTGAACCTGTATGTGAGATTCTACTCTCCATTTGTGTCTAATTATATTGTGGTTAATTCTGGACCTTGTCCCAATCAATTCTACTCCCACTAGCTTCTTTCAAAAGAAACATCTTCTCAAGAGAGACAGTAGTTTGAGCAACAAATAGTTTGTTCTCTTTGGGATAGAATAAGCACTCTACAGTGCTCCACAAACACATACTTTTGAATCACTACATATTACATTCCTAAATCCTTTGAAGAAATGGGATATTTGCAGTTTCCAACTCAAAAGCTATCTTAGACACACTTTTCAATGGAGTGACAGTACATCTGATTGCATGGCGTCAAAAAGTAGTAAATTTGCATGACTATTCAAAGATGGAACCACATCCAATGTGTTCCTCTTTCTTTCTTTGAAGTTCACCACACAGTTGTGGTGTTCCAAGTAAGTTGTGAGATAACCCCCACACTCCTTAGGACAGTCATCAAATTTTCCACTAATCACCTTGATCCAATCAAAGTGCTTTAATAGATCCTTCAATTTGATTCTGCACTTCATTTTGAACTTCTTGGATTTCTCCAAAGTTCTTAGGTTGGATAAGGCATACCCACACCTAATGAAGTATATAACACCTCTTCGTGCTTGTCTACATGGGTCCACACACATTGCTGTGTAATAGATCTAACAAGCCACTAACCCTTCCACCCTTTATAGTGAAGGCAGCATCTGTCACTTTGTTCCTTTGAACAAGGCTCAC
This sequence comes from Costus lasius, assembly GCA_027563935.2. NCBI lineage: Eukaryota > Viridiplantae > Streptophyta > Magnoliopsida > Zingiberales > Costaceae > Costus > Costus lasius. The sequence continues at coordinate 100,503,760 of CM050448.1, forward strand.
ATTTATCATAATCCTAAAAGGATAATGATGCCAACAGTCCATGAACCTCTGGATGTGACCATTGTTCAATGGCTCAAGAGACAATGCTATAAGAGGGTGTTGATTGAATCATTGGATCTGATCTCATGTTACATATAGAACTAAAAACTATTATCATCTGTAATAGAACATCTCAGAAAAATATCATTTATTATTTCAAACTGAAGTCCTTTCCAAAAGAAATGATGCTCTAATACATAAGCTGATACATAATAGCAAAGTTCTAGATAAATTCTTCAAGGCAGTGAGATGATATCAGCAGCATCCAATGCTCCGTCCTTGACCCGAGAGTCGATCCCACCAAGCCTCATCGTCCTACTTCTTTTGAGCTCCTGCACATGTAAAACATATGTGAGCCTCACATGCGGTACCCAGTACCCATGAATAAGAAGTAGACATAAAGACCTCAGTAACACAATACCTAAAGCGGATGGATTACATCCCTTCTTGTTTGCCATGCTCTTCTTGGGCCTCAATCCTCTTCGAAATACCCATGCATTCCCAGTCTTCCGAAGTATTAGCTTCGAAGATACAGAACCATGGTCATTCTCAGATTCAGGCATACACTCTGAAGATCCAACAGAACTCTCCTGATCTTTGTCTATAGAGCATGGTGTGAAGAGACCTTTGAGATCCCCATCTCATCACACTCAACCTTGACCTCTGGGGTCATGCACTCTAAGACAAGAGCAGTGTACTGTAAGTTATCTTCACAATGTTCAAGATATACATTCCACTCCCACTCAGTAGTGAAATACATACTGGGCTGGGATGGAGGCCTTTCAAGAAGATGCACCTTATTTTCTTATTCGAGTATCTTGGACAAAATATTGAACCACTTTGTCCAATTTGTCCCATCTAATTTGTTTTTATAAAGTTTCAATCTTAGATTAGGAGATGCCATCTACAATAAGCAAATAAGAGATAAGTACAATGATAAAGCATTTAACTAGGACTTTAATTAAATACTATGCTCCCACTATTTCCAAAACAAGTTGAGAACTCTCAAACTCAACATAGAAATAAATGAGTAGGATCCTAATTTCACATGAGGTCTCTGTGACTCACGAGGGTGAGTTGGGATGCACAGAGTGATCTCATGTTTCTTTAGGTAGGCATGCCAGCCAATTGTGCCGTGCACAACTCCTCTTAGGTAAGACAGACTAGGCGCCCTGTGTCCAGCAAGGGCTGGATACAACACAGAACCCTATCCTCTCAACAGCTGCCTCTAGTGATTCATCATGTCAGTGACATATGAAAAACTAGTCATGTCTGATCCTAATCGTTATGCCCAGGGTCAATGAGTTCCTTGCGAAGGCGCACCTAGTTAAAACAGGCTGGGGAAACCATTGCCACCACACACCTCCAAAAGATAAGTGGGTGTGTCCCACGAGGGTGGGAAATGAAGGTTTGCATAAGGGGGCGAAACCCTAAAGCATAGGCGCATATGAAGGATGAAAGCAGCGGAAAGGGGTTTTCTAGATCTTGCATGTTATATGATCAACAAAAATGACCCGATTGCAAATAGAGAAGGATCATACCATAGCCATTTCTAGATGGCGCCTTGGAAGCAAAGACCGAAATGGATCTTCTCCAGAGGTGACGCACACAATTGATGTCGCCTACTCCCTTTGGCGATCCTTGTGCTAGCAAGGCCCAAAGATGTCCTTGTCGAGTGGAAGGGAAGAGAACTTCTTGGCTTGGCGATTTTTCCTTGTCGTCTATTCCTCTCCTTCACACAAGAATGCCTCAAGACAGAAAGCCAAAATGGCGACAAGGCGTGAAGAGGGAAAACGTGAAGCGTGGTCACGTTGAGAAGTGCTATCCAAAAATAGCATGCCACTTCTCCACATGCGATCATGGGTTTACCCCAATCGCAAACTCCACTTCACCTTTGAACCACGCGCTCATCCATGAGCCGGTTCACTTTGGTTTGGTTCAATGACCAAACACCCCAAGCCATAAGTCCAGATCACATTAAACCCTAAGGCTCCAGATCTGACCGTTCATCTCTTTGATGCTCCTGATCTCACCGATCTAGCATCCATTCTCTCGATCGAAGCTTACCAATCTAAAGCCCTAATCAATCAAACATGATCAGACCAGATCTCACTTACAATCAGAGATTAATTCCCTTTAAACTGAACCCAAACAATTCAGTCCACACGATCTGACTTAAGTAAGCCATATCATCAAATTGTGCGACCCTGAGGGTTTCCTTTAAATGTCGGTAACGATAACTCATGTTATCACGATCAGTGAGGGGTATCTAGCAACACATCACTGTCTCCCGATATAAAGAAAAGAGTCTTCCAAGACTACACCCAAACCACAGCACAAGTGTGAATCAACTCACTAGGCATACATAATTCCTTTGCCACTGGATGTTCTTATTGGACAAGCGTGTCAAGCCTGTAACTCCAATATGATGAGCATGATTAGATCAGATGAACACAGTCACCTGGGTATGGCCATACACTTTCTCAATCATCTCATCCAGGGGGGCCCCTTTAGAACATCACACTCCAATTAAGGAGACGGCAATCCTATATCTATCACTAGTGCCCTAACCTGACTCAAGCTCATCATCCAAGATAGTCTATAACCATTATGTTTCAAATGATATTGAACTACCTCAAAACAATGACAATCATCATTTAGAAAACACAAGTGATCTCAAGTCAGAGGAAATGTGCCACTTGTCGCAATCAAGGAATATTCACATTGTGACAAGCAATTGAATATCCTAGTAGGGTCTGTCCAGTACATCCAATGTACCCATGAGTCTACATCTTATTCCATGCTCGAAGCATCCTATAAGATTAGAACACATATTAGTCTCAATCATATCAAGGCTGTCTCATGTTCACCAAGATATATCGACTAAGGACTTTACAGCATGTCAGCCCAGCTGAACAGCTTTGAGACATTATTCAGAAGTACAATTATTGCAGCAGACAATGTAGCAACCTGAATAATAACCATGCCTTTATAAACATAAGAGTTTATTACATGATACTGATACAATCCCAAGGCCTCAAACATTAGCCTTAAGGGCATACCCCAACAATCTCCCACTTGCACTTAATCTAATGGCTGAGAAATCTCAAACCCATATTATTACAGTGCTTCTCATGCTTCTGCTGCGCCAGAGGCTTAGTAAGCGGGTCTGCCAGATTGTCATCTGTATGAACCTTGCAGACTTTGATCTCGCCACGATCTATGATCTCCCGGATCAAGTGAAACCGTCTCTGTATGTGCTTGGACTTCTGGTGCGACCGTGGTTCCTTTGCTTGTGCGATTGCTCCAGTGTTATCACAGAAGATAACCAAAGGATCTGCACTCGAAGGAACAACACCAAGTTCTCTCACGAACTTACGAATCCACACTGCCTCCTTGGATGCTTCCGAGGCTGCAACATACTCGGCTTCTGTTGTGGAATCAGCAACAGTTGACTGTTTGAAACTTTTCCACACCACTGCTCCTCCATTCAAGCTAAAAACATAGCCTGATTGCGATCGGAAATCATCCTGGTCTGACTGGAACGAAGCGTCAGTATATCCCTCAATACTGAGTTCTTCCTGACCACCATATATCAAGAACATATCTTTGGTCCTCCGCAGATATTTTAAAATGTTCTTGACCGCAATCCAGTGTGCCTGACCTGGATTACTTTGGAACCGACTGGTCACGCTTAACCCGTAAGCAACGTCTGGGCGAGTACACAACATCGCATACATTATGGACCCAATAGCCAAAGCATAAGACGTATTGTCCATTTCATCTTTCTCAGTCTGTGTTTGTGGACACTGACTCTTCGAAAGATTCAGACCATGTCTGACTGGAAGATATCCTCTTTTAGAATTCTCTAAATGAAATCTCTCCAGGACTTTATCGATGTAAGTACTCTGGCACAGCCCGAGAAGCCTCTTAGATCTATCCCTGTAGATCTTCACACCTAATACATAGGCTGCTTCTCCAAGATCTTTCATCTGGAAACATTTCCTTAACCATGCCTTAACCGCATGCATTTCAGGAATGTCGTTTCCAATGATCAAGATATCATCGACGTAGAGGACTAGGAAAGTAATTACGCTCCCACTAAACCTCTTATATACACACGGGTCATCTTCGTTCTTGATGAAACCAAACTCACTGATTGATTCATCAAAACGAATATTCCAGCTTCTCGATGCTTGTTTAAGTCCATAAATGGACTTCTTTAACTTGCATATTTTATGACGATCTGATGGATTAGTGAAACCTTCTGGTTGTGTCATATACACATCCTCATCCAGATTTCCATTCAGGAAAGCGGTCTTCACATCCATCTGCCAGATCTCATAATCATAATATGCAGCTATCGCGAAAAGAATCCGAATAGACTTAAACATGGCTACAGGTGAGAAAGTTTCATCATAATCTATCCCGTAGATTTGTTTGAAACCTTTCGCAACTAGCCTGCCTTTATAGGTAACCACGTTACCATCCATGTCAATCTTCTTCTTGAAGATCCATTTACAGCCTATAGGGACAACTCCCGAAGGCGGATCAACCAAATCCCAGACTTGGTTATCTGACATGGAGTCCATCTCGGCTCGCATAGCTTCAAGCCATCTTGCTGACTCCGGTCCACTGACCGCATCCGCATAAGTGAGGGGTTCATCATTATCAATGATGTAGACTCCGTCATAGCGCTCAGGCTGTCGACGGATCCTTCCCGATCTTCGCGGTTCCCGTGATATCTGAGCCTCAGGTTGTTCAATAACCTTATCTACCGGCTCAGGCTCATCCAACTGTGCTTGACTACTTTGTCCTTCTTCTGGATTCTCATCCAGCTTTATTTCTCTCCCACTGGCCTCTTGTAGAAGAAACTCCTTCTCAAGAAAAATTGCCGTCCGAGCAACAAACACCTTGTTCTCTTTGGGATCGTAGAAATAATAACCCTTAGTTTCCTTAGGGTAACCGACAAAGATGCATTTCTCAGATCTGCTCTCTAGTTTCCCAGAGGCGAGCTTTTTGACATAAGCCTCGCAACCCCAGATCCTGATAAATGTCAAGCTCGGCTGTTTCCCATACCATAACTCATATGGAGTCTTAGAAACGGCCTTGGATGGCACTCGGTTTAGTACCTTTGCAGCTGTCTCCAGTGCAAAACCCCAAAAGGAGTAAGGTAGAGTAGCCTGACTCATCATAGAACGAACCATATCAAGTAACGTTCTATTTCTCCTCTCGTACACACCATTCCATTGCGGTGTTCCTGGCGGAGTGAGCTATGAGATAATCCCACACTCCTTCAGATAGTCAGTAAACGCATGACTCAAGTATTCTCCACCTCGATCAGAACGAAGTGCCTTGATATTACGGCCTAGCTGATTCTGTACTTCATTCTTGAACTCTTTGAACTTGTCAAAAGATTCACTTTTATGTCTCATTAAATAGACATACCCATACCTACTGAAATCATCAGTGAAGGTAATGAAGTACTGATAGCCACCTCTGGCATGTTTACTAAATGGCCCACACACATCACTGTGTATAAGGTCAAGTAAACCTGAAGCCCTTTGACCTTTGTTAAGAAAAGGTGACTTCGTCATTTTTCCCATTAAATAAGCCTTGCATGTATCAATCTCCTTGTAGGAGAATGATCCCAGCAGTCCATGATCATGCAACCGCTTAATGCGTTTCTCGTTAATATGGCCTATCATCAGCATACTTGGCTTTCTTAATATCAATATTTTGTATAGAACATTCCATGTCCAACATGAATAACCCATTGTTAATTGAACCAGTTGCATAAACAATATTATCTAAAGATAAAACACACTTTGAAATATTGCATTCAAAGGAAAATCCCTTCCTGACAAGAGCAGGAATAGAGATAATATTTTTAGTAATACTGGGAACAAAGTAACAACTGTTTAATTCTAATACAATTCCAGATGGTAATGAGATGAAATAGTCTCCTACAGCAACAGCAGCAACCCGTGCCCCGTTTCCTACTCGTAGGTCCACCTCATGCTGTCCCACCTGTCTTCTTCTCTTGAGTTCCTGTACATTTGAACAAATGTGAACTCCACATGCAGTGTCCAACACCCATGATATAGAAGAAGATGAAACCATGACTTCCGTCACGAATATACCTGAGCCAGAAGCGATGCTTCCTCTCTTATCTCCTTGGAGCGCTTTATAGTCCTTTTTCCAGTGACCCAGCTGGCCACAGTGGAAACATCTGTATTCCTTGGACCGCTTAACCTTCTGCTTCAGAGCCTTGCTGTAACTCTTGACAGGGGCCTTGCCCTTCTTCCCCTTCTTCTTGTTCCTAGAAGGAACCATTAAGACAGAGGTCGAAGGCTTTCCCTTCAGAGTTTCCTCAGTAGTCAAGAGCATATTCAGCAGCTCTGCCGGAGTACAATCGATTTTGTTCATATTAAAGTTAATAATGAACGCGTCGAATGAGGGCGGGAGAGACTGCAGAATAATGTCTACAGCAAGCTCCTGATTGATGGTATGCCCCAGTTTCTCTAGAGCCTCCTTGTGCCCAATCATCTTGAGCACGTGAGCTCCCACTGGGCTCCCTTCAGCCAGTTTGCTCTGAAAGAAAAGCTTTGTCAGATTGTAGCGCTCAGTCCTTGCCTGTGCAGCATACAGCATCTTGAGGTTCGCTATAATCTCTATAGCCGACATATCCTCATGCTGACGCTACAGCGGTGGCGTCATAGACGCTAGCATCAGGCAAGCGACATCAATGCTATCATTGACGTGCTTTTCATAGGCTTCCCGAACCGCCCTTGCGGCGTTCGGAGCGGGCTGAGGCGGTATTGCCGTCTCGAGGACATACAGTTTCCTCTCTGCCTTAAGAACGATCTTAAGGTGTCCAAACCAGTCTGAGAAGTTCGGCCCAGCAAACTTCTCTCTTTCCAGTAGGGATCGCACATTGAAGTTCATGGTGTTCGTTGCTGCAGGAATCTACAACAATGCAAGAACAGCAAGGTCAGTATCAATGTTAAGAATCAATCAGGACTTAAGAAAGATTCTTTTTCTCACTATTTTATCTGGCTGAAAAATCCAGCAAAACAGCCCGAAAGAGTAGAACTCTTTTAGTGAGATGGGATCCAGATTTCATACTTGGTCTCCGCGTCCCGCTCAGGCGAGATAAGATGCACAGAGAGTACAAGCACTAATCTCTGGTAGGCTGCCCTAGCCAATCGCCAACCCGTGCGATTCCCCTTCATCTGGGCAATCCAGCAGACTGTGCCAACTGAGTTGGTACAACACAGTCTCTGATCCCACAGATGGCTGCCTCCATGCGCTACCATATGCTCCACATATGTAGCCTACATGGTCAAGCTGACCCGACCTACTCCCTGGACCACCACGTGCTATGCTGAGCAACGAGAAGCGATAAATCCCTTCTCTGTAACACGCAGGTGTAATCCCGCACCGTCTGAAGATAGATGGACGTGCCCACTGAGTGGGTACAACACGGCTCCAACGATAATCAGAACAGTGAGGTTTCGCATCGGAAGGCATACGAGCTTGATATTTTAGCGTTGGATTTTAACGGTCTTTTATCTTCTTCACTATCATGCAATTCCTATGGTGATAGCAGAAGATAAATAAATCATGCTGTTCTTCTTATTTAAACAATAAAAGAAAGCATGGATCTTATGTGGTAAAAGCCCATAGCCTAAGTAAGACCTTAATTAACTTAAGTCTTCACTTGCTTTTCTTCATGGGTCTTTTGCTGCTCATCTGGCCCAACCCAGGGCCCAAGCGCCATCTGCAGCTCAGGTGCGCCCACCAGGTAAATGCGCCTGGTCCCAGAGTCGAACCCTGGACCTCCCACCTGGTCTAGCCACTGCTGCATGCGCCTCTGCCAAGTGTGCTCTGTGCTCTTGTCTAATTAATTTACAAATTAATCTATCTAGACAAGATTGACTCGCAGGTCAATTACATTTTATAAATTAAGTACAAGGTGATGCGCAGATCACAATTAAAAATTAATTTACAAAATAATTTCCAGGCACGCAGGCCCCAGCACAGCACACATTTAACATGGGCAGCCCACATAAGATTAAATAAACAAGCAAATGGCATCAATCAGCATGTGATCCAAACAAGAAATTAAAACTTTTGAAAACCCCATGGGATCATTTTAATTTCCTTATATGCCCTACTACCTTACAACGGTCCATCATTAGGGATCCACTCATCAGACCCAGTCAGATCCACTGCCCTTGCATGCACCAAGTCCTAACTGACTTGAGTCGACCCAGTGGTCAACTATGCATGCGCCAGGGCTGAACAACCACAATGAAGTCTGGCAAGCGGGTGTGACCCCGGGCCTAACTCATGCGCGTTCATTAGTTGTCTCAATCAGATATCGCTACACGCCTGTCTGCAGTCGACCTATAGCCATCTTGTGCTTGCGCACAGATGCTATCTGGTCGACCCATCAAGGCTGTCAGATAGTCTGATTAGACTTGTTTGGATCTAACCTAGGGGATGACTTCAACCCTAATAACCCGTCTAAGGGTTTACAGCAGGCGCAATTAAATCTAATGGAAGCGCGCAAGTCGTTAAGTTCTTTTGAGAAAAACAACAACAATAAGAATTAAGCGCCACCTTCATACATGCGCAAAGATGAATACACAATATGTAACTTTCGCATGTCATAGATTTAAGCATCATTTCAATCATGGATCACAAAACATATAGCAATCATATAAATCATGCGTTAACCTTCGCTCTGATACCAATTGAAGGTTTGCATAAGGGGGCGAAACCCTAAAGCATAGGCGCATATGAAGGATGAAAGCAGCGGAAAGGGGTTTTCTAGATCTTGCATGTTATATGATCAACAAAAATGACCCGATTGCAAATAGAGAAGGATCATACCATAGCCATTTCTAGATGGCGCCTTGGAAGCAAAGACCGAAATGGATCTTCTCCAGAGGTGACGCACACAATTGATGTCGCCTACTCCCTTTGGCGATCCTTGTGCTAGCAAGGCCCAAAGATGTCCTTGTCGAGTGGAAGGGAAGAGAACTTCTTGGCTTGGCGATTTTTCCTTGTCGTCTATTCCTCTCCTTCACACAAGAATGCCTCAAGACAGAAAGCCAAAATGGCGACAAGGCGTGAAGAGGGAAAACGTGAAGCGTGGTCACGTTGAGAAGTGCTATCCAAAAATAGCATGCCACTTCTCCACATGCGATCATGGGTTTACCCCAATCGCAAACTCCACTTCACCTTTGAACCACGCGCTCATCCATGAGCCGGTTCACTTTGGTTTGGTTCAATGACCAAACACCCCAAGCCATAAGTCCAGATCACATTAAACCCTAAGGCTCCAGATCTGACCGTTCATCTCTTTGATGCTCCTGATCTCACCGATCTAGCATCCATTCTCTCGATCGAAGCTTACCAATCTAAAGCCCTAATCAATCAAACATGATCAGACCAGATCTCACTTACAATCAGAGATTAATTCCCTTTAAACTGAACCCAAACAATTCAGTCCACACGATCTGACTTAAGTAAGCCATATCATCAAATTGTGCGACCCTAAGGGTTTCCTTTAAATGTCGGTAACGATAACTCATGTTATCACGATCAGTGAGGGGTATCTAGCAACACATCACTGTCTCCCGATATAAAGAAAAGAGTCTTCCAAGACTACACCCAAACCACAGCACAAGTGTGAATCAACTCACTAGGCATACATAATTCCTTTGCCACTGGATGTTCTTATTGGACAAGCGTGTCAAGCCTGTAACTCCAATATGATGAGCATGATTAGATCAGATGAACACAGTCACCTGGGTATGGCCACACACTTTCTCAATCATCTCATCCAGGGGGGCCCCTTTAGAACATCACACTCCAATTAAGGAGACGGCAATCCTATATCTATCACTAGTGCCCTAACCTGACTCAAGCTCATCATCCAAGATAGTCTATAACCATTATGTTTCAAATGATATTGAACTACCTCAAAACAATGACAATCATCATTTAGAAAACACAAGTGATCTCAAGTCAGAGGAAATGTGCCACTTGTCGCAATCAAGGAATATTCACATTGTGACAAGCAATTGAATATCCTAGTAGGGTCTGTCCAGTACATCCAATGTACCCATGAGTCTACATCTTATTCCATGCTCGAAGCATCCTATAAGATTAGAACACATATTAGTCTCAATCATATCAAGGCTGTCTCATGTTCACCAAGATATATCGACTAAGGACTTTACAGCATGTCAGCCCAGCTGAACAGCTTTGAGACATTATTCAGAAGTACAATTATTGCAGCAGACAATGTAGCAACCTGAATAATAACCATGCCTTTATAAACATAAGAGTTTATTACATGATACTGATACAATCCCAAGGCCTCAAACATTAGCCTTAAGGGCATACCCCAACAGGAAACAGTTCACAACACCACTAATCGATAGTTTGATGAGGGCTATGCGTTAGAAGGCTACCGACTTGATATTTCAATGAGAGTTTTGCATGTTTATTTTATTCTTTTCTAGCATGTAATTTTCCTATGGTTATGGTAGCAAAGGAAAAACATCACAGGCATGCTATGGACAGAATAATAAACCATCACAGGCATGCTAATATGGTCGATATGGTCATAGCCCTTTTCATACATATAACTTGTCACGAGCCATGTGACATGTTATGGTGCATCCAAGGGTTGTGAGTCCCTTTAGCAGATCAGCCCATGCCAGAAGCCGAAAGCATGTGTCCTTCCTTCGGCCGCAAGTCCATCACCACGCTTCCAAAGCTGGTGCCTCTACTGACTTCAGTTGAAGAAGACTCCTTGTTGTCAAGATGAAGCCTTAACCTATCTTCTAATCTATTCTCAAACAAGATGAAAAACTTTACATCAAGATAGGGATATAACCACATGCAGGTGGAAGGAGATTTTACAAGCATGCATCACAAGTGGAAACATGCTTCCACATCACAACACAGGAGGGCACTCGCTATGACCATATCAACCCAATCAAGTGGTGCATGTAAAATTTGAAAAGCTAGGAAAAATCAAATTTTAGCCCCTTATGCGCCATCATCATCCAAAGCACTCTCTTAACCAAATTTATGCTAAAATTTAGATCAAGTTCCATGATGATTCATAGACCCTATCGGTTGGCAGTTATTGTTAGATACAGAGACCCGGCCAGTCCGAAGACACAATGCCCGTCCTACTTGACAAAACCACGTGTGCCTTTGGCCTTAAATCAATCATAAATCAAATTTCGGCCATAAAATTGAAAGGAGAAGATTGGATGAAAAACGCTTTCTAGGTGAAATGCGCATGGATAGAAGAAAAATTTTCCAAAAATTTTTCACACAAGCAAACGTACACCTTGTGTTTCTCGCAAGTTGCTCTGATACCACTGTTAGGGAATACCGGGTGTAATTTAAAATTTTGCAGTCCCAGGACGCAGCGGAAGAGTCATTACACCCGAAACATATTCCTTTCCCAAGGATCCATGTGAGAGAAAAAACCCAAAGATGTGTTAGAGATGTACCTCTTTTGCTTGTCAAGATGATGAAGCCATGTTGAAGCGCCCAAGTGTTCGCCCTCTACAAGTATCCACACGTCGACCGTCTCAACGTTGATCTCTTCCACGCTTGGTGCTAGCCTCGGGAAGAGAATCAAGCCTTTGTCACCCTCGTCTTGTCTTGTGCCACCTCCAAGGTAGAAGCGCCAAGAAGAGGTGAGGATGAAGAAGATGCGCCAAGTACTTCCTTCTTCTTCTATGCTTGCACCACCTCCAAGGTAGGTGCGCCTATGGCCAACGAAGTAAGGGGGCTTGTGGCAAGGAGATGCCACCAAGCACCGAGACTCCTTGCGCCAAGAAGAGAGGGAGAAGAAGAAGAACTTGCGCCTTTGATGGAAGAAGGAGAGCTCCAAGCTCTCAAGTTGTCATCCCTCTATTTCTTCACGCTTCCAAGAGATTAGATAGATAAGAGGGGGCGACAAGGGCTTGTTTTATAGAGATCAAGGGCGGTTAGGGTTAATTGGAAGGTCAATGCGATTTGGGCATAAATCAAGGAATTTGAACAATTAATTATCTTGATTGAATAAATCCTTGATTACATATGTGCCAAGCAATGCCATGCAAAAGCATCGCCATATGCACCCAAACACATGCCTAAAGAGGCATCAATCTCATTCATGTGCCAAGGCATGAAGATAGCTTGCCTATTTAGGTATAGGCGCAAATCCTAATTTAGTTAGGGTTCTAATTATATAAATAATCAGCCCCATATGTGCCTAATACTTTCCAATTAATTATTTTAAGTGATTAAATTCAAATCCAATTTGAATCAATCACCTAGGAGATACCAAATATAGCATTAGCACAAATCCTAGTCCAACTAGGAATCCATAAGCGCCTATCCTATTATTTCATCCCCATTATACCCTTTTAGCCTCTTGGCTTCTCATTACAACTTATTAGCGAGCCCCATTAAGCAATGGGCTTGGCCCAAGGTCCATTATGCATGCTAACCATGTAACTGGATCCAATCCAATTTAACCCAAGGTCAAATGAAGCTAACCATGGTTAATTTGGTCAATATGCCAAAAATGGAAGTTGGCCCTAATAAGTTTCTTCCATCTCATCAGGCCCATTGGCGCTGATGAAATCTTCCAAACTGATCCAAGTTATCCAATAACTTGATCCTAAGGCTTCTGATTAAAGCAACGTCAAGAGTCTATTGCGTGTGACCCCGTAGGATCCATATGACGATGGCAATGATGTAAACATCATAAGTAGTGAGGGGTATCTAGCAACACATCACTACTACCCATGTCATAGGACTTAAGTTATATGGCAACAACTCCTAAACAAGCAACGAGGATTCCCATGCATTATATATATATATATATATATATATATATATATATATATATATATATATATATATATATATATATATATATATATATATCCCTTTGCCTGAACTGATATCTTGCCATTGGATTAGTCTCATGTTTATCAATTCAATCTATTGGTCATGACTCAATCAGTGTAGCCAAACATTCCTGTCGTGCACCAATGAGGTGGGGCGCCCCATAGTGGATATCATGCTTCCCCTGAAGGAAGGGGCAAATCCTACTATTGGTCATCCATGTCTCTACATGACTTATGACATGCCCAATGACAATCGTTTTGGTCTCCCAATTACGGAGAGACGTAAGACTGCATCAAAGCATATCCATCATCAAATCTAGACATGAATACCTCAAGTCTAAGGATCAATGCAAACCTCTCGCATGTGAGACTGACTTGTTGACTAGACAAGTCAATCCTCATGGTGGGTCACTCTAGTGCATCCAATGCACCTGTATGTCTGTGTTACTATGCCCCGCACCTAACCAGCCCATACACCAGTCTCACATGTACCAAAGCTGTCCCATATCTGCTAAGGTACCTTGACTGGGGATAGCTTATGAGAATGGATCCAACCAAACTCCTGGGACATTATTTATGAAACTCTATACATCAACGCAGGTAGAAAAGTCTGAATAACAACGACCATGCCTTTATAAAGAATAATAGTTCTATCAAAGTACATTCAAACAATGTTTGACCATGTCCACACATTGGTCTACAGGGCATATACACCAACATGGAGCACCTTCAGGCATCATGCATGTTGGTGTATATGCCCTAGGACCTAGTTTTGGTCCATCTTTGTACTACTTGACTCTGATATTAATATATATCTTTCTGGCATTGTCGTTATCATTGTTTGTCTACACCTGCGATTGTGTACTTACATGATAATGTCCCTGGAGACAGATTGGATCTGTGCTCGAACTATAGTCCCCAGTCGATGTACCTGAGTGGATATGGGACAACTCTGGTACTTGAGAGACTGGTATGTGGGCTGGTTAGGCACGTGGTGCTAACGCAGACACATGGGTATATCATTGGAGGATATACTGGACAGACCCGCTGTGAGGCTATGACTTGGTGTCATGAGTTATCCTCACAAGTGACAGGAGATGCATTGATCCCTTGACTTGAGGTCATTGACCATTCTATATGGTTAGGGACTTGCTTTGATGCAACCTAACACCTTGCCGTAGTTGGGAGGTCATAACGGTTGTCATTGAGCATGTCACGACCCATATGAGAAGGTCAATGGACAGACATAGGATTTGCCCCTTCCTTTGGGAAGTATGATATCCATGGAGCTCCTTTATGGTTCTATGACTGAGAGTGTATGGCCATACCCAGGTGAGAACCTGTTCTAGTCATAGCCATGTGATTGGATGAAAACAAGTGGTGACACACTTGTCCAATCGGATATCAGTTCGGCAAAGAGACTGTAATGCATCTGTACCTAGTTGCGATGATGGGGATGTCGATGTCGATATCCATTCCAATAACCTGGGTAGCAGCGATGCACTGCTAGGTGCCACTCACTGCTTGTGATGACCTTTGGTCAGCACTGCCAGCGTTAGAGGAACCTACAGGGTCGCACACCTTGATACTCGAGTTTTCATATTGATCGGGTAGCCTTTAGATTGAGTTATTGGATAACTCTGATCTATTTGGGAGATTTCATCAGCGCCAATGGGCCTAATGAGATGGAAGAAACTTATTGGGGCCAACTTCTATTTTTGGCATATCGATCAAATTAACCATGGTTAGCCTCATTTAACCATGGGTTAAATTGGATTGGATCCAATAGCTTGGTTAACATGCATAATGGACTTTGGGCTTGTCCCATTGCTTAGTTGGGCTTGCAAATAAGTTGTATTGAAGGGCTATGAGGCTTGAAGGGTATAATGGGGATGAATTAATGGGATAGGCGCATATGGGATTCTAGTTGGACTAGAATTTGCGCCTATGCCTTGTTTGGTATCTCCTAGGTGATTAAATCAAATTGGATTTGATTAAATCACACAAGATAATTGATTGGATTGTGTTTGACAATTGTGGGCTGATTATTAACTTAATTAGAGTCCTAATTGGATTAGGACTTGCGCCCAAGCCACATTAGGCAATCCATCATATTGCCTTGACTAGGTCTAGGCGCATGGATGGGATTAATGCCTCATATGGCATGATATGGGCGCATATGGCTGATGCTTGCTTTGGCAAGTCTTAGGCGCATATGGGAGTGGAGATTTAATCAATATATTTGATTGGATAATCTCCTAGAATCATGCCCTAATTGTCAACACTTGCCATTCTCCCCTAACCGCCTCTTGCTCCTATAAATAAGCCCTTGCCGCCCCCTCTCTTCATGATGCTAATTCCTTGGAGGCGTGAAGCATTAGAGGGCGACGGCTTGGAGAGCTTAGAGCTCTTCTTCTTCCATCAAGGGCGCAAGCATCCTTCTCCTTCTCCTTTCCTTGGCGCAAAGGAACAAGAAGGCTTGCGGCGTTCTCTTCTCCTTCCATCTCCTTGGCGCATCACATCTTGGTGGTGGCGCAAGTTGCTTGGAGGACTCTCCTAAGGCATGGATCTTCTTCCCGAGGCTAGCACCGGGCGAGGAAGAAGAAAACTTGAGGAATCCGTGTGTGCGAGACTGCAGAGGGCGAACACTTGGGCGCCTTCATCGACATCGGCTTCTAATTGCTTAAAGGTACTTACTATCACATCGTGTCGACCCCCTCGCAAGAGATCTTCACTGGGTTTTTTTGGGACTAGCCTGTTTCGGGGACATTCTTCCGCTGCGTAAAATGTATGTCCATGGCTCTGAAAATTGTAAAATGTCCCCGGGGTTTCCCAACAATGCATTGAAAGCAGCCTTAGATGTTTCAAACCTTTCTATTCTAGCCTGCGACTCAAACAATTGCTTTAGATGCATGATGATCTGAAATGCATTCTAATCCTCATACTACATCTGCAACATGGACGACATCGTGGCTAACATAAAGCAGCCAACATCCAGGGCGTTATCCTGATGCTTGTGAAAAGCTACCCTTTTAGACGTGTGGGCTAAGGATGATAGTCGAGGAGGAAGCGCTTGCTCTAAGACATACAACTTCTTCTCCTACTTGAGGACTATCCTCAAGTGTCGGTACTAGTCCATGAAGTTAACTCCAGTCAACTTCTCCATATCTAGGACGGAACAGAGTGATAGTTTGCTATTGTTATTGCTTGTAGAAGCCATCTACAACACAAACAAGAGCAGATCAGTATCACAATTCAATTATTTATTCTGGTCCCACAAAGGTGATAATCCTCAAAATTGATCAAGAAGTCACCCAACTTCCTTAGTGAGATGGGATCCTCATTTCATACATAGCCTTGCGTCCCACGAAGGTGGGATGTACTGCACAAGGTGACGCATGCTTCCTGAGGTAGGCTCAATGGCCAATTGCAAATTGGCAATTCCCCTTCTCAGGACCGTTCAGGCACTTTATGTCCAGTGAGGGTTGGATACGACACAAAGCCCTAACCTCTTGAGGGTGCCTCTAGAGATTTCATCATGTGAACCACCAATATGAAAAATCTAGTCAAGTCTGACTTGACCGTTATACCTAGGGCCAACAATTTCGTTGTGGAAGGTGCGTCTAGAGTTTTAACCGGATTGGGAAAATTATTGTCACTACACACCTCCTAAAGATAAATGGGTGTATCCCACGAGGGTGGGAAATAGTGCATAGCACCATTGATCGACAATTTGACCAGGGTTACGCGTCAGAAGGCTAGTTTCGGGAATTGATATGATTTATCGAGGATTTTTGTGGTCTTGGCACCACAAATTTTTATCTTATTCTACCAGTACAGGCATGCAATCCTATGGTGGAATAAAACAAAAAGCAGTAAAGGCATGCTGAAGCAGAAAATAGTAAATATGATGTGATCAAAGGACATAACAAGGGTAACAAGCCCCTAAACCTAGTCCTAGCCACCTAGCACTACCAAGGGCTATGTGCCATTGGCGTAGCGCCGAGCTACGGGACAGGAAAATCTCCTAGACTGGCTCTAGGAGAGCGTAAGAATGATTCGGGGACCCTCTGATACCAAATTGGTGTAGCACCGAGCTACGGGACAGGGAGATCTCCTAGACTGACTCTAGGAAAGCGTATGAATGATTGGAAAACACGCAATCAAACATGCGGACTCAAAGAGATCGGATACGTATAAGAGCAACAGATGGCGAAATAGATAAACCAAGGCATTCAACTATGAAATAGCATTCAAATAAAACTACTAACCAATACAATCGAAGAAGGTGAGGTATCGAGACGAGGTCAAGGATCGTACACCTTGCCTCCAACCTCACTCTACTTCCACATGCTATGCGGAGCAAGGCACCAACCACTACCCCGGAGTTACAAGACCCTTCGCAGCCCCTTTGTGAAGTTCAACACTTGTAAGCTATCTAAACACTAGGCCCTATCTCCCTTTTATAAGCTAAGGGAGGGCAAAACCACAGCACTCACATGAGGGGTGGTTACAACAAATATTATAACTAATACTCTAGAAAAGTTGGAAAAACAAGGTACATTTGTCTGGAAATATTCCAGCAACCAAGTGTGTTTGAGAAGCTTCAGGTCTCTTTAAATGTGAGCCATCCATTTGAGCTTTGGTGATATCTTCTGATCTGGATGATGGATCTGAGATCTGATGGCATGGATGGATAGATCTGGTTCGGATTAGTGGGGATCGATACCTGGATCATCTAGAAACTCGTCTGATTGGAGCAGATCTGGCCAAAACAATACTAGCCGTTGATTGCCTCTGAACTGATCTGTCCGTTGGATGAGGCTGAACTGATCTGGGCCGTTGAGCAACGTTCTCCTCTTCTCTTCGTTCTCGCTAGGGCGCAGGCGGCGAATAGGGCACGCCGCCGGTCATGGTTCCGGCCTCCATCGCCGGCGATACTCCGGCTGGAGGTGCGTGTGCTGGTTGCGGCCGTCTGGGAAGCTTCCGGCGATCGATCATGGGGTGCCAGACCGGGAATAGAGCGGATGGCGGCGAAAGCTAGGAATCGGGGAAGTTTCTGATTCCAGCGATCCAACGGCCAGATGGCCGATTGTTTCCGGCTGTGACTTCACGGCGATGAGGAGATGCCGTGGCCGAAGTTTGGCGATGATCAGTGCTGCGGATGGGGCGGCATAGAAGGCGATGCGCCGGACCTCGTGAAGCTCGACGTCGGTGATCTGGCCGTCCGATGGCCGGACCATTTGGATCAGGAGTTCGCGTAGAGGAGTTGGTGCTGTTGCCGGAGTTTGGTGAAGATTGGAGCCCTGGATGATGCCTCCAAAATATGTGGGCTGAGGTGTAGGTCGCCTAGTCCCCCGAGGAACATTCTGTGCAGAATTGAGCTTGTGACCTGGAACACAGCTGCAGAAGCCACGGAGCGAGGTTTCTGTCACTGAGTCGCCTGTGGAACATTCTGTGAAGTAGGAACCAGGGAAGTAAAGCTGGGTTTGTAGTGTTGCTCCTGCATCAGCCATGGGCTTATGCCAACAAGTCCTTAGATTACCCCTGAGTGCCCTAAGGGCCCTGCTCCCAGGCCGTATGATGCACCACCTAGGTCTTCAGCTCCATTGGTCAGCTCGCGAACCCTAAAGGCACCATCCAAGCAAACCCTATATCCCTTTTAGGTTTGGGCAGCCCGAGTCCTCTCCATGAGCTAGCTCGAAAATCCTAGGTTCCTCCTAGGATTCGGCCAACTCAGATCTCTTCCTAGAAGCTAGCTCGCAAGCCCCAGATGCCTTCCGGGGTTTGGCCAATCATCCATGCACCACCTTCTCTAGGTATCTCACCTCTTTGCTTGATACACTACATCCCTTGCAAGATGCGCCACCTAAAGGTGCGCCCCCTTTGCTTGTACGTGCCATCAAACATCCATGGTGCTCAATCTTCCTTCATCAGCCCATCAACTTAAGAAGCATCCAAAGGATCTTCAAGTTCTTGGCTAATGATAGAAGATCAGCCCCTCTGCAAGCTTGGAGGGCCAATCCTCTTCCTCAATATTGAACCTTAATATGCGCCACCTAGGAAAACTAGGAAGCATCATGGTTCGGTTAAGGAATAAGATCAGCCCCCTTAGGTTGCTTTTCCTTCATCATCAGCCCTTGAACCCAAGCATGCACGACTAGGAGACCTAGAGGCCCTGAGGGTTCGGTTGAGGATGAAGGTCAACCCCCTTACTTGACTAGGTTGCACCATCTCCTTATCCATCCATCATCCCTTAAGTGAACCAACTAGGCAACCCTAGAAGCCACTCAAGGTTAGGTCAAATAAGGGGATGCACCACCTTGGGAAGTGAGGTGTGCCAACCCTATGTTGGGAATCCCTGTTGGGGTATGCCCTTAAGGCTAATGTTTGAGGCCTTTGGGATTGTAACAGTATCATGTAATAAACTCTTATGTTTATAAAGGCATGGTTATTATTTAGGTTGTTACCTTGTCTGCAGTAATAAGTGTACTACTGAATAATGTCTCAAAGCTGTTCAGCTAGGCTGACAGGTTATATGTCCTTAGTCGAGATATCTTGGTGAATATGAGACAGCCTTGATATGATTGAGACTAATATGTGTTCTAATCTTATAGGATGCTTCGAGCATGGAATAAGATGTAGACTCATGGGTACATTGGATGTACTGGACAGACCCTACTAGGATATTCATATTGCTTGTCACAATGTGAATAATCCTTGAATGCACTAAGTGGCACATGTCCTCTGACTTGAGATCACTTGAGTGACTAAATGATGATTGTCATTGTTTTGAGGTAGTTCAATATCATTTGAAACATAATGATCATAGACTATCTTGGATAATGATCATGATTCAGGTTAGGGCACTAGTGATAGATATAGGATTGCCGTCTCCTTGTTCAAGGAGTGTGATGTTGTTCTAAAGGGGCCCCCCTATATGAGATGATTGAGAAAGTGTATGGCCATACCCAGATGACTATGCTCGTCTGATCTAATCATACTCATAGTATTGGAGTTACAAGCTTGACCCGCTTGTCCAATAAGAACATCCAGTGGCAAAGGACACATGCATGCCTTGTGAAGTTGATTCACACTTGTGCTGTGGTTTGGGAGTAGTCTTGGAAGACTCTTTCCTTTATATCGGGAGACAGTGATGTGTTGCTAGATACCCCTCACTGATCGTGATAACGAAAGTTATTGTTACCGACATTTAAAGGAAACCCTCAGGGTCGCACAAATTGATGATATGACTTACTTAAGTCAGATCGTGTGGACTGAATTAGTTGGGTTCAGCTTAAAGGGATTTAAACTCTGATTGTAAGTGAGATCTAGTCTGATCATGTTTGATTGATTAGGGCTTGAGATCGGTAAGCTTCGATCGAGAGAGGAGATGCTAGATCGGTGAGATCAAGAGCATCAGGAGATGAACGGTTAGACCTTGAGCCATTAGGTTCATAGAAGGTCTAGACCATGTATTGGCTTGGCTTGGTTTGATTTTGGTCTATGAGCCAAATCGAATTGAACCAAAGAATGAACCGGTTCACTATGTGAACGCATGGTTCATGAAGGAAGGCGTTTTGGCGTTGGAACATGGCTTCATGACTTTCCATTTTGGGAAGTCATGTAACGCCATTTTTGATGTATCGCCTAAACGCTTTTGCTCGCTTGTCATTGACGTGGCTTGCTTGCCATCTCGTGTGGAAGAAGGTGAACGACAAGGGAGAGCTCTCGGCCAAGGAAGCATCTCAACCTATCCCTTCCATTCGGCAAGGACTCTTGAAGATCTTTGCTAGCACAAAGATCAACAAGAAGAAGTCATCCCTCGTTTGTGTGCGTCACTTGTGGAGAAGATCTATCTTGCTCTTTGCTTCCAAGCCGCCTCCTTCCCATGGCCATGGTAACGAATCTTTCATTTGTTGTTTAAGTTGATCATATGAAAGTATAGCATGCGATCAAGTGTAAACCCTAATTCCGCTGCGAAAACAAAGAAGACCACTTGCGCTATCTATAGGGTTTCGCTCCCCCTTGAAGGGGACCCCTCTAAAACCCTTCAATCCCCGGGCTATTTAAAATCGAAAACAGTGGAAGCGAGCCCAAAACGAGATTCCTAATTCAACAATAAAGACCGTCTTATGAAGAATACAAAGGATATGATAGGGGTATACCTCACTTAGCAGTTTGATGCTGGCGATGGCTGAGACGCACAAAGGCCCGTCCTCTACAATTGAGCACAACAGACTACCTCGAGACTCCTCTGCTCCGCGCACGTGCTAGCTTCGGGAGAAGAGATCCACGCCTCTAGCTTCTTCTCTACTTGCGCCAATCTCGAAGACCATGCGCCAAGAAGAAGAGGAATCATTGGCGACAAGGAGTGGGCAACACTACAACTTGTCCCAACCTTGATGCAAAAATTTTCTTTTTGTCGTCACCTCCAAGACCCTCACGCCAGGAGCAGAGGGGAGGCGACAACAAGAGAGGAGAAAAGAGACTGGTGCAAAATCTCCCAAGAGAGCCTCTCTATTTATAATAGAAGTGCGAGCTCCTCTTTGGAGATTTTTCCCATGCGGGACTATGTACATAGGCGCCTTCTCACAATTAAGCGTCATGGGTTCGAATCCCCGCATACGTAATTAATTGTAAATTGCGCCCAAGCATAGGCGCCTACTCACAATTAAGCGTCATGGGTTCGAATCCCCACAGACGGAATTAATTGTAAATTGCGCTCAAGCTTATTAATTAGCCAAGAGAAGAATTCTCTTGCCAATTAATAGTTTTATTTTATTCATGTGACTAAAGTGCAAAGCCCAACCTTGCACTAAGACCCTTGTTCGACACATTTTGACACCTCAGGTCAACAGAGGTCAAACGTGGTCCACTAGAGTCAACTAGTGGTCAAACATGAACAAAATAAAGTCTCATCTCCTCATAAGAAAAACCATAGCATCAGCTTCCCAAAATGATCCGAATCATACAACGATCCGATCAGAGGCTAATCGATCAATACGGAGTCTCTAGCGTCTAAGTGTGCGACCCTGTAGGTCCCTCTGACGTTGGCAGTGATGACCCATTCATCACAAGCGGTGAGTGGCACCTAGCAGTACATCGCCGCTACCCAAGTCATCAGAATAAATGTCGCCATCGACGACCTCAAACTGTGATAAGGAATAAGAGTATCCATGTCCCTTTTGTTGGTGTATATGCCCTAGGACCTAGTTTTGGTCCATCTTTGTACTACTTGACTCTGATATTCATATATCTTTCTGGCATTGTCGTTATCATTGTTTGTCTACACCTGCGATTGTGTACTTACATGATAATGTCCCTGAGACAGATTGGATCTGTGCTCAAATAATTGTCCCCAGTCGATGTACCTGAGTGGATATGGGACAGCTCTGATACTTGTGAGACCGGTATGTGGGCTGGTTAGGCACGTGGTGCTAACGCAGACACATGGGTATATCATTGGAGGATATACTGGATAGACCCGCTATGAGGCTATGACTTAGTGTCATGAGTTATCCTCACAAGTGACAGGAGATGCATTGATCCCTTGACTTGAGGTCATTGACCATTCTATATGGTTAGGGACTTGCTTTGATACAACCTAACACCTCGCCGTAGTTGGGAGGTCATAACGGTTGTCATTGAGAATGTCACGACCCATATGAGAAGGTCAATGGATAGACACAGGATTTGCCCCTTCCTTAGGGAAGTATGATATCTATGGAGCTCCTTTATGGTTCTATGACTGAGAGTGTATGGCCATACCCAGGTGAGAACCTGATTTAGTCATAGCCATGTGATTGGGTGAAAATAAGTGGTGACACACTTGTCCAATCGGATATCAGTTCGGCAAAGAGACTGTAATGCATTTGTACCTAGTTGCGATGATGGGGATGTCGATGTCGATATCCATTCCAATGACCTGGGTAGCAGCGATGCACTGCTAGGTGCCACTCACTGCTTGTGATGACCTTTGGTTAGCACTGCCAGCGTTAGAGGAACCTACAGGGTCGCACACCTTGATACTCGAGTTTTCATATTGATCGGGTAGCCTTTAGATCGAGTTATTGGATAACTCGGATCTATTTGGGAGATTTCATCAGCGCCAATGGGCCTGATGAGATGGAAGAAACTTATTGGAGCCAACTTCCATTTTTGGCATATTGATCAAATTAACCATGGTTAACCTCATTTGACCATGGGTTAAATTGGATTGGATCCAATAGCTTGGTTAACATGCATAATGGACTTTGGGCTTGGCCCATTGTTTAGTTGGGCTTGCTAATAAGTTGTTTTCAAGGGCTATGAGGCTTGAAGGGTATAATGGGGATGAATTAATAGGATTTGCGCCTATGCCTTGTTTGGTATCTCCTAGGTGATTAAATCACCCAAGATAATTGATTGGATTGTGTTTGACAATTGTGGGCTAATTATTAACATAATTAGAGTCCTAATTGGATTAGGACTTGTGCCCAAGCCACATTAGGCAATCCATTATATTGCCTTGACTAGGTCTAGGCGCATAGATGGGATTAATGCCTTATATGGCATGATATGGGCGCATATGGCTGATACTTGCTTTGGAAAGTCTTAGGCGCATATGGGAGTGGAGATTTAATTAGTATATTTGATTAAATAATCTCCTAGAATCATGCCCTAATTGTCAACACTTGCCTTTCTCCCCTAACCGCCTCTTGCTCCTATAAATAAGCCCTTGCCGCCCCCTCTCTTGATGATGCTAATTCCTTGGAGGCGTGAAGCATTAGAGGGCGACGGCTTGGAGAGCTTAGAGCTCTTCTTCTTCCATCAAGGGCGCAAGCATGCTTCATCTTTCTCCTCTTCCTTTCCTTGGCGCAAAGGAACAAGAAGGCTTGCAGCGTTCCCTTCTCCTTCAATCTCCTTGGCGCATCACATCTTGGTGGTGGCGCAAGTTGCTTGGAAATCTCTCCTAAGGCATGGATCTTCTTCCCGAGGCTAGCACCGGGCGAGGAAGAAGAAAACTTGAGGAATCCGTGTCTGCGAGACTGCAGAGGGCGAACACTTGGGCGCCTTCATCGACATCGGCTTCTAATTGCTTAAAGGTACTTACTATCACATCGTGTCGACCCCCTCGCAAGAGATCTTCACTGGGTTTTTGGGACCGACCTATTTCGGGGACATTCTTCCGCTGCGTAATATGTATGTCTATGACTCTGAAAATTATAAAATGTCCCCGGGGTTTCCCAACAGTGGTATCAGAGCTACTTGCGAGCCTCGAACGATGTTCTTTCATGCTTTTCATGCTCACATGCCATATCTACATTCTCGCATATTGCATAGATGTTGGCCCATGGTTTTTCTTTAAGTAGAAAAATTGTAGGTCTCTTGTTTCTTACTTCTAATTAACTTCTTGTTGTTCTTTGCTCTCTTCATGTGATGGGATAGACCCATACGTGGAAGAGAAAATTTCTCCTCTCATAATAGGATAGACCTATCTTGAGAGACTTGTTGGGATAGGGCATGGACTGGGTGATTGCCCTTATCCTAACAAGTTAGGGATTGCAAGCAGGGCAACCGGTATGCCTCTTGTAGACTCCTGAGAGAAACTTAGAGTCAAAGATTTGTGATATGAAGGGAAGGAAGAGAGACATGTTTTATGAAAAAGTAAAATTTCAGATTTTATGTTTTTCATGAGCATGTAGAATTGCATGAGTAAGTACTTGATTGTGCATGATGTTATGGTCATATGTCAAGCCCCTTAGCATGCCTGTGATGTATACTTGTGAGGCCTGCGTGCCGCTTTTCTTTTTGCTTTTAACTAAGAAGAAGATTAGGGTGGCGCATCTACTTGGAGCAAGGTGCATGCTTGCTTGGTTGCACATCCTTGCCTGATGGCGCAAAAAGCTTCAAAGGTGGCACATCCTTGCATGGGGGCGCAAGTTAGGGATTGACCGAGCCTTGTGCTTGTGTGCTATCCCTCTTGTGGCTTTCTAGATGGCGCACCTTCCTTGGAAGAAGACCATGGCATTGGCCGAACCTTCTGGGTGTACCCCTAGGGTTTGAGAGCTAAACCATGAGAGAAGGACCTTGGAGCCAACTTTGAAGATAGAGCTAGAGGTCGGCAAGGCTAGGTCTCATCTTGGGGCTTGAATCCTAGGTCAAGAGTTGGACCCCCTTTTTGGCATGGATTGGTTCAATGTCTTGAATGGGCTATGATCACATCATCCTTTTATTGCTTTCTTTACAAAAGCTAAAGCATGCCTGTGATGTTTTATTGTTATGTTATCACCATAGGATTGCATGCCTGTAATGATAGACATAAGATAAAACTGAGATGATGAGACCTTAAACGAAAACCCTCAATTAAAATATCAAGTTTAGTAGCCTTCTAACGCGTAGCCCTCACTAAGCTATCGATCAGTGGAGTTGTGAATTGTTTCCCACCCTCGTGGGACACACCCACTTATCTTTAGAAAGTGCGTGGTGGCAATGGTTTCCCCAGTCCAGTTTTAACCTGGGCGTGCCTTCGCAAGGAAACTCATTGGCCTTGGGCATAACGGTTAGGAATGGACTTGACTAGATTTTCATGTGTGCTAGGCACATGATGAAACTCTAGAGGCATCGTTGAGAGGTTAGGGTTTCATGCTGTATCCAGCCCTCGCTGGACATGAAATGCCTAGACTGTCTCAATAAGGGGAATTGCTTGGAGCAATCGGCCGGCGAGCCCACCTTAGGAAACATGGGTCACTTTGTGCATCTCATCCCACCCTCGTGGGACGCAAAGCCCTATGTGGAATGAGGATCTCATCTCACTAGGAAATCTTGGATTTCTCAATTGACTTTGTGGGTTGTCAATTCGATTAAAAATAGTGGGAGCCATGGTCATTTAAAACAAGTCCAGTTTAAATGACTCGAAGTAGTACTAATCTGCTGTTTCTTGGTTGTTGTAGAATAATGGCTGTGAACAATAGCAGTTGGTCACTGCGATCTCCCCTAGAAAGGGATAAGTTGGCTGGATCCGACTTACTGGATTGGTATATGAACTTGAGAATCGTGCTCAAGCTCAAAAGGAAGCTTTGTGTCCTTGAGCGTCCTTTTCCTCAGCCACTTCCATACTCGGCCTCAGCGGCTGAGAGGGATGCTTATGATAAGCATCAGGTTGATACTTTGGAGGTTGCTAACCAACATGTCACCTGAATTTATAGGGTGATATGAATCGAAGAGTGCCTCTGAGATTATTTTTAATCTAAGGCAGCTCTTTGATGAATTGATTGAGCTCAATCCTCCTAAAGTTGATATTCAGTGTGTTAAGCCGAAAGGCTTGACCAAGGAACTGAAATTAAAGATGGATATGATCAGGAATAATAGGTGCTATTCATGTGGAGGGCCACCTCACATGTTGAAGGACATGTTGCAACTTCAGAATGAGGAGAAGAAAGGCAAGGCCTTATCTTCATGCTAAGGTATTTGTGTTACCGAAGTCAACCTTTCTACTCCTATGACATGGGTATTGGATACCGCATGAGGAGCTCATATTTGTACAAATATGCAAAGGCTCAGCAAGGATAGATCGGTAAGGCCTAGAGAGATTGACCTACGGATAGGTAACAGGGCACAAGTTGCTGCTGTTGCTGTAGGAGTTTCTCTCCCTGCCTTCTGGACTTCAGTTAAAGCTAGACAATTGCTATTATGTACATTCCCTTACCAAAACATTGTATCCACTCCTTGCTTGGCAAAGAAAGGATTTAGGTTTGAAACAAAAGAGAACTTATGTTCTTTTTCTTTTGCAAACATGTTTTATGGGAAGGGTACTTTGTGCAATGGTCCGAATGTCTTGGACATGGTTAGCTCTATTTGTGACATAAAAGGACCAAACTGAGTGGTTCAGTTGGTGCTTTCCTACGGCATTGTCGATTAGCCCATATAAACAAGAATCGCATTCGACAACTCCATGCAAATGGGTTGTTAGATTCGAGTTCCTTGGAGGAACTTGATACATGTGAGACTTGTTTATTAGGGAAAAATGACAAAGGCGCCCTTCACCAAAACTGGTGAGAGGGCAGGAGGTTTATTAGATCTCATACATATTGATGTGTGTGGGCCTTTCAATAAACAAGCTAGAGGAGGGTACAACTACTTCATCACGTTTACTGATGACTTAAGTAGATATGGTTATGTCTATCTGATGAGACATAAGTCTGAATCCTTTGAAAAATTTAAGGAGTTTAGAAATGAAGTAGAGAACTAGCTTAGTAGATCCATTAAGGCTCTTCGATCAGATCGTGGTGGAGAGTACTTGAGCGGTGAGTTCTTTGACTATCTGAGAGAGTGTGGGATCATATCCCAACTCGCTCCTCCTGAAACACCTCAATGGAATGGTGTGTCTGAAAGGAGAAATCGAACCTTGTTGGACATAGTTCGATCTATGATGAGTCATGCAAACTCTACCTCCCTCATTCTGGGGACATGCACTTAAGACAGCTTCTCTAATACTGAATAATGTTCCATCTAAGAGTGTCTCAAAGATTCCATACGTGGTATGGAGTAGGAGACGCCCTAATCTCACTTTTATCAGTATCTGGGGATGTAAGGCTTATGTCAAACGTCAGGATTCTAGCGAGCTAGAACCTAGATCTGATAAGTGTATGTTTGTGGGGTACCCTAAGGAGACTAAGGGTTACTACTTCTATGTTCCCACCAAGAACAAAGTTTTTGTTGCTCGGGGTGCTGTCTTTCTAGAGAAAGAATTTCTCATGAAAGAAGTTAGTGGGAGGAAGTTTGACTTCGATGAGGACCAAGTGCAACCATAAGAGAAAGAGATGGAATTTGAGCCACCTGCACCGGTTGCTAGGCAACCTGAGGCTCAGACACAGGCCCCATGAAGGTCTGGGAAAATTCGTCGTGCACCTGAAAGGTATGGGTCGCTGCCGACCCAACACGATGGGATCTTCATCATTGAGGATGAACCCAGAACCTATGATGAGGCGGTTAGTGGACCGGACTCTGAGAGATGGCTTGACGCCATGCGATTCGAGATGGATTCCATGTTAGCTAACCAAGTCTGGGATTTGGTTGAGCTGCCTGATGGGGTAAAACCCATAGGGTGTAAATTGGTTTTCAAGAGGAAGACAGACATGGATGGCAATATAGTTACCTATAAGGGTAGACTAGTGGCTAAAGGATTTAAACAAGTCCACGGGGTGGACTATGATGAAAACCTTCTCGCCAGTTGCCATGATCAAATCCATTCGGATTCTGCTTGCTATAGCTGCATATCATGACTATGAGATATGGCAGATGGACATGGAAACAGCGTTCCTTAATGGGAAGCTGACTAAGGATGTGTATATGACACAACCTGATGGCTTCATCCATCCTGCAGATGCTAATAAGGTCTGCAGGCTAAAGAAATCCATTTATGGATTAAAGCAAACATCTCGAAGTTGGAATCTTCAGTTTGATGAAGCTGTGAGAGATTATGGCTTTATCAAAAGTGAAGATGACGCCTGTGTATACAGAAAATTCAGTGGGAGCTTGGTGACTTTTCTGGTCATGTATGTCGATGACATACTGCTCATCGGAAACGACATCCCTAGTCTTCAAGCTGTGAAGACATGGTTAGGGAAGTGTTTCGAGATGATGGACTTAGGGGAGGCCGCCTACATTCTAGGCGTGAGGATCTACCGGGATAGATCCAAGAGGCTCTTGGCCCTTAGTCAGAGTACCCACATTGATAAGGTCCTAGAGAGGTTCAACTTGGAGCAATCCAAGAAAGGATACCTGTTGGGGTATGCCCTTAAGGCTAATGTTTGAGGCCTTTGGGATGATTTCAGTATCATGTATACACTATGTATAAGTTTATAAAGGCAATGGTTGTTATTCAGGTTGTTACATTATCTGCTGCTGTTATGTATACTTCTGAATAATGTCTCAATGGTGTTCAGCTTGGCTGACATTAGCATTGTCCTTAGTTGAGATATCTTGGTGAACATGAGACAGCCTTGATATGATTGAGACTAATATGTGTTCTAATCTTATAGGGTGCTTCGAGCATGGAATAAGATGTAGACACATAGGTGCATTGGATGTCCTGGACAGACCCTACTTAGGATATTCAATTGTTTGTCACAATGTGAATAATCCTTATATGCAAGCAAGTGGCATATTTCCTCTGACTTGAGATCGCTTGTGTTTCTAAATGATGATTGGCATTGTCTTGAGGTAATTCAATATCATTTGAAATATAATGGTTATAGATTATCTTGGATAATGAGCATGAGTCATGTTAGGACACTAGTGATAGATATAGGATTGCCTCTCCTTGTTGGAGTGTGATGTTCTAAAGGGGCCCCCTGGATGAGATGATTGAGAAAGTGTATGGCCATACCCAGATGACTATGTTCATCTGATCTAATCATTTTCATCATATTCGAATTACAGGCTTGACACACTTGTCCAATGAGAACATCCAGTGGCAAAGGAAACATGTATGTCATGTGAATTGGATTCACACTTGTGCTATGGTTTGGGTGTAGTCTTGGAAGACTCTTTCCTTCATATCGGGAGACAGTGATGTGTTGCTAGATACCCCTCTCTGATCGTGATAACGTAAGTTATCGTTACCGACATTGAAGGAAACCCTTAGGGTCGCACAATTTGATGATATGGCTTACTTCTGTCAGATCGTGTGGACTGAATGGTTTTGGTTCAGTTTAAAGGAGTTTAAACTCTGATTGGAAGTGAGATCTGGTCTGATCATGTTTGATTGATTAGGGCTTGAGATCGGTAAGCTTCGATCAGGAGAATTGATGCTTGATCGATGAGATCAAGAGCATCAAGAGATGAGTGGTTAGATCTTGAGCCATCTGGTTCATATGAGATCTAGACCATGGCTTGGTTTGATTTGGTCTTTGAACCAAATGCAATAGAACCGGTTCACATAAGTGAACGCATGGTTCAAAGTGAGAAGACGTTTTGGTTGGTTCGAAAACATGGGCGCATGGCTTGATGACTTTCTATTTTTGGAAGCCATAAGCGTTCCCACGTTGGATAACGCCTCAACGCCTCCCTCTCTCTTGAATGAATGCTTCTCCTTCATCTGTGTGTGTCGAGGCTCCACGAAAGAGAAGAGGTAGAGAGTTTTCGCTTAGCCAAGAAGAAGAACATCTCATCTTCTCCTACACGTTGAAGGACACCTTGGAACTTTGCTAGCACAAAGAAGAAAAGGGAGTAGCCATCGTCACCTTGTGTGCGACTGCTTTGGAGGAGAGCTGCTCGCCCTCTATATTCTTCCAAGTCGCCATCCAAATAATGGCCATGGTAACATCCTATCTTCTCATTGCAAGAACTAATAGTTGATCATATGTTCATGCCATGCGATCTTCATGAAACCCTTGTTTTCGCCCATGAAAAATTTTATATGCGCCTGAATTAGGGTTCCCCCCCCCCTTTCAATTGGTATCAGAGCTAGTGTTTTGGCTTGATCCATATGATTGCTTATTTTGTGATCCATGCGGTTTAAAAGTAGATCTAAACATGACTTGCGCATGTTATAAATCATCATGCCAACATACATGCTAGACATTGGATGTGTTTTGGTTTTTACTTAAGTTGCGCATGATATTTGTTTTGCGCATGTTGAAGAGTTTTTATCAAACACTTATGATCTTGCGCGCCCCTCACCTAGATCTATAAAGCGCCTACTTGAAATACTTAGACGGGTTACTAGGGTTGAAGTCGTCAGTCTAGTCTGGACCCAACAGCCTGATCAGACCATCTGACAGCCTAGATGGGTCGGCCAGATAGCACCTATGCGCACGCATACAGGTGGCTATAGGCCGACTGCAGAAGGGCGTGTAGCGATGTCTGATTGAGGCGCCTAGTGAACGATCATGATTAAGGCCCGGGGTCACACCCGCCTGCCAGAAATCATGTGGGACGTTCAGCCCTTAAGGCATGCATAGTTGACCACTAGGTCAACACAAGTCAGTTATGACTGGGTGCATGCAAGGGCAGTGGGTCTGACTTGGTCTGATGAGTGGATCCCTATTAATGGACCGTTGTAAGGTAGTAGGGCACACAAGGAAATAAAATTGATGCCATGGGGTTTTTCAAAAATTTTATTTTCTGATTGGATCACATGTATGCTTATTTACCTGATTGGGTGTCTATTTAATCTTATGTGGGCTGCCCTAATTTGTGTGCTGTGCTGGGGCCTACGTACCTGGAATTAATTGTAAATTTTTATTGTGATCTGTGTATCACACTTTAATTTATAATAATGTACAATTGACCTGCGTGTCAATTCATGTCTAGATAGATTAAAATGTAATTTGATCAGACATGAGCACAGAGCACACATGACAGAAGCGCTTGCAGCAAGTGCCTTGACCAGGTGGGAGGTCTAGAGTTCGACTCTAGCACAGGCGCATGCTACCTGATGGGCGCATTTGAGCTGCAGAGAGGGCTTGGGCCCGGGCTGGGCCAGATAAAGTGCAAGAGACCCATAAAGAGCTCATGTGAAGACTTGTGTAAAACTAGGGTTTTTACTTAGGCTCTTATGGGCATTTACCACATAAGATCATTGTGCTTTCTATTTACTGTTTAAGAAATATTAGCACATGCTTGATTTATTCTTTTGCTATCACCATAGATATTGCATGATAGCAAGAAGATAAAATGGACCGTTAAAATCCAACGTCAAATATCAAGCACGAAAGCCTTCTGACGCGAAACCTCACTGTTCTGACTATCGTT
Organism: Costus lasius; assembly: GCA_027563935.2. Lineage (NCBI taxonomy): Eukaryota > Viridiplantae > Streptophyta > Magnoliopsida > Zingiberales > Costaceae > Costus > Costus lasius. The sequence continues at coordinate 100,535,481 of CM050448.1, forward strand.
GGGGCCGTGTTGTACCCACTCAGTGGGCACGCCCATCTATCTTCAGACGGTGTGTGATTACACCTGCGTGTTACAGAGAAGGGATTTATCGCTTCTCGTTGCTCAGCATAGCACGTGGTGGTCCAGGGAGTAGGTCGGGTCAGCTTGACCATGTAGGCTACATATTGAGCATATGTTAGCTATATGGAGGTAGCCATCTGTGGAATCAGAGACTGTGTTGTACCAACTCAGTTGGCACAGTCTGCTGGATTGCCCAGATGAAGGGGAATCGCACGGGTTGGCGATTGGCATGGATAGCCTACCAGTGATTAGTGCTTGAACTCTCTATGCATCTTATCTCGCCTGAGCGGGACGCGGAGACCAAGTATGAAATCTGGATCCCATCTCACTAAAAAGAGTTTTACTCTTTCGGACTGTTTTATTGGATTTTTCAGTCAGATAAAATAGTGAGAAAAGAATCATTCTTAAGTCCTAGATTGATTCTAACATGGATACTGACCTTGTTGTTCTTGCAATGTTGTAGATTTCTGCAGCAACGAACACCACAGGGCTCAATTTGCGATCCATACTGGAAAAGGAGAAGTTTGCTGGGCCAAACTTCTTAGACTGGTACAGACAGCTTAAGATTGTTCTTAAGGCTGAGAGGAAACTGTATGTCCTTGAGACGGCAATACCGGCTCAACCCGCAGCGAATGCCGCAAGGGCGGTTCGGGATGCTTATGAGAAGCACGTCAGTGATAGTATTGATGTCGCTTGCCTTATGCTTGCGTCAATGACGCCAGAGCTCCAGCGTCAGCATGAGGATTTATCTGCTATTGATATTATAGCAAATCTCAAGATGTTGTATGCTGCACAGGCAAGGACTGAACGCTATAACTTGACGAAACTTTTCTTTCAGAGCAAACTGACTGAAGGGAGTCCAGTGGGAGCTCACGTACTCAAGATGATTGGGTACAAGGAGGCTCTAGAGAAACTGGGACACACCATCAATCAGGAACTTGTTGTAGACATTATCCTGCAGTCTCTCCCGGCCTCTTTTGATCCGTTCATTATTAATTTTAATATGAACAAGATCGATTGTACTCCGGCAGAGTTACTGAACATGCTCTGTACCACAGAGCAGACTCTTGAGAAGGGAAAGCCTTCCTCCTCTGTCTTGCTGGTTCCTTCAAGGAACAAGAAGAAGGGGAAGAAGGGCAAAGCCCCTATCAAGAGCTACAACAAGGCTCTGAAACAAAAGATAAAGCGGTCAAAGGACAACAGATGTTTCCATTGTGGCCAGCTCGGTCACTGGAAGAAGGACTGTAAAGCGCTCCAAGGAGAGAAGAAGGGAAGCAAGCCTTTCACTTCTGGCTCAGGTATTTACGTGACTGAAGTCATGGTAGCTTCTTCTATTTCATGGGTGTTGGACACTGCATGTGGAGTTCACATTTGTTCAAATGTACAGGAACTCAAGAGAAGAAGACAGGTGGGACAGCATGAGGTGGACCTACGAGTTGGAAACGGGGCACGGGTTGCTGCTGTTGCTGTAGGACAATATAACATCTCTTTACCATCTGGTTTTGTATTAGAACTTGACAATTGTTATTTTGTACCGAGCATAACTAATAATATTATCTCTATTCCTGCTCTTGTCAGGAAAGGATTTTCTTTTGAATGCAAAACTTTAAAGTGTTGTATTTCATTTGATAATATTGTTTATGCTACTGGCTCAATTAACAATGGGTTATACATGTTGGACATGGAATGTTCTGTACAACAAATTGATAATAAGAAAGCCAAGTATGCTGATGACAGCACCTTGCTATGGCATAGTCGTTTAGGCCATATTAACAAGAAGCGCATTAAGCGGTTGCATGACCATGGACTGCTGGGATCATTCTCCTATGAGGAGCTTGATACATGCAAAGCTTGTTTAATGGGCAAAATGACGAAGACTCCTTTTTCTAATAAAGGTCAAAGGGCTTCAGGTTTACTTGACCTTATTCACAATGATGTGTGTGGGCCATTTAGTAAACATGCCAGAGGTGGCTATTCATACTTCATTACTTTTATTGATGATTTCAGTAGATATGGTTATGTCTATCTAATGAGACATAAGAGTGAATCTTTTGACAAGTTCAAAGAGTTCAAAAATGAAGTACAGAATCAGCTAGGCCGGAATATCAAGGCCCTTCGATCCGATCGAGGTGGAGAATACTTGAGTCGAGAGTTTACTGACTATCTGAAGGAGTGTGGGATTATCTCACAGCTCACTCCGCCAGGAACACCGCAATGGAATGGTGTGTCCGAGAGGAGAAATAGAACCTTATTGGATATGGTTCGTTCGATGATGAGTCAGGCTACTCTACCTTACTCCTTTTGGGGATTTGCACTGGAAACAGCTGCAAAGGTACTAAACCGAGTGCCATCCAAGGCCGTTTCAAAGACTCCATATGAGTTATGGTATGGGAAACAGCCAAGCTTGACATTTATCAAAATCTGGGGTTGCGAGGCTTATGTCAAAAAAGCTAGCCTCTGGGAAACTAGAGAGCAGATCTTATAAATTTATCTTTGTCGGTTACCCTAAAGAAACTAAGGGTTATTATTTCTACGATCCCAAAGAGAACAAAATATTTGTTGCTCGAATGGCTATTTTTCTTGAGAAGGAATTTCTTCTGCAAGAAGCCAGTGGGAGAGAAATAAAACTGGATGAAAGTCCAGAAGAGGGACAAAGTAGTCAAGCTCAGTTGGATGAGCCTGAGCAAATAGAACAGGTTGATGTTCAACCTGAGGCTCAGATATCATGGGAACCGCGTAGATCGGGAAGGATTCGTCGACAGCCTGAGCGCTATGACGGAGTCAACATCATTAATGATGAACCCCTCACCTATGCGGATGCGGTCAGTGGACCGGAATCAGCAAGATGGCTTGAAGCTATGCGAGCCGAGATGGACTCCATATCAGATAACCAAGTCTGGGATTTGGTTGATCCGCCTCCGGGAGTAATCCCTATAGGCTGTAAATGGATCTTCAAGAAGAAGATTGATATGGATGGTAACGTAGTTACCTATAAGGGCAGGCTAGTTGCGAAAGGTTTCAAACAAATCTACGGGATAGATTATGATGAAACATTCTCTCCTGTAGCCATGTTTAAGTCCATTCGGATTATTCTCGCGATAGCTGCATATTATGATTATGAGATCTGGCAAATGGATGTGAAGACCGCTTTCCTTAATGGAAAACTGGAAGAGGATGTGTATATGGCACAACCTGAAGGTTTCATCAATCCATCAGATCGTCATAAAATATGCAAATTAAAGAAGTCTATTTATGGACTAAAACAAGCATCGAGAAGCTGGAATATTCGTTTTGATGAATAAGTTTGTGAATTTGGTTTCATCAAAAATGAAGATGACCCGCGTGTATATAAGAGGTTTAGTGGGAGCGTGATTACTTTCCTAGTCCTCTACGTCGATGATATCTTGATCATTGGAAACGATATTCCTGAACTGCATGCGGTCAAAGCATGGTTAAGAAAATGTTTCCAGATGAAAGATTTAGGAGAAGCAGCCTATGTATTAGGTGTGCAGATCTATAGAGATAGATCTAATAGGCTTCTCGGGCTGTGCCAGAGTACTTACATCGATAAAGTCCTGGAGAGATTCCATTTAGAAAATTCTAAAAGAGGATATCTTCCAGTCAGACATGGTCTGAATCTTTCTAAGAGCCAGTGTCCTCAAACACAATCTGAGAAAGATGAAATGGACAATACGCCTTATGCTTCGGCTATTGGATCCATTATGTATGCGATGTTGTGTACTCGCCCAGACGTCGCTTACGGGTTAAGCGTGACCAGTTGATTCCAAAGTAATCTAGGTAAGGCACACTAGATTGCAGTCAAGAACATTTTGAAATATCTTCGGAGGACCAAAGATATGTTCTTGATTTATGGAGGTCAGGAAGAACTCAGTATTGAAGGATATACTGACGCTTCGTTCCAATCTGACCAGGATGATTTTCGATCGCAATCAGGCTATGTTTTTAGCTTGAATGGAGGAGCAGTGGTGTGGAAGAGTTTCAAACAATCAATTGTTGCTGATTCCACAACAGAAGCCGAGTATGTTGCAGCCTCAGAAGCATCAAAGGAGGCAGTGTGGATTCGTAAGTTCGTTCAGGAACTTGGTGTTGTTCCTTCGAGTGCTGATCCATTGGTTATCTTCTGTGATAACACTGGAGTAATAGCACAAGCAAAGGAACCACGGTCACACCAGAAGTCCAAGCACATACAGAGAAGGTTTCATTTGATCCGTGAGATCGTAGATCATGGAGAGATCAAGATCTGCAAGGTTCATACTGATGACAATCTAGCTGACCCGCTTACTAAGCCTCTGGCACAGCAGAAGCATGAAAAGCACTGTAATAATATGGGTTTGAGATTTCTCAACCATTAGTTTAAGTGCAAGTGGGAGATTGTTGGGGTATGCCCTTAAGGCTAATGTTTGAGGCCTTTGGGATGATTTCAGTATCATGTATAAACTATGTATAAGTTTATAAAGGCAATGGTTGTTATTCAGGTTGTTACATTATCTACTGCTGTTATGTATACTTCTGAATAATGTCTCAATGGTGTTCAGCTTGGCTGACATTAGCATTGTCCTTAGTTGAGATATCTTGGTGAACATGAGACAGCCTTGATATGATTGAGACTAATATGTGTTCTAATCTTATAGGGTGCTTCGAGCATGGAATAAGATGTAGACACATAGGTGCATTGGATGTCCTGGACAGACCCTACTTAGGATATTCAATTGTTTGTCACAATGTGAATAATCCTTATATGCAAGCAAGTGGCATATTTCCTCTGACTTGAGATCGCTTGTGTTTCTAAATGATGATTGGCATTGTCTTGAGGTAATTCAATATCATTTGAAATATAATGGTTATAGATTATCTTGGATAATGAGCATGAGTCATGTTAGGACACTAGTGATAGATATAGGATTGCCTCTCCTTGTTGGAGTGTGATGTTCTAAAGGGGCCCCCTGGATGAGATGATTGAGAAAGTGTATGGCCATACCCAGATGACTATGTTCATCTGATCTAATCATTTTCATCATATTCGAATTACAGGCTTGACACGCTTGTCCAATGAGAACATCTAGTGGCAAAGGAAACATGTATGTCATGTGAATTGGATTCACACTTGTGCTATGGTTTGGGTGTAGTCTTGGAAGACTCTTTCCTTCATATCGGGAGACAGTGATGTGTTGCTAGATACCCCTCTCTGATCGTGATAACGTAAGTTATCATTACCGACATTGAAGGAAACCCTTAGGGTCGCACAATTTGATGATATGGCTTACTTCTGTCAGATCGTGTGGACTGAATGGTTTTGGTTCAGTTTAAAGGAGTTTAAACTCTGATTGGAAGTGAGATCTGGTCTGATCATGTTTGATTGATTAGGGCTTGAGATCGGTAAGCTTCGATCGGGAGAATTGATGCTTGATCGATGAGATCAAGAGCATCAAGAGATGTGTGGTTAGATCTTGAGCCATCTGGTTCATATGAGATCTAAACCATGGCTTGGTTTGATTTGGTCTTTGAACCAAATGCAATAGAACCGGTTCACATAAGTGAACGCATTGTTCAAAGTGAGAAGACGTTTTGGTTGGTTCGAAAATATGGGCGCATGGCTTGATGACTTTCTATTTTTGGAAGCCATAAGCGTTCCCACGTTGGATAACGCCTCAACGCCTCCCTCTCTCTCGAATGAATGCTTCTCCTTCATCTGTGTGTGTCGAGGCTCCACGAAAGAGAAGAGGTAAAGAGTTTTCGCTTAGCCAAGAAGAAGAACATCTCATCTTCTCCTACACGTTGAAGGACACCTTGGAACTTTGCTAGCACAAAGAAGAAAAGGGAGTAGCCATCGTCACCTTGTGTGCGACTGCTTTGGAGGAGAGCCGCTCGCCCTCTATATTCTTCCAAGTCGCCATCCAAATAATGGCCATGGTAACATCCTATCTTCTCATTGCAAGAACTAATAGTTGATCATATGTTCATGCCATGCGATCTTCATGAAACCCTTGTTTTCGCCCATGAAAAATTTTATATGCGCCTGAATTAGGGTTTCCCCCCCCCCCCTTTCAATACCTTCCAATGAGAGATGGCCTTACTCTCTCAAAGCCAGTGTCCTACAACACAGGCTGAGAGGGATAACATGAGTCGAATTCCCTATGCTTCGGCAGTGGGATCAATCATGTATGCAATGTTGTGTACTAGACTAGATGTGGCTTATGCTGTAAGCATAACCAGACGATACCAATCCAATCCAGGTCTGTAGCACTGGGTGGCTGTAAAGAATATCCTTGAGTATCCTGAAAAGGACTAAGGATTTATTCTAGATGGTCTACGGGGACTGGAAGAGCTCAGTGTGCAGGGCTTCACTGATGAGTCGTTCCAGTCTGATCCTGACGACTTCAGATCGCAGACCAGCTATTTGTTTAAGATGGTTGGAGGTGCTGTATGCTTGAAGAGCTTCAAGCAATCCACCATAGCTAATTCTACAACCAAAGCTGAGTATGTGGTTGCTTCTGAGGCAGCCAATGAAGCCATTTGGATCAGGAAGTTCTTTTCTGAACTTCAGGTGGTTCCAAGTGAAATGGATCCCATTGAGCTCTACTATGACAACAATGGGAACTGCACATACTAAGGAACCACGGTCTCATCAAAGGTCCAAACACATACTCAGGAGATTTCACCTGATCAGAGAGATCATTGATAGAGGTGATGTCAAGATTAGCAGAGTTGACACAGAGAGCAATCTAGCAGACCCACTGACCAAGGCTTTGGCGCAGCAGAAGCATGATGGTCGTACTAGAGATATGGGGTTGAGGTTGCTCAACCTCTAGGTCTTAGTGCAAGTGGGAGATTGTTGGTGTATATGCCCTAGGACCTAGTTTTGGTCCATCTTTGTACTACTTGACTCTGATATTCATATATCTTTCTGGCATTGTCGTTATCATTGTTTGTCTACACCTGCGATTGTGTACTTACATGATAATGTCCCTGGAGACAGATTGGATCTGTGCTCAAATAATTATCCCCAGTCGATGTACCTGAGTGGATATGGGACAGCTCTGATACTTGTGAGACTGGTATGTGGGCTGGTTAGGCACGTGGTACTAACGCAGACACATGGGTATATCATTGGAGGATATACTGGATAGACCCGCTATGAGGCTATGACTTGGTGTCATGAGTTATCCTCACAAGTGACAGGAGATGCATTGATCCCTTGACTTGAGGTCATTGACCATTCTATATGGTTAGGGACTTGCTTTGATGGGGATGTCGATGTTGGGGATGTCGATGTTGATATCCATTCCAATGACCTGGGTAGCAGCGATGCACTACTAGGTGCCACTCACTGCTTGTGATGACCTTTGGTTAGCACAGCCAGCGTTAGAGGAACCTACAGGGTCGCACACCTTGATACTCGAGTTTTCATATTGATCGGGTAGCCTTTAGATCGAGTTATTGGATAACTCGGATCTATTTGGGAGATTTCATCAGCGCCAATGGGCCTGATGAGATGGAAGAAACTTATTGGAGCCAACTTCCATTTTTGGCATATTGATCAAATTAACCATGGTTAACCTCATTTGACCATGGGTTAAATTGGATTGGATCCAATTGTTGGGGTATGCCCTTAAGGCTAATGTTTGAGGCCTTGGGATTCTTTCAGTATCATGTATAAACTCTTATGTTTATAAAGGCAATGGTTGTTATTCAGTTTGTTACATTGTCTGCTGCAATAAGTGTGCTTCTGAATAATGTCTCAATGCTGTTCAGCTAGGCTGACATGCAATGAAGTCCTTAGTCGAGATATCTTGGTGAACATGAGACAGCCTTGATATGATTGAGACTAATATGTGTTCTAATCTTATAGGATGCTTCGAGCATGGAATAAGATGTAGACTCATGGGTACATTAGATGTACTGGACAGACCCTACTAGGATATTCAATTGCTTGTCACAATGTGAATAATCCTTGTTTGCAACAAGTGGCATAATGTCCTCTGACTTGAGATCACTTGTGTTTCTAAATGATGATTGTCATTGTTTTGAGGTAGTTCAATATCATTTGAAACATAATGATTATAGACTATCTTGGATGATGATCATGAGTCAGGTTAGGGCACTAGTGATAGATACAGGATTGCCATCTCCTTGTTTAAGGAGTGTGATGTTCTATAGGGGCCCCCCCTGGATGAGATGATTGAGAAAGTGTATGGCCATACCCAGGTGACTATGTTCATCTGATCTAATCATGCTCATCATATTGGAGCTACAGGCTTGACACGCTTGTCCAATAAGAACATCCAGTGGCAAGGGAAACAAGTATGCCTTGTGAAATAGATTCACACTTGTGCTGTGGTTTGGGTGTAGTCTTGGAAGACTCTTTCCTTTATATCGGGAGACAGTGATGTGTTGCTAGATACCCCTCACTGATCGTGATAACGTAAGTTATCATTACCGACATTTAAAGGAAACCCTCAGGGTCGCACAATTTGATGATATGGCTTACTTAAGTCAGATCGTGTGGACTGAATTGTTTTGGTTCAGTTTAAAGGGATTTAAACTCTGATTGTAAGTGAGATCTGGTCTGATCATGTTTGATTGATTAGGGCTTGAGATCGGTAAGCTTCGATCGAGAGAGTTGATGCTAGATCGAAGAGATCAAGGGCATCAAGAGATGAACGGTTAGATCATGAACCTTAGGGTTTTAGGTGATCTGGACCAAGGCTTGGTTTGATTTGGTCTTTGAACCAAATTGGGTTGAACCGAATGGCTTGAACCGGTTCACATAGGTGAACGCATGGTTCAAAGGCTTGATGGCGCTTTGGGTGGTTTGCCTTGAATGAGCGCATGGTTCATGAATGCGTGAACGTATGAAGTGAAGTTTTTACTATTTTTGGAAGAGGCGTTTTCCAAAATAGTTAACTCACCTCACGTTCGAGAGCACTCATCCTATTCTCGCCCTTTTTGCCTCTTCCTCTCGACGTCTTCGTGTGTGGAGAAAAGGGTGGACGACAAGGAGAGACTCGGCCAAGCTAGAGACATCATCTCTTCTCCCTCAAGCGATCAGGATTCTTGGAGCCTTGCTAGCACAAGGAGCAACAAGGAGTAGGCTAAGTCTCATCTCGTGTGCGCACACTTTGGAGGAGAACCTCATCGTCCTCTTGCTTCCAAATCTCCATCCAAGCGATGGCCATGGTATGAATCTCTTCCAATCTATGCAAGTTTATATAAGTTGATCAATGAAACATACATGCGATCATTGAATCCCAAGCTTCCGCAATGAAAAATTTTACACATGCGCCTATTAGGGTTTCGCTCCCCCTTGAAGGGGACTTTCAAATGGTATCAGAGCAAGGTTCTATATATGTTCATTTGATTGCTTATTTTTGATCCTTGTTTGCGCTTGCTAAGAGTAGATCTAATTACATGCCGAAAACTACATGCTAGTTTGAGAACTTAGATGTATGTTTATTTATGATTTGCGCATGTATGATGTGTTGGCGCATGCTATAGAGTTTTATCAAAACTTAACTTGCGCGCCCCTACCTTAGATCTAAGCGCCTACTATAAACCCTTAGACGGGTTGATGGGGTTGAAGTCATCCTCTAGGTTAGATCTAAATAGTCTGATCAGACCATCTGACAGCCTAGATGGGTCGACCAGATGGCACCTATGCGCAAGCATGAGGTGGCTATAGGTCGATTGCATCACAGGCGTGTAGCGAGGTCTGATTGAGACAACCAGTGAACGCACATGAGTTAGGCCCGGGGTCACACCCGCTTGCCAGAACTCATGAGGGTTGTTCAGCCCTTGGCGCATGCATGGTTGACCATTAGGTCAACTCAAGTCAGTTAGGACTTGGTGCATGCAAGGGCAGTGGATCTGACTAGATATGATGAGTGGATCCCTATCAATGGACCGTTGTAAGGTTGTAGGGCACATAAGAAAATTAAAAATTGATGCCAATGGGTTTTCAAAAACTTTATTTTCTTGTTAAAGGATCACATGTTGATTGGATGCCATGATATATGTTTATTTCATCTTATGTGGGTTGCCCTTTTAATGTGTGCTGTGCTGGGGCCTGCGAGCCTGGATTAAAATTGTAAATTAATTTTTATTGTGATCTGCGAATCACTTTTTAATTAATTTATAAAATATAATTGACCTGCGAGTCAATCTTGTCTAGATAGATTAAATTGTAATTTAATCAGACAAGAGCACAGAGCACACTTGGCAGAGGCGCAGCAGCTTGAGGCTTGACCAGGTGGGAGCTCTAGGGTTCGACCCTATGACAGGCGCATTTACCTGGTGGGCGCACCCGAGCTGCAGTGGGCGCTTGGGCCCTGGGTTGGGCTAGATGAGAAGCAAAAGACCCATGGAAAGCTCAAGTGAAGACTTAAGTGAAAATTAAGGTCTTACTTAGGGTTAATGGGCTTTTACCACATAAGATCATCATGCTTTCTTTTATTGTTTAAATAATTAGAATTGCATGATTTATTTATCTTCTGCTATCACCATAGGGTTTGCATGATAGTTAAGAAGATAAAAGACCGTTAAAATCCAACGCTATAATATCAAGCACGTAAGCCTTCTGACGCGAAACCTCACTGTTCTGACTATCGTTGGAGACATGTTGTACCCACTCAGTGGGCACGTCCATCTATCTTCAGACGGTGCGGGATTACACCTGCGTGTTACAGGGAAGGGATTTATCGCTTCTCGTTGCTCAGCATAGCACGTGGTGGTCCAGGGAGTAGGTCGGGTCAGCTTGACCATGTAGGCTACATATGGGGCATATGATAGCACATGGAGGCAGCCATCTGTGGGATCAGAGACTGTGTTGTACCAACTCAGTTGGCACAGTCTGCTGGATTGCCCAGATGAAGGGGAATCGCACGGGTTGGCGATTGGCAGGAATAGCCTACTAGAAATTAGTGCTTGTACTCTCTGTGCATCTTATCTCGCCTGAGCGGGACGCGGAGACCAAGTATGAAATCTGGATCCCATCTCACTAAAAGAGTGTTACTCTTTCGGACTGTTTTAATGGATTTTTCAGTCAGACAAAATAGTGAGAAAAGAATCATTCTTAAGTCCTGGATTGATTCTAAACATTGATACTGACCTTGCTGTTCTTGCATTGTTGTAGATTCCTGCAGCAACGAACACCATGAGCTTCAATGTGCGATCCCTACTGGAAAGGGAGAAGTTTGTTGGGCCAAACTTCTCAGACTGGTACGGACACCTTAAGATTGTTCTTAAGGCTGAGAGGAAACTGTATGTCCTCGAGACGGCTATACCGCCTCAACCCGCTGCGAACGCCGCAAGGGCGGTTCGCGATGCCTATGAAAAGCATGTCAATGATAGCATTGATGTCGCTTGCCTGATGCTAGCGTCTATGACGCCACCGCTGCAGCGTCAGCATGAGGATATGTCTGCTATGGAAATCATAGCAAACCTCAAGATGCTATATGCTGCACAGGCGAGGACTGAGCGCTATAATTTGACTAAGCTTTTCTTTCAGAGCAAACTGACTGAAGGGAGTCCAGTGGGAGCTCATGTGCTCAAGATGATTGGGCACAAAGAGGCTCTAGAGAAACTGGGGCATACCATCAATCAGGAGCTTGCTGTAGACATTATTCTGCAGTCTCTCCCGGCCTCTTTTGATCCATTCATTATTAATTTTAATATGAACAAGATCGACTGCACACCGGCAGAGTTGCTGAATATGCTCTTGACTACAGAGGAAACTCTAAAGGGAAAGCCTTCAACCTCTGTCTTGATGTTTCCTTCTAGGAACAAGAAGAAGGGGAAGAAGGGCAAAGCCCCTGTCAAGAATTACATCAAGGCTCTGAAACAAAAGGTTAAGCGGTCGAAGGAATACAGATGTTTCCACTGTGGCCAGCTGGGTCACTGGAAAAAGGACTGTAAAGCGCTCCAAGGAGAAAAGAAGGGAAGCATCGCTTCTGGCTAAGGTATATTTGTGACTGAGGTCATGATATCTTCTTCTTCTATTTCATGGGTGTTGGACACTGCATGTGGAGTTCACATTTGTTCAAATGTACAGGAACTCAAGAGAAGAAGACAGGTGGGACAGCATGAGGTGGACCTACGAGTTGGAAACGGGGCACGGGTTGCTGTTGTTGCTGTAGGAGACTATTACATCTCATTACCATCTGGACTTGTATTGGAATTAAACAATTGTTATTTTGTACCTAGCATTACCAAAAATATTATCTCTATTCCTGCTCTTGTCAGGAAAGGATTTTCCTTTGAATGCAATATTTCAAAGTGTGTTATTTCTTTAGATAATATTGTTTATGCTACTGGTTCAATTAACAATGGCTTATTCATGTTGGACATGGAATATTCTATACAAAATATTGATAATAAGAAAGCCAAGTATGCTGATGACAGCACCTTGTTATGGCATAGTCGTTTAGGCCATATTAACAAGAAGCGCATTAAGCGGTTGCATGATCATGGACTGCTGGGATCATTCTCCTATGAGGAGATTGATACATGCAAAGCTTGTTTAATGGGCAAAATGACGAAGTCTCCTTTTCCTCACAAAGGTCAAAGGGCTTCAGGTTTACTTGACCTTATACACAGTGATTGAAGGGTCCCCTTCAAGGGGGAGCGCAAGCGGTTAAAAACCCCTTTCAAGAGGGGGGGCCGAAAACCCTAAACAAGGGGGCGCATGCATTTTGCTAGGGTTTCAAGAATACAATCGCTTATGTGCTCATATGATCAACTATAATATTTCATTAGATCAAGAATGTGATCATACCAATGCCATAGATCGGATGTCGGCTTGGAAGCAAAGTTCAAAGAGAACTTCTCCAAAGGAATCGCACACAAGAAGAAGAAGGCCTACACCTTGAACGTCCCTTGTGCTAGCAAGGCTCCAAAGTATCCCTTGTCGCGTGAAGGAGTTTTGGAGATCAAGCTTGGCGAGAGCAACCTTCCTCCTCTTCTCGTCCGAATGCTCTCACCTCCAAGGATGAACGTTGAGAAGAGAGGAGTGAAGTCGAGCGTTCAAAACGCTTTGGCGTTAAGGTGAAGTCGCCTTCAATACTTTCCATAAATGGAAGAGATGAAGCTATGCGCCCATTACCGAACCAAAACGCCTAACCCCTTGAACCAAGTGTTCACCCTTGTGAACCGGTTCAAGCCACTTCAATCCATTTCAATTTGGTTCAAGAACCAAATTAAACCAGCCCAAGCCATGGTCTAGATCTCATTGAACCAATGGTTCAATATCTAACCGTTGATCTCGTGATACTCTTGATCTCACCGATCTAGCATCAATACTCTCGATCGAAGCTTACCGATCTCAAGTCCCAATCAATCAAACATGATCAGACCAGATCTCACTTACAATCAGAGCCTCTATCCCTTTAAACTGAACCCAAACAATTCAGTCCACACGATCTGACTTAAGTAAGCCATATCATCAAATTGTGCGACCCTGAGGGTTTCCTTTAAATGTTGGTAACGATAACTTTCGTTATCACGATCAGTGAGGGGTATCTAGCAACACATCACTGTCTCCCGATATAAAGGAAAGAGTCTTCCAAGACTTCACCCAAACCACAGCACAAGTGTGAATCAACTTCACTAGGCATACATGTGTCCTTTGCCACTGGATGTTCTTATTGGACAAGCGGGTCAAGCTTGTAACTCCAATACGATGAGCATGATTAGATTAGATGAACATAGTCATCTGGGTATGGCCATACACTATCTCAATCATCTCATATAGGGGGGCCCTTTAGAACATCACACTCCTTAAACAAGGAGACGGCAATCCTATGTCTATCACTAGTGCCCTAACCTGATTCAAGCTCACCATCCAAGATAGTCTATAATCATTATGTTTCAAATGATATTGAACTACCTCAAGACAATGACAATCATCATTTAGAAACACAAGTGATCTCAAGTCAGAGGACATGTGCCACTTGGTGCTTACAAGGATCATTCACATTGTGACAAGCAATTGAATATCCTAGTAGGGTCTGTCCAGTACATCCAATGTACCCATGAGTCTACATCTTATTCCATGCTCGAAGCATCCTATAAGATTAGAACACATATTAGTCACAATCATATCAAGGCTGTCTCATGTTCACCAAGATATCTCGACTAAGGACATATGCATGTCAGCCTAGCTGAACAGCTTTGAGACATTATTCAGAAGTACACTTATTACAGCAGACAAGGTAGCAACCTGAATAATAACCATGCCTTTATAAACATAAGAGTTTATTACATGATACTTATACAATCCCAAGGCCTCAAACATTAGCCTTAAGGGCATACCCCAACAATCTCCCACTTGCACTTAATCTAATGGTTGAGAAATCTCAAACCCATATTATTACAGTGCTTCTCATGCTTCTGCTGCGCCAGAGGCTTGGTAAGCGGGTCTGCCAGATTGTCATCTGTATGAACCTTGCATATTTTGATCTCGCCACGATCAATGATCTCCCGGATCAAGTGAAACCGTCTCTGTATGTGCTTGGACTTCTGGTGCGACCGTGGTTCCTTTGCTTGTGCGATTGCTCCAGTGTTATCACAGAAGATAACCAAAGGATCTGCACTCGAAGGAACAACACCAAGTTCTCTCACGAACTTACGAATCCACACTGCCTCCTTGGATGCTTCCGAGGCTGCAACATACTCGGCTTCTGTTGTGGAATCAGCAACAGTTGACTGTTTGAAACTCTTCCACACCACTGCTTCACCATTCAAGCTAAAAACATAGCCTGATTGCGATCGGAAATCATCCTGGTCCGACTGGAACGAAGCGTCAGTATATCCTTCAATACTGAGTTCTTCCTGACCACCATATATCAAGAACATATCTTTGGTCCTCCGCAGATATTTTATAATGTTCTTGACTGCAATCCAGTGCGCCATACCTGGATTACTTTGGAATCGACTGGTCACGCTTAACCCGTAAGCGACGTCTGGGCGAGTACATAACATCGCATACATAATGGACCCAATAGCCGAAGCATATGGCGTATTGTCCATTTCATCTTTCTCAGTCTGTGTTTGTGGACACTGACTCTTCGAAAGATTCAGACCATGTCTGACTGGAAGATATCCTCGTTTAGAATTCTCTAAATGAAATCTCTCCAGGACTTTATCGATGTAAGTACTCTGGCACAGCCCGAGAAGCCTCTTAGATCTATCCCTGTAGATCTTCACACCTAACACATAGGCTGCTTCTCCCAAATCTTTCATCTGGAAACATTTTCCTAACCATGCTTTAACAGCATGCAGTTCAGGAATATCATTTCCAATGATTAAGATATCATCGACGTAGAGGATTAGGAATGTAATTACGCTCCCACTAAACCTCTTATAAACACACGGGTCATCTTCGTTCTTGATGAAACCAAACTCAGAGATTGATTCATCAAAACGAATGTTCCAGCTTCTAGATGCTTGTTTCAGTCCATAAATGGACTTCTTTAACTTGCATATTTTATGACGATCTGATGGATCAGTGAAACCTTCAGGTTGTGTCATATACACATCCTCATCCAGATTTCCATTAAGGAAAGCTGTTTTCACATCCATCTGCCAGATCTCATAATCGTAATATGCAGCTATTGCGAAAAGAATCCGAATAGACTTAAACATGGCTACAGGAGAGAAAGTTTCATCATAATCTATCCCGTAGATTTGTTTGAAACCTTTCGCAACTAGCCTGCCTTTATAGGCAACTACGTTACCATCCATGTCAATCTTCTTCTTGAAGATCCAATTACAGCCTATTGGGATTACTCCCGGAGGCGGATCAACCAAATCCCAGACCTGGTTATCTGACATGGAGTCCATCTCGGCTCGCATAGCATCAAGCCATCTAGCTGACTCCGGTCCACTGACCGCATCGGCATAAGTGAGGGGTTCATCATTATCAATGATGTAGACTCCGTCATAGCGCTCAGGCTGACGACGGATCCTTCCCGATCTTCGCGGTTCCCGTGTTATTTGAGCCTCAGGTTGTTCAATAACCTGATCTACCGGCTCAGGCACATCCAACTGTGCTTGACTACTTTGTCCTTCCTCTGGAATCTCATCCAGCTTTATTTCTCTCCCACTAGCCTCTTGCAGAAGAAACTCCTTCTCAAGAAATATGGCCGTCCGAGCAACAAATACTTTGTTCTCCTTGGGATCGTAGAAATAATAACCCTTAGTTTCCTTAGGGTAACCGACAAAGATGCATTTCTCAGATCTGCTCTCCAGTTTCCCAGAGGCGAGCTTTTTGACATAAGCCTCGCAACCCCAGATCCTGATAAATGTCAAGCCAGGCTGTTTCCCATACCATAACTCATATGGCGTCTTTGAAACTGCCTTGGATGGCACTCGGTTTAGTACCTTTGCAGCTGTCTCCAGTGCAAAACCCCAAAAGGAGTATGAAAGAGTGGCCTGACTCATCATAGAACGAACCATATCAAGTAACGTTCTATTTCTCCTCTCGGACACACCATTCCATTGCGGTGTTCCTGGCGGAGTGAGCTGTGAGATAATCCCACACTCCTTTAGATAGTCAGTAAACGCATGACTCAAGTATTCTCCACCTCGATCTGAGCGAAGTGCCTTGATATTTCGGCCTAGTTGATTCTGTACTTCATTCTTGAACTCTTTGAACTTGTCAAAAGATTCACTCTTATGTCTCATCAAATAGACATACCCATACCTACTGAAATCATCAGTAAAGGTAATGAAGTACTGATAGCCACCTCTAGCATGTTTACTAAATGGCCCACACACATCACTGTGTATAAGGTCAAGTAAACCTGAAGCCCTTTGACCTTTATTAGAAAAAGGTGACTTCGTCATTTTACCCATCAAACAAGCTTTGCATGTATCAATCTCCTTGTAGGAGAATGATCCCAGCAGTCCATGATCATGCAACCGCTTAATGCGCTTCTCGTTAATATGGCCTAAACGACTATGCCATAGCAAGGTGCTGTCATCAGCATACTTGGCTTTCTTATTATCAATGTTTTGTATAGAATATTCCATGTCCAACATGAACAACCCATTGTTAATTGAACCAGTTGCATACACAATATTATCACAAGATAAAACACACTTTGAAATATTGCATTCAAAGGCAAATCCTTTCCTGACAAGAGCAGGAATAGAGATAATATTCTTGGTAATACTGGGTACAAAATAACAATTGTTTAATTCCAATACAATGCCAGATGGTAAAGAAATGAAATAGTCTCCTACAGCAACAGCAGCAACCCGTGCCCCGTTTCCAACGCGTAGGTCTACCTCATGCTGTCCCACCTGCCTTCTTCTCCTGAGTTCCTATACATTTGAACAAATGTGAACTCCACATGCAGTGTCCAACACCCATGATATGGTAGAAGAAGATAACATGACCTCAGTCACATATATACCTGAGCCAGAAGCGATGCTTCCCCTCTTATCTCCTTGGAGCGCTTTACAGTCCTTTTTCCAGTGACCCAGCTGGCCACAGTGGAAACACCTGTTGTCCTTCGACCGCTTTACCTTCTGTTTCAGAGCCTTGCTGTAATTCTTGACAGGGGCCTTGCCCTTCTTCCCCTTCTTCTTGTTCCTAGAAGGAACCATTAAGACAGAGGTTGAAGGCTTGCCCTTCAGAGTTTCCTCAGTAGTCAAGAGCATATTCAGCAGCTCTGCCGGCGTACAATCGATTTTGTTCATATTAAAGTTAATGATGAACGCATCGAAAGAGGGCGGGAGAGACAGCAGAATAATATCCACAGCAAGCTCCTGGTTGATGGTATGCCCCAGTTTCTCCAGAGCCTCCTTGTGCCCAATCATCTTGAGCACGTGAGCTCCCACTGGGCTCCCTTCAGCCAGTTTGCTCTGAAAGAACAGCTTCGTCAGATTATAGCGTTCTGTCCTCGCCTGTGCAGCATACAGCATCTTGAGGTTCGCTATAATCTCTATAGCCGACATATCCTCATGCTGACGCTGCAGCGGTGGCGTCATAGACGCTAGCATCAGGCAAGCGACATCAATGCTATCATTGACATGCTTTTCATAGGCATCGCGAACCGCCCTTGCGGCGTTCGCAGCGGGTTGAGGCGGCACAGCCGTCTCGAGGACATACAGTTTCCTCTCTGCCTTAAGAACGATCTTAAGGTGTCCGAACCAGTCAGAGAAGTTCGGCCTAGCAAACTTCTCCCTTTCCAGTAGGGATCGCACATTGAAGCTCATGGTGTTCGTTGCTGCAGGTATCTACAACAATGCAAGAACAGCAAGGTCAGTATCAATGTTAAGAATCAATCAGGACTTAAGAATGATTCCTTTTCTCACTATTTTATCTGACTGTAAAATCCAGTAAAACAGTCCGAAAGAGTAACACTCTTTTAGTGAGATGGGATCCAGATTTCATACTTGGTCTCCGCGTCCCGCTCAGGCGAGATAAGATGCACAGAGATGACAAGCACTAATTTCTGGTAGGCTGTCCCAGCCAATCGCCAACCCGTGTGATTCCCCTTCACCTGGGCAATCCAGCAGACTGTGCCAACTGAGTTGGTACAACACAGTCTCTGATCCCTCAGATGGCTGCCTCCATGTGCTACCATATGCGCCACATATGTAGTCTACATGGTCAAGCTGACCCGACCTACTCCCTGGACCACCACGTGCTATGCTGAGCAACGAGAAGCGATAAATCCCTTCTCTGTAACACGCAGGTGAAATCCAGCACCGTCTGAAGATAGATGGACGTGCCCACTGAGTGGGTACAACACGGCTCCAACGATAATCAGAACAGTGAGGTTTCGCGTCAGAAGGCTTACGAGCTTGATATGTTAGCGTTTGGATTTTAACGGTCTTTTATCTTCTTCACTATCATGCAAGTCCTATGGTGATAGCAGAAGATAAACTCATGCAGTTCTAATTATATAAGCAATAAAAAGAAAGCATGCATCTTATGTGGTAAAAGCCCAAAGCCTAAGTAAGACCTTAAGAAACTTAAGTCTTCACTTGCTCTTCTTGGGACTTTTGCATCTCATCTGGTCCAACCCAGGGCCCTAGCGCCAAGAGCACCTCAGGTGCGCCACCAGCTGAAAGCCCCTCTTGGATGTGTGCCTTTGTGCTCTTGTCTAATCAAATACAATTTGATCTATCTAGACAAGTTTGACTCGCAGGTCAATTATACATTATAAATTAAGTACAAATGTGATTCGCAGATCACAAATTAATTTACAAGTTTAATTCCAGGCACGCGGGCCCCAGCACAGCACACATTAGGGAAACCCACATAAGATTAAATAAACAAACATCATGGCATCAATCAACATGTGATCCAATCATGAAATTAAATTTTTGAAAACCCCATGGCATCAATTTTAATTTCCTTATGTGCCCCTACAACCTTACAATGGTACATTGATAGGGATCCACTCATCCATCTAATCAGATCCTCTGCCCTTGCATGCACCGAGTCCTAACTGACCCGTGTTGACCTAATGGTCAACCATGCATGCGCCAAGGGCTGAACAACCCTCATGAGTTCTGGCAAGCGGGTGTGACCCCGGGCCTAGCTCATGTGTGTTCACTGGTTGTCTCAACCAGACCTCGCTACACGCCTAAGGTGCGATCGACCTATGGCCACCTCGTGCTTGCGCACAGGTGCCATCTAGTCGATCCATCTAGGCTGTCAGATGGTCTGATCAGACTATTGGATCTAATCTAGAGGTGACTTCAACCCCATCAACCCATCTAAGGGTTTATTGTAGGTGCGGCTTAGATCTAATATGCAAGGCGCGCATGTCATTTAGGGTTTTTAAGAAAAATAACTACAACAACATGAAAGAAGCGCAATCATCATACATGCGCCATTCAACTAGCGCCAACACAACATAACTCTCATACATGCGCAACATGAACATACTATCCACTAGTATAATCGCATGAAGAGAAAACATAGATCTAAGCATCAAACATATATGGATCACAAAACATACATAGCAATCATATGAATCATATAAGATCCTACCTCTGATACCAATTGAAGGGTCCCCTTCAAGGGGGAGCGCAAGCGGTTAAAAACCCCTTTCAAGAGGGGGGGCCGAAAACCCTAAACAAGGGGGCGCATGCATTTTGCTAGGGTTTCAAGAATACAATCGCTTATGTGCTCATATGATCAACTATAATATTTCATTAGATCAAGAATGTGATCATACCAATGCCATAGATCGGATGTCGGCTTGGAAGCAAAGTTCAAAGAGAACTTTTCCAAAGGAATCGCACACAAGAAGAAGAAGGCCTACACCTTGAACGTCCCTTGTGCTAGCAAGGCTCCAAAGTATCCCTTGTCGCGTGAAGGAGTTTTGGAGATCAAGCTTGGCGAGAGCAACCTTCCTCCTCTTCTCGTCCGAATGCTCTCACCTCCAAGGATGAACGTTGAGAAGAGAGGAGTGAAGTCGAGCGTTCAAAACGCTTTGGCGTTAAGGTGAAGTCGCCTTCAATACTTTCCATAAATGGAAGAGATGAAGCTATGCGCCCATTACCGAACCAAAACGCCTAACCCCTTGAACCAAGCGTTCACCCTTGTGAACCGGTTCAAGCCACTTCAATCCATTTCAATTTGGTTCAAGAACCAAATTAAACCAGCCCAAGCCATGGTCTAGATCTCATTGAACCAATGGTTCAATATCTAACCGTTGATCTCGTGATACTCTTGATCTCACCGATCTAGCATCAATACTCTCGATCGAAGCTTACCGATCTCAAGTCCCAATCAATCAAACATGATCAGACCAGATCTCACTTACAATCAGAGCCTCTATCCCTTTAAACTGAACCCAAACAATTCAGTCCACACGATCTGACTTAAGTAAGCCATATCATCAAATTGTGCGACCCTGAGGGTTTCCTTTAAATGTCGGTAACGATAACTTTCGTTATCACGATCAGTGAGGGGTATCTAGCAACACATCACTGTCTCCCGATATAAAGGAAAGAGTCTTCCAAGACTTCACCCAAACCACAGCACAAGTGTGAATCAACTTCACTAGGCATACATGTGTCCTTTGCCACTGGATGTTCTTATTGGACAAGCGGGTCAAGCTTGTAACTCCAATACGATGAGCATGATTAGATCAGATGAACATAGTCATCTGGGTATGGCCATACACTATCTCAATCATCTCATATAGGGGGGCCCTTTAGAACATCACACTCCTTAAACAAGGAGACGGCAATCCTATGTCTATCACTAGTGCCCTAACCTGATTCAAGCTCACCATCCAAGATAGTCTATAATCATTATGTTTCAAATGATATTGAACTACCTCAAGACAATGACAATCATCATTTAGAAACACAAGTGATCTCAAGTCAGAGGACATGTGCCACTTGGTGCTTACAAGGATCATTCACATTGTGACAAGCAATTGAATATCCTAGTAGGGTCTGTCCAGTACATCCAATGTACCCATGAGTCTACATCTTATTCCATGCTCGAAGCATCCTATAAGATTAGAACACATATTAGTCTCAATCATATCAAGGCTGTCTCATGTTCACCAAGATATCTCGACTAAGGACATATGCATGTCAGCCTAGCTGAACAGCTTTGAGACATTATTCAGAAGTACACTTATTACAGCAGACAAGGTAACAACCTGAATAATAACCATGCCTTTATAAACATAAGAGTTTATTACATGATACTTATACAATCCCAAGGCCTCAAACATTAGCCTTAAGGGCATACCCCAACAGTGATGTGTGTGGGCCATTTAGTAAACATGCCAGAGGTGGCTATTCGTACTTCATTACCTTTACTGATGATTTCAGTAGATATGGGTATGTCTATCTAATGAGACATAAGAGTGAATCTTTTGACAAGTTCATGAAGAAACCCCTTTCAAGAGGGGAGCCGAAACCCTGATTGTGGCGCACATATAGAGTTTTGCAAGCGGAAGATAGGGCTTCATGGGATCGCAATCATAAAAGCATATGATCAACTTGTATAAGAGGAATAGATCTAAAAGATCATACCAATGCCATCGATTTGATGATGCCTTGGAAGCAAAGGTTCAAGTGCTCCTTCTCCAAAGGTGACGCACACAACCGATGACGATAGCTTGCTCTTTGAGTCCTTTGTGCTAGCAAAAGCACTTCAAAGAATCCTTGTCGCGTGAGGGTGTTTCGAGATGAAGCTTGGCGAGTGTAACCTTCTTCTTCTCCTTCTCGTCCGAATACTTTTCGCCCCCCAAGAGGAACGTTGAGAAGAGAAGAGTGAAGTCGAGCGTTCAAAACGCTTTTGCGTTAAGGTGAAGTCGCCTTCATTACATTCCATAAATGGAAGATATGAAGCCATGCGCCACAACCAAACCAAAAACGCCTAACGCCTTGAACCAAGCATTCACCCTTTGTGAACCGGTTCAAGCAACTTTAATCCACTTCAATTTGGTTCAAGAACCAAATTAAACCAGCCCAAGCCATGGTCTAGATCTCACTCTGAACCAAAGGGTTCAAGATCTAACCATTCATCTCTTGATGCTCTTGATCTCACCGAATCAATCAAACATGATCAGACCAGATCTCACTTACAATCAGAGTCTCTTTCCCTTTAAACTGAACCCAAACAATTCAGTCCACACGATCTGACTTAAGTAAGCCATATCACCAAATTGTGCGACCCTGAGGGTTTCCTTTAAATGTCGGTAACGATAACTCACGTTATCACGATCAGTGAGGGGTATCTAGCAACACATCACTGTCTCCCGATATAAAGGAAAGAGTCTTCCAAGACTTCACCCAAACCACAGCACAAGCGTGAATCAACTCACTAGGCATTACATGTTTCCTTTGCCACTGGATGTTCTTATTGGACAAGCCTGTCAAGCTTGTAACTCCAATATGATGAGCATGATTAGATCAGATGAGCATAGTCACCTGGGTATGGCCATACACTTTCTCAATCATCTCATCTAGGGGGCCCCTATAGAACACCACACTCCTTCAACAAGGAGACGGCAATCCTCTATCTATCACTAGTGCCCTAACCTGACTCATGATCATTATCCAAGATAGTCTATAACCATTATGTTTCAAATGATATTGAACTACCTCAAAACAATGACAATCATCATTTAGAAACACAAGTGATCTCAAGTCAGAGGACATGTGCCACTTGTTGCAATCAAGGATCATTCACATTGTGACAAGCAATTGAATATCCTAGTAGGGTCTGTCCAGTACATCCAATGTACCCATGAGTCTACATCTTATTCCATGCTCGAAGCATCCTATAAGATTAGAATACATATTAGTCTCAATCATATCAAGGCTGTCTCATGTTCACCAAGATATATCGACTAAGGACATTTAGCATGTCAGCCTAGCTGAACAGCTTTGAGACATTATTCAGTAGTACACTTATTACAGCAGACAAGGTAACAACCTGAATAATAACCATGCCTTTATAAACACAAGAGTTTATTACATGATACTGATACAATCCCAAGGCCTCAAACATTAGCCTTAAGGGCATACCCCAACAATCTCCCACTTGCACTTAATCTAATGGTTGAGAAATCTCAAACCCATGTTATTACAGTGCTTCTCATGCTTCTGCTGCGCCCGAGGCTTGGTAAGCGGGTCAGCCAGATTGTCGTCTGTATGAACCTTGCATATTTTGATCTCGCCACGATCAATGATCTCCCGGATCAAGTGAAACCGTCTCTGTATGTGCTTGGACTTCTGGTGCGACCGTGGTTCCTTTGCTTGTGCGATGGCTCCAGTGTTATCACAGAAGATAACCAAAGGATTGACACTCGAAGGAACAACACCAAGTTCTCTCACGAACTTACGAATCCACACTGCCTCCTTGGATGCTTCCGAGGCTGCAACATACTCGGCTTCTGTTGTGGAATCAGCAACAGTTGACTGTTTGAAACTCTTCCACACCACTGCTCCACCATTCAAGCTAAAAACATAGCCTGATTGCGATCGGAAATCATCCTGGTTCGACTGGAACGAAGCGTCAGTATATCCTTCTATACTGAGTTCTTCCTGACCACCATATATCAAGAACATATCTTTGGTCCTCCGCAGATATTTTAAGATGTTCTTGACTGCAATCCAGTGTGCCTGTCCTGGATTACTTTGGAAACGACTGGTCACGCTTAACCCGTAAGCGACGTCTAGGCGAGTACACAACATCGCATACATAATGGATCCAATAGCCGAAGCATAAGGCGTATTGTCCATTTCATCTTTCTCAGTCTGTGTTTGTGGACACTGACTCTTCGAAAGATTCAGACCATGTCTGACTGGAAGATATCCCCTTTTAGATTTCTCTAAATGGAATCTTTCCAGGACCTTATCGATGTAAGTACTCTGGCACAGCTCGAGAAGCCTCTTAGATCTATCCCTGTAGATCTTCACACCTAATACATAGGCTGCTTCTCCTAGATCTTTCATCTGGAAACATTTCCTTAGCCATGCCTTAACCGCATGCATTTCTGGAATATCGTTTCCAATGATCAAGATATCATCGACGTAGAGGACTAGGAATGTAATCATGCTCCCACTAAACCTCTTATATACACACGGGTCATCTTCGTTCTTGATGAAACCAAACTCAGAGATTGATTCATCAAAACGAATATTCCAGCTTCTAGATGCTTGTTTCAGTCCATAAATGGACTTCTTTAGTTTGCATATTTTATGACGATCTGATGGATTAGTGAAACCTTCAGGTTGTGTCATATATACATCCTCATCCAGATTTCCATTAAGGAAAGCTGTTTTCACATCCATCTGCCAGATCTCATAATCGTAATATGCTGCTATCGCGAAAAGAATCCGAATAGACTTAAACATGGCTACAGGAGAGAAAGTTTCATCATAATCTATCCCGTAGATTTGTTTGAAACCTTTCGCAACTAGCCTGCCTTTATAGGTAACCACGTTACCATCCATGTCAATCTTCTTCTTGAAGATCCATTTACAGCCTATAGGGATTACTCCTGGAGGCGGATCAACCAAATCCCAGACTTGGTTATCTGACATGGAGTCCATCTCGGCTCGTATAGCTACAAGCCATCTAGCTGACTCCGGTCCACTGACCGCATCCGCATAAGTAAGGGGTTCATCATTATCAATGATGTAGACTCCGTCATAGCGCTCAGGCTGACGACGGATCCTTCCCGATCTTCGCGGTTCCCGTGATATCTGAGCCTCAGGTTGTTTAATGACCTGATCCACCGGCTCAGGCTCATCCAACTGTGCTTGACTACTTTGTCCTTCCTCTGGATTCTCATCCAGCTTTATTTCTCTCCCACTGGCTTCTTGCAGAAGAAACTCCTTCTCAAGAAATATGGCCGTCCGAGCAACAAATACTTTGTTCTCTTTGGGATCGTAGAAATAATAACCCTTAGTTTCCTTAGGGTAACCGACAAAGATACATTTCTCAGATCTGCTCTCTAGTTTCCCAGAGGCGAGCTTTTTGACATAAGCCTCGCAACCCCAGATCCTGATAAATGTCAAGCTCGGCTGTTTCCCATACCATAATTCATATGGCGTCTTTGAAACGGCCTTGGATGGCACTCGGTTTAGTACCTTTGCAGCTGTTTCCAGTGCAAATCCCCAAAAGGAGTATGGAAGAGTAGCCTGACTCATCATAGAACGAACCATATCAAGTAACGTTCTATTTCTCCTCTCGGACACACCATTCCATTGCGGTGTTCCTGGCGGAGTGAGCTGTGAGATAATCCCACACTCCTTCAGATAGTCAGTAAACGCATGACTCAGGTATTCTCCACCTCGATCAGAACGAAGTGCCTTGATATTTCGGCCTAGCTGATTCTGTACTTCATTCTTGAACTCTTTGAACTTGTCAAAGGATTCACTCTTATGTCTCATTAGATAGACATAACCATATCTACTGAAATCATCAGTAAATGTAATGAAGTACTGATAGCCACCTCTGGCATGTTTACTAAATGGCCCACACACATCACTGTGTATAAGGTCAAGTAAACCTGAAGCCCTTTGACCTTTGTTAGGAAAAGGTGACTTCGTCATTTTACCCATTAAACAAGCTTTGCATGTATCAATCTCCTCATAGGAGAATGATCCCAGCAGTCCATGATCATGCAACCGCTTAATGCGCTTCTTGTTGATATGGCCTAAACGACTATGCCATAACAAGGTGCTGTCTTCAGCATACTTGGCTTTCTTATTATCAATGTTTTGTATAGAATATTCCATGTCCAACATGAATAACCCATTGTTAATTGAACCAGTTGCATAAACAATATTATCTAAAGATAAAACACACTTTGAAATATTGCATTCAAAGGCAAATCCTTTCCTGACAAGAGCAGGAATAGAGATAATATTCTTGGTTATACTGGGTACAAAATAACAATTGTTTAATTCCAATACAATGCCAGATGGTAAAGAAATGAAATAGTCTCCTACAGCAACAGCAGCAACCCGTGCCCCGTTTCCAACGCGTAGGTCTACCTCATGCTGTCCCACCTGCCTTCTTCTCTTGAGTTCCTGTACATTTGAACAAATGTGAACTCCACATGCAGTGTCCAACACCCATGACATAGAAGAAGAAGATAACATGACCTCAGTCACATATATACCTGAGCCAGAAGCGATGCTTCCCCTCTTATCTCCTTGGAGCGCTTTACAGTCCTTTTTCCAGTGACCCAGCTGGCCACAGTGGAAACACTTGTTGTCCTTCGACCGCTTTACCTTCTGTTTCAGAGCCTTGCTGTAACTCTTGACAGGGGCCTTGCCCTTCTTCCCCTTCTTCTTGTTCCTAGAAGGAACCATTAAGACAGAGGTTGAAGGCTTTCCCTTCAGAGTCTCCTCAGTTGTCAAGAGCATATTCAGCAGCTCTGCCGGAGTACAATCGATCTTGTTCATATTAAAATTAATAATGAACGCATCGAAAGAGGGCGGGAGAGACTGCAGAATAATGTCTACAGCAAGCTCCTGGTTGATGGTATGCCCTAGTTTCTCCAGAGCCTCCTTGTGCCCAATCATCTTGAGCACGTGAGCTCCCACTGGGCTCCCTTCAGCCAGTTTGCTCTGAAAGAAAAGCTTTGTCAGATTATAGCGTTCTGTCCTCGCCTGTGCAGCATACAGCATCTTGAGGTTCGCTATAATTTCTATAGCTGACATATCCTCATGTTGACGCTGCAGCGGTGGCGTCATAGACGCTAGCATCAGGCAAGCGACATCAATGCTATCATTGACGTGCTTTTCATAAGCATCACGAACCGCCCTTGCGGCGTTCGCAGCGGGTTGAGGCGGCACAGCCGTCTCGAGGACATACAGTTTCCTCTCTGCCTTAAGAACAATCTTAAGGTGTCCGAACTAGTCTGAGAAGTTTGGCCCAGCAAACTTCTCCCTTTCCAGTAGGGATCGCACATTGAAGCTCATGGTGTTCGTTGCTGTAGGAATCTACAACAATGCAAGAACAGCAAGGTCAGTATCAATGTATAGAATCAATCCAGGACTTAAGAAAGATTCTTTTCTCACTATTTTGTCTGACTGAAAAATCCAGTAAACAGTCCGAAAGAGTAACACTCTTTTAGTGAGATGGGATCCAGATTTCACACTTGGTCTCTGCGTCCCGCTCAGGCGAGATAAGATGCACAGAGATGACAAGCACTAATTTCTGGTAGGCTGTACCAGCCAATCGCCAACCCATGCGATTCCCCTTCATCTGGGCAATCCAGCAGACTGCGCCAACTGAGTTGGTACAACACAGTCTCTGATCCCACAGATGGCTGCCTCCATGTGCTACCATATGCGCCACATATGTAGCCTACATGGTCAAGCTGACCCGACCTACTCCCTGGACCACCACGTGCTATGCTGAGCAACGAGAAGGGATAAATCCCTACTCTGTAACACGCAGGTGAAATCCCGCACTGTCTGAAGATAGATGGACGTGCCCACTGAGTGGGTACAACACGGCTCCAACGATAATCAGAACAGTGAGGTTTCGCGTCAGAAGGCTTACGAGCTTGAGATGTTAGCGTTGGATTTTAACGGTCTTTTAACTTCTTAACTATCATGCAAACCCTATGGTGATAGCAGAAGATAAACTCATGCAGTTCTAATTATATATGGAATAAAAAGAAAGCATGGATCTTATGTGGTAAAAGCCCATAGAGCCTAAGTAAGACCTTAACCTAATTTTAAGTCTTCACTAGCTCTTCTTGGGTCTTTTGCCTTTCATCTGGTCCAACCCAGGGCCCTAGCGCCAAGAGCACCTCAGGTGCGCCACCAGGTGAATGCCCCTCTTGGATGTGTGCCTTTGTGTTCTTGTCTGATTGAAACACATTTTAATCTATCTAGACAAGGTTGACTCGCAGGTCAACTACACATTATAAATAAATTAAAAATTGTGATTCGCAGATCACAAAATAATAATTTACCAGGCTCGCAGGCCCCAGCACAGCACACATTAAAAGGGCAACCCACATAAGATTAAATAAACAAGCACATGGCATCAAATCAACATGTGATCCATTTAACAAGAAAATAAAATTTTGAAAACCCCATTGGCATCAATTTTAATTTTCTTATGAGCCCTACAACCTTACAATGGTCCATTGATAGGGATCCACTCATCCATCTAGTCAGATCCTCTGTCCCTTGCATGCACCAAGTCCTAACTGACTCGCGTTGACCTAATGGTCAACCATGCATGCGCCAAGGGCTGAACAACCCTCATGAGTTCTGGCAAGCGGGTGTGACCCCGGGCCTAACTCATGTGTTCTTACTAGTTGTCTCAACCAGACCTCGCTACACGCCTAAGATGCAATCGACCTATGGCCACCTTGTGCTTGCGCACAGGTGCCATCTGGTCGATCCATCTAGGCTGTCAGATGGTCTGATCAGACTATTGGATCCAACATAGAGGTGACTTCAACCCCATCAACCCATCTAAGGGTTTATTGTAGGCGCCACTTAGATCTAGTGAGGCGCACAAGTGATTAAGTTTTTAAGAAAACCTACATCATTCAACATGCGCCCTCCTTCATCATATATGCGTGCGCAAGGGAGTAAAAACATACACCATGTATTTTTCACTACTAAACATGAGATGCGCAAGATGCTAACTACTAGATCTACTAGTTAAACACAAACAAGGATCACAAATCAACAAGCAATCATATGATTCTACATACAACCGCATGCTCTGATACCAATTGAAGAAACCCCTTTCAAGAGGGGAGCCGAAACCCTGATTGTGGCGCACATATAGAGTTTTGCAAGCGGAAGATAGGGCTTCATGGGATCGCAATCATAAAAGCATATGATCAACTTGTATAAGAGGAATAGATCTAAAAGATCATACCAATGCCATCGATTTGATGATGCCTTGGAAGCAAAGGTTCAAGTGCTCCTTCTCCAAAGGTGACGCACACAACCGATGACGATAGCTTGCTCTTTGAGTCCTTTGTGCTAGCAAAAGCACTTCAAAGAATCCTTGTCGCGTGAGGGTGTTTCGAGATGAAGCTTGGCGAGTGTAACCTTCTTCTTCTCCTTCTCGTCCGAATACTTTTCGCCCCCCAAGAGGAACGTTGAGAAGAGAAGAGTGAAGTCGAGCGTTCAAAACGCTTTTGCGTTAAGGTGAAGTCGCCTTCATTACATTCCATAAATGGAAGATATGAAGCCATGCGCCACAACCAAACCAAAAACGCCTAACGCCTTGAACCAAGCGTTCACCCTTTGTGAACCGGTTCAAGCAACTTTAATCCACTTCAATTTGGTTCAAGAACCAAATTAAACCAGCCCAAGCCATGGTCTAGATCTCACTCTGAACCAAAGGGTTCAAGATCTAACCGTTCATCTCTTGATGCTCTTGATCTCACCGATCTAGCATCAACTCTCTCGATCGAAGCTTACCGATCTCAAGCCCCAATCAATCAAACATGATCAGACCAGATCTCACTTACAATCAGAGTCTCTTTCCCTTTAAACTGAACCCAAACAATTCAGTCCACACGATCTGACTTAAGTAAGCCATATCACCAAATTGTGCGACCCTGAGGGTTTCCTTTAAATGTCGGTAACGATAACTCACGTTATCACGATCAGTGAGGGGTATCTAGCAACACATCACTGTCTCCCGATATAAAGGAAAGAGTCTTCCAAGACTTCACCCAAACCACAGCACAAGCGTGAATCAACTCACTAGGCATTACATGTTTCCTTTGCCACTGGATGTTCTTATTGGACAAGCCTGTCAAGCTTGTAACTCCAATATGATGAGCATGATTAGATCAGATGAGCATAGTCACCTAGGTATGGCCATACACTTTCTCAATCATCTCATCTAGGGGGCCCCTATAGAACACCACACTCCTTCAACAAGGAGACGGCAATCCTCTATCTATCACTAGTGCCCTAACCTGACTCATGATCATTATCCAAGATAGTCTATAACCATTATGTTTCAAATGATATTGAACTACCTCAAAACAATGACAATCATCATTTAGAAACACAAGTGATCTCAAGTCAGAGGACATGTGCCACTTGTTGCAATCAAGGATCATTCACATTGTGACAAGCAATTGAATATCCTAGTAGGGTCTGTCCAGTACATCCAATGTACCCATGAGTCTACATCTTATTCCATGCTCGAAGCATCCTATAAGATTAGAATACATATTAGTCTCAATCATATCAAGGCTG
The DNA here is from genome assembly GCA_027563935.2 of Costus lasius. Classification (NCBI taxonomy): domain Eukaryota; kingdom Viridiplantae; phylum Streptophyta; class Magnoliopsida; order Zingiberales; family Costaceae; genus Costus; species Costus lasius. The sequence continues at coordinate 100,566,261 of CM050448.1, forward strand.
TCTCATGTTCACCAAGATATATCGACTAAGGACATTTAGCATGTCAGCCTAGCTGAACAGCTTTGAGACATTATTCAGTAGTACACTTATTACAGCAGACAAGGTAACAACCTGAATAATAACCATGCCTTTATAAACACAAGAGTTTATTACATGATACTGATACAATCCCAAGGCCTCAAACATTAGCCTTAAGGGTATACCCCAACAGTTCAAAGAGTTCAAAAATGAAGTACAGAATCAGCTAGGCCGAAATATCAAGGCACTTCGTTCTGATCGAGGTGGAGAATACCTAAGTCGAGAATTTACTGACTATCTGAAGGAGTGTGGGATTATCTCACAGCTCACTCCACCAGGAACACCGCAATGGAATGGTGTGTCCGAAAGGAGGAACAGAGCCTTATTGGATATGGTTCGTTCTATGATGAGTCAGGCTACTCTACCTTACTCCTTTTGGGGTTTTGCACTGGAAACAGCTGCAAAGGTACTAAACCGAGTGCCATCCAAGGCAGTTTCAAAGACGCCATATGAATTATGGTATGGGAAACAGCCGAGCTTGACATTTATTAAGATCTGGGGTTGCGAGGCTTATGTCAAAAAGCTCGCCTCTGGGAAACTAGAGAGCAGATCTGAGAAATGCATCTTTGTCGGTTACCCTAAGGAAACTAAGGGTTATTATTTCTACGATCGCAAAGAGAACAAGGTATTTGTTGCTCGGACGGCCATTTTTCTTGAGAAGGAGTTTCTTCTGCAAGAGGCCAGTGGGAGAGAAATAAAGCTGGATGAGAATCTAGAGGAAGGACAAAGTAGTCAAGCACAGTTGGATGAGCCTGAGCCAGTTGAGCAGGTTATTGAACAACCTGAGGCTCAGATATCACTGGAACCGCGAAGATCGGGTAGGATCCGTCGATAGCCTGAGCGCTATGACGGAGTCTACATCATTGATCATGATGAACCACTCACTTATGCGGATGCGGTCAGTGGACCGGAGTCAGCTAGATGGCTTGAAGCTATGCGAGCCGAGATGGACTCCATGTCAGATAACCAAGTCTGGGATTTGGTTGATCCGCCTCCGGGAGTTATCCCTATAGGCTGTAAATGGATCTTCAAGAAGAAGATTGACATGGATGGTAACGTGGTTACCTATAAAGGCAGGCTAGTTGCGAAAGGTTTCAAACAAATCTACGGGATAGATTATGATGAAACTTTCTCTCCTGTAGCCATGTTCAAGTCTATTCGGATTATACTTGTGATAGCGGCATATTATGATTATGAGATCTGGCAAATGGATGTGAAGACTGCTTTCCTTAATGGAAAACTGGATGAGGATGTGTATATGACACAACCTGAAGGTTTCACTAATCCATCAGATCGTCATAAAATATGCAAGTTAAAGAAGTCCATTTATGGACTTAAGCAAGCATCTAGAAGCTGGAATATTCGTTTTGATGAATCAATCTGTGAATTTGGTTTCATCAAGAATGAAGATGACCCGTGTGTATATAAGAGGTTTAGTGGGAGCGTAATTACTTTCCTAGTCCTCTACGTCGATGATATCTTAATCATTGGAAACGATATTCCTGAACTGCATGCTGTTAAAGCATGGTTATGAAAATGTTTCCAGATGAAAGATTTAGGAGAAGCAGCCTATGTATTAGGTGTGAAGATCTACAGGGATACATCTAAGAGGCTTCTCGGGCTGTGCCAAAGTACTTACATCGATAAAGTCCTGGAGAGATTTCATTTAGAGAATTCTAAAAGAGGATATCTTCCAGTCAGACATGGTCTGAATCTTTCAAAGAGTCAGTGTCCACAAACACAGACTGAGAAAGATGAAATGGACAATACGCCTTATGCTTCGGTTATTGGGTCCATTATGTATGCGATGTTGTGTACTCGCCCAGACGTCGCTTACGGGTTAAGCGTGACCAGTCGATTCCAAAGTAATCCAGGTCAGGCGCACTGGATTGCGGTCAAGAACATTTTGAAATATCTTCGGAGGACCAAAGATATGTTCTTGATATATGGAGGTCAGGAAGAACTCAGTATTGAAGGATATACTGACGCTTCATTCCAATCTGACCAGGATGATTTCCGATCGCAATCAGGCTATGTTTTTAGCTTGAATGGAGGAGCAGTGGTGTGGAAAAGTTTCAAACAGTCTATCGTTGCTGATTCCACAACGGAAGCCGAGTATGTTGCAGCCTCGGAAGCATCTAAGGAGGCAGTGTGGATTCGCAAGTTCGTTCAGGAACTTGGTGTTGTTCCTTCGAGTGCAGATCCTTTGGTTATCTTCTGTGATAACACTGGAGCAATCGCACAAGCAAAGGAACCACGGTCGCACCAGAAGTCCAAGCACATACAGAGACGGTTTCACTTGATCCGGGAGATCATTGATCGTGGCGAGATCAAAATCTGCAAGGTTCATACAGATGACAATCTGGCTGACCCGCTTACCAAGCCTCTGGCGCAGCAGAAGCATGAGAAGCACTGTAATAATATGGGTTTGAGATTTCTGAACCATTAGATTAAGTGCAAGTGGGAGATTGTTGGGGTATGCCCTTAAGGCTAATGTTTGAGGCCTTGGGATTCTTTCAGTATCATGTATAAACTCTTATGTTTATAAAGGCAATGGTTGTTATTCAGTTTGTTACATTGTCTGCTGCAATAAGTGTGCTTCTGAATAATGTCTCAATGCTGTTCAGCTAGGCTGACATGCAATGAAGTCCTTAGTCGAGATATCTTGGTGAACATGAGACAGCCTTGATATGATTGAGACTAATATGTGTTCTAATCTTATAGGATGCTTCGAGCATGGAATAAGATGTAGACTCATGGGTACATTAGATGTACTGGACAGACCCTACTAGGATATTCAATTGCTTGTCACAATGTGAATAATCCTTGTTTGCAACAAGTGGCATAATGTCCTCTGACTTGAGATCACTTGTGTTTCTAAATGATGATTGTCATTGTTTTGAGGTAGTTCAATATCATTTGAAACATAATGATTATAGACTATCTTGGATGATGATCATGAGTCAGGTTAGGGCACTAGTGATAGATACAGGATTGCCGTCTCCTTGTTTAAGGAGTGTGATGTTCTATAGGGGCCCCCCCTGGATGAGATGATTGAGAAAGTGTATGGCCATACCCAGGTGACTATGTTCATCTGATCTAATCATGCTCATCATATTGGAGCTACAGGCTTGACACGCTTGTCCAATAAGAACATCCAGTGGCAAGGGAAACAAGTATGCCTTGTGAAATAGATTCACACTTGTGCTGTGGTTTGGGTGTAGTCTTGGAAGACTCTTTCCTTTATATCGGGAGACAGTGATGTGTTGCTAGATACCCCTCACTGATCGTGATAACGTAAGTTATCATTACCGACATTTAAAGGAAACCCTCAGGGTCGCACAATTTGATGATATGGCTTACTTAAGTCAGATCGTGTGGACTGAATTGTTTTGGTTCAGTTTAAAGGGATTTAAACTCTGATTGTAAGTGAGATCTGGTCTGATCATGTTTGATTGATTAGGGCTTGAGATCTGTAAGCTTCGATCGAGAGAGTTGATGCTAGATCGAAGAGATCAAGGGCATCAAGAGATGAACGGTTAGATCATGAACCTTAGGGTTTTAGGTGATCTGGACCAAGGCTTGGTTTGATTTGGTCTTTGAACCAAATTGGGTTGAACCGAATGGCTTGAACCGGTTCACATAGGTGAACGCATGGTTCAAAGGCTTGATGGCGCTTTGGGCAGTTTGCCTTGAATGAGCGCATGGTTCATGAATGCGTGAACGCATGAAGTGAAGTTTTTACTATTTTTGGAAGAGGCATTTTCCAAAATAGTTAACTCACCTCACGTTCGAGAGCACTCATCCTATTCTCGCCCTTTTTGCCTCTTCCTCTCGACGTCTTCGTGTGTGGAGAAAAGGGTGGACGACAAGGAGAGACTCGGCCAAGCTAGAGACATCATCTCTTCTCCCTCAAGCGATCAGGATTCTTGGAGCCTTGCTAGCACAAGGAGCAACAAGGAGTAGGCTAAGTCTCATCTCGTGTGCGCACACTTTGGAGGAGAACCTCATCGTCCTCTTGCTTCCAAATCTCCATCCAAGCGATGGCCATGGTATGAATCTCTTCCAATCTATGCAAGTTTATATAAGTTGATCAATGAAACATACATGCGATCATTGAATCCCAAGCTTCCGCAATGAAAAATTTTACACATGCGCCTATTAGGGTTTCGCTCCCCCTTGAAGGGGACTTTCAAATGGTATCAGAGCAAGGTTCTATATATGTTCATTTGATTGCTTATTTGTGATCCTTGTTTGCGCTTGCTAAGAGTAGATCTAATTACATGCCGAAAACTACATGCTAGTTTGAGAACTTAGATGTATGTTTATTTATGATTTGCGCATGTATGATGTGTTGGCGCATGCTATAGAGTTTTATCAAAACTTAACTTGCGCGCCCCTACCTTAGATCTAAGCGCCTACTATAAACCCTTAGACGGGTTGATGGGGTTGAAGTCATCCTCTAGGTTAGATCCAAATAGTCTGATCAGACCATCTGACAGCCTAGATGGGTCGACCAGATGGCACCTATGCGCAAGCATGAGGTGGCTATAGGTCGATTGCATCACAGGCGTGTAGCGAGGTCTGATTGAGACAACCAGTGAACGCACATGAGTTAGGCCCGGGGTCACACCCGCTTGCCAGAACTCATGAGGGTTGTTCAGCCCTTGGCGCATGCATGGTTGACCATTAGGTCAACTCAAGTCAGTTAGGACTTGGTGCATGCAAGGGCAGTGGATCTGACTAGATATGATGAGTGGATCCCTATCAATGGACCGTTGTAAGGTTGTAGGGCACATAAGAAAATTAAAAATTGATGCCAATGGGTTTTCAAAAACTTTATTTTCTTGTTAAAGGATCACATGTTGATTGGATGCCATGATATATGTTTATTTCATCTTATGTGGGTTGCCCTTTTAATGTGTGCTGTGCTGGGGCCTGCGAGCCTGGATTAAAATTGTAAATTAATTTTTATTGTGATCTGCGAATCACTTTTTAATTAATTATAAAATGTAATTGACCTGCGAGTCAATCTTGTCTAGATAGATTAAATTGTAATTTAATCAGACAAGAGCACAGAGCACACTTGGCAGAGGCGCAGCAGCTTGAGGCTTGACCAGGTGGGAGCTCTAGGGTTCGACCCTATGACAGGCGCATTTACCTGGTGGGCGCACCCGAGCTGCAGTGGGCGCTTGGGCCCTGGGTTGGGCCAGATGAGAAGCAAAAGACCCATGGAAAGCTCAAGTGAAGACTTAAGTGAAAATTAAGGTCTTACTTAGGGTTAATGGGCTTTTACCACATAAGATCATCATGCTTTCTTTTATTGTTTAAATAATTAGAATTGCATGATTTATTTATCTTCTGCTATCACCATAGGGTTTGCATGATAGTTAAGAAGATAAAAGACCGTTAAAATCCAACGCTATAATATCAAGCACGTAAGCCTTCTGACGCGAAACCTCACTGTTCTGACTATCGTTGGAGCCGTGTTGTACCCACTCAGTGGGCACGTCCATCTATCTTCAGATGGTGCGGGATTACACCTGCGTGTTACAGGGAAGGGATTTATCGCTTCTCGTTGCTCAGCATAGCACGTGGTGGTCCAGGGAGTAGGTCGGGTCAGCTTGACCATGTAGGCTATATATGGGGTATATGATAGCACATGGAGGAAGCCATCTGTGGGATCAGAGACTGTGTTGTACCAACTCAGTTGGCACAGTCTGCTGGATTGCCCAGATGAAGGGGAATCGCACGGGTTGGCGATTGGCAGGAATAGCCTACTAGAAATTAGTGCTTGTACTCTCTGTGCATCTTATCTCACCTGAGCGGGACGCGGAGACCAAGTATGAAATCTGGATCCCATCTCACTAAAAGAGTGTTACTCTTTCGGACTGTTTTAATGGATTTTTCAGTCAGACAAAATAGTGAGAAAAGAATCATTCTTAAGTCCTGGATTGATTCTAAACATTGATACTGACCTTGTTGTTCTTGCATTGTTGTAGATTCCTGCAGCAACGAACACCATGAGCTTCAATGTGCGATCCCTACTGGAAAGGGAGAAGTTTGCTGGGCCAAACTTCTCAGACTGGTACGGACACCTTAAGATTGTTCTTAAGGCTGAGAGGAAACTGTATGTCCTCGAGACGGCTATACCGCCTCAACCCGCTGCGAACGCCGCAAGGGCGGTTCGCGATGCCTATGAAAAGCATGTCAATGATAGCATTGATGTCGCTTGCCTGATGCTAGCGTCTATGACACCACCGCTGCAGCGTCAGCATGAGGATATGTCTGCTATGGAAATCATAGCAAACCTCAAGATGCTATATGCTGCACAGGCGAGGACTGAGCGCTATAATTTGACTAAGCTTTTCTTTCAGAGCAAACTGACTGAAGGGAGTCCAGTGGGAGCTCATGTGCTCAAGATGATTGGGCACAAAGAGGCTCTAGAGAAACTGGGGCATACCATCAATCAGGAGCTTGCTGTAGACATTATTCTGCAGTCTCTCCCGGCCTCTTTTGATCCGTTCATTATTAATTTTAATATGAACAAGATCGACTGCACACCGGCAGAGTTGCTGAATATGCTCTTGACTACAGAGGAAACTCTAAAGGGAAAGCCTTCAACCTCTGTCTTGATGTTTCCTTCTAGGAACAAGAAGAAGGGGAAGAAGGGCAAAGCCCCTGTCAAGAATTACAACAAGGCTCTGAAACAAAAGGTTAAGCGGTCGAAGGAATACAGATGTTTCCACTGTGGCCAGCTGGGTCACTGGAAAAAGGACTGTAAAGCGCTCCAAGGAGAAAAGAAGGGAAGCATCGCTTCTGGCTCAGGTATATTTGTGACTGAGGTCATGATATCTTCTTCTTCTATTTCATGGGTGTTGGACACTTCATGTGGAGTTCACATTTGTTCAAATGTACAGGAACTCAAGAGAAGAAGACAGGTGGGACAGCATGAGGTGGACCTACGAGTTGGAAACGGGGCACGGGTTGCTGCTGTTGCTGTAGGAGACTATTACATCTCATTACCATCTGGACTTGTATTGGAATTAAACAATTGTTATTTTGTACCTAGCATTACCAAAAATATTATCTCTATTCCTGCTCTTGTCAGGAAAGGATTTTCCTTTGAATGCAATATTTCAAAGTGTGTTATTTCTTTAGATAATATTGTTTATGCTACTGGTTCAATTAACAATGGCTTATTCATGTTGGACATGGAATATTCTATACAAAATATTGATAATAAGAAAGCCAAGTATGCTGATGACAGCACCTTGTTATGGCATAGTCGTTTAGGCCATATTAACAAGAAGCGCATTAAGCGGTTGCATGATCATGGACTGCTGGGATCATTCTCCTATGAGGAGATTGATACATGCAAAGCTTGTTTAATGGGCAAAATGACGAAGTCTCCTTTTCCTCACAAAGGTCAAAGGGCTTCAGGTTTACTTGACCTTATACACAGTGATGTGTGTGGGCCATTTAGTAAACATGCCAGAGGTGGCTATTCGTACTTCATTACCTTTACTGATGATTTCAGTAGATATGGGTATGTCTATCTAATGAGACATAAGAGTGAATCTTTTGACAAGTTCAAAGAGTTCAAAAATGAAGTACAGAATCAGCTAGGCCGAAATATCAAGGCACTTCGTTCTGATAGAGGTGGAGAATACCTAAGTCGAGAATTTACTGACTATCTGAAGGAGTGTGGGATTATCTCACAGCTCACTCCACCAGGAACACCGCAATGGAATGGTGTGTCCGAAAGGAGGAACAGAACCTTATTGGATATGGTTCGTTCTATGATGAGTCAGGCTACTCTTCCCTATTCCCTCCTTGGCGCAACTTCTCTTGAAGGTGGCGCAAGTGGAGTGAAGGCTTGATTCTCTTCCCGAGGCTAGCACCGAGCGTGGAAGGGAGCAACGATCAAGGAGTCGACGCGTGGATACTTGTAGAGGGCGAACACTTGGGCGCCTTCAACATGGCTTCGACATCTAGACAAGCAAAAGAGGTACATCTCTAACACATCCTTGTGTCTTCTCTCTCGCATGGATCCTTGGGACCGGAATGTGTTTCGGGTGTAATGCTTCTTCCGCTGCGTCCTGGGACTGCAAAATTTTAAATTACACCCGGCATTCCCTAACACTCTGACGTTGGCAGTGCTGACCTAAGGTCATCACAAGCAGTGAGTGGCACCTAATAGTGCATCGCTGATACCCAAGTCATTGGAATGGATATGGACATTAACATCCCCATTATCGCAACTAGGTATAGATACATTATAGTCTCTTTGCCGAACTGATATTCGATTAGACAAGTGTGTCATCACTTGTTTTCACCCAATCTCATGGTTATGACTAAATCAGGTTCTCACCTGGGTATGGCCATACACTTTCAGTCATAGAACCATAGAGGAGCTCCATGGATATCAAGCTTCGCTTAGGAAGGGGCAAATCCTTTGTCTGTACATTGACCTTCTCATATGGGTCGTGACATACTCAATGACAATCGTTATAAACTCCCAACTACGGCGAGGTGTTAGGTTGCATCAAAGCATGTCCCTAACCATATAGGATAGTCAATGACCTCAAGTCAAGGGATCAATGCATCTCCTGTCACTTGTGAGGATAACTCATGACACCAAGTTATAGCCTCATAGCAGGTCGGTCCAGTATATCCACCACTGATATACCCTTATGACTGTGCTAGCACCTCGTGCCTATCCAGCCCATATACCAGTCTTTCAAGTACCATAGCTGTCCCATATCCACTAAGGTACATTGACTGGGGACAAGAGTTTGAGCACAAATCCAATCTGTCTCTAGGGACATTATCATGTAAGTACACAATTACAGATATAGACAAACAATGATAACAACAATGCCAGAATGACATATAAATATCAGATTTCAAGTTGTACAAGGATGGACCAATACTAGGTCTCAGGTTATATAAACCAACAATCTCCCTCTTGCACTAAGACCTAAAGGTTGAGGAACCTCAACCCCATATCCCTAGCGTGACCATCATGCTTCTGTTGTGCAAAAGCCTTGGTCAGTGGGTCTGCTAGATTGTTCTCTTTGTCAACTCAGCTAATCTTGACATCACTCGATCAATGATCTCTCTGATCAGGTGAAATCTCCTGAGTATGTGTTTGGACCTTTGATGAAACCGTGGATCCTTTGTGATTCAGGAGCATACAACATGAAAGAAGGGGAAAATCTAGCCCCAATGGTGCCACAAAAATTTTCTACAAAAAGTTCCTCGGGGCACCCAGCGACAAAAACCTCGCCCCGAGAGTCCTGCAAACAACTTCCTAAAGATTCACATGCACAAGTCAGATTTTCCACAGAAAGTTCCTCGGGGTACCCAGCGATGAAAACCTCACCCCGAGAGTCCCGCAGACAACTACGTGAAGGTTCCCAGGCACAAGTCAGGTTTTCCACAGAAAGTTTCTCAGGGTACCCAGCGACGAAAATGTCACCCCGTGGGTCCTGCGGACAACCACCGAACTCAGCGGCGGCTTCACATACACAAGTTAAATTTTCCACAGAATGTTCCTCGGGGTACCTAGTGACGAAAGCCTCGCCCCATGAATCATGCGGACAACTGCCCAAAGAAATCACCGAACTGCCCCGACGACCCCATTTCGACGTGCACAACCCACCCTACCATGTTGCTCCAACTCATGAAGACTCAAAGGAGCCCAACAAGGTGGTTATTCAGTGATCCCAATGCCCATCTCACCCACCGTACCGCTTCATGGGTGTTATCAGCCCACTTTCCGTCCACACCGTGGTAACCCGGCCCAAGGACGCCATGGGCCAAACCCTCGAGAGCCCAACTCCAAATGGGCCACACAACCACATTAGCAACACGGCCCAAGAGAAGGCCGCGACGATAGTTACGCAGCGCAGCACTTCAAAATTTTGCTGCTTTGTTGCGATGTACTCCGAGCATGTCTAACCTGTTGGGGTATGCCCTTAAGGCTAATGTTTGAGGCCTTGGGATTGTATCAGTATCATGTAATAAACTCTTATGTTTATAAAGGCATGGTTGTTATTCAGTTTGTTACATTGTCTGCTGCAATAAGTGTACTTCTGAATAATGTCTCAAAGCTGTTCAGCTAGGCTGACATGCAGTTATGTCCTTAGTCAAGATATCTTGGTGAACATGAGACAGCCTTGATATGATTGAGACTAATATGTGTTCTAATCTTATAGGATGCTTCGAGCATGGAATAAGATGTAGACTCATGGGTACGTTGGATGTACTGGACAGACCCTACTAGGATATTCAATTGCTTGTCACAATGTGAATAATCCTTGATTGCAACAAGTGGCACATTTCCTCTGACTTGAGATCACTTGTGTTTCTAAATGATGATTGTCATTGTTTTGAGGTAGTTCAATATCATTTGAAACATAATGATTATAGACTATCTTGGATGGTGAGCTTGAGTCAGGTTAGGGCACTAGTGATAGATAAAGGATTGCCGTCTCCTTAATTGGAGTATGATGTTCTAAAGGGGCCCCCCTCTGTATGAGATGATTGAGAAAGTGTATGGCCATACCCAGATGACAGTGTTCATCTGATCTAATCATGCTCATCATATTGGAGCTACAGGCTTGACACGCTTGTCCAATAAGAACATCCAGTGGCAAAGGAAATTTGCATGCCTTGTGAATTGGATTCACACTTGTGCTGTGGTTTGGGTGTAGTCTTGGAAGACTCTTTCCTTTATATCGGGAGACAGTGATGTGTTGCTAGATACCCCTCACTGATCGTGATAACGTAAGTTATCGTTACCGACATTTAAAGGAAACCCTTAGGGTCGCACAATTTAATGATATGGCTTACTTAAGTCAGATCGTGTGGACTGAATTGTTTGGGTTCAGTTTAAAGGGATTTAATCTCTGATTGTAAGTGAGATCCAGTCTGATCATGTTTGATTGATAAGGGCTTGAGATCGGTAAGCTTCGATTGAGAGAATGGATGCTAGATCGGTGAGATCAGGAGCATCAAGAGATGAACGGTCAGATCTTAAGCCTTAGGGGTTTTTGTTATGATCTGGACTAGTTGCTTGGTTTATTTGGTTATTGAACCAAATCGATTTGAACCAGCTCATTGGGTGAGCGCATGGTTCAAGTAAAGAGGCATTGGCGATTGGGGTAATGCATGGTCGCATGAACGTTGAGACATTGCTATTTTTAGATAGCATGTTCTCTAACGTGACCACATCTCACGTTCACGCCAAGAGAACTTCTCTCTCGCCTTTCCCCACTTACTCTCGAGAGGGCATTCGTGTGTGACGAGTCTTGGACGCCTTGGAGAGTCATTTGGCAAAGCGAGCAAAGCTTCATCCATCCCTTCCATTCGATCAAAGACACCTCTTGGAACCTTGCTAGCACAAGGAGCACCAAGGAAGTGAGCGCATCCTCATTCTTGTGTGCGCATCATTTGGAGGAGATCTCTCTTGCTCTCTCTTTCCAAGACACCATCCAACACATGGCTTCGGTATGAATTCTTTTCATGTTGTTAAGTTGATCATATTGCATGCGATGATACTAAGAAACCCACTCCGCTGCTTTAGAAGAAATTTTTCATGCGCCTATCTAGGGTTTCGCCACCTTGTGAGGACTTTCAATTGGTATCAGAGCGAGGTTGATGCATGTTTTATGATTGCTATACCATGTTTTGTGATCCATGTTTGCGCAACATGCTTAGATCTATAGGTTAGGTTACATGCGAAAATGATTACATATGTTTTTCATGTTTGAGCATGTATGAAAGTCGGCGCATCTTTATTGTTGATGTTTTATCAAACGTATATTACGCAACATGCTTAGATCTATATGAAAGTCGGCGCATTGTAGAAGTCGAAGAGGAGCTACGCCTTCAGAGTTTCCGGTCGAGGTCGGTGCCTGGATTCCACGTTGTTCCATTTCTAGCTTTTCAAAGAAGTAAATCCTATCCTTTGTGGTGGGTCAGGTTCGCCTATTTCTTCACTTCATTGCGTTCGTGTATTTCCGTTGTGGTTTCTCTTTCTCCACGGGTATCCGTACGCTGGAGACGTGAACGTTCCGTGTTGTTCTTTGGTGTATTTCAGGTGCATAGGCGTGCGAGATGTGCGCTGCGAATCTGCTAGTTCCCTATTGCGACGTGCTGAGCTTAAAATCTGCTGCGTGAGTGCGCAAAATTGCTACGAGGTTAGTGAGTTACATTCTGTAGTTGAGTGCCGTTATGTTCTTTTCGCATTTGTGTTGCCCCGATCGAACTCGACGCTGGTTTCTTCGTGTTTCCCTGCATTTCCGAAGCACTTTCCACTTCCCTCGTCTAAAGACCCTCTCCCATTTTCACATGCATTGTGTAATCCCTTAGAGTACGGCTTTAAGGACCCTCCCTCCTACAGTAGCTGCATCATTTCTGGTATCAGAGGACGTTGCGCGTTCGATTCTTATCGTTCGCACGGTCCACTCCGTTGCATTGCATATTTCTACATCGATTTCACGTTTTCAGCATCCAGCACTTGACATTTCAGCTTTGTTTGTGCATGGTGACCACAAGGTCACAAGTTATGTCATCCCAATTTCTAGACACCATCCCTGAAACCCAAGTGTAGGTCCCACCCTCGGAAGGGAGTAGAACCCATTTAGACTCTTTGGCTACGCTTGAAGTGCGTGTAGACAGCAAGTTGGATGCGTTGTCCGCACGCTTGGAATCCCACGAAGGGAATACAAGCGCGATGTTTCAACAAATTATGGTTGGGATCCATAGCCTCACAAGTCGCCCGGAGCCATCGGAGCATAGGCGCTCCAACCCGGTTAACCCACCTCTGTCCGCAAACCCAGCCCCACCAACTAGAGAGTTGCCTCCGATGACCGCGCCCCTACGGTCACGAGTATTCGGGGATGAGTCCGGTCACCTGCGACCTCATGAGGTCCAGGGGGACCTCGGTTATGGAGATGAACCCCTGGATGAGGATGACGTGTGGGCCGCACAAGGGCCCCAACCTAATGGTCGTTTTGGGCATGCTTGGGCTGCGCAAAGGGGCCCGACCTGACACCATGTAGAGTGCCCTCGTTTGAATGACGACTTCCACCGCTACATTCAGAACACCCCCGTGCCTTTTGCGGGTGGTCTCGACACATCACAATTCCTTGACTGGGTCGCGTCCATCGACTCTTACTTTGACCTTAGTAACTGGCCTCCCAAATCACGTGTGAGGTACGTGCGCACCTTACTCGAGGGCCCTGCGCGTTTGCATTGGGCAAACGTGGAGCTCCAAAATGCACAGCAAGCCCTTCCTCCCATCACCACTTGGGAAGAAATGAGGTATCGCCTCCGTTAGCAATACGTACCCCCATCCTATAGGCAGCATCTCCTTGACTAGTATAGTAGCCTATACCAAGGATCAGGTACCGTTGAAGAATATCGCCTCACCTTTGAGACACTACAACTCCGGTGTAACTTATAGGAGGACCCCGAGTTGGTTTTGTTGAAGTTTAGGAATGGTCTCCGCGCGGATATCCGTCGCGCCCTACCCACGTATAGTTCCGAGACATTCGACTAGACCTTCCAGCGCGCTCACGATATCGAGCATGATCTTAGGGCCGCGACTAGGCGCAGCAAGTCTGGACCCCCTAGGTATGATAGATTTAAACTGAAACAAAGGTATAAAGGGTATGCTTGGCCAGTGAGACCCAATAATATGTTTGGGCTATCTCATTATCCAATGTAATGAAGTTTGGGCTATCTCATTATCCAATGAGACCCAATAATATGCTGTCATGAAGTAATAATGGGCTTAAAGGGTATAATTGGGAGAAATCTCCTCCCATTGGCGCTTAAGGGCATAATGGGGAGGAGTAGGCGCATATTGCTACTTTAGGAAGTTAATGGTGCCTCCCCCTTTGTTCCTTGGATGGAAACCTTGACTCTATGGTAAGGGTTGGGGTGCATATGGCTTCATTGTCGTATATGGCAAGTGTCAAGCGCATATGGAAGAGGGGAAGAGGTATATGGTAAAGTCTTGGAGACTTTCCTTGCCTCTAACCCTAATTGCTCCCTCTCTCAAGCCCTAGCCGCATAACCCTTCAAGAGTTGAACCCCTTTTGGCATGGGTTGATTCAATGTCTTGAATGGGCTATGATCACATCATCCTCTTACTGCTTTCATTATCTGAAAGCAATGTATGCCTGTGATGTTTTATCTTCATGTTATCACTATAGGATTGCATGCCTGTAATGTTAGACATAAGATAAAACTAAGAGGACGAGACCTCAAAAACCCTTGACTTACTTGAGTGTGGATTGATTCTTCATGCCAAGATCACTTGTGATTGGAGGAGAAAGGTGCTTGCATGTGCCTTACATGTGCAGTTTCCCTATACTACAAACAAACTACTACATCCACTAAAAAAATAAAACAAAGACTTGAGAAGTAAATCCTAGGCAAAAACCTAACTACAACATGACAACAACAACAAGTATTGAAAACAAGTCCCAAAATATCAAAATGCAACAAGTTTCCAAAATGATGTCAAACACAGCTAAGTCCTTGAAGATGTCCCTACATCAGCTATCTCCGGGGGTGAAGAATTCTCCTCCGGAGAATTAAAATTGAAGCTCGTAGAGGTTCCGGTGGTAAGCCAAGGGTGTAGAGATCGTCTCGGTTCCTAGCTCCTACATTAGCTTTCCGGGGGGCTGCAAAATTCTCCTCCGGAGAATTAAATTTGAAGCTCCATTTTGGTTCAGGTGCCCATCCCAAAGTATGCATATTGTCATCAGCGTTCGCAACATTTTCAGTCCTGCAAGTAAGAAGTGAATCTTTAAAAGCAATGGTATTCTCATGTGTAACAATATGCAATTTATAGATATGATATGCAAATGTGGTAGCTTTGAAAGTGACTAGGTTCAGAAACACTCCCTCACTTTCCTTTAGAACATATGTGTTATCAATAGCTTTTAGGAAACATGATAGGAATGAGCATAAAATTATAGGCATTAAACTTATTTTTTGTGAAACATACTTAGGAAGAAGTAAACCAGCATCATGTTTATGAAAAACTCTACCATGCAGCTTCTCATTCAAAGCAAAGGATGATTCGATGTGGAGCATATGTATGTCATGGTTTTATCAAAGCAAGAGTCAACTTTTAAATCATCATGGCAGTTGGTTAATTCCTTAGATGTGTTAAATAATTGCTTATTAGTTTCAGTCTCTAAAGGTTCTGATAGCTCAAGAATGAATTGTACGTTTTCCTTATGAATTTCTCCTTGGGCGAGGGGAATGGGCTGAGGTGTTCCAAAAGGTATTGTGTGTTGAGGTTCAAATTTATGTTCCAAGTTTGATGGCAGCCTAGAAGGATCTGGAGGGGGCTGTGGAACTTCAAGTATAGGTTCTTAACATTCATGACCCGCTTCCTCAAGTTTAGTGGCTTTAGCATGACAGGATTTAAATCCTAAGGCAGTCCCTAAGGTTTGTTCTTTAAGATTTGGCATTTGTTGAACTTCTTCAATTGGTTTACTCCCTTTGTCAAAGATACTATCAAGTAATGGCATAGGTAGACTAGCCTCTTTGGTTTCTTTGGGACAGTGGTCTACCTTAAGGATTTCTATGGCTATTGATAGATCAAACATTTCTTCATGGGTTTTGATGGTTATAATTTTGTTCAAAGTGTGAAGTCTCTCATTATTAACCGCCAGAGCTAATGGTGCGGTGTCTTCCTGCACCTCTTTAGGATTTTCAATTAATTCAGGTTTAGGGGCGGGTTGGGGTAAATCCAAAGATAGCAATTTTGAATATACAGGTCCAGGCCCTAAGTGTGAAGGCAATGAAGATGAGCATAGAGGGTACCGATGATAAATTATTGGTCCTTGGGGAATTGGTGTACCATCATGCCCTAGATTATTAGTTTGAACATGGTCAATCACTAGAACTTCTACTTCAAACTCAGGGATAGAAGGTCCTTGAAGTTGTGTCCCACTAACTTTCTCTTAACCAGACTCAATCTTATACCTAGGATTGGGCTAGGGAGGCTTGAGGTGTTCATTCACTTTCCAATTCATGTTCAAGTCTAGGTTCAGATTTGTCTTCTAATATTGATGGCAGCATAGTAGGTTCTAGAGGTTGTTGATCTTCAATTATATGTTCATTAGGCTCAACTAAGAGTGTGTTATCAGATGATGGTTTAGGTAGACTAGGCTCTATGGTTTCTTTAGGAAAGTTGTCTACCTTGGGAATTCTAGGCTTGGATCTCATAATCTTAATCTTTGGCTTATAGGCTTGCAAGACATAGTTATCATCTAACCTATGGTAATACCTATCAACTTCATCTAACCAAGGCTTACCAAGATGGACGTGGTAAGTACCCTTTAGGGGCAAGACATCACACCAAACCTTTTGTTCAACACACATAGTAAGGGGAACTAGGCAGCTAAGGTTCACTAAGGTCCGGGTTCCATCTTCCCAAGTAATGGTATAAGGGTGTGGATTAGGCTTGATGGTCAACTCAAACTTGTCAATTGCTTGGGGAGTTACAAAGTTGAACCATATGCGTTCATCAATGGCAATCTTACAAACCCTATCATAAATTTTAGTGTAAGTATGAAAATAGTCTGATCTAAGGGTGACCTTATAGGTTGGAAGTCTCTCCATGTATCGGTTATGGCTCTCTTGTACAGTTTAGTTCATGGCCTTAAGTTTGTTATAGATCAGGAGCATGTATTCTTGATTGAGACTAGAGGTCATGTTTGAAAATTTTTGAGAATTGAAAGTATAGGATCTTAAATCTACAATCTTAGGCAGCATGCAGAAATAAAATACAACATCAAATTATTGAATGAGTACACAATCAACAAGTGCAGTTACAACCAAGTGCTGCAATGTTCAACAATGGTAGATGGCAATCAGAAGTGAAATGTAGCTTCATATGGAATTAAATTACAGCCAATAGCAGATATAAGTTTCGGCAAGAGTACAAGTGCAATTTCAGAATTAATGTCAGTATGTGTGGTGCAGCAAGATTTAGATTCAACATTAACAAGCGCATACACAAACAGTCTTAGGCAAGCAGAACTACATTCACGAACAAATCCTGGTAATGAACACAGTAACATAAGTTTTCAGCTTCTGTTTGATCCAGTTTCGGGTACAGTAATGCATGTGCAGCCAGTAATGGGTTAAACTTGGCAATGGATGTTAACGCAGCAATAACTATAAAATCTAGCTGAAAACCACAACACAGCACATAATCGGCAGTTATCAAGAAGTTCAGAATGGTAAGCATGTGCTTGCAAGAGAAATTCAGATTTGCAAATGTGACAAAGATGGGTGTTGGTCTACCTATTGACTGAGGTAGATTCACACTGAGGTTTCCCTTTGTACTTGTATTTCTCTATTAGGTTAGAGACTCCAAGTTCCGTAGGTTGAAACACTAATTTCCCAGAAAAATTTCAGCGATCTAGTAAGCTACAGTACTTTCAGAAAATCACCCGGAAGTCTTCATACTAGATTTGTAGATTTCACCAGATTTTATAGCAGCCTTCTCAGCAACTATATGTCTTACAGTGCTGCTCAGGCTCTAAGTTTAGGCGTCACTAGGAGTTTCAAGAATGAAAGGCACCGAATTAATAGAAAACAGAGAACACAGATTCAGCAAACAAGTTCACGTATAACTCAGCAACAATTTTCCCAAGAAATCACAACTTTGTTTTGTTAAACCAGGATTCCGACAAAGAAACTCAGCACAGTAAAATAATCTAAACGTCAGTAGCATAAATAGAAATCTAGAACACAAATGAAATCAGAATTTAGAAACACAACCCAGCGCAGAGTTTCAGCAAACAAGTTTTAACAGTAATTTTCAGATTTTCAGTACAAGGAATCCAGTAGCTAGAGATCTCCTTAACTTAGTGATAGGTTCAAAACTTAACTCAATAATCTCCGAGTTCAAACTCAACAAGGTAATGCACAAGCATAGCAACAAACAACCGAAGCAGGATTTTCAGAAGTAAGGAATTTCAGCAAACAACTCTAGTGCAGGATAATCAGGTACAACTTTCAAAAAAGTTTGTTCTCAGTGCAAGTAGTCGTGTTCAGAGGAAATATGCTCAGGGAATCGTGAACTAGAAGCCAGCAGGAGCCCAATCGGTGACAAAGAAAACACAAACGGAAGTTCGGGAAAACAAACAGATTTCAGATATAGAAAGTAGTGTATAGAAAAGTTCACGCAACAACTCAGATGAAAAGTTCAGCAGATTAGAAAGCAGCGTGTGCAAAAATTTCAGCGAGTAATAGCGCAAAATCAGAGACGTTCAGCAAACAACAACGAGCACCTAAGTATGCTCTGATACCACTGATGAAGAACATATTTTAGGCCCTAGATCCCTTAGATATGTAGCTCAAATAGGATTCAATAAATGTGGTTTTTTAAGGAAGAATGTGGAAGGAGGGCACCTGAGGCCCCCTTAAGGGAAGGGCGCTGACCCCCTCTAGGTTTTGAAGGCAGTGATTGCAGCTGAGAACGCTCCAAGAAGTTTGATGTTGCGCCTAAGGCCTTCTAGTTCCAGCCCCAGGAATCTTGCAAGAGTTTACAATCGGCAGCAATGGAACAGTAGCGTGATGAGGTGGACAGCTTAGGTGGTCGGCAGCCAGAGGAAGAAGAGAAGAGAAGATAGAAGAGAAGGATAAGGAAAGGAGCAAGCTCAACTCTCAAGAGGAACAAGCTCAACTCTTACACAAGCAAACGCTAACACAAAGTTTCAGATTCAAAGACATTCGACTCTAAAGTGCAAAGTGTACAAGTACAAGGCTTTAAACCCTCTCCCCAACGACAATATTTTGGATGCCCCTTGGCATTCCTTGGCTACATTCTTGTTGGCTGGCAATGGCTATTTGCTGGTATTGGTATGTGATGATCTCCTTTGCGCAGGCTATTCTTAGTGACTGTTGGTGGAATGATTGCTGGTAAGTGGTGTTGGTGTGCTGGATTTTGATAGGCTGTGGATTATTGGAGCTGATATGGTAGTCCTGGCCTAGCTGAGTTGTCTTGGGCCGATGTGGATAGATATTTGAATTGGATACTAGCCTTGAACTTGAGCTAACTTGAATTTGAGCTGGACTTGGATTTGAGCTGAACTTGTATTGGTTTATCTCGGGCTGATGTTGGAGGTTGACTTGCTTGAGTGTGGATTGATTCTTCATGCCAATATCACTTGTGATTGGAGGAGAAAGGTGCTTGCATGTGCCTTACATGTGCAGTTTCCTAGACTACAAACAACCTACTACATCCACTAAGAAGATAAAACAAAGACTTGAGAAGTAAATCCTAGGCTAAAACTTAACTACAACATGACAACAACAACAAGTACTGAAAGCAGCCCCAAAATATCAAAATGCAACAAGTTTCCAAAATGATGTCAACCATAGCTAAGTCCTTGAAGATGTCCCTACATCACGAAGCCCTATGTGGAATAAGGATCCTATCTCACTAGGAAATCTCGAATTTCCTGATTGACTTTGTGGGTTATCAATTCGATTAAAATAGTGGGAGCCACAATCATTTAAAATAAGTCCAGTTTAAATGATTTGAAGTAGTACTAACCTGCTTTTCTTGGTTGTTGTAGAACAATGGCAAAGAATAATAGCAGATGGTCACTGTGATCTACCCTGGAAAAGGGATATGTTGGTTGGATCCAACTTACTGGATTGGTATATGAGCTTGAGAACTATGCTCAAGCTTGAAAGGAAGCTCTATGTCCTTGAGCAGCTTATTCCTGAGCCACTTACATGCTCGGCCTCAGTGGCTGAGAGGGATGCTTATGATAAGCATCAGGTTGAAACTATGGAGGTTGCTAATTTGATGCTAACCAACATGTTGCGTGAATTTAGAAGGCAATATGAATCTAAGAGTGCCTCTAAGATTATTTCTAATCTACGGCAGCTCTTTGATGAATTGTTGAGCTCAACCCTCCTAAAGTAGACATTCAATGTGTTGAGCCGAAAGGCTTAACTAAGACATTGCAGATAAAGATGGAAATAATTAGGAATAACAAATGCTACTCATGTGGAGGACCACCTCACATGATAGAGGATATGGTGCAACTTTAGAATGAGAAGAAGAGAGGCAAGGCTTCGTCTTCATGCGCAGGTATTTATGTTACTGAAGTCAACATTTCTATTTCTATGTCATGGGTATTGGATACCGCATGTGGAGCTCATATTTGTAAAAATATGCAGGGGCTTAAGAAAAGTAGATCAGTGCGGCCTGGAGAGATTGACCTACGGGTTGGAAATGGGAGTTTTGACTATCTCCCTACCTTCTGGTCTTCAATTAGAACTAGATCATTGCTATTATGTACCTTCACTTACTAAAAACATTGTATCCATTCCTTTCTTGGCAAAGAAAGGATTTAAGTTTGAAATAATGGAGAACTCTTGTTCTTTCTCATTTGCAAACATGTTTTCTGGGAAGGGTACTTTGTGCAATGGGTTATATGACTTGGACATGGATAGTTCTATTTGTAACATAAATAACAAAAGGATCGAACTGAGTGGTTCAATTGGTGCTTTCCTATGACATTGTCGATTAGCCCATATAAACAAGAATCGCATCCAACAACTCCATGCAAATGGGTTGTTAGATTCAAGTTCCTTGGAAGAATTTGATACTTGTGAGCCTTGTTTATTAGGGAAGATGACAAAGGTGCCCTTCACCAAGATCGGTGAGAGGGCAGGAGGTTTATTGGATCTTAAACACAGTGATGTGTGTGGGCCATTAAGTAAGCAAGCCAGAGGAGGGTACAGCTACTTCATTACATTCACTGATGACTTCAGTAGATATGGTTATGTCTACTTGATGAGACATAAGTCTGAATCCTTTGAGAAATTCAAGGAGTTCAAAAATGAAGTAGAGAACCAGCTTGGAAGATCCATTAAAACTCTTCGATCAGATCGTGGTGGAGAGTACCTGAGTGGGGAGTTATTTGACTATCTTAGAGAGTGTGGGATCCTATCCCAACTCACACCTCCTGGAACACCACAATGGAATGATGTGTCAGAAAGGATAAATCGAACCTTGTTGGACATTGTTCGATCTATGATGAGTCATGCAACTCTACCACCTTCATTATGGGGTTTTGCACTTGAGACAGCTTCTCTTATACTAAATAACGTTCCATCTAAGAGTGTCTCCAAGATACCATACGAGGCATGGAGTGGGAGACGCCCTAATCTCTCATTTATTAGGATCTGGGGATGTCAGGCTTATGTCAAACGTCAGGATTCTAGCAAGCTAGAACCTAGATATGATAAATGTGTATTTGTGGGGGTATGCTAAGGAAACTAAAGGTTACTACTTCTATGTTCCCATCAAAAATAAAGTTTTTGTTGCTCGGGGTGCTGTCTTTCTAGAGAAAGAATTTCCCATGAGAGAAGTCAGTGGGAGGAAGTTTGACTTGGACGAGGTTCAAGTATAACAACAATACACAGAGATGTAACCTGAGCCACCTGCACCGGTTGCTAGGCAGCCTGAGGCTCAGACACAGGTCCCACGTAGGTCTCGGAGGATTCGTCGTGCACCTGAGAGGCATGAGTTGCTGCCGACCCAACATGACGAGATCTTCATCATTGAGGATGAGCTCATGACTTATGATGAGGTGGCTAGTGGACCTAACTCCGAGAGATGGCTTCAGGCCATGCGATCCGAGATGGATTCCATGTCAGCTAACGAAGTCTGGGATTTGGTTGAGGTGCCTGATGGGGTAAAACCCATAGGGTGTAAATGGGTCTTCAAAATGAAGACCGATATGGATGGCAACATACTTACCTATAAAGGTAGACTAGTGGCTAAAGGATTCAGATAAGTCCATGGGTGGACTATGATGAAACCTTTTTGTCAGTTGCCATGATCAAATCCATTCGGATTCTGCTTGTTATAGCTGCATATCATGACTATGAGATATGACAGATGGATGTTAAGATAGCATTCCTTAACGGGATGCTGACAGAGGATGTGTATATGACACAACCTGATGGTTTCATCCATCCTGCAGATGCCAATAAAGTCTGCGGGCTAAAGAAATCCATTTATGGATTAAAGCAAGCATCTCGAAGTTGAAATCTTCGGTTTGATGAAGCTGTGAGAGATTATGGCTTTATCAAAAGCAAAGATGACATCTTTGTATACAAAAAATTCAGTGGGAGCTTGGTGACTTTTCTAGTCTTGTATGTCGATGACATACTGGTCATCAGAAACGACATCCCTAGTCTTCAGTTTGTGAAGACATGGTTGGGGAAATGTTTCGAGATTAAGGACTTCGGGGAGGTTGCCTATATCCTAGGCATGAGGATCTACCGAGATATCCAAGAGGCTTTTGGCCCTTAGTCAGAGTACCTACATTGATAAGGTCCTGGAGAGATTCAACTTGGAGCAATCCATGAATGGGTACCTTCCAGTGAGACATGGCCTTACTCTCTCAAATAGCCAGTGTCCTACCAAACAGGCTAAGAGGGATGACATGAGTCGAGTGCTCTATGTTTCGGCAGTGGGATCGATCATGTATGCAATGTTGTATATTAGACCAGATGTGGCTTATGCTATGAGCATATGATGTAGGACAGAGGCATGTGAAAATGCAACAAAACAAAATTCAATTATTCGTTTTTGTATTTTTTCAAAATAAACATCAAAGTTCAGAAAATAGCAGAATTTCAGGGCAGTAAAATAATCAATTACGAAAAGTTCCTATGCCTTGGAGAAAAATTCGTATATGAAGAATGCATGCCAACAAAACCAAGATGTAGTACTCAACTAGTTCTTTTGAATCATGTAAGAATTATAGCGTGAAGAGCTATCAAGCATATATAATCACTACAACGATATAGCTATTCAGAACGGATAATTAACATAGCACAGAAATGTTTCAGATTGCAAAAGTTGCAATGCATCATAGGTTGAACCATGAAATCTGGGATTGCATCAACTAGTCCAAATGAAAGAGCAAGATGTGTGCTTCATTATCTGACCAAAGTTCAAGACACTTGTTACACTGATTGCTTAAAGCACCTGCACAAATAATACTATTCACATTAGTTATGAAAACAAATGCAGAAATTTAATCATTTATCAAAAGTTGCTAGGTATCCTTGGCTGATCTATTGAGTATGAGTTCGGCTTGAATGGTTCAACTGATAGAATAGGATTTGTTCTTTCTAATCGTGCCAAAATTTAGGACTTGTGATGCACCAATTGCTTAAGGTACCTACGAGAACAAGCTTAATCGGATTATTATTAGGAATAATAGAAACTTTGCAACAAAAAAGAAGAGGGAATCCAGAAGCAGCAGGTGAAAGCATGTGCCGACCAATGACGGCAGGGCAAGGGAAGTTCGTGGATGGTGTTGGAGACAAGGGAAGGACGAGGGGGTGTTGACGGCGTTGGAGCACCGACGATAAGTGGTGGGGTGACAGGCAGGATCGTGTTGCTGCCGCAAATGGCTGATGAGTCAAACACCCAGGATTTCGTTCTTCGTCTGGAGAAAAGAAGGTGATGCAGACTGTGTTGCTACTGGTTTGGAAGTGACCAAGAGGTTGTAGGCGGTGCTAGAGCGTTGAGTGAAGTCGTTGGCGAAACAGAAGCAGGGGATTCCCCGAAAATAGGGTATTTGACGAGGAATAGAGGAAGCAGCGCTAGTGGAGCAGGGGTCGTCACTGCTCGTCGGTTGATGAATGAACACCAAATTTGCTACAACTGAAGGTTGCTGTGGTGATGGCAAAGAGGTTGCCGGAGTTTCGGGTCGAGCGGTGGCCGGTCGGTGGAAGGTGACGATGAAAGGCGGAAGGGGGGCAGAAAGCTGGCGAGAACAGAGGATTCGAACGGAAGTTTGATTCCAGTGATCGGGCGGGTGGATGGGCGGATGCTGGCGGCTGAGGCTTCGTCCGGGGGAGGATGAGAGATGGCCGAAGTTTCGTGGGGATGGGACCGGTGGATCGTCGGCAGCGAGCTCTTGAAATTTCAGAATTCTGGAAATAGGGAATCGTGACTAGTTCGTTTGATTTCTGGAGGAAGGAGAGGGTAGAGAATAGAGGAAGAGAGGAGGAGAGGAGGGCTTGGCCCTAGAAGGAGAAGAGGGAGGAGAGCATCCGATAGAAGAAGAAGATTACTAGAAAACTACTTCATTAGATTCAATTTCAACAACTTTTTTTCGATTACAAGGCCATGCGAGATACATATAGGGAGAGGCTAGAGAGACTTTGCAGGCTTTCCTTCTTTGATGTAGAGAGACGTTGAAGAAATTCTGAGCGATGGTGGCTGCAAGATACGTTGGAGTTTCCTTTCTTGGCTGAGCAAAGGTAACGTTGGAACTTCCTTAGTTGCAACGTTGGAGTTGGGCATTGACAGGCTGAGCATTTGAATGAGATTCTGGGTGCTGATTTCGAGTTGGTGCAAATGGGCATAGCTGGATTGGTTGGCCCATATGCAAATTCTGATTTGTGGACTACTTCTTCTTTAGTGAGCTTGAACATCTTGAGTTTCTTCAAGGAGTTGAAGTAGTTATTTTCTAATTATTTAGCTCGCTTTATGAGTGGCCTTGCTAGCTTATTGGAGAGCTTCTGGGCCCTTGACTAAGGTACTTGTAGACTCCACTTATGCCTTCATGGCTTAGGGTTCCTGCCTCCATCAGTTCTCCCTGGGTGAAAAAAATTCTTCCCCGAAGAATTGTCCTGGCACATGTAGGATAGTTCGGGAGAGGCAAGAGTCAATTGTTCCTCTAGGATCTGAATCTTCAAAGTGTTGTCATCACAACATTCATTCCCGTTAGTCCAAGTCCATGGTTCCAGCTGAAAATCAGGGACACCTGTATAGAATTCCCTTTCTGGGCCATACACATTAGTAAGTTTATAACAGGAAATTCTTGGATTTAAAAAAGAACAGGGAATGATGAAATCAATATACTCAACTTTAGTAAGTGTAAAGAGCAAAGAATTTTTGAGTTCATTATGGGTAGTTGATCCTAATGGTGGCTTCAGGGGTTGGGTAGATGGACCTAAAAGACAAGATTCAAGGATCATGGGGTCCTGGGACAAATTTTCTATGTTTAGGTATTGTCCTAAGGGTTGAGGATTAGGATCCAGGTCAAGCTGAGAATGCTCTAACTTTGGTTCAAAATGTGGTTCAAGAAGACCAAATAGTTTGGGTTAAACTTTAGTCTCTCTAATAGCAGTGTTAAGATCAAGTTGAGGACCTGTGGGTATGGGCCCTAAAATTGAAGGTAATTGAGATGGTTCTATTTTACTCTTAAGCTGAGACAAGTGTATAGGAGTTTCTATGGGCAACTTATGGGTACTTTGATTCTTAGACAAGTCAACTATGGGTTCCTTAGTTGGAATGCTAGACTCAAGTTGAGGTAAGGTAGGAGGTAGCTCGGGCTCTATGGTTGGGTTTTTCTAAATCAACCCCTGCATGTCCTTCATCAAAATTAACCACAATTGATGCATCATCAAAAGAATCAACTTCCTCAAAAGAGGGGTTTTCAATTTCAATTTCCTCAAAATTTTCTACAAATAAATTAGCAAAAGAATCAATTTCATAATTATCAAAATTAGAGTGAGATTCATGAGTATTCACATAAGGCTCAATCTCAAAACAATCATAATCAGAGGGGGATTTTTCTAAATCAAGTTTTTCAGCTTCCAAATCAAACTCGAATAAACAATCTTGTTGTGCTCTCTGGGTTTCCAAAATTTTAGAATTAGCAGTTAAAGATTCTACTTGAGAAGCAAGTTGACTAATCATCCCCTTAAGATTTTCAATTTCCTTACTTCTATTTGTTATAATCTTCAATTTCTCAAGCATCGACTCTAAGCTAGAATTTCCAGTGTCCTCAAAGCATGGTTTAGAAACATGATCAGAGCAATCATCATAAAAAGATCTAGAATCATGTTGATCATCTTGATACCATGAAGAATTGTGATTTGCATGATTTCTAAATTGACATTCAGAAGCATAATGATCATTAGATTTACAAATATTGCATCTAATAGAAGGAATAGAGTAAAATTTCAATATATCTGCAAGAGTGCATCGTGAATAATCTTTATGCTCACCTTGTGGCATGTATACCTTGCCTCTTTCAGATGCCCATGAATTGTGATAAAAATACATATTTATCAAATCTATCAAGAATAGAAAGATAATCCAACACCAATCAATCAAATTGTTCTTTTTTTTTCAGAATATATAAAAAAAATATAAAACACAAGTAAATTCACAAATTTTAGAAATCACAGCTCTATCACAACTTGTGAAAATCCAAAACCTGCAAAAAGAAAAAAAAACAAAGTTAAATCTAAAACAAATAAAACTTAGTCTAGCAATACTAACAACTATTTTGATATTAACAAAACTAAGGTCCCCGGCAACGGCGCTAAAAACTTGTTGTATTCCGCAAGTGCACGGATACTCAAAGTAATAAAGAAAGATATCGAACCACAGAGACCTTATTGTTAAGTACCAAATAATTATATTCTTACTAGCTAAGCAACCGAATAATAGCAAAGCAATGATGGATAACAGACGAAATCAGATAATCAGAGAGAAACATTGGGACTAGGGTTTCATCCTCCTCAATTATAATGACTAGATTTAAATAAAAGGCTGTCAGACTAATTTTATCATGATAAAGACTTAATTTACTTCATAAAGAGATCATCTCACTTTCGTGCAGACAATCATGCAGGGATCAATCCTCGCTTTCGCGCAAGATCTATCCCAACGCTAAAGATAAGTAAATCATCAATCAAAGAATTCAAAGATCACTTTCGTGCATCCGAATTCTAAGTTGATTGTCTCGAGTGGAATCTCAAGGATCACTTTCGTGCATCCGAGACTCAACACAAGTTCTACTTATGGTTTTCCGACGACTCGATCCTCACTTTCGTGCAAGATCATATCAAGTCTAACACAATAACTCAACCTTAGATTCAAATTATCAACATGGAAATAAGATCACCAAAATCAAATAATTAAGAACTAACCTAATTTCTTACGGAAAGTTCCTAACATGCAATTCTAGGGTTCCAAGTTCTCAAGCATGTCACCTTTTGGTCCTTATTGCGAGAACTCTAAAACATGAATAATAACATCAATCTATGGAGAATCAAAGTACAATTATTCACATAAGTAAAATTATCATCATAAAACTATTCTGACAAAGGTAAAAGGTTATCTGATCATTATGAAATAAAAGGCATTACACCCCATGTCCCAAAGATGTTTAAGCTTGCATGGAAGAAGAATTACAATAAAGCATATTTTCAAAGTGTCAAAAATCGAAGAAGGGAAGAGGAAAAGTTACAAAATAGGTACTGTAATGAAATTACAGCTGTAATGAAATTACAGCACTATAATTTGCAGCAGAACTCGATGAACAGTGCTGTCACCACCGATTTCGTCAATTTCTCTTCCGATCGATCTCCTTTCCATCTGAAACTTCTGGGGTATCCTCCTCTCCTCCAGGCGAAGCTTCTGAGTAAAAATAATGGCCTGAGGTGTCCTCTATGCCTCTTGACGTGAGGACAAACCCTAAGTGCCTCTCTGTCGATTGCTCCCTCGATACTGGATAAAAATTCATACTTTTACTTCGTATGTCTTCTCCTCTTAAAGAGAATCGGCAGTAACTTTCGGATTTCAATTTGGAGGACTGGATCAAAAGTTATGGTCCGCGCAAGATTCGGGCCCGTAAAAATCACGTTTTTGAATGGAAATTATGGCCGTAAAATATTTTACGGCAGTGCCATATTTTGGTTCTGTGAACCTTGTGTCAAAATTATGGCCCGCAAAAGCTATTGTGGCAGTGCCATAAAATCTGACGAGTTCTCTGGTTTGAAATCTCTGATAAATACGGCACTGTGAAATGGTTTATGGTCGTGCCGTAAAATCAGCAAAAGTCTCTGGTTTGAAACGCTCCAAAATACGGGCCGTGTAATTCTTTACGGTGGTGCCATAAAATCAGGAAAATCTTCTGGTCTGAAAACTCCCCAAATTACGGTAGTGCTCTGATTTTACGATATCGTATGGAAATACGGTACCGTAAAATAGAATACGGCACTGCCATATTTTGGTTCGTTGCTCCGTTTTGTGTGAAATTTGTTATGTGACCTCCTCTTGATGATGGTAACTCTTCCATGTATTTGATTTTGCTTGAAAATGCCTTAAAATAATGTATTTTTACCTGAAAATAATCAAAAACCAAAATAAAAGTAGATTTTACAATATTTGATAATTTTGGCATAAAAATAAGCAAAAGATCTTCAATTGTGCATGAAAAGATATGTAAAATGATACAAAATATACTATATATTTTGGTGTCATCAGGATGCGAGTTGATTAGTTGGAAGTGATTGTCTTGTGGCTGCTAACATTTGTCTTGGCTAGATTGTCTTGGATATTGACTTGAACTTGAATTCCATGTTGTCTTGCTGAGTTTGACAATGCTGATTTGATGTTGAAGGCTGAGGGCTAAGTGTTGATGTGAGCTTTCCGGGGGGGCTGCAGAATTCTCCTCCAGAGAATTAAAGTGGAAGCTCCATTTTTGGTTCAGGTGGCCATCCCAAAGTATGCATATTGGCCTCAGCTGCCATGGCTTTCTTATCCCTGTAAATAAAAAGCAAATATCTATAAGTACTTGTTTTCTCATTTGTGCTAGCAATATACGACTTGAAAACATGATAAGATAATGTAAGGGCAGATGTATAAGCTTTAAATGAGAGAGTACAAAGATATTGTCATGCAATCCTTAGATGGGAGCTTTGTTGTGAAGTTGACGTGGAAACCAGCCCCAAGTAATTTTCTTAAACTCATCCAAAAATTACATATGCTTGTAGGGTAGTGGGACGTGAGCCTAATTCCAAAAACAAAGTCAATGTCATATTGATTGCTAGAGGCTCGTGAATTCAAATCTACGAGAAAGTTTTCCAATGGGCTTGTTGACGGAGTGGCTGAAAAATACAGGCAAGTAGAGTTGATGGACAGGGATCTTTCCAGGAGAGAATGCCAAGCCAAACTTTCATTTTGGTAGGGTCGGGTAGGGACTAGTGGGTAGTCACCAGATCTAGTAGGGAGGTCACCTAAGAAGGGACTTATTGTAAAAGGTGGTCTACGTAAGAATTGGCTAAGACATGGTGCTATGACTATTAATAGATCAAGCATTTCTTCAAAAATTTCTATGAGTGTAACTTTGTTCAAAGTGTGAAGTTTCTCATCAATAACTGCCAGAGCTAATGGTGTGGTATCTTCCTGCACCTTTTCAGGATTTTCAATTAATTCAAGTTTAGGGGCAGGTTGAAGTAAATCCCAGGGTAACAAATTTGAAGGTTCCGGTTCAAGCCCTAAGAGTGAAGGCAATAAAGATGGGCATAGAGGGTACCGATGACAAATTATTGGTCCTTGAGGAATTGGTTTACTAACCTTCCCTAGATCAATAGTTTGAACATGATCAATCACAAGAACTTCTACGGTAGACACAGGAATAGAAGGATCTTGAAGTTGTGGACCCTTAATTTTGTCCTGGTTTGGTTCAATTTCATACTTAAAAGTGGGATTGGGCTGGGGTAATCCTAAGAGTGTTATCAGTTCAGAATCAGAGTTTGAGTCCATGATTGCAGGCACCATAGAAGGGTCTAGAGGAGGTTATTGATCTTTAATTATATGTTCGTTAGGCTCAACTAAGGGTGTGTTATTAGATGATGGTTTAGGTAGCCTGGGTTCGATGGCTTCTTTAGGAAAGTTGTCTACCTTGCGAACTCTAGGGTTGGATCTCTTAATCTTAATCTTTGGTTTATAGGCTTGCAAGACATAGTTATCATCTAACCTATGGTAATACCCATCAACTTCATCTAACCAAGGCTTACCAAGATGGACGTTGATGAAGCGACTAATAGGTTGGGGGTCCTTAATGCCGTACTCTAGGATCTTACACAATGCACGTAAAAATGGGAGAGGGTCGTGAGACGAGGGAAGTGAAAACGCGTCGGAAAGTGCACGGGAACTGTTAGAAACACGATGAAACAGCGTAGAGTTCGATCGGGGCAACACAAATGCGAATATAAGACAACGACACACAACTACTTAATGTAAAGCACTAACCTCGTAGAGATTTTAGAAATGTAGCCACTCACTTAGCACGTTTTTTTTAAACTCAGCACGTGTCGGGGACTGCGGTTACGCAGGATTCAGCTCGCACGCCTATGGAGCTGGAAACACACCAAGAAATAAGAGATACGACCACACCTCCGATGTATGGATCATCGTGGGTGAAGGGTGGGAAAAACCACAGCGGATAAACACAGAAATGAACTTGACCCAGCGGAAGAGTGGGATTTACTTCTTATAAAGCAGGAACGGGAACAACTTGGAATCGAGGAGACATCCTTGACCCGAAAACTCCGAAGAGGAGGCGCCGGCTCGACTTCAGCGCTGGAGGCTCTCAGCTCACCAGGAGGTCTCTATGCACTAGGAGAGCTAACTAAGAAGCTACCCCAACCTCCTCTTTTATAGAACAAGAGGGGACGGAACAAAATAAGGCTACTAAAGACAACCTACCTTAACAACCTAACAACCCTCGCAGGCCACTACAAAATAGGAAATAACAAACTACTAACTTTTATTCATTGAAGCTGGTTGTACGATTCCGTGTCTTCATACGGAAGCGGTTTAGACTCGCTCGGAGCACACCGCGACAAAGTAGCAGAATTTGGAGGTTGTGGGCTGCGTTACCACCATTGCGGCTCGCTCTTGGGCCGTATTGCTGATGAGATTGAGCAGCCCATTTGGAGCTGGGCCCTCAGGAGTCCGGCTTGTGGTGTCCTTGGGATGAATCACCTCGTTGTGGATGGAAAGGGGGTTGATGATGCTGTAAAGCGATCTGGGGGCTTGCTTTGGCGTTGGGATCATCGGATTGTTACCTTGTTGGACTCCTTTAGATCATCATGAGGTGGAGCAACATGGTAGGGAGGGTGGTGTACATCGAAATGGGGTCGCCGGGGCTTCATCAGATCTTCAGGGGCGAACACCCGTGTTGCTGAACACGGCCGTGTTCGGATGCTCCAGGATCCATCAAGGAGAATATAGGTGGCGGCACGGGCGTGCCGCGGTCCGTGTCTGCATTCGCGTCCTGGCTGGACCATGTCATGGCTGTGCTTGTCTTCACGGCCTGGCCATGCTAGGGTTGACCGGCAGAAATTAGGGCAAGGCCATAATCTGATTCACGGGCCGTAATTCCGGGTCCAAAATCCATAGAATGTTGGTCCCAAATTACGGTGGGGCCGTAATGAATATTACGGGCCATAATTTGGTGCTGAGAATTTGCAGTGTTTTTCGGCGACCTGATCACGGCCCAGCCATGTTCCTTGTCACGGCCGTGATCGCAGAGGTCGAATTCCGCCGCGCTTGCCACGACAGGTGCCACGGGTGTGTCAAGCACGGTGCTTGCATTCGCGTTCTTCCACGACCGTGTCACGGTCGTGCTTTCCATCACGGCCCAGCTGTGTCTGGGTTGGCTAGGTCTTGCAACGTCGAACATGGTAGGGGGAATGGGTGTGCAGGTGGTCTGCGGGCTCGTCATGGCCGTGTCCACTGTCACGGCCTGACCGTGACGGGGTCTGGAAAGCTCTGATCGGGCTGAAAATTCCTCAAGTCCTGGGGAATCTACCTAGTGTCTTCTAGAGGGGCTGGACTGCCCTCATGTGTGTCCATGGGTCCGTCTTCTTCGTCATCAATGTGAGTTGCTCCTACATCAGCTTCTGCTGCGGGATCTGATGGATTCTCCTCCGGAGAACGGTCGGCGTCCGAAGGCGCCTCCAGAGGACCGTGGAAGGGAAGGAGGTCCGCCACATTGAAGATGGGGTGAATCCCCATGTCCTCGGGTAAGTCCAAAACATAGGTGTTGGAGCTTATCCGCCGCACTATCGCGTAGGGCCCAATGTAACGCGGCTGGAGCTTAAAATGCACCTTGTTGGATAAATGCTCGGGGTGGATTCGCACCCTCACTAGCTCACCAGCAGAAAAGTGACGTGGCCTACTGTGCTCGTTGGCCAGCATTCCATTATGAGTGTTGCCCAAAAAGATACGATGCCGAACCTCATCATGCAAACTAGCTACATGCTGGGCAAAGGAGTACGCATGCTCGGATAAGTTGGACTCCATGGGAAGGTCGTGCAAGTTGATGGGCTTATGAGGTTGATGGCCCGTGACGATCTAGAAAGGGCTAAGACCCGTAGACCTATTGGCGGCACTATTGTATGCAAAATCGGCCATGGGGAGGATGGTATCCTAGGACCTCGGGTGATCGCCTATGAGGCAAAGGAGCACGTTGCCCAAACTACGGTTAACTACCTTAGTTTGACCATCAGTTTGGGGGTGGTAGGCCGTAGAGAACTTGAGTGTGGTACCCAGGAGGGCCCAAAGTGAGCGCCAGAAGTGGCTCACAAACCCCGTGTCGTGGTCAGAAACAATGGAGGAGGGGAGGCCATGGAGACGTACAATCTCCCTAACAAAAAGGTGTGCCACATGGGAAGCATCCGCAGTGCGCGAACAAGGGATAAAGTGGGCCATCTTTGAAAATCGATCTATGACTGCGTAGATGGAATCGAAGCGAGAGGCGGTCCGGGGTAGCCCGAGGACAAAGTCCATGCTCAGGTCATGCTAAGGACCGTCGGTCACAGGCAATGGGGTATAGAGACCCATGTTCGGAGGGCGGGGTTTGGCTAACTGACACGTGCCACAATGGCGCACTATACGCTCAACATCCTTGCAAAGGGAAGGACAAAATAGGCGTTCCGCCGCCATTTCAAGGGTCTTGTCATGGCCGTAGTGACTGGCAACACTGCCCGCGTGCAGCTCAAGCAAGAGATGGTCTCGAAGCAATGATTGGGGAATGCACAAGCAATTCCCCAGGAAAAGGTAACCTTCGCACAACTGATATGGGGACTCAGGATCCGGAGACTCAGTCAAAGTGGCATAGATGGCACTAAAATCAAAGCACGTGGTATACTCATCTTTGACATGGTCAAAAGTGTTGACACGGGTGCGCATCACGAACAAAAGGGTCCGGACTCTACTTAGGGCATTCGCGACGACATTCTCCATACCCGCTTTATGGTTGATCACGAAGGAGAACTGCTGTAGATATTCAACCCACTTAGCATGACGGGCCCCCAACTTCTTCAAGGCACTAAGGAAAGAGAGGGCCTAATGGTCGCTATACAACACGAACTCACAGTGGAGGAGATAGTGTTACGCCCGGGCGAAAGCCTTCACTAGGGACGTAAGAGTTTAACAACTACAAGCTAACACAATTACCAAATATACATCCAACCACGATATAACATGTAAGATCCAGAAATTTATTAGCAGGTAAGAAAAAAAAATAAAATGTTATTTATTTAGCATTTTTGGGAAATTCTTTCAATGAGAAAATGTCTTGATTTGTGTATTTTTCCTGCAATGTAAAAATTTGTGTCACGGAGAGGATTCGAACCTGAGACTTAAGGCATAGAATGTGTGCTACACGCCACTAGGCTAGGGGTGTCTTCTTGTTAGAGAAGGGTAAGAGCCCTTGATAAGGGGAAAGTGGAAATTAACTTATACTAAAGGGTTATTGGATCTTCCACTTATGTTTGCTAATGGGTTTGGATTCTTTGGAGATAGGAAAACGAAATTAGAGGGTTCACTCTCGTTTTTCCTCTTTGCTCGTTGTTCACGAGTTTCGTAGGGTGAAGGGTGGCGGCTTGCTTCTTCTTCTCCTTCTCTTCTTCTTGTGGCCGGGGGCAAGAGGTAGTGGAAGCGATTTTCCGGCGGCTCTTGGGTGGTTCCGGCGAAGTGTGTGGCGTGAGTGGCGTGAGGGTGTTGGTTTGGAAGAACCGAAATCAAGGTGAGTGGATGTTCTCCTTCACCTAGTTCACGAAAATTGGATGCATTGCTTGTTTTAGAGAAGATTAATGCATAGGAGTATGGCATGATCTCTTAATTTCAATTGTACATGTTTTCCTTGTTTTTCCCAAATTTTTGAAACCCTAGCTTGCATGAAAATTAGGGCTTTTCGTTTTTAAGACTCTTAATCCTAAATTGGACCTTGATTAAACATGTATGTAGCTTTAGAATTTCAATTGCATGAAAATTAGGGCTTGGATGAGAATTTCGACCCTTCTTCATGAAGTTACGTCCAAATGCATGGGTAAAAATTGGGGAAAACTTGATATTCATGAAATTAGGTATATGAGGATTCTACTGTATTTTTTTGGGAATTTTTAGAAATAAAAGTTTCTGTTGACTGAAATTGACCTAGGGGTAATTCGGTAAATTTCCTAGTTAAAATTGGGGAAAACTTGAAATTACAAATCTAGGGATCATGAGGGACGTAATGAATATTTTTACGAAATTTTTGGATAACTTTTCTTGTATGACTTAAACTTTGAACTAGGGGTATTTCTGTCTTTTGTTATCAGAACTAGTAGAAAACTATGAATATGTGATATTCTGCATTTATGTTAATTGTGAACGAAATTTAGTGAATTTTCTGTATTATTATGTATTTTTAATTGAATGGTGTATGCAAAAAAGTAATGACATGAAATATTGATTGATAACTTTGGGTGATAACATAGCAAGGTTAGACTGAACTAATCAGCATGAAACCTAAGGACTACACTACTATGTGATTATGTGATTTTTGAATATTATATGATTATGTGATTTTTTTGAATATTATGTGGTTATGTGATTTTCGAATATTATGTGGTTATGTGATTTTCGAATAATATGTGTTGTGGTCATGGAATGGTTAGGACTAAGGCTAAGTGTAACTGTGTACTCAAGGGGATAGTCTATATGTGATATGTTAAGGGTTGGAGATTTCAGCCCTGTATTGTGATATGTGAGGGGGTTGTTGTTCAGCCTGCCTGATGTGATTATTGTGATAAAAATGACTATCCTAGAGTTTAGTTGACACTTAGGAGTCCACTTTTGTGAAATAAGATATAAGATGTGTCTGGTGTTGTCCAGTTAAGGAACCCTTTGGGAGAACGAGTGATATAAGACGCAAAGTGCCATGTCTTGGTCGGACAGGGGCCACCTCTTGATGTCATCACTCTTAGACGCTTAGATTTTTGTGATTATGGGGTGGTGTAGATCAAGGTATCACATCTTGACCAGGTGGTGATTACCTCTTGAGTCTACACACTGTCCATGTTTATGTTGCATGTGATTTGCAGGCTTCTCCCAGTGCTTAGGCCAAAGCCGGGTTGGACCATAATGGTCACTATTGATTATGCTGGACAACTAGGTCAATTAAGTGGTTGGTGTGTTTAGTTGGTTTAGAGTATGACTCTAGAACCTTGGTTACTCTGTGGTGACAAGTGTATGATGTCTGTACATCTAATTATTTTTTTGAGTTCTGTTCTTTGTTTTTGTTATATGTTAACATGATGTTCTGCTAAATGTTTTTAAAATAATCTGCATGTATCTTTGATTGTATGCTATGGATGGTCGATTGAGACTATCCACTCACTGGGCTGTGTAGCTCACCCCTCAATATTTTCAGGTGTAGAGCAGGGGCGCAGTACCAGTTAGCATTTTATATGGATGTTGTGATAGGACTTTTGTGCTTAATTATCTGGGGCCGGTTGTGGCCGAACTATGCGAACTATGTGAACTATGTGAACTTGTGTTGCCGGTTGTGGCAGTTTAAGATTTTGATTTTTGTGTCACCGCGGGCTTTGGCCTGGTTTCGGTGTTTGGTATCATTGATGTTAGTTATGAACTTATAAAATCGATATTGTGACTTTAGTTCTCATTTTGAGTCGATTGGTATTTTTGCAATCGGATTTGATATAAATGTGAACTTGCATATGTCTAGTGCAAGTATTGCGTGGTGGCAGGTACATTTGTGAAATTATGATTCGTGGAGATTTTTGTATGGATTTCTCGAAAATTTTCAGATCGTGTTTTCTTGAACTTGGTTTTACCTAGCATGTGAATCGATCTTGTATGATAACATCCTGTTTCTCTATGACTTGTGTTGCTTGTTTGGGGTAAAGATAACGGGATGTGACATAACAGCTATCAACAAATGTTTGCATATGCATCAAGTCTCACAATCCATATCAAAAACAAATCAAAGTATGCTTATTACAATATCTTTTAACACTTTTCAACAAAATTCAAGTTTGGCTAACAATGCCAAAACACAAATGTCACAACTCAATGAGAAGGAAGAAAGAGAATTACTTTAGCTATTTATTTTCCCCCAAGGCTCCCATGTCTATCTAGCTATTCGTTTTGGGGTTGGGCCGAACCTGGACCTGGAGGCAAGACAAAGGAGTTAGCAAGAAAAGCTAAGTAGGAATCACAAAATGCATGTAACAAGGAAAGATAATTAAAATAATTTCACTATTCTACATGTAAACATCACATCCACAAAGTCGTGTAAATCAAGAGCATAAACCACATAATAACCTCATAATCGAGTCCGCACTCTTTGTTAGAGTGTTTCCATCGTTGCTCAACCGATGGAATAACTGCCCTCAGATAGCTCGGGGGATGTTGCGTCCAACATCCAGAACCCCAGTTAGTCTAATGACTTCCCGTCAGGTGACCTCTAGCTAGCACCTCTATAGCCGATCCACACTCGGCACTATAGAGTCCACGGTGGTATAGCAGGTAAAATATAATCCAGCATATGGTCAATCAATGCCACGACATCAGTCAATCCCCAAAAGTACTACACTATCATCATATATGTTTCAACCAAGTAATCAATGCAAATATCAAACTATGCCATCTCCATCACAATGAACATAAAGGAATGATATTGAATTCAATGGTAAAGAAACAATAATCAAAGGAACTGGACAATAAGATATCACAGATTTCAAATAA
Source organism: Costus lasius (assembly GCA_027563935.2). Taxonomy (NCBI): domain Eukaryota; kingdom Viridiplantae; phylum Streptophyta; class Magnoliopsida; order Zingiberales; family Costaceae; genus Costus; species Costus lasius. Next base: position 100,603,276 of record CM050448.1, read on the forward strand.
GCTTAAAATGCTGTGATGAAAGGAGAAAGGTTAGATTCCTACCTCAATGGTTGATTCTCTTTGTCAAATATTTATCAAGCCTTTGAATCACCTTAGTTTCCAGTCTTGACTTCCATATTACCCTAAAATTTTATGAAAGTTTATTATTTCTCATTTATGTTCACCAAGGTTTGCAAAAAATCCTAATTAACACATTAACCAATTTCCTTTTTATTCCTACCAATATGGTCTTTAGCTTGACTTTCTAATTTATCAAAACTTAGTTATCCTCTTTTCTAATCATCTCAAAAAGAAAGGATTATTGTGCACATAATTAAAATTACTTTATTATTTCTTTCAATACAATGCTATACATGTATTCAGTTATTCATTAATGACATAGATCTTAATGTATTCAAATGAGAAAGTACATAGTGAGAAAAACTGATGTCTATGAGAAGGGAATTTGCTTTCCATAAATTTTCAAGAACTAAACTAAGAGATCAGCTTCATCTAAGTTTAATTTTTTTTTTCGTTAGATTGCTTATTGGTAATAACTGAGATCAAAACAATTTGAATTAGCTACCGAATCTAGCATCATCTTAGCAACTAATACAACCAACAAGACTATTAAGTTTGTCTTTAATCAAACCAAGCAATTCATAAAGTTCCTGCAGTATTTAAACAAAAAGAACATGCGTAAGGGACAAAACTTCAAGTTTAACTAGCCACTTAACAAATGTAATTAATTATTTTGTTAAAATGTAAATTAAAGAAAAACTCTTGTGAAATGCTTCGAGAGGCAGATTCCATTTATGTTAATGCTAAAATTATATATATCATTATGTAAAACAGCTATCATGATCTATACCAGTTCCTGAGTAATTCGGGCTAGATGCTAAACTGTCCGTATTCCAATTCATTATCAATAAGAACTACTGAGCAAGTCAACGATTATCTCAGTAAAATATCTCAAAACTCATTTAGCATTGTCACATGATTTATTACGAGATCATTCTCCTCCTTTCTTGAATATAAAATATTTTGTGCCTGAAGCATAAACATGCATCCCACTTATGCACCCAATAGAAAGAAAAATAAAAAAAAGATGTTGGCAGTTTACATGTTATCAAGTACTAATCCAACTTAGGTGGAATAGATAAATATAGTTCATTTTATGAGTATTAACGCTAATCTAGAAGAACTTTAGTTTCAGTTCTTAGGAAATATTTAAAAGAAAAAGAATCTCTATTATTTATCTATCACTCAGTTTTCTTCCATCAAGAGCTTTACACATCCAAATTAATTTCTACATTACCAAATGCAATAGCAACAAGGAAATAAAATAACCACCACAAAAGAAGTTCCATTCATCACAACACATCCTTTAACCAAAGTGAATAAAATTTATTTAGATTAGAAAGTGCTGTACATATGCGGATAAAGATTTAGAATTAACAGATGCTATGCTGTGAATAAACCAATTATACATCACCAATATAGTTTAAGAAAGATTCTTATTCTAACAAATTTACATTCCCAAGAGGTTAATACTAAAATCAAATATATTAGTTATTCCAAAAAAAGAAAAAAGAAAATACAAACAGAAGGAGACAAAAGAGCCTCTATGACTTGGGAAACGTAAGTTATTAGAATTCCACCTAAGTCTCGAAACTGAGGAGACCAAATTTCCATTTCCAAGATGAATGACCAGAAATACAGCACACTTACAAATAAAACTCAGACATATAGAGAAAAAAAAAACTACTATTACCATCTCAGATAAAGATATAACACTGATATCAAACTAGCAAATAAAAGAATGAAGATAGTCTACCGATTCTTTAGGAAATCATTATAAAACGCCAACCAAGAAGATATTACACATCATACGAACCCAGAAACATAAGTTCTTAGTAGACCCATTTTCATTTACAAAATAAGTCAATAAAGATTCCACACCATTTCACCACAGTTCTTCAATCGATTTTGAGACAGCATACAACAAGAAATTTACCTAGATCCAATTTCAAGAAAGAAGGAAAAAGAAATCCGCTGAGAGTTAGGGTTGGGAGATTTACCTAAATGAAGGGAAGAGAAGAGGAAGAAGATGGAGGAAGGATTTGATGCCCACGCTTCTTAAGAAAATAACCTCCGCCCTTGCGACATTAGGGGGATTTTCCGGCGTTGACCCATCGAAGAAGAAGTAGAAGCACTGAGGTTTTGTTGTCGCCCAAGAAGAGGTGCTCTTTGTCGCCATTGCTCACGAAAGGGGAGAAAATAAATGGAAAGGAGAAAAGGAGCCCTCGGCAACAAAGGACAAAAAAGAAAAGGGCTTTTAAAAGTAAACTTACCAATAAACCCATAAGATTTTATAAATTACAATTAGGCCCTGAAAAAAAAAAGATAGAAAATTAGTTTTAAAATTAAATTATAACATTCTCCCCCTCTAAAGAAAATTTGGTCCTCCAGATTAACTTACCCTCCTCAAATAATTCAAGATATTGAACTTTAACGTCTTCTTCACGTTCCCACGTTGCTTCGCTTTCCGGATGATTTTGCCACTTGATCTTGACTAACTTGACAACTTTTTTCCTTAGTCGATGTTCTTTATTATCAAGTATCTGAATAGGAGGCTCGGTAAAAGACACATTTGAGGCAATCGGTGGATAACTCTCGCTAATAACATGTGCCGGGTCTGGAATGTACTTCCTCAACATAGAGACATGGAAGACATTATGCACATAGAGACATGGAAGACATGGAAGACATTATACAACACGAACTCACAGTGGAGGAGATAGTGTCTCCACTGTCGAAGAGACTAAACGATGGCATAGAACTCTTTGTCATATGTGGAGTAACGTTGCCGGACAGTGTTCAGCTTCTCACTAAAGAAGGCCACGGGATGACCCTCTTGACTAAGGGAGCCGCCGATGCTCGTGCCGGAGGCATCACATGCGACCTCGAAGACTTTGGAGAAGTCCAGGAGTTGCAACATCCTTAAGGGCATCGAAGGCGCGTTGGGTGGCAGGGGTCCACTCGAAATCATCCTTAGAGAGGCGCTGGGAGAGGGGGGTCGCGATCGTGTTGAACCCACGGATGAACCAGCAGTAAAAACCCGCAAAACCCAAGAAGCTACGGACTGTAGAGGGGTCCCCTTCAAGGGGGAGCACAAGGGGGTGAAACCCTAAAGGGGCGCATATCAAGATTTTCATAGCGGAAGCTAGGGTTTCACAAAGGATCATTTGAAGAATCATATGATCAACTTGTCGAAAACTTGCAAGTATGAATGAAAAATCATACCATAGCCATTGTGTGAGTGGTGTCTTGGAATCAAGAGAACAAAAGAGGTCTCCTCCTTGTCGTCACACACAAGATGATCAACGGCTACTCTTTGAGATCCTTGTGCTAGCAAGTTTCTTCAAAGGTTGTCGTATGCAAGGGATGAGATGATTCTCTTTTTGGCCGAGAGCTCCTTGTCCGAAACCTCTCCTTCTCGTCAATCACCTCCAAGCAAAAATGCAAGGCGTTGAAGTGAAGTGAGCAACGTTACCACATGGAAGCGTTTTGTTTTCAACATTGAAAACCGCCTTCCAAAATAGGTAAGTCTCAATGGCTCATGCGTTCACATAGTGAACGTTCGAAACTTCCTTTCATTGAACCTCTCATTGAACCAAGCGTTCACATAGTGAACCGGTTCAATTAGATTTGGTTCAAAACCCAAATTGAGCCAAGCCACTTGGTCTAGACCATATCAAACCCTAAGGTTCCAGATCTAACCGTTCATCTCCTGATGCTCTTGATCTCACCGATCTAGCATCCACTCTCTCGATCGAAGCTTACCGATCTCAAGCCCAAATCAATCAAACATGATCAGACCAGATCTCACTCACAATCAGAGATTAAATCCCTTTAAACTGAACCCAAAGAATTCAGTCCACACGATCTGACTTAAGTAAGCCATATCATCAAATTGTGCGACCCTAAGGGTTTCCTTTAAATGTCGGTAACGATAACTTTCGTTATCACGATCAGTGAGGGGTATCTAGCAACACATCACTGTCTCCCGATATAAAGGAAAGAGTCTTCCAAGACTACACCCAAACCACAGCACAAGTGTGAATCCATTCACAAGGCATACATATTTCCTTTGCCACTGGATGTTCTTATTGGACAAGCGTGTCAAGCTTGTAACTCCAATATGATGAGCATGATTAGATCAGATGATCATAGTCACCTGGGTATGGCCATACACTTTCTCAATCATCTCATTTAGGGGGGGCCCCTTTAGAACATCTCACTCCTTAAACAAGGAGACGGCAATCCTATATCTATCACTAGTGTCCTAACCTGACTCATGATCATTATCCAAGATAGTCTATAACCATTATGTTTCAAATGATATTGAACCACCTCAAAACAATGACAATCATCATTTAGAAACACAAGTGATCTCAAGTCAGAGGACATGTGCCACTTGTTGCAAACAAGGATTATTCACATTGTGACAAGCAATTGAATATCCTAGTAGGGTCTGTCCAGTACATCCAATGTACCCATGTGTCTACATCTTATTCCATGCTCGAAGCATCCTATAAGATTAGAACACATATTAGTCTCAATCATATCAAGGCTGTCTCGTGTTCACCAAGATATCTCGACTAAGGACATTAGCATGTCAGCCTAGCTGAACAGCTTTGAGACATTATTCAGAAGTACATTTATTGCTGCAGACAATGTAACAAACTGAATAACAACCGTTGCCTTTATAAACATAAGAGTTTATATACATGATACTCATAGAATCCCTAGGCCTCAAACATTAGCCTTAAGGGCATACCCCAACACGGACCTCGGACACAGTGCGAGGTTCACGGATGGCCTCAATCTTAGCGGGGTCAACAAACAAGCCCTGGTCAGACACAATGTACCCTAGAAAGTACACGCAGTTGGTCATGAAGGCACACTTCTTCATGTTAAGGAAGAGGCGTTCCTTGCACAGGAGGTCGAAAGTGGAGTGAAGATGCTCCAATTGCTCATCACGGGTCTGGCTATAGATCAAGATGTCATCGAAGTACACGACGAAAAACTTGCCCATGTAGGGCTTGAGGACCTGACTCATCAAACGCATGAAGGTGGATGGGGTGTTGGACAACCCGAATGGCATGACAAGCTACTCGTAGAGACCATCCTTGGTCTTGAATGCGGTCTTCCATTCATCGCCCTCGCGGATGCAGACTTGGTGATATCCACTTCGGAGGTCGAGTTTGGAAAATCAAGACGGGCTAGAGATCAAATCTAGCATGTCGTCAAGCCAAGGTATGGGGAACCTATACATGACGGTGATCCTATTATTGGTGCGACTATCGACACACATGTGCCACGACCCATCCTTCTTGGCTGTGAGTAGCACGGGGACAGCACAGGGGCTGAGGCTCTCGCGGATGTACCCCTTGGTAAGGAGTTCATCCACCTGACGCTATAGTTCAGCGTGTTTCGCCGGATTGAGGCGATGATGGGGCAGGTTGGGGAGGGACGCCCCTGGGATGAGGTCAATCGCGTGCTGGATTTCCCTTGCCGGAGGGAGACCGCACGATAGGTCCGTAGGACTGATATCGCTAAACTCGAAGAGTAGGGCGGACACCTCGGCTGGAGGTGTCGTGTCGACATATGGGGTCGAGTCCCATGACTCACGCATCATGAGGGTGTACACAACTCGCTCGGGGGATGCATGGGCCTCGCGAACGAGCGCACGGGTGCGCATGAGGGAGACCAAGGTAGGGCGTGGAGGAGCAGGGGCCGCAGGCGTAACCACGCCCTTGGAGGTCAACGCATGGAGCTCCTTGGGCGGAGCTGGGATCAAACGGATTTTCTGGCCATTGTGGTCAAACACAAAGGTGTTCTCCCGACCATAATGGACAACATCCCTATCATATAACCATGGTCGACCAAGGAGGACGTGGGCGACGTCCATAGCCACTACGTCGCACCAAACCTTCTCACGATAGGCCCCTAAGGCGATAGGGACCTGACATCGGTGGGTGACCGGAAGACTCGACGCATCCACCCAAGCGATGGAGTAGGGGTGCGGGTGAGGCTCGTGGGGAAGGCCGAAGCGCGCGATCGCGGTTCAAGAGATGACATTCAAACTGCTACCCCCATTGATTACAATCTTACAGGAGTGCCCGTTGCACTTGATGTAAGTCGTGAAAATACTTGTACACCTCCAATCCTCGGAGGGTAGGGGTTGGACGAGGTTGCAGCGCACTACCGCAATCGTAGGGTGACCGTGTTGCACTCGGCCTCGACGTTGTGCTCAGCGTGGTCACGAGTGAGGGTGGCAACGCGAGCTAAGCCCTTCTCCACAGGGGCGGACTTCTTGGGGCTGTCACACGACAAGTGGCCCGGCTGTGAACAATTGTAACAGGTTATGCGGCTAGAAGACCCAATTATGGGGGCCTTGCCCTTATTGTCCCAAGTGGGCCGAGAGGGTGAAGCCACAGGGAGGGGAACTGATGGGCCGCGAGTGCGGTTCGGGGGTCCAGACGGGGATCCAACCTCGCTGCGTCTAGCCGCAGCGTGAAGGTCCTGCTATATGTCTCAAGCATGCTGAAAGGTTTGGTCAAACGTCTACGTGCCATATGCGGGCAAGGCTCGGCAGATATCAGAGCCGAGGCCATTCTTAAATTTATACAAGACTAACTCAGGGTCCTCCTGCAAATTGCAGCGAAGTTGAAGCATCTCGAAGGTGAGACGGTACTCCTCTACAGTGCCCGAGCTTTGGTGCAGGCTACTATACTGGTCCAGGAGGCGTTGCCTGTATGACAGAGGTACATATCGCTCGCGGAGGCGATAGCGCATCTCCGCCCACTCGGTGATCGGAGGGAGGACTTGCTGCGCATTCTGGTGCTCTACGTTGTCCCAATGCAAACGCGCAGGCCCCTCAAGCAGGGTGCGCATGAACCTAAATCGTGAGTGCTGTGGGCACTCGCTAAGGTCAAAATACGCGTCCACCAACATGACCCAATTGAGGAACTGTGAAGGGTCTAGACCACCCTTGAAGGGCGCGGGGGTGTTCCTTGTGAAGCGGCGAAAATTGTCATCAACTCAGGGTTGCTCAACACGGGCTGGGGCGGGGGTTCGCGGTGCACCCCAATCGTGGTCCTTGTGACCATTGGGTTGCGGACCTTGTGGAGCCCAAACATCGTCCTCATCTAGAGGATCGTTCCCATGACTTGGGTACCCATGGGCCTTGTATGGCCTTGTGTGACTACACTCATCGCTGCGCTGTCGCACGGGCGCGAGCGCCGGAGGCAACTCCCTAGTGGGGACGGGGTTTGCGGACGCCGGGGGATTAACCGGAGTCGGGTATTGATGCTGCATGGACAGAAGGCGATCGGTGAGGTTTTGTATCCCAGTGCAGATTTGCTGGACCATGATATCCATGATAACCTTGTGGGCGTCTGATGACACTAAAATTTATAGTAAATTTCATTCAATTTCATATATCTTTTTGTGTCAAATTCATGAACCTTTGCTTATTTTTATGCCTTTTTTTATCAATTACTACGGAATCTACACTGTTTTTTGTTTTTGATGATTTTCAGGCAAAAAGGCACGATTTTCAGGCATTTTCAAGCAATCCAGATGCATGAATGAATTTCCACCATCAAGAGGAGATAACATGTCAAATTTCATGAAGATTGGAGCTTCAGACCAAATTACGGCAGGGCTATAATATATATTACGGCACCGTATTTTCATCGGCTACCATAATATAAGTGCACTACCATAACTAATATTACGGTGCCATAATTGCTAGACAGTTTCAACGTGAGAACTCGACTAAAATTACGGCAGTGCCGTAACCAAAAATACGGCCGCAATTACGACCTGGAGAAGCGATTTTCACGGTCAAATTCAAGTCCAATTTTTGCGAGATCGATTGCGGATGATCCAGTCCATAAAATTCAAAGCTGTAAGAAGGAAAAGGAGAGCTTTGGACGAGATGAAGGAAGAGAGAAAAAAAGCCCTAATTTTCATCCACTGACAAAGGAGAAATCGAGTTTCACGCCGCCGACCTAGGTTTGGTTGCCGGGAAGCGTATAGTGCATCTCCGGTCGTGAAATTTAAAGGGAAGCTTCGCCTAGAGTAGGAGAACATATCCCAAAAGTTTCAGAGTGAAAGGATCTCGATCGGAGGAGAAATCAAGAAGAAACTCGGCGTCGGCACTATTCACATTAGGAAATTACGGCTGTAATTTCCATTACAGCCGTGTGGTTATTCGTTCTTCCCCTTCTTTCTAATTTCTGATCTCTAGAAACTATGGTTTATTGTAATCTTTTTTCCATGCTAGCTTAAACCTTTTGTGGGACATGGGGGAGTAATTCCCTTTGATTTCTTAATGACTAGATAAAGTTTTCATTACTTCATCACGTATAATTTTAGCATGATAATTCTACTTATGTGATAATTGTTCTTTGATTCTCCATAGATTTATGTTAGTAATCATGTTTTAGAGTTTTCGCAATAAGGACCAAAAGGTGACTTGCTTGAGAACTTGGAACCCTAGATTGCATGATAGGAACTTACTTTAAGAAATTAGGTTAGTTCTTGTTTCTCGATTTTAGAAAAATAATTGCCATGTTTAATGATATGAATCTACGATTGAGTCAATTTATCAAACGTAAAGATCTTGTGCGAAAGTGAACGTTGGAAAACTATAAGTAGAACTTGTGTTGAGACTCAGATGCACGAAAGTGATCCTTGAGTTCTTTGATGGATGATTTACTTATTTTCAGCTTGGGATAGATCTTGCGTGAAAGCGAAGATCGGTCCCTGCATGATTGTCTGCACGAAAGTGAGATAATCCTTTTATGAAGTAAATTGTATCTTTATCATGATAAAACTAAACTGACGAATTTCTATTCATATCTAGTCATTGAAATCAAAGTGGATGAAACCCTAGTCCCAGTTTCTCTCTTTGGTATTTTCGTTAGCTTTCGATAATTCACTTGCATAGTTTCGACTGCCTAGATAGTAAGAAATCGATTATTCGATACTTGACAAACAAGGTCTCTGTGGAATCGATATTTTTTATTACTTTGAGTATCCGTGCCCTTGCAGACACAACAAGTTTTTGGACACAACAAGTTTTTGTCGGCAACATCAGAAATAAGTTTATGTCTAGCTACTTGTTGTGATACAACAAGTTTTTGGCGCCGTTGCCGGGGACTTCGGTTTTGTCAATATTGAAGATATTGAAAGTATTGCTAGACTCGGTTTTATTTTTCTATTTATTTTCTGTTATGTTATTTCCTCTTGAAATCATTTGATCTAACTACTTTGCATGCGTAGGAATCTTAGATCAGGACCTCTTGTACCTTCTGATCCTGAGAAAAATAAAACTCTTAGACTATGCAGGAAGTTGAGATTTGAGGAAAGTCAACAAGAAGAGGAAGAATGATATCTGATTAACTTCTGCAGATGTTTATGCACTAATCTGATTAGTGTTTTTGTTGCAAGTATTTTAAGAAGTCGGGCAAACAAAACTCTTCATTTTAGGCAAGAATAGAAAGATCAAACATTGTTCTAGCATCCAGATCAGTTGGGTTGAACCCAGATTAATCAGATCTGCCTACAAACCATAGCACCTTTGAAGATTGATTAACCTCTGCACCTGTTTCATCCAGTAATTTGACTAGACTTCTATTTGCAGGAATTTAGTGTGCTTGGATGAACTACAACCCCTGATCTTTGGGATGTTTATGAAGGACGAATTTCTCTTTACTTCTTGGAGAAATTGGTTCCTATGAAGTGTCACTGCATTGTCCTATGCGACATAGAAAATCCTGCTGACTGAAAAATTTCTATTATCCTAACATTCACTAATCTGATTAGCCCTGTTGTCACAGATATTCTACATGGTTGCGAAGAGACAACTCTCTGTCTTTGCTTCTACTGCATAGAACTAGTTTAGTTCTACTAGTTTGTGTAGGCGGTTCCCATTTTCGATCATAGAATCCTATTCCTTGGTATTGCATCTTTTCATAAATGAATCATTTTTGCCCAGGAATTCTGATTGCTTCATGAATTTGATGTTTTCTAAAATAAAATAAAAATATATAATTGATTTTTTAATTAGTAGAATTTTCACACGCTTCCGTCCTACATCATACTTTATCCTTGTGCTAATTGGATTATCCTAGATCGATAAGCAATGAAAGTAGAAGATCGATCTAGGTTGATACCAAGTTATACTACTGAAAGGGGACGATCCATACTCTCAGATGAGTCCTTAATCATGTAGATGATTTACGCTGTTACTTTAATATTCGAATCTTCATCTGGAGTGGAATAAACCTGAGATTCTAAATCACCTCATAATTGTATTGACCCCGTGATTCATGTTTGCCAACCAAAACAATTGATTGTGATTCATGTTTGGCTACCAAAACAACTGATTTGTTTAGTTCTATTAAGATTACCTTGCTTTCAGACCATACTTAGTTCATCTAGATATTAATTACATGATGAATTGATACTTACAATTTTTCCCCATGGGAATGATAACCTTGTACTACATCAGTAGGTGATGACACCAAAACATATATTATATTTTGTATCATTCTATATATCTTTTCATGCTAAATTGAGGATCTTTTTGCTTATTTTTATGCTAAATTAATCAAATATTGCAAACTCTACTTCTATTTTGGTTTTTCATGGTTTTCAGGTAAAAAGACATTATTCCAAGGAGTTTTCAAGCAAAATCAGACACATAGAAGAGTTACCATCATCAAGAGGAAATCACCTAAGAAATTTCACGCAAAACGGAGCAACCTTGCAAAATACGGCAGTGCCGTAACCTATTTTACGGTACCGTATTTTTTGCGGCTACCGTAAAATCAGAGCACTACCGTATTTTGATGATTTCTCAAACAGAAAGTTTTCCTGATTTTATGGCACTGCCGTAAATAATTACATTGCCGTAATTTTCAGCGCTTTCAGAACAGAGAACTTTGCAGATTTTACGGCACTGCCGTAATCCATTTTACGGGCCGTAATTCCCAGCTGATTTAGACCAGAGAACTCGTCCGATTTTATGGCACCATCGAGAAATATTTTACGGGCCATAATTTTGACTCAGCGTTCATAGAATGATTTTAAGGCACTGCCGTAAGATATTACACGGCCGTAATTTGCACCTGGTCGCGCGAGACTTTCGGGCCCAAAACTTGCGATGGCCATAACATTTGATCCAGAGCTCCAAATTGAGATGAGAAAGATCTTCCGGACTTGTCTTTAAGAGGAGAAGACGCATGAAGTGAAAGCACCAATTTTTATCCAGATTTGAGGGAGCAATCAACAGAGAGGTGGTTAGGGTTTGTTCTTGTGCCGAGAGGTGTAGAGGGCAGCTTAGGCCATGATTTTCATGCAGAAGCTTCGCATGGAGGAGAGGAAGACACCACAGAAGTTTCAGAGCGTTTGGAGTCCGATCGGAGGAGGAATCAATGAAACAGCGGTGATAGCGTTGTTCATCAAAGCAAATTATGGCTGTAAAGGATTTTGCAGCCGTGTTGTAACGTTGTTTCTCCTTTCTTTTTATTTTCTGATCACTCTAAAACTATGATTTATTGTATCTCCTCCTTCATGCAAGCTTAATTCCGTTTTGGGACATAGGGTTTAATCCTTTTGATTTTTAATGATTAGATAACTCTTTTCTTTTGTCATGATAATCTTCGTTGTGATAATTCTACTTATGTGAATGTCTTGTCTTTAATTTTCCATTGATCTATGTTATTATCCATGTTTTAGAGTTTTCACAATGAGACTGAAAGGTGATTTGCTTGAGTGCTTGGAACCCTAGAATTGCATGTTAGGATCCCTTCCTTAGGTTAGATCCAACTTGATCTGTTCTAGTAGATAAATTGTTATGTTTGATAATATTGAACTAGGATTTAATTATTGTTATAAACATTGATTGATCTTGCACAAAAGTGAAGATTGGTCTGTTGGAAATGTAAGATCCAGAAATTTATTAGCAGGTAAGAAAATGAAAGTTTATTTATCTAGCAGTTTGTGGAAGTTTTCTTTGAGATAATGTATCGATTTATGTATTTTTCCTGCAATGTAAAAATATGTGTCGCGGAGAGGATTCGAACCTGCGACTTAAGGCGTAGAATGTGTGCTGTGTACCACTAGGTTAGTGGTGTCTTTCGATTAGAAAAGGGTAAGAGCCCTTGATAAGGGTGAAGTGGAAAATATAACTTATACTAAAGGGTTATTGGATCTTCCACTTATGTTTGATATTGGGTTTGGATCCTTTGGAGGTAGAAAACGAAAATTAAGAGGGTTCACTCACGTTTTTCCCTCTTTGCTTTCGTTCACGATTTCTTCCTAGAGTGAGGGTGGCGGCTTATCTCTTCTCCCTTCTCCTTTTCTTGTGGCCGGCGGCGATTGGTGGTGGAGGCGACTTCCGGCGGTCCTTGGGTGTTTTCCGGCGACGTGAGTAGTGTGAGGGGAGGCGTGAGGGGGTTTGTGACTTGGAAGAAACCGAAATCAAGGTGAGTGCATTTTTCTCTTCACCTAATTCACGCATATTAGTAGTATTGCTTGTTTTAGAGAAAATTAAGGGTTAGAAATACAACATGAACTCTTGCTTTCACATGTGTACACGTTTTCTTTGTTTTTCCCTAAATTTCGAAACCCTAGCTCGCATGACAATTAGGGCTTTTCGTTTTTAAGACTCCTAATCATCAATTAAACGTTGATTAAACATGTATGTAACTTTAGATTTTCCATTGCATGAAGATTAGGGCTTGAATGAGAATTTTGCCCCTTCTTCATGAAATTACGCCCAAATGTATGGGTAAAAATTGGGGAAAAACTGATATTCATGAAATTAGGTATATAAGGACTCTACCGTATTTTTTTGGGAATTTTTGGAAATAAAAGTTTCTGTTGACTGAGATTGACCTAGGGGTAATTGGGTAAATTTTCTAATTAAAATTGGGGAAAACTTGAAATTACGAATCTAGGGATCATGAGGGATGTAATGACTATTTTTACGAAATTTTTGGATAAGTTTTCCTGCATGACTTAAACTTTGAACTAGGGGTATTTCTGTCTTTTGTTATAAGAACTAGGAGAAAACTATGAATCTGTGATATTCAGTATTTATGTTATTTGTGGACGAAATTGGTGAATTTTCTGTATTAGTATGTATTTTTAATTATTGATTGATAACCTTGAATGATAACCTAGAAAAGGTTAAACCATGCTTGCATGAAATCTAAGGACCTTTCTGAACCTGATTGATGTGATGTTCGAAATAATGTCTGTGTTAAATGCATTCGATAAGGGTTCTAGACTTGAGTGGACTGAATCTAAGGGTCAACTAGAGCACTCAGTGAACAGTCATTCTGACTTAGGGTTGGAGAATCCACCCAACCTATTCTGATTTGTTTCCGGTAATGGAGAGACTGTTCTAGAGTCTAGTGACCAGGTTAGAGGTTCAGGTTTCCAGTTTGTGTTGAGGGTATTTTTGTCCAAGTGGTAAACCTTTTGAGAGTTGGGTGTTTGAAACAAAGTGCCACGTCTTGGTCAGACGGGGGCCACCTCTTGAATTCATTCACCTTCCGTTCTGTTCTGTTTGTGTTCCCGGTAAGGGGGTGTGGTTGAGTGTCGTAGAGCAAAGTGCCACGTCGTGACCTGGCGGGGGCCACCTCTTGAATCTATGCCTCACCATTGTTCGTACATGTTACTCTCAGTGCCTTGACGAAGGCCGGGTTGGACCCTCGGGGTCAATTCTGAAATCACTGGACAATAGTTGCGTGAGTCTGAGTCTGTTAGCCGGTTAGGCTATTTTGTGATCTTGTTGCCCGGGATGGTGGGTGTATTGTTGTATGATCATAATTGTGATTTATGTTTACCAGTTTTATTATGTATCATGCTTTGTCATCTTCCGTTAAAAGTTTTGAAAAGATATCTGCATCTATTTTTGATTGTATATTAGTGGATGGTCGAACGAGACTATCTACTCACTGAGCTGTGTAGCTCATTCCACTATATTTCCAGATGCAGGGCAGGAGCCTACAGCCTAGCGGATGTATTATTTTCTGACTTGATATTTTGGGGCCTGCGAGCCTGTGTTATTTTGAGGGCCGGATGTGGCCGAGGTTTTTATGATTTTATTCATTGACATGTTAGCCGGATGTGGCTGCTAGTTTTCGACTACTGTGATATTGTTGCCGGGTTGGCATTTGGTTTTGATACGAGTGTTAAACCGAGGGCTTAAGCCTGTTTTCGGTGAATTCTATTCTGTTCAGTGTTATTTAATTAATGTGATTTATTAGTTGGATGTTGCGATAAGGATTGTGAATCTTGTTTTCGAAATGGTATGTTCAATTTGTGTTTTTGGAGCATGTACAGGAATTTCCTTAGTAATTCTGGGGACATGCTGCCGAAATTTTCCGAATCATTTTATGTAAGCTATTATTCCCTAGCATTTGTCTTGTTGTTTTGTGTGTGACGTTCCCTATCTTCCGCGGTTTCTGCATGTGTTTGGGGTTTATTCTGAGGGGGCGTTACAGAGTGGTATCAGAGGGATGAGCTAGCTAATAATAGCTGTTTCGGGGGTGGAAAACCTTGCTTGTGTATTGCTAGACAGCTAGGAAACTTGTTTGAGAACTGACTTTGAGAACTGACTTGATTGTAAATTTGATTTGTGTGTATTTGTTTGTGTGTGTTTAAGGAGCCAGTATGGTGCGCCCAAGGTCGAGTGCTAGTGCTGGCAGCAGTGAGCAGACTGCTGAATTCCTGCGGGCTATGGAGTCTTTGACTGGTATGGTGCAGCAGCAGAACGCACTAATCCAGCAACAGGCTCAGATGCTGCAACAGCAGCAGACCCAGCACCAGGAGGTGCAGCAGCAACTGTTACAGCAGAATCGCGAACAGCAACGCGAGTTCAGAGAGCAGTTGCAGCTTCTATCTCAGACACAGAAACCGACGCAAGGGCGGGGGTCTGAGTCTGACTCGGGCCCGGGGTCTAGCTTGCCGGAGGACACCCATAGGCGCTATGCCTTGCTTGTGGGTGAATTCCAGCGGTTGGGCCCTAGCTCTTTTTATGGGAGTCCAGACTACAGGACGGCAGAGGACTGGCTTTCCGGCTTGGAGAAGATCTTCCAAGTGATGCGATGTTCAGATGAGGACAGACTATGTTTGGCCGCTTATATGATGCGTGGTGACGCGGATGTGTGGTGGAAGAGTGAGCTGAGACTCGCGGTGGACAGATCTGAACCGGTGATGTGGCAATACTTCTTGTCCCGGTTCAATGAGAAATTCTTTCCCACTAGCATGGTTGAGGATAGGGAGGTGGAGTTTATCCACTTGGAACAAGGAGACATGACAGTGGATCAATATGACCTGATGTTCTCAAAGCTTGGGAAGTATGCTCCACATTTGATAAATACTGAGGATAGGCGAGCTAAGAAATTTCTCAGGGGTCTCAGAAAGGATATCAGACAGAAAGTAGGACTGCAACACTTGGAGACTTATGCTGAGATGCTGGATCGTGCCCGCACCGCAGAGAAGTACATCCTGGAGGAGCAGGCCGAGACGGCCCTAGTTGTAGCCCCTATAGCTGTGGCATCGGTTCCCCAGCAGACTGGTGGAGGCAGTAGGAAATACCATAAGGGGAAGGACCAGAAGAGAGATCGATACAGACCGTACCAGGGGAAGGGAACTCAGAGACCGCAGCAGACATCTCAGTCACAGCAGCAGAGTACTGATGGCCGGGTAGAGGACAGAGTCTGCTACCATTGTGGGGCCAAGGGTCACCTGAGGGCGGACTGCCACAAGAAGTCCGGGGCGTGCTTCAAGTGCGGAAAAGTGGGGCACAGGATCAAAGATTGCAAGGCGCCTGGGCCACAGATCCGGGGGTACCGATAGACCAGCTATCCAGGCCAGAGTCTACGCTATAGCAGAGAAGGACACTCAAGCTTCCCGATCCGTCGTGGAAGGTACTTTACATGTTTTCGATCAGTTAGCTCGTATTTTGTTTGATCCGAGGTCAAATTTGTCCTTTGTGTCTGCTAATTTTGCTTCTAGACTACCTGTCTCACCTAGAGTACTAGATTACACAGTTTCAGTATGTACACCCTTGGGGGATAGTTTATCCACTGACATAGTCTACCCTGACTGTGTTATTCACGTAGAGCAGTACCTGTTTTTAGTTGATTTGATACTGCTAGGCATGCAGGATTATGATTTGATCCTAGGCATGGATTGGCTATCTTCTCACCACGCTACAGTGGATTGCTTTGAGAAGATTGTTACTCTGCATCTGCTTGATGGGAGTCATCTGCTAGTAAGGGGCCTGGTGTCTGATCAAGGGCCACATATGATATCATTTGTGCATGCCAGCAAGTTGCTAGCTAGTGGGTGCAAAGGATACCTTGCACATGTTAAGGTGCAAGAAGACTCAGATCCAGACTTAGCTCAGATAGAGGTAGTCTGTGAGTTTCCTGATGTATTCTCAGATGAGTT
The DNA here is from genome assembly GCA_027563935.2 of Costus lasius. NCBI lineage: Eukaryota > Viridiplantae > Streptophyta > Magnoliopsida > Zingiberales > Costaceae > Costus > Costus lasius. Next base: position 100,619,806 of record CM050448.1, read on the forward strand.
TTCAGGTTTGCCTCCCCACAGGGATGTGGAGTTTGGTATTGAGCTGATGCCTGGTACAGCTCCAATATCAAAGGCTCCTTATCGTATGGTCACCTCAGAGTTAGCTGAGTTGAAGAAGCAGTTAGAGGAACTGCTTGAAAAGGGCTATATCAGACCGAGTGCTTCACCCTGGGGAGCGCCAGTCTTGTTTGTAAAGAAGAAGGACGGAACACTGAGAATGTGCATAGATTACCGCCAGTTAAATCAGGTGACGGTAAAGAATAAGTATCCTCTTCCGAGGATAGATGACCTGTTCGATCAGTTGCAGGGTGCCACTGTGTTCTCCAAGATCGATCTGAGGTCAGGATACCATCAGCTCAGGGTCAAGGATGAGGATATCCTGAAGACTGCTTTCAGGACCAGGTATGGGCATTACGAGTTTGTAGTTATGCCTTTTGGACTGACCAATGCACCTGCTGTTTTTATGGATCTGATGAACAGGGTGTTTCATGAGCTGTTAGACACTTGTGTGGTGGTGTTCATAGATGATATACTGGTATACTCCCGTACTTCTCAGGATCACGCTAGGGACTTGCGCAGGGTACTAGCAATTCTGAGGAAACACCAGTTGTATGCTAAGGCCAGCAAGTGCGAGTTTTGGTTGGATCAGATCAGCTTTTTGGGGCATGTGATATCTGGTAAGGGCGTGTCCGTGGATCCAGTGAAGGTACAGGCTATCTTGAACTGGGGAAGACCAACTAGTGCCACAGAGATCCGGAGCTTTCTGGGATTAGCAGGATATTACAGGAGGTTTGTGGAGGGGTTCTCCAAGTTGGCGGGTCCCTTAACCAAGCTGACCAGGAAAGAGGCTAAGTTTGTTTGGGACGAGAAGTGTGAGGAAAGCTTCCAGGAGTTAAAGAGGAGATTGACCAGTATGCCCATCCTTATCATTCCTACTGATGGGGAGAGGTTTACTGTTTATACTGATGCCTCAAGCAAAGGACTGGGCTGTGTCCTGATGCAAAAAGGGGCCGTAGTAGCTTATGCTTCGCGGCAATTGAAGGAGTATGAGTTAAACTACCCCACCCATGATTTGGAGTTGGCGGCAGTGGTTTTTGCACTGAAAATATGGCGCCACTATCTATTGGGATAGGAGTTTGACTTATTTACTGATCATCAGAGTCTCAAGTACATTTTCACTCAGAAGGATTTGAATATGAGGCAGAGAAGGTGGATGGAGCTAATAAAGGATTATGATTTCTCTATTCAGTATCAGGCCGGGAAAGCCAATGTGGTAGCTGATGCATTGAGCAGACACCCAGTTACTTCGGTAGCTGCACTGAGGGTCAGTGAGTGGCAGTTACTACAGGAGTTCCGAGAGCTCAGGGTTGAGGTGTCTCCCAGAGTTCAGTCTGGATATGTGGCTTTTCTCCGGGTTCAGTCTGCTTTACTACAGAGGATCAGGGATCAGCAGCTGGTAGATCCGAGTCTAGTTCAGATCAGAGAGAGGTTGGCTGCCGGGCCAGTGGAGGATTTCAGCTTATCTGGTGATAGTATTCTGCGGTTCCGTGGAAGGGTGTGTGTCCCTGAGGAGCCTAGTCTGAGGAGAGAGATCTTGGAGGAGGGTCATAACTCCAAGTATTCCTTGCATCCAGGAGTCACAAAAATGTATCAGGATTTGAAGAAAGATTTCTGGTGGCCGGGCATGAAGAAGGAGGTCGCGGTGTTCGTATCTCGGTGTTTGACCTGTCAGACTGTGAAGGCTGAACACCAGAGGCCTGGGGGATTATTGCAGCAGCTCCCTATTCCACAGTGGAAGTGGGAGTGCATTAGTATAGATTTTGTTTGTGGGTTGCCTCGGACTAGGAGAGGGCATGACGCGGTTTGGGTCATCGTAGACAGGCTCACGAAGGCTGCACACTTTTTGCCTATTCGGATGACTTATCCACTTTATCGGCTGGCTAAGCTGTACATCGATGAGATAGTCAGATTACACGGAGTGCCTGTGGATATTGTATCAGACCGCGATTCCAGATTCCTTTCCAGATTCTGGAAGAGCTTGCATGAGGGTCTTGGCACTAAGTTGAGTTTTAGTACCGCCTACCATCCGCAGTCAGATGGTCAGTCAGAGCGTACTATACAGACTTTGGAGGATTTGCTGAGGGCTTATGTGGTAGATTGGAGCTCTGAGTGGGACAGTGATTTATCCCTGATAGAGTTCACCTACAATAACAGCTTTCACTCCAGTATTCAGATGGCTCCGTACGAGGCTCTGTATGGCAGGAAGTGCAGGTCTCCTCTGAGTTGGGAGGAATCGGGGGACTGGATGATTCTGAGATCAGAGGCTGTGCAGGAGGCTACAGATAGAGTCAGAGTTATCCAGGAAAAGCTGAAGGTTGCTCGGGACAGGCAGAAGAGTTATGCAGATAATCGCCGTCGTCCCTTAGAGTTTATGGTGGGGGATCATGTGTTTTTGAAGGTTTCACCAACCAAGGGTGTCATGCGGTTTGGCAAGAAAGGAAAGCTGAGCCCGAGGTTTGTTGGACCTTTCGATATTGTAGAGAGGGTTGGTCCTGTAGCTTACAGACTAGCTCTGCCACCATCTCTGGAGCATCTTCATAATGTATTTCATGTGTTAGTTCTGAGGAAATACTGTGCAGATCCATCTCATGTGCTTGATTCTGCTCCCCTGCAGATCCAGAGTGATCTGACTTTTGTAGAGAGACCACTGAGGATTGTGGATAGGAAAGACAAAGTCTTAAGGAACAAGACAATACCGCTTGTAAAAGTTATTTGGGGAAGCCAGTCAGTCGAAGAAGCTACTTGGGAGACAGAGTCAGATATGAGAAGAGAGCTCCCTCAGCTGTTCGATGATTTGGATGGTGAGCTTTAGAGGACTAAAGCTTTTTAAGGGGGGAGGAATGTAAGATCCAGAAATTTATTAGCAGGTAAGAAAATGAAAGTTTATTTATCTAGCAGTTTGTGGAAGTTTTCTTTGAGATAATGTATCGATTTATGTATTTTTCCTACAATGTAAAAATATGTGTCGCGGAGAGTATTCGAACCTGCGACTTAAGGCGTAGAATGTGTGCTGTGTACCACTAGGTTAGTGGTGTCTTTCAATTAGAAAAGGGTAAGAGCCCTTGATAAGGGTGAAGTGGAAAATATAACTTATACTAAAGGGTTATTGGATCTTCCACTTATGTTTGATATTGGGTTTGGATCCTTTGGAGGTAGAAAATGAAAATTAAGAGGGTTCACTCACGTTTTTCCCTCTTTGCTTTCGTTCACGATTTCTTCCTAGAGTGAGGGTGGCGGCTTATCTCTTCTCCCTTCTCCTTTTCTTGTGGCCGGCGGCGATTGGTGGTGGAGGCGACTTCCGGCGGTCCTTGGGTGTTTTCCGGCGACGTGAGTAGTGTGAGGGGAGGCGTGAGGGGGTTTGTGACTTGGAAGAAACCGAAATCAAGGTGAGTGGATTTTTCTCTTCACCTAATTCACGCATATTAGTAGTATTGCTTGTTTTAGAGAAAATTAAGGGTTAGAAATACAACATGAACTCTTGCTTTCACATGTGTACACGTTTTCTTTGTTTTTCCCTAAATTTCGAAACCCTAGCTCGCATGACAATTAGGGCTTTTCGTTTTTAAGACTCCTAATCATCAATTAAACGTTGATTAAACATGTATGTAACTTTAGATTTTCCATTGCATGAAGATTAGGGCTTGAATGAGAATTTCGCCCCTTCTTCATGAAATTACTCCCAAATGTATGGGTAAAAATTGGGGAAAAACTGATATTCATGAAATTAGGTATATAAGGACTCTACCGTATTTTTTTGGGAATTTTTGGAAATAAAAGTTTCTGTTGACTGAGATTGACCTAGGGGTAATTGGGTAAATTTTCTAGTTAAAATTGGGGAAAACTTGAAATTACGAATCTAGGGATCATGAGGGATGTAATGACTATTTTTACGAAATTTTTGGATAAGTTTTCCTGCATGACTTAAACTTTGAACTAGGGGTATTTCTGTCTTTTGTTATAAGAACTAGGAGAAAACTATGAATCTGTGATATTCAGTATTTATGTTATTTGTGGACGAAATTGGTGAATTTTTTGTATTAGTATGTATTTTTAATTATTGATTGATAACCTTGAATGATAACCTAGAAAAGGTTAAACCATGCTTGCATGAAATCTAAGGACCTTTCTGAACCTGATTGATGTGATGTTCGAAATAATGTCTGTGTTAAATGCATTCGATAAGGGTCCTAGACTTGAGTGGACTGAATCTAAGGGTCAACTAGAGCACTCAGTGAACAGTCATTCTGACTTGGGGTTGGAGAATCCACCCAACATATTCTGATTTGTTTTCGGTAATGGAGGGACTGTTCTAGAGTCTAGTGACCAGGTTAGAGGTTCAGGTTTCCAGTTTGTGTTGAGGGTATTTTTGTCCAAGTGGTAAACCTTTTGAGAGTTGGGTGTTTGAAACAAAGTGCCACGTCTTGGTCAGACGGGGGCCACCTCTTGAATTCATTCACCTTCCGTTCTGTTCTGTTTGTGTTCTCGGTAAGGGGGTGTGGTTGAGTGTCGTAGAGCAAAGTGCCACGTCGTGACCTGGCGGGGGCCACCTCTTGAATCTATGCCTCACCATTGTTCGTACTGAAGGGTTTTAGAGGGGTCCCCTTCAAGGGGGAGCGAAACCCTATAGATAGCGCAAGTGGTGTTCTTTGTTTTCGCAGCGGAATTAGGGTTTAAACTTGATCGCATGCTATACTTTCATATGATCAACTTAAACAACAAATGAAAGATTCGTTACCATGGCCATGGGAAGGAGGCGGCTTGGAAGCAAAGAGCAAGATAGATCTTCTCCACAAGTGACGCACACAAACGAGGGATGACTTCTTCTTGTTGATCTTTGTGCTAGCAAAGATCTTCAAGAGTCCTTGCCGAATGGAAGGGATAGGTTGAGATGCTTCCTTGGCCGAGAGCTCTCCCTTGTCGTTCACCTTCTTCCACACGAGATGGCAAGCAAGCAACGTCAATGACAAGCGAGCAAAAGCGTTTAGGCGATACATCAAAAATGGCGTTACATGACTTCCCAAAATGGAAAGTCATGAAGCCATGTTCCAACGCCAAAACGCCTTCCTTCATGAACCATGCGTTCACATAGTGAACCAGTTCATTCTTTGGTTCAATTCGATTTGGCTCATAGACCAAAATCAAACCAAGCCAAGCCAATACATGGTCTAGACCTTCTATGAACCTAATGGCTCAAGGTCTAACCGTTCATCTCCTGATGCTCTTGATCTCACCGATCTAGCATCTCCTCTCTCGATCGAAGCTTACCGATCTCAAGCCCTAATCAATCAAACATGATCAGACTAGATCTCACTTACAATCAGAGTTTAAATCCCTTTAAACTGAACCCAACTAATTCAGTCCACACGATCTGACTTAAGTAAGTCATATCATCAATTTGTGCGACCCTGAGGGTTTCCTTTAAATGTCGGTAACAATAACTTTCATTATCACGATCAGTGAGGGGTATCTAGCAACACATCACTGTCTCCCGATATAAAGGAAAGAGTCTTCCAAGACTACTCCCAAACCACAGCACAAGTGTGAATCAACTTCACAAGGCATGCATGTGTCCTTTGCCACTGGATGTTCTTATTGGACAAGCGGGTCAAGCTTGTAACTCCAATACTATGAGTATGATTAGATCAGACGAGCATAGTCATCTGGGTATGGCCATACACTTTCTCAATCATCTCATATAGGGGGGCCCCTTTAGAACATCACACTCCTTGAACAAGGAGACGGCAATCCTATATCTATCACTAGTGCCCTAACCTGACTCATGATCATTATCCAAGATAGTCTATGATCATTATGTTTCAAATGATATTGAACTACCTCAAAACAATGACAATCATCATTTAGTCACTCAAGTGATCTCAAGTCAGAGGACATGTGCCACTTAGTGCATTCAAGGATTATTCACATTGTGACAAGCAATATGAATATCCTAGTAGGGCCTGTCCAGTACATCCAATGTACCCATGAGTCTACATCTTATTCCATGCTCGAAGCATCCTATAAGATTAGAATACATATTAGTCTCAATCATATCAAGGCTGTCTCATATTCACCAAGATATCTCGACTAAGGACATATAGCCTGTCAGCCTAGCTGAACAGCTTTGAGACATTATTCAGTAGTACACTTATTACTGCAGACAAGGTAACAACCTGAATAATAACCATGCCTTTATAAACATAAGAGTTTATTACATGATACTGTTACAATCCCAAAGGCCTCAAACATTAGCCTTAAGGGCATACCCCAACAATCTCCCACTTGCACTTAATCTAATGGTTGAGAAATCTCAAACCCATATTATTACAGTGCTTCTCATGCTTCTGCTGCGCCAGAGGCTTGGTAAGCGGGTCTGCCAGATTGTCGTCTGTATGAACCTTGCATATTTTGATCTCGCCACGATCTATGATCTCCCGGATCAAGTGAAACCGTCTCTGTATGTGCTTGGACTTCTGGTGCGACCGTGGTTCCTTTGCTTGTGCGATTGCCCCAGTGTTATCACAGAAGATAACCAAAGGATCTGCACTCGAAGGAACGACACCAAGTTCTCTCACGAACATACGAATCCACACTGCCTCCTTGGATGCTTCCGAGGCTGCAACATACTCGGCTTCTGTTGTGGAATCAGCAACAGTTGATTGTTTGAAACTTTTCCACACCACTGCTCCACCATTCAAGCTAAAAACATAGCCTGATTGCGATCGGAAATCATCCTGGTCCGACTGGAACGAAGCATCAGTATATCCTTCTATACTGAGTTCTTCCTGACCACCATATATCAAGAACATATCTTTGGTCCTCCGCAGATATTTTAAAATGTTCTTGACCGCAATCCAGTGCGCCATACCTGGATTACTTTGGAACCGACTGGTCACGCTTAACCCGTAAGCGACGTCTGGGCGAGTACACAACATCGCATACATAATGGACCCAATAGCCGAAGCATAAGGCGTATTGTCCATTTCATCTTTCTCAGTCTGTGTTTGCGGACACTGACTCCTCGAAAGATTCAGACCATGTCTGACTGGAAGATATCCTCTTTTAGAATTCTCTAAATGGAATCTCTCCAGGACTTTATCGATGTAAGTACTCTGGCACAGCCCGAGAAGCCTCTTAGATCTATCCCGGTAGATCTTCACACCTAATACATAGGCTGCTTCTCCTAAATCTTTCATCTGGAAACATTTTCCTAACCATGCTTTAACAGCATGCAGTTCAGGAATATCATTTCCAATGATTAAGATATCATCGACGTAGAGGACTAGGAAAGTAATCACGCTCCCACTAAACCTCTTATATACACACGGGTCGTCCTCGTTCTTGATGAAACCAAACTCAGAGATTGATTCATCAAAACGAATATTCCAGCTCCTTGATGCTTGTTTCAGTCCATAAATGGACTTCTTTTGCTTGCATATTTTATGACGATCTGATGGATTAGTGAAACCCTCAGGTTGTGTCATATACACATCCTCATCCAGATTTCCATTAAGGAAAGCTGTCTTCACATCCATCTGCCAGGTCTCATAATCGTAATATGCCGCTATCGCGAAAAGAATCCGAATAGACTTAAACATGGCTACAGGTGAGAAAGTTTCATCATAATCTATCCCGTAGATTTGTTTGAATCCTTTCGCAACTAGCCTGCCTTTATAGGTAACCACGTTACCATCCATGTCAATCTTCTTCTTGAAGATCCATTTACAGCCTATAGGGATTACTCCCGGAGGCGGATCAACCAAATCCCAGACTTGGTTATCTGACATGGAGTCCATCTCGGCTCGCATAGCATCAAGCCATCTAGCTGACTCCGGTCCACTGACCGCATCCGCATAAGTGAGGGGTTCATCATTATCAATGATGTAGACTCCGTCATAGCGCTCAGGCTGTCGACGGATCCTTCCCGATCTTCGCGGTTCCCGTGATATTTGAGCCTCAGGTTGTTCAGTAACCTGATCTACCGGCTCAGGCTCATCCAACTGTGCTTGACTACTTTGTCCTTCCTCTGGATTCTCATCCAGCTTTATTTCTCTCCCACTGGCCTCTTGCAGAAGAAACTCCTTCTCAAGAAAGATGGCCGTCCGAGCAACAAATACTTTGTTCTCTTTGGGATCGTAGAAATAATAACCCTTAGTTTCCTTAGGGTAACCGACAAAGATACATTTCTCAGATCTGCTCTCTAGTTTCCCAGAGGCGAGCTTTTTGACATAAGCCTCGCAACCCCAGATTCTGATAAATGTCAAGCTTGGCTGTTTCCCATACCATAACTCATATGGCGTCTTTGAAACGGCCTTGGATGGCACTCGGTTTAGTACCTTTGCAGCTGTTTCCAGTGCAAAACCCCAAAAGGAGTATGGAAGAGTAGCCTGACTCATCATAGAACGAACCATATCAAGTAACGTTCTATTTCTCCTCTCGGACACACCATTCCATTGCGGTGTTCCTGGCGGAGTGAGCTGTGAGATAATCCCACACTCCTTCAGATAGTCAGTAAATGTATGACTCAAGTATTCTCCACCTCGATCAGAACGAAGTGCCTTGATATTTCGGCCTAGCTGATTTTGTACTTCATTCTTGAACTCTTTGAACTTGTCAAAAGATTCACTCTTATGTCTCATCAGATAGACATACCCATACCTACTGAAATCATCAGTAAAGGTAATGAAGTACTGATAGCCACCTCTAGCATGTTTACTAAATGGCCCACACACATCACTGTGTATGAGGTCAAGTAAACCTGAAGCCCTTTGACCTTTATTAAGAAAAGGTGACTTCGTCATTTTACCCATTAAACAAGCTTTGCATGTATCAATCTCCTCATAGGAGAATGATCCCAGCAGTCCATGATCATGCAACCGCTTAATGCGTTTCTCGTTTATATGGCCTAAACGACTATGCCATAGCAAGGTGCTGTCATCAGCATTCTTGGCTTTCTTATTATCAATGTTTTGTATAGAATATTCCATGTCCAACATGAATAACCCATTGTTAATTGAACCAGTTCCATAAACAATATTATCATAAGATAAAACACACTTTGAAATATTGCATTCAAAGGCAAATCCTTTCCTGACAAGAGCAGGAATAGAGATAATATTTTTGGTGATACTCGGTACAAAATAACAATTGTTTAATTCCAATACAAGTCCAGATGGTAAAGAGATGAAATAGTCTCCTACAGCAACAGCAGCAACCCGTGCCCCGTTTCCAACGCGTAGGTCTACCTCATGCTGTCCCACCTGCCTTCTTCTCTTGAGTTCCTGTACATTTGAACAAATGTGAACTCCACATGCAGTGTCCAACACCCATGAAATAGAAGAAGAAGATAACATGACCTCAGTCACATAAATACCTGAGCCAGAAGCGATGCTTCCCCTCTTATCTCCTTGGAGCGCTTTACAGTCCTTTTTCTAGTGACCCAGCTGGCCACAGTGGAAACACCTGTTGTCCTTAGACCGCTTAACCTTCTGCTTCAGAGCCTTGCTGTAGTTCTTGACAGGGGCCTTGCCCTTCTTCCCCTTCTTCTTGTTCCTGTAAGGAACCATTAAGACAGAGGTTGAAGGCTTTCCCTTCAGAGTCTCCTCAGTTGTCAAAAGCATATTCAGCAGCTCTGCCGGAGTACAATCGATTTTGTTCATATTAAAGTTAATAATGAACGCATCGAAAGAGGGCGGAAGAGACTGCAGAATGATGTCTACAGCAAGCTCCTGGTTAATGGTATGCCCCAGTTTCTCCAGAGCCTCCTTGTGCCCAATCATCTTGAGCACGTGAGCTCCCACTGGGCTCCCTTCAGCCAGTTTGCTCTGAAAGAAGAGCTTCGTCAGATTATAGCGTTCTATCCTCGCCTGTGCAGCATACAACATCTTGAGGTTCGCTATAATCTCTATAGCCGACATATCCTCATGCTGACGCTGCAGCGGTGGCGTCATAGACGCTAGCATCAGGCAAGCGACATCAATGCTATCATTGACCTGCTTTTCATAGGCTTCACGAACCGCCCTTGCGGCGTTCGCAGCGGGCTGAGGCGGCACTGCCGTCTCGAGGACATACAGTTTCCTCTCTGCCTTAAGAACGATCTTAAGGTGTCCGAACCAGTCAGAGAAGTTCGGCCCAACAAACTTCTCCCTTTCCAGTAGGGATCGCACATTGAAGCTCATGGTGTTCGTTGCTGCAGGAATCTACAACAATGCAAGAACAGCAAGGTCAGTATCAATGTTCAGAATCAATCCAGGACTTAAGAAAGATTCTTTTCTCACTATTTTGTCTGACTGAAAAATCCAGTAAACAGTCCGAAAGAGTAACACTCTTTTAGTGAGATGGGATCCAGATTTCATACTTGGTCTCCGCGTCCTGCTCAGGCGAGATAAGATGCACAGAGATGACAGGCACTAATTTCTGGTAGGCTGTCCCAGCCAATCGCCAACCCGTGCGATTCCCCTTCATCTGGGCAATCCAGCAGACTGTGCCAACTGAGTTGGTACAACACAGTCTCTGATCCCACAGATGGCTGCCTCCATGCGCTACCATATGCACCACATATGTAGCCTACATGGTCAAGCTGACCCGACCTACTCCCTGGACCACCACGTGCTATGCTGAGCAACGAGAAGCGATAAATCCCTTCTCTGTAACACGCAGGTGAAATCCCGCACCGTCTGAAGATAGATGGACGTGCCCACTGAGTGGGTACAACACGGCTCCAACGATAGTCAGAACAGTGAGGTTTCGCGTCAGAAGGCTTACGAGCTTGATATTTTTGGCGTTTGGATTTTAACGGCCTTTTATCTTCTTACTATCAGGCAAATCCTATGGCTATAGCAGAAGATAAACTCATGCAGTTCTAATTATATAACGAATAAAAAGAAAGCATGCTGATCTTATGTGGTAAAAGCCCAAAGCCTAAGTAAGACCTTAAGATACTTAAGTCTTCACTTGCTCTTCTTGGGACTTTTGCATCTCATCTGGTCCATCCCAGGGCCCTAGCGCCAAGAGCACCTCAGGTGCGCCACCAGCTGAATGCGCCTCTGCGATGTGTGCTTTTGTGCTCTTGTCTAATCAGAATACATTTTGATCTATCTAGACAAGCTTGACTCGCAGGTCAATTATACAATAAATTAAAAACAATGTGATTCGCAGATCACAAAATAAGATTAATTTATAATTAACCAGGCACGCAGGCCCCAGCACAGTACACAATAGGGCAACCCACATAAGATTAAATAAACAGGCATCATGGCATCAACCAATCATCATGTGATCCATTACATAGAAAATAAAATTTTGAAAACCCCATTGGCATCAATTTTAATTCTCTTATGTGCCCTACAACCTTACAACGGTCCATTGATAGGGATCCACTCATCAATCTAGTTAGATCCTTGCCCTTGCATGCACCAAGTCCTAACTGACTCGAGTTGACCTGATGGTCAACCATGCATGCGCCAAGGGCTGAACAACCTTCATGAGATCTGGCAAGCGGGTGTGACCCCGGGCCTAACTCATGTGTGTTCATTGCTGTCTCAACCAGACCTCGCTACACGCCTGTGATGCAGTCAACCTATAGCCACCTCGTGCTTTCGCACAGGTGCTATCTGGTCAACCCATCTAGGCTGTCAGATGGTCTGATCAGACTATTGGATCTAACCTAGAGTATGCTTTCAACCCCATCAACCCGTCTAAGGGTTTATAGTAGATGCATATAGATCTAATTGTTTGCGCGCAAGTAGGTATAAGTTTTGATGAAATACCATTCAACATACTTAACATGCGCCAACACAACAACATGCGCAAATCATGAAGAGACATATAACATGCGCAAATCATGAAGAAACATACATCTAAGTTCTAAACTAGCATGTAGGTTTCGGCATGTGATCAACCATCATTAGATCTACTCATAGGCATATGCATGGAACAAACATGATGATCTACACATAAGATGCGCAAGCAATCATATGAACAAGTATAGATCCGCAGCTCTGATACCAATTGAAGGGTTTTAGAGGGGTCCCCTTCAAGGGGGAGCGAAACCCTATAGATAGCGCAAGTGGTCTTCTTTGTTTTCGCAGCGGAATTAGGGTTTAAACTTGATCGCATGCTATACTTTCATATGATCAACTTAAACAACAAATGAAAGATTCGTTACCATGGCCATGGGAAGGAGGCGGCTTGGAAGCAAAGAGCAAGATAGATCTTCTCCACAAGTGACGCACACAAACGAGGGATGACTTCTTCTTGTTGATCTTTGTGCTAGCAAAGATCTTCAAGAGTCCTTGCCGAATGGAAGGGATAGGTTGAGATGCTTCCTTGGCCGAGAGCTCTCCCTTGTCGTTCACCTTCTTCCACACGAGATGGCAAGCAAGCAACGTCAATGACAAGCGAGCAAAAGCGTTTAGGCGATACATCAAAAATGGCGTTACATGACTTCCCAAAATGGAAAGTCATGAAGCCATGTTCCAACGCCAAAACGCCTTCCTTCATGAACCATGCGTTCACATAGTGAACCGGTTCATTCTTTGGTTCAATTCGATTTGGCTCATAGACCAAAATCAAACCAAGCCAAGCCAATACATGGTCTAGACCTTCTATGAACCTAATGGCTCAAGGTCTAACCGTTCATCTCCTGATGCTCTTGATCTCACCGATCTAGCATCTCCTCTCTCGATCGAAGCTTACCGATCTCAAGCCCTAATCAATCAAACATGATCAGACTAGATCTCACTTACAATCAGAGTTTAAATCCCTTTAAACTGAACCCAACTAATTCAGTCCACACGATCTGACTTAAGTAAGTCATATCATCAATTTGTGCGACCCTGAGGGTTTCCTTTAAATGTCGGTAACAATAACTTTCGTTATCACGATCAGTGAGGGGTATCTAGCAACACATCACTGTCTCCCGATATAAAGGAAAGAGTCTTCCAAGACTACTCCCAAACCACAGCACAAGTGTGAATCAACTTCACAAGGCATGCATGTGTCCTTTGCCACTGGATGTTCTTATTGGACAAGCGGGTCAAGCTTGTAACTCCAATACTATGAGTATGATTAGATCAGACGAGCATAGTCATCTGGGTATGGCCATACACTTTCTCAATCATCTCATATAGGGGGGCCCCTTTAGAACATCACACTCCTTGAACAAGGAGACGGCAATCCTATATCTATCACTAGTGCCCTAACCTGACTCATGATCATTATCCAAGATAGTCTATGATCATTATGTTTCAAATGATATTGAACTACCTCAAAACAATGACAATCATCATTTAGTCACTCAAGTGATCTCAAGTCAGAGGACATGTGCCACTTAGTGCATTCAAGGATTATTCACATTGTGACAAGCAATATGAATATCCTAGTAGGGTCTGTCCAGTACATCCAATGTACCCATGAGTCTACATCTTATTCCATGCTCGAAGCATCCTATAAGATTAGAACACATATTAGTCTCAATCATATCAAGGCTGTCTCATATTCACCAAGATATCTCGACTAAGGACATATAGCCTGTCAGCCTAGCTGAACAGCTTTGAGACATTATTCAGTAGTACACTTATTACTGCAGACAAGGTAACAACCTGAATAATAACCATGCCTTTATAAACATAAGAGTTTATTACATGATACTGTTACAATCCCAAAGGCCTCAAACATTAGCCTTAAGGGCATACCCCAACACGTACATGTTACTCTCAGTGCCTTGACGAAGGCCGGGTTGGACCCTCGGGGTCAATTCTGAAATCACTGGACAATAGTTGCGTGAGTCTGAGTCTGTTAGCCGGTTAGGCTATTTTGTGATCTTGTTGCCCGGGATGGTGGGTGTATTGTTGTATGATCATAATTGTGATTTATGTTTACCAGTTTTATTATGTATCATGCTTTGTCATCTTCCGTTAAAAGTTTTGAAAAGATATCTGCATCTATTTTTGATTGTATATTAGTGGATGGTCGAACGAGACTATCTACTCACTGAGCTGTGTAGCTCATTCCACTATATTTCCAAATGCAGGGCAGGAGCCTACAGCCTAGCGGATGTATTATTTTCTGACTTGATATTTTGGGGCCTGCGAGCCTGTGTTATTTTGAGGGCCGGATGTGGCCGAGGTTTTTATGATTTTATTCATTGACATGTTAGCCGGATGTGGCTGCTAGTTTTCGACTACTGTGATATTGTTGCCGGGTTGGCATTTGGTTTTGATACGAGTGTTAAACCGAGGGTTTAAGCCTGTTTTCGGTGAATTCTGTTCTGTTCAGTGTTATTTAATTAATGTGATTTATTAGTTGGATGTTGCGATAAGGATTGTGAATCTTGTTTTCGAAATGGTATGTTCAATTTGTGTTTTTGGAGCATGTACAGGAATTTCCTTAGTAATTCTGGGGACATGCTGCCGAAATTTTCCGAATCGTTTTATGTAAGCTATTATTCCCTAGCATTTGTCTTGTTGTTTTGTGTGTGACGTTCCCTATCTTCCGCGGTTTCTGCATGTGTTTGGGGTTTATTCTAAGGGGGCGTTACAGGAAAACCATAGGTAGAACCTGTGTTGAGTCTCGGATGCACGAAAGTGATCCTTGAGATTCCACTTGAGACTATCAATTAAATTAGAATCCGGATGCACGAAAGTGATCCTTGTGATCTTTGATTGATGATTTTCTTCTCTACAGCATTGAAAATAGATCTTGCACGAAAGTGAGGATCAGTTTTCTGCATGGTTGTCTGCACGAAAGTGAGACAATACCTTTATCAAGTAAATTAGGTCTTTATCTTAACAAGATTTGATTGACGACCTTTTATTATATCTAATCATTGAAATTAAGGTGGATAAAACCCTAGTCCCATGTTTACCTCTCTGATTATCTTTAGCGTTATTTCTATTACTTATTTGCATCATATTTGGTTTACTTAGCTAGCGAGAAAACAATTATTTGGTAATTAACAATAAGGTCTCTATGGATCGATATTTTTATTACTTCGATAATTCCATGCACTTGCGGAAACCTGTCAAGTTTTTGGCGCCGTTGCCGGGGACCTTAGTTTTGTTAATATCAAAATAGTTGTTAGTATTGCTAGACTAAGTTTAATTTGCTTTATATTTAACTTTTTTTTTTTTTTTCTGTTTTTGCAAGTTTTGGATATTCACAGTTGTGGCAAAACTGTGATTTCTGAAATTTTTATTTGCTTGTGTTTTTTTTCTTCTCTTTATATATTCTGAAAAAAAAATCTTATTTGATTGGTGTTGGATTATCTTTTTGATAGATTTGAAGATATATCTTTTTATCAAAATTCATGGGCTTCTGAAAGAGGTCAGGTATACATGCAACAAGGTGAGCATAAAGATTATTCACATATGTCTATTGCAGAATTAGCTAAATTACACTCTTATTCTGTTACATGTAATATTTGTAAGTCTTCTGATCATTATGCTTATGAATGTCAATTTAGATATCATGCAAATTCTAATTCACCGTGCTATCAAGATGATCATTATGATTCTAGTTGGGAAAATCAAACTTCTTTTTATGATGATTGCTCTGATCATGTTTCTATGCCATGCTTTGAGGATACTGAAATATCTAGCCTAAAATCCATGTGTAAAAAATTCATGGCTGATCGAGAAAAATTTTATGCTAAACAAAATCAATTTTTAGACCAAATGCTGGCAAATCAAAGAAAGCATCTTGATGATCTTAAGGGTTCTATTAATCAAATTTCTTATCAAGAAGAATCTTTGACTACTAATACTGAATTGCTAGAAACCCATATTGCACAACAAGCATGGTTATTTGAGTTTGATACTGAAAAACTTGATTTAGAAAATTCCCCCTGTGATCATGATTGTTTTGAGATTGAGCCTTATGTTAATATTCATGAATCTCACTCTGATTTTGATGATTGTAAAATTGATTCTTCTGATAATTTAATTGTGGAAAAGATTGGGGAAATTGAAATTGAAAAACCCTCTTTTGATGAAATTGATTCTTTTAATGTTGTATCATTTATGGTTGAATCTGATGAGTTTGATAAAGGGTTGAAAATTACAGACATTGATGAGCCCTACTGTGATTTTGGTGATATTTTTGAAATTAATGATAAATCTCTTGTCGTCAACTCTGATTCTATTAATTCTTTTTCATATGATTCTGATTTTGACTCTTCTGATGATGAATTATTTGTGGGGAAACATGAGAAAATTAATTTTGAAGAGTCTCATCTTGACTTTAATGATCATTTTGAAATTGATAAATTGTTTGATGAAGTGCATGAAGAACCTGTAGATGATTTGAAAATTATAAATACTGATGAATCTCACCATGTTGATATGTTGCCCATGTCTACTGTTGAATCTTGTGGTTTATTTGAAAATTTATATTTTATTGAGGAATCTAATGAAAGACATAAAAATTATTTTGATGATCCAATACTTGATTCTTTTGATCAAAGTCTTTTTCTTATTGCTATTGAAAATATTAATCTAAAGAAAGGACTCATGATTTTGCTTTTTGATAAATATAGGAAGATCATAAAGATTTCTTTGAGTGGATTTGAGAAGTATGATTTTAATTTCTGCATATTTAAAAAAGCCACATCAATTGTGATTTATATGAAATTCTGGATATTTAGATTTGTGGCTAAGCTTTTTGGACAAAGAAAATGCAGAAAATTGTTTGCTCTTTACTTTGGAACTGATTCACCTGCTTCACTATGATTTTTGATTTTTGGTCAAGCTATGGACCTAAAATTAGCACTTCTTGGGAGGCAACCCAAGCACTTTTGGTTAGTTTAGTTGCTTTTATTTTAATTAATTTTTAGGATTAATTTTGCTTTTTGTTTTTACGGAGAATAAAATTTTTGGCAAAATACGGCACTACCATAATCTGCTTTACGGTACTGTATTTTTGAGTCATTTTTAACCGGAGAGTTCTTTGTAAATTACGGCACTGCCGTAAAGCATTTCACGGTACCGTATTTTAAAGCTGCCCTTTGCTTATTGAGTAGGTGTTTTCTAGCTGCGATTTTAAGAAACCGGGTTGGGAAAAATTTTTATCTCTTGCACCATCACGAAGTACTCATCTTTGTCTATCATCTGGATTTTTTTTCTGAATTTTAAAGTCCATGGATCATTCTGAAACACCTAGCAACTTTTCGATTCTAATTAATTTCTACAGCAATTTTTTCTGACTGTTCTGACTAGCACTTTTGCTACCACTTTTTAAGATGTTTCGGTGACTTGAAACCCAGATTTTTCACTTGGAATTGAAAGAACATGTGTCGTTCTATCTTGTGGAATAGTTATTTTCATGAAAATATTTTCTGATCATTCTAGGACACATGGTAACTTTTCGAATTTGATTAACTTTTGTACAGTTTTTGCAGTTTTGTAATCTGAGTAGCCCTCTTTCTATTGATACCCTAAATTCCTGATAGATTTTGATCCGTTGATTTTTATACACCTGGAAAGAACGAGTTTTATTCTTTTACATAGTTCTGTCCATTTTCTATTTGGATCATTAAATTTTATTCTAGGGTATGGCTACTTTTCATAAAAAAATTCAAAACCTGCACAGTTTGCTTTCTACTAGTTATTGCTTATTTTGCATCCACATTCAGAAATCTTCAAGAGCAACTGTCTTCCACCTCTAAACCACCACTGCATCTGCCTCTGACATCACTGTATCCAGCCGTCGACACTGGATTATACCATCTGCAGATTCTTACTTCTTTTGCTGCCTCTTATTCCATTTATTTTATTTATGCAGTAGAATATTCATTAGTGACTGATTTTCTATTTTTGCAGAGCTATCTCTCACACCCACCAGCCGACGATCTCACCTCCAGGACTATGATCTCTAGCAGGCCACTAGCGATTACTCATTCTACTGTCGGCATCATCATCATTGACAGCAGCTTTTCAGCTAGCTTCTGTTCACCCTCTACTTCTTGCTTGCTCGACTCTTTCCACCGGCATCCTCTTCAGACCTCTGGCTACATCTCTGATTCTCCCTTGAGAAAATTATTTTTATCATTATTATTTTTAAGACTGTTTTTGATCTGAGCCTTATGTGAGCCTTATGTACCTTAAATTTTGTAGAAAATTTTCAAAAGGCATATCTTTGGAACCAGCTGCATTGGCCTGACAATGATTGAGCATGATCTATATAGTTTTGTGTTTATCACTTGCACTCTCTTATTAATGACTATTTCTTATAGTGCATCTTTGACTTTATCATATTTATACTACTTATTGGGTTTCTCTTGAAAAATGATTTTATGGATATATGGAACTCATTGTTTTGATGTTGATATTATTCAAATTTGTTGTTAAAATTGATGAAAGCATATGATCCACTTTCTACTATATGATGGCATGATTTATTGATAAAATTTCTATTGATAAAATATCTTCCTTGATGATGTGAGTATTTATACTTGTGATTAGAGAAAAACCCTATCATGTTAGATTTATTTCTTCAATGCATATCTATTTTTGAAATTTGACATTGGCTGATGCATGAAATTTTGGGTAGATGTGTTATTTGATGAATAAGATATAAAGGTGAAACTACTCCTTTAAATAAAATGAGCATATGAGTATGATTTGAGAATTGAGATCAATTGATCAACCTAGTAGATGTTTAGTCTATTTTTGCTATATGTTAGGAAATAAGAATCCAAGATCCATAAAAATAGTGAGAGACTCCCCTACTTGGCACTATGTAAAATTGATAGTGGTACCTAAGATATGGGTTGAAGTCTATGCATGAAAAAAAAAAGAGAGTGAAAAATAATAAGACTCCTCTACTTGGCACTGTGTAAAATTGACAGTGGTACCGAAGATAAGAGTTGAAGTTAAAAATAAAAAGAGTGTATCTAAGTGGGTACATGCCATCTTCACAAAACAAACAAAATACACACAAAAAAAAAATTCATGTGTGGGAAAAGATTTTGGAAACCTAATTCCTATAAACAAAAGCATGATAGATTTGAACTGAAAACTAGGTGAAATCATGAGATTGATAATTCTATACAAGTTGTGAAGTTTTATTTAATTGAATTGTGGATCTAGAGGATTGAATTCTAAGAATGATATGTTTGCTTGAAGTTTTATAAATCAATTGATGGAATTTTTCATTGATGATTGTATTTTTGAAATTTATTGAGCATGAAAAGGTTATTCTTTTAATCAAGATTTGATTTTTGCTTGAGGACAAGCAAAGTTTGAGCCTTATGTATTTTGATGATACCAAAATATATAGTATATTTTGTATCATTCTATGTATCTTTTCATGCTAAATTGAGGATCTTTTTGCTTATTTTTATGCTGAATTAATCAAATATTGCAAAGTCTACTTCTATTTTGGTTTTTCAAGGTTTTCAAGTAAAAAGACATTATTTCAAGGAGTTTTAAAGAAAAATCAGACACATAGAAGAGTTACCATCATCAAGAGGAGATCACCAAAGAAAGTTCACGCAAAACGAAGCAAACTTGCAAAATACGGTAGTGCCGTAACCTATTTTACGGTACCGTATTTTTCACGGCTATTGTAAAATCAGAGCACTGCCATATTTTGGTGATTTCTCACATAGAAAGTTTTTCTGATTTTACGGCACTGCCGTAAATAATTACACTGCCGTAATTTTCAGTGCTTTCAGAACAGAGAACTTTGCAGATTTTACGGAACTACCGTAATCCATTTTACGGGCCGTAATTCCCAACTGATTCAGACTAGAGAACTCATCCAATTTTACGGCACCATCGAGAAATATTTTACGGGCCGTTATTTTGACTCAGCATTCATAGAATGATTTTATGGCACTGCCGTAAGATATTACACGGCCGTAATTTGCACCTGGTCGCGCGAGACTTTTGGGCTCGAAACTTGCGAGGGCCATAACTTTTGATCTAGAGCTCCTACTCGAGATGGGAAAGATGTTCCGGACTCGTCTTTATGAGGAGAAGACGCACGAAGTGAAAGCACCAATTTTTATCCATATTTGAGGGAGCAATCAATAGAGAGGCGGTTAGGTTTGTTCTTGCGCCGAGAGGTGTAGAGGGCACCTCAGGCTATGATTTTCACGCAGAAGCTTCGTCTGGAGGAGAGGAACACACCACAGAAGTTTCAGAGCATTTGGAGTCCGATCGGAGGAGGAATCAACGAAACAGCGGTGACAACGCTGTTCATCGAAGCAAATTACGGCTGTAAAGGATTTTACAGCCGTGTTGTAACGTTGTTTCTCCTTTCTTTTTGTTTTCTGATCACACTAAAACTATGATTTATTGTATCTCTTCCTTCATGCAAGCTTAATACTATTTTGGGACATAGGGTTTAATCCCTTTGATTTTTAATGATTAGATAACTCTTTTCTTTTGTCATCATAATCTTCGTTGTGATAATTCTACTTATGTGAATGTCTTGTCTTTAATTTTCCATAGATCTATGTTATTATCCATGTTTTAGAGTTTTCGCAATGAGACTGAAAGGTGATTTGCTTGAGAGTTTGGAACCCTAGAATTTCATGTTAGGATCCCTTCCTTAGGTTAGATCCAACTTGATCTGTTCTAGTAGATAAATTGTCATGTTTGAAAATATTGATCTAGGATTTAATTATTATTATAAACATTGATTGATCTTGCACAAAAGTGAAGATCAGTCTGTTGGAAAACCATAGGTAGAACCTGTGTTGAGTCTCGGATGCACGAAAGTGATCCTTGAGATTCCACTTGAGACTATCAATCAAATTAGAATCCGGATGCACGAAAGTGATCCTTGTGCTCTTTGATTGATGATTTACTTCTCTACAGCATTGAAAATAGATCTTGCACGAAAGTGAGGATCGGTTTTCTGCATGGTTGTCTGCACGAAAGTGAGACAATACCTTTATCAAGTAAATTAGGTCTTTATCTTAACAAGATTTGATTGACAACCTTTTATTATATCTAATCATTGAAATTAAGGTGGATAAAACCCTAGTCCCATGTTTACCTCTCTGATTATCTTTAGCGTTATTTCTATTACTTATTTGCATCATATTTGGTTTACTTAGCTAGCGAGAAAACAATTATTTGTTAATTAACAATAAGGTCTATGTGGATCGATATTTTTATTACTTCGATAATTCCGTGCACTTGCGGAAACCTATCAGTAGGCCATTGATGTAGTCAGGCACCACGATCCAAGGAAGTACAAGTGGAGTTTAAGGTTACCCTAAACTCCCAACACTCCATTTTCCTTGCATTGCATAGCATGTCATTTTAGACTAGATAATTTTAAAATTAGAATGCATCTCATTTTATGCATTGTAAACATTATTAATGTAATCATGCATCATAGTAGTTTAGGACATATTTGCATCAAATATTTTGGTAAGCTCAAGCTAAGACAACTTCAAAGAAGATTCAACCAAAGCTCACTTTCAAGTCGAACATCATGAACAAGATTTTTCAGCCAAAGGATTTCAGCTGCAGCTTGATTGCGTATATGGGAAGTGAGCAGCTATTTGAGTGCAAGAGGAGCTGTCCAAATGCAGCTTGCGTGAAGGACCTGCCAATGAAGAAAAGAATTGCTTGACTAAAGAGTTACCCAAAGAAACCACAAGTCTCCAACGGCTACAAGGCAAACGGTTACAAGTTTCTTGTTTTGAGCATTGTAACTATTGACTATAAGTTGCATGTTTTGTTGTATTCGAGGAGAAGTTTTGGTGAAATGAAAATGCTAGTAGTTTCCTAGCAACCATGGATTTAGATGCACTTCCTCCTTCTCGTTTGCGTTACTAAAGGTTCCATGGATTTGGAACTTCTTCCCTACCTCTTTTCTTCCATGGATTTGGAAGTCTCTACCCGCTAAAGTTATCATCACACAGCCCTCTCGTCGCCACCGTTCTTCATCGTCAGGCTGCCTATCCAGGAGATGGATCGTCCAGAAATTTCAGCCACGTCTTCTCCTCTTCCAGACGAACCCACAGCCGGAAGGATCTCCCCATTTGACGGCCGGATCGCTGGAATCAGGAGAATTTCCAGTGACACCCAGCTTCCGCCATGGTTTTGCTCCATTGCCCCTGTTCGCCGTCGATTTCCTCCGCTCTGCCACGTCTCGCTCCCAAACTCCGGCCACGAGTTCGCCGTGACTAGAGCACCTTCCAACTGTAGAAGGTCCGGCGCTCGCACTGTGTCCGACGATTTCCGGCATCCCCTCTGCTCTGTCTCGCGTCCTCCCCTATTTCCGCCAGAAATAGGGTAGCGCTGATGCCACACGTTTCCCAACGCCTAGGCGCGGCCGCCATCCATGGAACCTCTTCGAAAAGCGTCGCTGATGAGCTCGTTGAACCCTACAAACATTGCCAGTCCTCAGCGCCACCGGAGAGTGATCACCATCTCCACCAGTTCGTCCATGCTCCTCCTGATCTAACTCGTTTCCAGTGCACGGCCTCATCCCTGCAGCCCCAAGACTGGCTAGCCTCCCTATCCCCTCGCCTTTACCGCCACCAACGTCGCCAGAGCTGCTGTTCTGGCGATCCCCTTCTAGCCAACGGGAGCCGAGCACTCATGCGCCTTTTAGTCCAGTCGCCCGCTTCTATGGCTAAGTCTTCTGGAGTGACGGTCTTCTGGAGAGCATACCCAGTCGGCATCACTATATGCATGAAGATCACATGTGGAATGTTGATGAAAAAGGAGACCGTGCATGATTGTTCCCTTGAGATGGCTAAGTATTCTTTTCACATATTCCCAATGTTGCTTAGTTGGTGCATGCATAAATTGGCATGCACGATTCACGGCATAAGTAATATCTAGCTGAGTGATGGTAACGTATTGCAAGGCTCCAACAATACTTCTATATAATGTGACATCTTCCATAAGAGGGGATGTTGCCATTGATGCTTCAGTAGCTATTGGTGTTGAGATTGGCCTCATACCATCCATATTGTGGTGTTGGAGTAATTCCATAATATATTTGCTTTGATTGAGATGATAACCATGTGGATTTTTATGTATTGCAATACCAAGAAAGAAATGTGCATTACCAAGATCACGAATAGCAAATTCATTTCCAAGGGCAATTAATAATTCATTGATCTGAGTAGAATTGTTACCAGTAACCAGAATGTCATCAACATATATGAGAATATATAGTTTCGAAGAAGAAGCGCAACAGTAAAGAAGAGATGTATCTGTCTTAGAACCAATGAAGCCCTGTGTTTGAAGCCAGTTACGAAGATGATGGAACCATGCATGGGGAGCCTATCGAAGCCCATAGAGAGATTTCTTCATGTGACAAATATGTGTGGGATACTATGGGTGAACAAATCCTGGAGGTTGTTCCATAAAGATTGTTTCTTGTAGATATCCATGTAGAAAAGCATTTGAGACATCTAACTGTCGCAATGGCTAAGATTAAGTGAACTATTGTAATTTTAACAATAGGACTAAATGTATCAGTGAAGTCAATACCTGGCACTTGTCGAAAACCTTTAGCAACTAATCGTGCTTTGTATCTTTCAATAGTCTCATCAACCTGGTGCTTTAGATGAAAAATCCATTTGCACCCAATAACTTTCATGGATGTATGATGTGGAACTAGGGTCTAAGTTCCATTGCAAAGTAGTGCATCAAATTCAGATGCCATAGCAGCCCTCAATTCTGGATCTTTTGAGGCTTGAGTAAAACACGTGGGTTCAGCAATTGTCGTAGTACTGATTAGAGCCTGAGGTAGAGGATGTTTGCTGCGAGCTATTGCTTGAAGAGTTATAGGCTTAGTTTCTCTATAAATATCACTGGGGGCCCTAGTGCGCCGAGGTGGAGTATCAAAACAAGAAGAGGAAATCAATTCTTCTGATGGAATGCATTGAGATGGTAGTTTAGAAGAGGGAGAAAGAGTTGGTTCTTCTAAGAAAATATCTGCAACTGAATTGACGTTCTCCTGCCCAATTGACCTTGATGAAGTTGAATCCCCAATGGAATTATTTGGATGGTGGGGAGTGGTGCTGAGAATGCCCCAATAATTCGAGGATAGTGGGGCAAGATAAGTACCCTCAGTTGAAGGAGAATCTGATGTCCTAGGCTGAGCAAAAGGAAATAACTTTTCATTAAAAGCAGTATGTCGAGAGATATAAATTCGACCAGTAGGAACATGAAGACAATGGTAACCATGGTGCATAGTACTATACCCAATGAAAATACATAATTCAGAATGTGGTTGAAGTTTATGTTTGGTATATGGACGCAGCCAAGGATAGCATGTGCAACAAAAAATTCGAAGGAATTTGTAATCCAGTGGGTGTTTGTATAGTTTTTCAAGTGGATTTTGATTTTGAATGAGAGGAGTTGGAATCTGATTAATGAGATAGACTGCTATAGTAACAGCATCATCCCAATGCTTATTAGGGATCGAGGCATGCTTTAAAAGTGCAAAAGTAGTTTCAATAATGTGGCAATGTTTTCTTTCCACAGTTCCATTTTATTCAGGAGTATGAGGACAAGAGATGCCATGAGCAATGAGATGTTTATGAAGAGCTTGATATTCACCTCCCTAGTCAAAATGAACACTTAGAATTTTTCAATTCAAGAATCGCTCAACCTGTTGCTGGAAGTTGCAAAATATGTCTACAAGATCAGACTTTCTTTTCATTAAGAAAAGCCATGTAAATTTGCTGTAATGGTCAACAGAAGAGACATAATAAGAGTAACCATGGTATGATAAAATAGGTGCAGGACCCCAGATATCAGAGTGAATAATTACTAAAGGAAATTTAGATTTATTCATAGAAGTTGAATAGAAGATGAAAAATGGGGGTTTATGACTCTTTGCTTGCATACGAGCATTACAATATGTAGAAATAGACTCATTTGTGGTAGGTAACCCATAATAATTTATTATTTGAGTGACAAGTCAAAGAGAAGGATGACCGAGGCAAGCATGCCAAGATGATGAGTTAGTGCATTCCTCAAGAAAGATGGCTTTTGACTCTAGTGGAATGTGATAAAGCCCATGTCTAATTCCTCCATGAAGAAGAGTGCTTCCCGTGGTCTGATCCTTAAGAAAACATTCATTAGGATGGAATTCAAAAAACACATTATTATCCTATGTAAATCAACGAACAAATAATAAATGTCTAGTAATAGAAGGAACATGGAGGACATTGCACATGTAAAAGGAGTGATTGGATGAAGAGAGCAATGTGTTTCCAATATGGGTAATATGCAAACTTGTGCCATTGCCGATTTGTACCATGTCAGGACCATTGTAGGGAATTACTTCTTGTAGATTATTGAAATCCGGGGTAACATGATGTGTTGCTCCGGAATCTGAATACCATTCTATGGATGCTAGATGATGAGGAGAACTTGGTGCAGTCATAGAATATACACCTGGTTGTGACCGTGGCATTGTGTGTTATTGTCTTGAGTAACCTCCATATATTGTATCAAACCTTTTATTGCAATCACGAGCAGAATTGTCCTGGAATAAAACAAATTTGACAACTCACTCAACCACGGCCACAGTTGTTATAGTAGTTTTGACCACCTTTTTGGTGTTGACTTAGATGATTGGTATTGTGGATAGAGGGTGATATAAGGTCAGAATTTCTCATTTGTAAGAACCGTTCATAAGATGAGAGTATCCCATGGACCTCTTCTAAAGTAAGATCATCAGCACGAGTAATAATACTTGGCACAAAATTGTCATATGAGTGACCCAAACCATGGATTACATGCATAATAAGATCTGCATCAGATATAGGATAACAAATTGCTTGAAGATTATTAGCAATATGTTTTATTTTCTGCATATAATCATAGATGGAGTCACTCCCCCATTGTACCATCTGTATTTGTGTCTTAAGTTATAGAATTCTGGCATGAGAGTATGATTGAAAAGCTTTACCGAGAGCATCTCATACAGCCTTTGAAGATTCAGGACCAACCACAATGGGAAAAACTCCTTCCATGAGTGTAGAGTTAATCCATGTTAATATTAATTTTTCTTTGGTTACCTAGTCATGGAAGGCAGAGTCAAGAGGAGAAGGGATCGGATCAGTGCCATCAATAATTCCCAATAGTCCATGTGTTTGTAATGGAATAAGTTGTGTTTTCCATAACAAGTAATTATCATTTGTCAATTTTAAAGATAAAAAAGGAACACTACATAGAAGAATATGTATGTTTAAAGATCCACTGGACAGATTTGTAGACGAGCTAATTTTGGAAGTCTTGTAAGAAGCTAAATTATAAAGAAACGGGATTAACTCACAACTTGAGTAGAGTGATCCTACAATCGGCTTCCGGAAGTAGTGGCAATGAAGAAGAGATCAAGGTGGATGCAATCGGCCGGAAGAAGAAGAAAGCCTATGTGCTATCAATCTTCACAGAGAAATAGCAACCACTGTAAATCTTCTCTAGTGTCGTTGGGAGAGGCAGAGTCTATTCGGATTGGGCTGAATCCAACAAGAGAAGGCCAGCGGAAGAGGGGCACTGAGTCGCTTGGCCGACATGAGCCTCATCGCCGTGAGAAGAGAGAAGACTACGAGGGTAGTGCTGCCTTCACGCGACGCTAAATAGAGGAGATTGTAGCGGAGCTTTGACCAGGAACAGAGATCAAAAAGAGGTGGTGCACAACACTCTTATAGAGGCAGAGAAGGCAGCGCACCTAATAGATCTTGGAGGAGACTGTTGTTGCTCTAACACTATGTAAGATGAATGAAGATATAGAGGCGATGGACAGGAAAGTAGAATGGGTTGAATAATTTTATTTCTCTATATTTATTTGCTATACATTGATTGTTTTATAGAGGATTGGAGTGTAAACATAAGGAAAGAATAAATCTGTACAAGGAAATAATTGAAGTAGAAACTGTAACGTTAATTTGATTTTGATTTGATCTAGTCCAGATTCTTTGCCCTTTGATTGTGTGCTTCATTTGATGGGAGAATATCTTGATAGTTATTCTTATACTCCCTTGGCAACTCTTCACTCGTCTTGTTCATCACACTAAGTTTCCTTCAACATGGTTGAAGCACAGTCATTGATTGTCATTGTAGCCTAAACTCTCTAAAGTATTGTCACTGAGACAATCTGCTTGGCTCAGAATCAGTTGTTGTTGCGGCCATTTCCCATGATAGGAAATTCTGTCACCATAATCTTATACTAAAAATGGGAGAAGAAGTCTGCAACCTTTCTTGCTGTCTCTCTCACCAACCTTTGTGCCTTAACAACTTTTTGTTCTGATTTATTCGAAACAACACTAGCAACTTTTTGTATGTTTTCTAACCACCTCAATGCATGTTGTTGTTCATGTGCCACCTTCATCCTCATTAGGGACATGAAGCATGTTATCTAAGATTTTGGACAAAAGTTATTTCCGAGTATTGTGACGAAAAAGGTTATGCTGTTGGTGAAAATTCAAAATTTTTTGAATTTTTTGAGTGAAAATTCAAAATTTTTATGCTGTTGGTGACTATGTAGGATTAGCAAGCATGTTGTCATTTTTGGATAGCAAGAATGTGCCACCTATATGAGGCCAAAAAGTCCAAATTTTTATAATGATTTACTTTAGGTAGTTGTTGTAGAGGTTCAAGAACTTTACAAATTAAAATTGATTAATTTATGTTTTTTTTCTATGGCATGTAGAATCTATGTATAGTATCCTTGATTGGATGTATGCATTGATATGGGTATTGACAAGTCCCTTGGATTATATTTGGATGCATATACTGTTGGGAAACCCCGGGGATATTTTACAATTTTCAGAGATAGAGATTACAAAATACATTGCACAGCAGAAGCAATATCCTAGAAACAGGCCGGTCCCAAAAACCTAGTGAAGATCGCAAGCAAGAGAGTCGACACGATGAGTTAGGAAATACCTTATAGCAAGATGAGGTTGATGTCGTGATAGGCGCCCAAACGTGCGCCCTCTGCAGTCTCACACACACGGACCCCTCGAGTCCTCTTCTTCCACGCCCGGTGCTAGCCTCGGGAAGAAGATCCAAGCCTTGTGCTCCTTCTTCAAAATATGCGCCACCTCCAAGGTAGATGTGCCAAAGATGAAGAAGGATGAGGGAGAGGTAAACCGCCAAGCACCAAGTTCCTTGCGTCAAGAGAGAAGGAAGAGGCTTGCGGCTAGGGTTTGGAAGGAAGAAGAAGATGCGCCACTTCTTGGTGTTGTCGCCCTTCAAGCCCTTGCTTTTTCCCCTCCTCTTGTTGTCACGCCTCTAAGGAATATTCATCATCACAAGAGGGGGCGGCTAGGGTCACTTATAAAGAACTAGAGGCGGTTAGGGCAAGGGTTGAGATCATGACAAGTGTATGGCTTGGATGAGAAGGTTTGAGGTAAGGAAAGTCTCCAAGACTTTACCATAAACCTCTTTCAACCTTTCCATAAGCTACCAAGCCTTGCCTTGTGCGCCAAGGCCTAGCCTTGCGCCCCAAGCAATGCCTTAATGCATTCACACTATCAATGGGAGAGGGCTAGGCGCATAAAGCTTCCTTAATGAAGCAAATTTGCCATCCAAACCCCATTATGCCCCTTAGGCGCCAATGGGCTTGGCTTCCCCCCCATTATACCTTTTTAGCCTATTGCCTCTTCATGACAACTTATTATTAGGCCTCATTGGATAATGAGCTAGCCCAAACTTCATTACATAGCTTGATTAAGCACTTGGATCCAATCCAATGCAACCCTAATCCAAATGTGGCCAACCATGGTAAATTTCGGGTCAACCTGCCATAAATGGAGTTTGGCTCCAATAACATCTTTCCATCTCATCAGGCCCATTGGCGCTGATGAAATCTCCAAAATAGATCCGAGTTATCCAATAACTCGATCATAAGGGTTCCCGATCAATACGAGAACTCAAGTATCAAGGTGTGCGACCCTGTAGGTTCCTCTGATGCTGGCAGTGCTGACCAAAGGTCACCACAAGCAGTGAATGAAGGACCCCTTTCAAGAGGGGGGCGAAACCCTATTGGTGGCGCAAGTATAAATTTCGCATGGAAGCTAGGGTTTCAAGAGATCTTAATATCGCATATGATCAACTTTCACACATTAGAAATAACAAGAGAAGGATCCATACCATCGCCATCTCTTGGATGGTGTCTTGGAAGGAGAGAGCAAGAGAGATCTCCTCCAAAGGTGACGCACACAATTGATGTCGCCTACTTTCCTTGGTGCTCCTTGTGCTAGCAAGGCTCCAAGAAGTGCTTGTCGAATGGAAGGGAAGGAGACCTTCTTTGCTTGGCGATTTCTTGCTCCTACTTTCGTCCACCTTCACTACGCAAGATGAATGCTTGAGGCGACGAGAGAGCGAGATGCGAGCAAGAGTGTCACGCAACTCATGAACGTGGAGGCGTTTTTCTATCTTGGAAACGCATCTTCCAAAAATAGCAAAACCATAAGTTCATGCGTTCATGCGATCATGAACAAACCGCATTTACCTCTTCTCTTTGAACCATGCGCTCAACCCATGAGCCGGTTCAATTTCATCTGGCTCAATGACCAAATAAACCAAGCGACTTAGCCTAGATCACAATTGAACCCTAAGGTTCTTGATCTGACCGTTGATCTCTTGACGCTTCTGATCTCACCGATCTAGCATCTATTCTCTCAATCGAAGCTTACCGATCTGAAGCCCTAATCAATCAAACATGATCAGACTAGATCTCACTTACAATCAGAGATTAAATCCCTTTAAACTGAACCCAAATAATTCAGTCCACACGATCTGACTTAAGTAAGCCATATCATCAAATTGTGCGACCCTGAGGGTTTCCTTCAATGTCGGTAACGATAACTTACGTCATCACGATCAGTGAGAGGTATCTAGCAACACATCACTGTCTCCCGATAGAAAGAAAGGAGTCTTCCAAGACTACACCCAAACCACAGCACAAGTGTGAATCAACTCACAAGGCATGCATATTTCTTTTGCCACTGGATGTTATTATTGGACAAGCGTGTCAAGCTTGTAACTCCAATATGATGAGCATGATTAGATCAGATGAACATAGTCACCTGGGTATGGCCATACACTTTCTCAATCATCTCATCCAGGGGGCCCCTTTAGATCATCACACTCCTTAAACAAGGAGACGGCAATCCTTTATCTATCACTAGTGCCCTAACCTGACTCAAGCTCATTATCCAAGATAGTCTATAATCATTATGTTTCAAATGATATTGAACTACCTCAAAACAATGACAATCATCATTTAGAAAACACAAGTGATCTCAAGTCAGAGGAAATGTGCCACTTGTTACATTCAAGGATTATTCACATTGTGACAAGCAATTGAATATCCTAGTAGGGTCTGTCCAGTACATCCAATGCACCCATGAGTCTACATCTTATTCCATGCTTGAAGCATCCTATAAGATTAGAACACATATTAGTCTTAACCATATCAAGGCTGTCTCATGTTCACCAAGATATATCGACTAGGGACTTTACTGCATGTCAGCCTAGCTGAACAGCATTGAGACATTATTCAGAAGTACACTTATTACTGCAGATAAGGTAACAAACTGAATAATAACCATGCCTTTATAAACACAAGAGTTTATTACATGATACTTTTACAATCCCAAGGCCTCAAACATTAGCCTTAAGGGCATACCCCAACAATCTCCCACTTGCACTTAATCTAATGGTTGAGAAATCTCAAACCCATATTATTACAGTGCTTCTCATGCTTCTGCTGCGCCAGAGGCTTGGTAAGCGGGTCTGCCAGATTGTCATCTGTATGAACCTTGCACACTTTGATCTCGCCACGATCAATGATCTCCCTGATCAAATGAAACCGTCTCTGTATGTGCTTGGACTTCTGGTGCGACCATGGTTCCTTTGCTTGTGCTATTGCTCCAGTGTTATCACAGAAGATAACCAAAGGATCTGCACTCGAAGGAACGACACCAAGTTCTCTCACGAACTTACGAATCCACACTGCCTCCTTGGATGCTTCCGAGGCTGCAACATACTCGGCTTCTGTTGTGGAATCAGCAACAGTTGACTGTTTGAAACTCTTCCACACCACTGCTCCACCATTCAAGCTAAAAACATTGCCTGATTGCGATCGGAAATCATCCTGGTCAGACTGGAACGAAGCGTCAGTATATCCTCTATACTGAGTTCTTCCTGACCACCATATATCAAGAACATATCTTTGGTCCTCCGCAGATATTTTAAAATGTTCTTGACTGCAATCCAGTGCGCCATACCTGGATTACTTTGGAACCGACTGGTCACGCTTAACCCGTAAGCGACGTCAGGGCGAGTACACAACATCGCATACATTATGGACCCAATAGCCGAAGCATAAGGCGTATTGTCCATTTCATCTTTCTCAGTCTGTGTTTGCGGACACTGACTCTTCGAAAGATTCAGACCATGTCTGACTGGAAGATATCCTCTTTTAGAATTCTCTAAATGAAATCTTTCCAGGACTTTATCGATGTAAGTACTCTGGCACAGCCCGAGAAGCCTCTTAGATCTATCCCTATAGATCTTCACACCTAATACATAGGCTGCTTCTCCTAAATCTTTCATCTGGAAACATTTCCTTAGCCATGCCTTAACCGCATGCATTTCAGGAATGTCATTTCCAATGATCAAGATATAATCGACGTAGAGGACTAGGAAAGTAATTACGCTCCCACTAAACCTCTTATATACACACGGGTCATCTTCGTTCTTGATGAAACCAAATTCACTGATTGATTCATCAAAACGAATATTCCAGCTTCTTGATGCTTGTTTAAGTCCATAAATAGACCTCTTTAACTTGCATATTTTATGACGATCTGATGGATTAGTGAAACCTTCAGGTTGTGTCATATACACATCCTCATCCAGATTTCCATTCAGGAAAGCTGTCTTCACATCCATCTGCCAGATCTCATAATCGTAATATGCTGCTATCGCGAAAAGAATCCGAATAGACTTAAACATGGCTACAGGAGAGAAAGTTTCATCATAATCTATCCCGTAGATTTGTTTGAAACCTTTCGCAACTAGCCTGCCTTTATAGGTAACCACGTTACCATCCATGTCAATCTTCTTCTTGAAGATCCATTTACAGCCTATAGGGATTACTCCCGGAGGCGGATCAACCAAATCCCAAACTTGGTTATCTGACATGGAGTCCATCTCGGCTCGCATAGCTTCAAGCCATCTCGCTGACTCCGGTCCACTGACCGCATCCGCATAAGTGAGGGGTTCATCATTATCAATGATGTAGACTCCGTCATAGCGCTCAGGCTGTCGACGGATCCTTCCCGATCTTCGCGGTTCCCGTGATATCTGAGCCTCAGGTTGTTCAATAACCTGTTATACCGGCTCAGGCTCATCCAACTGTGCTTGAGCACTTTGTCCTTCCTCTGGATTCTCATCCAACTTTATTTCTCTCCCACTGGCCTCTTGGAGAAGAAACTCCCTCTCAAGAAATATGGCCGTCCGAGCAACAAATACCTTGTTCTCTTTGGGATCGTAGAAATAATAACCCTTAGTTTCCTTAGGGTAACCGACAAAGATACATTTGTCAGATCTGCTCTCTAGTTTCCCAGAGGCGAGCTTTTTAACATAAGCCTCGCAGCCCCAGATCCTGATAAATGTCAAGCTCGGCTGTTTCCCACACCATAATTCATATGGGGTCTTTGAAACTGCCTTGGATAGCACTCGGTTTAGTACCTTTGCAGCTGTCTCCAGTGCAAATCCCCAAAAGGAGTAAGGAAGAGTAGCCTGACTCATCATGGAACGAACCATATCAAGTAGGGTTCTGTTCCTCCTCTCGGACACACCATTCCATTACGGTGTTCCTGGCGGAGTGAGCTATGAGATAATCCCACACTCCTTTAGATAGTCATTAAATTCTCGACTTAGGTATTCTCCACCTCGATCAGAACGAAGTGCCTTGATATTTCGGCCTAGCTGATTTTGTACTTCATTCTTGAACTCTTTGAACTTGTCAAAAGATTCACTTTTATGTCTCATCAAATAGACATAACCATATCTACTGAAATCATCAGTAAATGTGATGAAGTATTGATAGCCACCTCTGGCATGTTTACTAAATGGCCCACACACATCACTGTGTATAAGGTCAAGCAAACCTGAAGCCCTTTGACCTTTGTGAGGAAAAGGTGACTTCGTCATTTTACCCATTAAACAAGCTTTGCATGTATCAATCTCCTCATAGTGTTGGGGTATGCCCTTAAGGCTAATGTTTGAGGCCTTGGGATTGTATAAGTATCATGTAATAAACTCTTGTGTTTATAAAAGGCATGGTTATTATTCAGGTTGTTATCTTGTCTGCTGTAATGAGAGTACTTCTGAATAATGTCTCAAAGCTGTTCAGCTAGGCTGACAGGCTATAAGTCCTTAGTCGAGATATCTTGGTGAACATGAGACAGCCTTGATATGGTTAAGACTAATATGTGTTCTAATCTTATAGGATGCTTCGAGCATGGAATAAGATGTAGACTCATGGGTACATTGGATGTACTGGACAGACCCTACTAGGATATTCAGTTGGTTGTCACAATGTGAATATTCCTTGTATGCATCAAGTGGCACATGTCCTTTGACTTGAGATCACTTGTGTTTCTAAATGATGAATGTCATTATTTTGAGGTAGTTCAATATCATTTGAAAGATAATGATTATAGACTATCTTGGATAATGATCATGAGTCAGGTTAGGACACTAGTGATAGATATAGGATTGCCGTCTCCTTGTTCAAGGAGTGTGATGTTCTAAAGGGCCCCCCTATATGAGATGATTGAGATAGTGTATGGCCATACCCAGATGACTATGATCATCTGATCTAATCATGCTCATCGTATTGGAGTTACAGGCTTGACATGCTTGTCCAATAAGAACATCCAGTGGCAAAGGAAACATGCATGCCTCGTGAGTTTGATTCACACTTGAGCTGTGTTTTGGGTGTAGTCTTGGAAGACTCTTTCCTTTATATCGGGAGACAGTGATGTGTTGCTAGATACCCCTCACTGATCGTGATAACGTAAGTTATCGTTACCGACATTTAAAGGAAACCCTTAGGGTCGCACAATGTGATGATATGGCTTACTTAAGTCAGATCGTGTGGACTGAATTCTTTGGGTTCAGTTTAAAGGGAAATAAACTCTGATTGTAAGTGAGATCTGGTCTGATCATGTTTGATTGATTAGGGCTTGAGATCGGTAAGCTTCGATCGAGAGAGTTGATGCTAGATCGGTGAGATCAAGAGCATCAGGAGATGGACGGTTGGATCTGGAACCTTAGGGTTTGATATGGTCTAGACCAAGTGGCTTGGCTCAATTTGCGTTTTGAACCAACTCTAATTGAACCGGTTCACTATGTGATCGCTTGGTTCAATGAGAGGTTCAATGCAAGGAAGTTTCGAACGTTCACTTGGAGTGAACGCTTAAGCCATTGAGACTTACCTATTTTGGAAGGCGGTTTTCGATAATGAAAGAAAAACGCTTCCATGTGGTAACGTGGAAGGCTGGTCTCAACGCCTTGCATCTTTCGCTTGAGGGTGATCGACGAGAAGGTGGTTTTGGACAAGGAGCTCTCGGCCAAAGGATCATCTCATCCCTTGCATACGACAACCCTTGAAGGACCTTGCTAGCACAAGGATCTCCAAGGAGCAAGCACATCATCTTGTGTGCGTCAACTAGGGAGAAGATCCCTTTCGATCTTTCTCTTCCAAGTCGCCATCTTCTTCATGGCTTTGGTAAAGATCTAAACTCCATCTCGTTGATCATATTATCTTGCTAAGATCCATGAAAACCCTAGCTTCCGCTTGAAAGTTTTGATGCGCCACCCTAAAGGGTTTTTCGCCCCCCTCTTGAAAGGGGTTTCATATGCATGCGCTCCCCCTTGAAGGGGACCCTTCAATTGGTATCAGAGGATGTTGAAGCTTGGTAATATGATTGCGTGAGATAATTTTTGTGATCCTTGGTTGCGCATCTACATGTATGTTGATCTTGTTTGACATATGTTAACTCTTCATGCGTGTATACTAGATGATAGTATGTTTCTATTTGCGCATGTATGTAGGTTGCGGTTATAGCATGTTGTTGTTGTTTTTCACAAAACCCTAAATGACATGCGCGCCCAACTAGATCTAAGATGCACCTATAATAAACCCTTAGATGGGTTGATAGGGTTGAAAGCTTCATCTAGAATGGATCAAACTAGTCTGATCAGACCATCTGACAGCCTAGATGGGTTGACCAGATAGCACCTGTGCGCAAGCATGAGGTGGCTATAGGTTGACTGCATCAAAGGTGTGTAGCGAGGTCTGGTTGAGACAACCAATGAACACTCTTGAGTTAGGCCCGGGGTCACACCCGCTTGCCAAAACTCTTGAAGGTGGTTCAGCCCTTGGCGCATGCATGGTTGACCATTAGGTCAACTCGGGTCAGTTAGGACTCGGTGCATGCAAGGGCACAGGATCTAACTAGATGGATGAGTGGATCCCTATCAATGGACCATTGTAAGGTTGTAGGGCACATAAGGAAATTAATATTGATGCCTATGGGGTTTTCAAAAATTTAATTTCTTGATTGGATCACATGATGATTGATGCCATGATGCTTGTCTATTTATTCTTATGTGGACTGCCCATGTTAAATGTGTGCTGTGCTGGGGCCTGCGTGCCTGGAATCAAACTTGTAAATTATTTTGTGATCTGCGAATCACATTTGTACTTAATTTATAATGTATAATTGACCTGCGAGTCAAACTTGTCTAGATAGATCAAATTGTATTTGATTAGACAAGAGCACAAAGGCACACATCAGAGGAGCATTCACCTGGTGGCGCACCTGAGGTGCTCTTGGCGCTAGGGCCCTGGGTTGGACCAGATGAGATGCAAATGAGCTCAAGTGAAGACTTAAGTAAAATTAAGGTCTTACTAGGGTTCATGGGCTTTTACCACATAAGATCATGCTTTCTATTTATTGCTTAAATAATTAGAATTGCATGTGTTTATCTTCTGCTATCACCATAGGCCTTGTATGATAGTTAAGAAGATAAAAGACCGTTAAAATCCAACGCTAATATATCAAGCACGTAATGCCTTCTGGCGCGAAACCTCACTGTTCTGACTATCGTTGGAGCCGTGTTGAACCCACTCAGTGGGCACGTCCATCTATCTTCAGACAGTGCGGGATTACACCTGCGTGTTACAGAGTAGGGATTTATCCCTTCTCGTTGCTCAGCATAGCACGTGGTGGTCCAGGGAGTAGGTCAGGTCAGCTTGACCATGTAGACTACATATGTGGCGCATATGGTAATGCATGGAGGCAGCCATCTGTGGGGTCAGAGACTGTGTTGTACCAACTCAGTTGGCACAGTCTGCTGGATTGCCCAGATGAAGGGGAATCGCACGGGTTGGTGATTGGCTGGGACAGCCTACCAGAAATTAATGCTTGTCATCTCTGTGCATCTTATCTCGCCTGAGCGGGACGCGGAGACCAAGTATGAAATCTGGATCCCATCTCACTAAAAGAGTGTTACTCTTTCGGACTGTTTTCTGGATTTTTCAGTCAGACAAAATAGTGAGAAAAAGAATCTTTCTTAAAGTCCTGGATTGATTCTGAACATTGATACTGACCTTGCTGTTCTTGCATTGTTGTAGATTCCTGCAGCAACGAACACCATGAGCTTCAATGTGCGATCCCTACTGGAAAGGGAGAAGTTTGCTGGGCCGAACTTCTCTGACTGGTTCGGACACCTTAAGATCGTTCTTAAGGCAGAGAGGAAACTGTATGTCCTCGAGACGGCAATACCGCCGCAGCCCGCTGCGAACACCGCAAGGGCGGTTCGTGATGCCTATGAAAAGCACGTCAATGATAGCATTGATGTCGCTTGCCTGATGCTAGCGTCTATGACGCCACCGCTGCAGCGTCAGCATGAGGATATGTCGGCTATAGAGATTATAGCGAACCTCAAGATGCTGTATGCTGCACAGGCGAGGACAGAACGCTATAATCTGACGAAGCTCTTCTTTCAGAGCAAACTAGCTGAGGGGAGCCCAGTGGGAGCTCACGTGCTCAAGATGATTGGGCACAAGGAGGCTCTGGAGAAACTGGGGCATACCGTCAACCAGGAGCTTGCTGTAGATATTATTCTGCAGTCTCTTCCGCCTTCTTTCGATGCGTTCATCATTAACTTTAATATGAACAAAATCGATTGTACGCCGGCAGAGCTGCTGAATATGCTCTTGACTACTGAGGAAACTCTGAAGGGCAAGCCTTCAACCTCTGTCTTAATGGTTCCTTTTAGGAACAAGAAGAAGGGGAAGAAGGGCAAGGCCCCTGTCAAGAACTACAGTAAGGCTCTGAAACAGAAGGTCAAGCGGTCCAAGGACAACAGGTGTTTCCACTGTGGCCAGCTGGGTCACTGGAAAAAGGACTGTAAAGCGCTCCAAGGAGATAAGAGGGGAAGCATCGCTTCTGGCTCAGGTATATACGTGACGGAAGTCATGGTTTCATCTTCTTCTATTTCATGGGTGTTGGACACTGCATGTGGAGTTCACATTTGTTCAAATGTACAGGAACTCAAGAGAAGAAGGCAGGTGGGACAGCATGAGGTAGACCTACGCGTTGGAAACGGGGCACGGGTTGCTGCTGTTGCTGTAGGAGACTATTTCATTTCTTTACCATCTGGCATTGTATTGGAATTAAACAATTGTTATTTTGTACCGAGTATCACCAAGAATATTATCTCTATTCCTGCTCTTGTCAGGAAAGGATTTGCCTTTGAATGCAATATTTCAAAGTGTGTTTTATCTGTAGATAATATTGTGTATGCAACTGGTTCAATTAACAATGGGTTATACATGTTGGACATGGAAAATTCTATACAAAACATTGATAATATGAAAGCCAAGTATGCTGATGACAGCACCTTGCTATGGCATAGTCGTTTAGGCCATATAAACGAGAAACGCATTAAGCGGTTGCATGATCATGGACTGCTGGGATCTTTCTCCTATGAGGAGTTTGATACATGCAAAGCTTGTTTGATGGGTAAAATGACGAAGTCTCCTTTTCCTAACAAAGGTCAAAGGGCTTCAGGTTTACTTGACCTCATACACAGTGATGTGTGTGGGCCATTTAGTAAACATGCCAGAGGTGGCTATCAGTACTTCATTACCTTTACTGATGATTTCAGTAGGTATGGGTATGTCTATCTAATGAGACATAAAAGTGAATCTTTTGACAAGTTCAAAGAGTTCAAAAATGAAGTACAAAATCAGTTAGGCCGAAATATCAAGGCACTTCGTTCTGATCGAGGTGGAGAATACCTAAGTCGAGAATTTACTGACTATCTGAAAGAGTGTGGGATTATCTCACAGCTCACTCCGCCAGGAACACCGCAATGGAATGGTGTGTCCGAGAGGAGAAATAGAACGTTACTTGACATGGTTCGTTCTATGATGAGTCAGGCTACTCTTCCATACTCCTTTTGGGGTTTTGCACTGGAAACAGCTGCAAAGGTACTAAACCGAGTGCCATCCAAGGCAGTTTCAAAGACGCCATATGAGTTATGGTATGGGAAACAGCCTAGCTTGACATTTATCAGGATCTGGGGTTGCGAGGCTTATGTCAAAAAGCTCGCCTCTGGGAAACTGGAGAGCAGATCTGAGAAATGCATCTTTGTCGGTTACCCTAAGGAAACTAAGGGTTATTATTTCTACGATCCCAAAGAGAACAAGGTTTTTGTTGCTCGGACGGCTATATTTCTTGAGAAGGAATTTCTTCTGCAAGAGGCCAGTGGGAGAGAAATAAAGCTGGATGAGAATCCAGAGGAAGGACAAAGTAGTCAAGTGCAGTTGGATGAGCCAGAGCCAGTGGATCAGGTTATTGAACAACCTGAGGCTCAGATATCACGGGAACCGCGAAGATCGGGAAGGATCCGTCGACAGCCTGAGCGCTATGACGGAGTCTACATCATTGATAATGATGAACCCCTC
Source organism: Costus lasius (assembly GCA_027563935.2). NCBI lineage: Eukaryota > Viridiplantae > Streptophyta > Magnoliopsida > Zingiberales > Costaceae > Costus > Costus lasius. The sequence continues at coordinate 100,658,857 of CM050448.1, forward strand.
ACCTATGCGGATGCGGTCAGTGGACCGGAGTCAGCTAGATGGCTTGATGCTATGCGAGCCGAGATGGACTCCATGTCAGATAACCAAGTCTGGGCTTTGGTTGATCCGCCTCCGGGAGTAATCCCTATAGGCTGTAAATGGATCTTCAAGAAGAAGATTGACATGGATGGTAACGTGGTTACCTATAAAGGCAGGCTAGTTGCGAAAGGTTTCAAACAAATCTACGGGATAGATTATGATGAAACTTTCTCACCTGTAGCCATGTTTAAGTCTATTCGGATTCTTTTCGCGATAGCTGCGTATTACGATTATGAGATCTGGCAGATGGATGTGAAAACAGCTTTCCTTAATGGAAATCTGGATGAGGATGTGTATATGACACAACCTGAGGGTTTCACTAATCCAGCAGATCGTCATAAAATATGCAAGTTAAAGAAATCCATTTATGGATTGAAACAAGCATCTAGAAGCTGGAATATTCGTTTCGATGAATCAATCTCTGAGTTTGGTTTCATCAAGAACGAAGATGACCCGTGTGTATATAAGAGGTTTAGTGGGAGCGTAATTACATTCCTAATCCTCTACGTCGATGATATCTTAATCATTGGAAATGATATTCCTGAACTGCATGCGGTTAAAGCATGGTTAGGAAAATGTTTCCAGATGAAAGATCTAGGAGAAGCAGCCTATGTGTTAGGTGTGAAGATCTACCGGGATAGATCTAAGAGGCTTCTCGGGCTGTGCCAAAGTACTTACATCGATAAAGTCCTGGAGAGATTCCATTTAGAGAAGTCTAAACGTGGATATCTTCCAGTCAGACATGGTCTGAATCTTTCGAAGAGTCAGTGTCCACAAACACAGACTGAGAAAGATGAAATGGACAATACGCCTTATGCTTCGGCTATTGGGTCCATTATGTATGCGATGTTGTGTACTCGCCCAGACGTCGCTTACGGGTTAAGCGTGACCAGTCGATTCCAAAGTAATCCAGGTTTGGCACACTGGATTGCGGTCAAGAACATTATAAAATATCTGCGGAGGACCAAAGATATGTTCTTGATATATGGTGGTCAGGAAGAACTCAGTATAGAGGGATATACTGACGCTTCATTCCAGTCAGACCAGGATGATTTCCGATCGCAATCAGGCTATGTCTTTAGCTTGAATGGTGGAGCAGTGGTGTGGAAGAGTTTCAAACAGTCAACTGTTGCTGATTCCACAACAGAAGCCGAGTATGTTGCAGCCTCGGAAGCATCCAAGGAGGCAGTGTGGATTCGTAAGTTCGTGAGAGAACTTGGTGTTGTTCCTTCGAGTGCAGATCCTTTGGTTATCTTCTGTGATAACACTGGAGCAATCGCACAAGCAAAGGAACCACGGTCGCACCAGAAGTCCAAGCACATACAGAGACGGTTTCACTTGATCCGGGAGATCATTGATCGAGGCGAGATCAAAATATGCAAGGTTCATACAGATGACAATCTGGCAGACCCGCTTACCAAGCCTCTGGCGCAGCAGAAGCATGAGAAGCACTGTAATAATATGGGTTTGAGATTTCTCAACCATTAGATTAAGTGCAAGTGGGAGATTGTTGGGGTATGCCCTTAAGGCTAATGTTTGAGGCCTTGGGATTGTATAAGTATCATGTAATAAACTCTTGTGTTTATAAAAGGCATGGTTATTATTCAGGTTGTTATCTTGTCTGCTGTAATGAGAGTACTTCTGAATAATGTCTCAAAGCTGTTCAGCTAGGCTGACAGGCTATAAGTCCTTAGTCGAGATATCTTGGTGAACATGAGACAGCCTTGATATGGTTAAGACTAATATGTGTTCTAATCTTATAGGATGCTTCGAGCATGGAATAAGATGTAGACTCATGGGTACATTGGATGTACTGGACAGACCCTACTAGGATATTCAGTTGGTTGTCACAATGTGAATATTCCTTGTATGCATCAAGTGGCACATGTCCTTTGACTTGAGATCACTTGTGTTTCTAAATGATGAATGTCATTATTTTGAGGTAGTTCAATATCATTTGAAAGATAATGATTATAGACTATCTTGGATAATGATCATGAGTCAGGTTAGGACACTAGTGATAGATATAGGATTGCCGTCTCCTTGTTCAAGGAGTGTGATGTTCTAAAGGGCCCCCCTATATGAGATGATTGAGATAGTGTATGGCCATACCCAGATGACTATGATCATCTGATCTAATCATGCTCATCGTATTGGAGTTACAGGCTTGACATGCTTGTCCAATAAGAACATCCAGTGGCAAAGGAAACATGCATGCCTCGTGAGTTTGATTCACACTTGAGCTGTGTTTTGGGTGTAGTCTTGGAAGACTCTTTCCTTTATATCGGGAGACAGTGATGTGTTGCTAGATACCCCTCACTGATCGTGATAACGTAAGTTATCGTTACCGACATTTAAAGGAAACCCTTAGGGTCGCACAATGTGATGATATGGCTTACTTAAGTCAGATCGTGTGGACTGAATTCTTTGGGTTCAGTTTAAAGGGAAATAAACTCTGATTGTTAGTGAGATCTGGTCTGATCATGTTTGATTGATTAGGGCTTGAGATCGGTAAGCTTCGATCGAGAGAGTTGATGCTAGATCGGTGAGATCAAGAGCATCAGGAGATGGACGGTTGGATCTGGAACCTTAGGGTTTGATATGGTCTAGACCAAGTGGCTTGGCTCAATTTGCGTTTTGAACCAACTCTAATTGAACCGGTTCACTATGTGATCGCTTGGTTCAATGAGAGGTTCAATGCAAGGAAGTTTCGAACGTTCACTTGGAGTGAACGCTTAAGCCATTGAGACTTACCTATTTTGGAAGGCGGTTTTCGATAATGAAAGAAAAACGCTTCCATGTGGTAACGTGGAAGGCTGGTCTCAACGCCTTGCATCTTTCGCTTGAGGGTGATCGACGAGAAGGTGGTTTTGGACAAGGAGCTCTCGGCCAAAGGATCATCTCATCCCTTGCATACGACAACCCTTGAAGGACCTTGCTAGCACAAGGATCTCCAAGGAGCAAGCACATCATCTTGTGTGCGTCAACTAGGGAGAAGATCCCTTTCGATCTTTCTCTTCCAAGTCGCCATCTTCTTCATGGCTTTGGTAAAGATCTAAACTCCATCTCGTTGATCATATTATCTTGCTAAGATCCATGAAAACCCTAGCTTCCGCTTGAAAGTTTTGATGCGCCACCCTAAAGGGTTTTTCGCCCCCCTCTTGAAAGGGGTTTCATATGCATGCGCTCCCCCTTGAAGGGGACCCTTCACATAGGAGAATGATCCCAGCAGTCCATTATCATGCAGCCGCTTAATGCGTTTCTCGTTAATATGGCCTAAACGACTATGCCATAGCAAGGTGCTGTCATCAGCATACTTGGCTTTCTTATTATCAATGTTGTGTATAGAACATTCCATGTCCAACATGAATAAGCCATTGTTAATTGAACCAGTTTCATAAACAATATTATCTAAAGACAAAACACACTTTGAAATATTGCATTCAAAGGAAAAACCCTTCCTGACAAGAGCAGGAATGGAGATAATATTCTTAGTAATGCTGGGAACAAAGTAACAACTGTTTAGTTCTAATACAAGTCCAGATGGCAAAGAGATGAAATAGTCTCCTACAGCAACAGCAGCAACCCGTGCCCCGTTTCCAACTCGTAGGTCCACCTCATGCTGTCCCACCTGTCTTCTTCTCTTGAGTTCCTGTACATTTGAACAAATGTGAACTCCACATGCAGTGTCCAACACCCATGATATAGAAGAAGAAGATATCATGACTTCAGTCACAAATATACCTGAGCCAGAAGCGATGCTTCCCTTCTTGTCTCCTTGGAGCGCTTTACAGTCCTTTTTCCAGTGACCTAGCTGGCCACAGTGGAAACATCTGTATTCCTTGGACCGCTTGACCTTTTGCTTCAGAGCCTTGCTGTAGCTCTTGACAGGGGCCTTGCCCTTCTTCCCCTTCTTCTTGTTCCTTGAAGGAACCATTAAGACAGAGGTTGAAGGCTTTCCCTTCAGAGTCTCCTCAGTAGTCAAGAGCATATTCAGCAGCTCTGCCGGCGTACAATCGATTTTGTTCATATTAAAGTTAATAATGAATGCATCGAAAGAGGGCGGGAGAGACTGCAGAATAATATCTACAGCAAGCTCCTGATTGATGGTATGCCCCAGTTTCTCTAGAGCTTCTTTGTGCCCAATCATTTTGAGCATGTGAGCTCCCACTGGGCTCCCTTCAGCCAGTTTGCTCTGAAAGAAAAGCTTTGTCAGATTATAGCGTTCTGTCCTCGCCTGTGCAGCATACAGCATCTTGAGGTTCGCTATAATCTCTATAGCCGACATATCCTCATGCTGACGCTGCAGCGGTGGCGTCATAGACGCTAGCATCAGGCAAGCGACATCAATGCTATCATTGACGTGCTTTTCGTAGGCTTCCCGAACCGCCCTTGCGGCGTTCGGAGCGGGTTGAGGCGGTATTGCCGTCTCAAGGACATACAGTTTCCTCTCTGCCTTAAGAACGATCTTATTGTGTCCGAACCAGTCTGAGAAGTTTGGCCCAGCAAACTTCTCCCTTTCCAGTAGGGATCGCACATTGAAGTTCATGGTGTTCGTTGCTGTAGGAATCTACAACAATGCAAGAACAGCAAGGTCAGTATCAATGTTTAGAATCAATCCAGGACTTAAGAAAGATTCTTTTCTCACTATTTTATCTGGCTGAAAAATCTAGCAAAACAGCCCAAAAGAGTAACACTCTTTTAGTGAGATGGGATCCAGATTTCATACTTGGTCTCCGCGTCCCGCTCGGGCGAGATAAGATGCACAGAGAGTACAAGCACTAATTTCTGGTAGGCAGTCCCTGCCAATCGCCAACCCGTGCGATTCCCCTTCATCTGGGCAATCCAGCAGACTGTGCCAACTGAGTTGGTACAACACAGTCTCTGACCCCACAGATGGCTGCCTCCATGTGCTACCATATGCGCCATATATGTAGCCTACATGGTCAAGCTGACCCGACCTACTCCCTGGACCACCACGTGCTATGCTGAGCAACGAGAAGCGATAAATCCCTTCTCTGTAACACGCAGGTGTAATCCCGCACCGTCTGAAGATAGATGGACGTGCCCACTGAGTGGGTACAACACGGCTCCAACGATAATCAGAACAGTGAGGTTTCACGTCAGAAGGCTTACGAGCTTGATATTTAATCGTTGGATTTTAACGGTCTTTTATCTTCTTCACTATCATGCAATTCCTATGGTGATAGCAGAAGATAAACTAATCATGCAATTCTAATATTTAAACAATAAAAGAAAGCATGGATCTTATGTGGTAAAAGCCCATAAGCCTAAGTTAGACCTTAATATCATTTAAGTCTTCACTAGCTTTTCTTCATGGGTCTTTTGCTGCTCATCTGGCCCAAATCAGGGCCCAAGCGCCAACTGCAGCTCAGGTGCGCCCACCAGGTAAATGCGCCTGTCCTAGGGTCGAACCCTAGACCTCCCACCTGGTCAAGCCAGTGCTGCATGCGCCTCTACCAAGTGTGCTCTGTGCTCTTGTCTAATTAAATTACAATTTAACTATCTAGACAAGATTGACACGCAGGTCAATTTCACATTATAAATTAATTAAACTGTGACTCGCAGATCACAAAAATAAAATAATTTACAATCACAACCCAGGCACGCAGGCCCCAGCACAGCACACATTAAACATGGGCAGCCCACATAAGATTAAATAAACAAACATATGGCATCCAATCAACATGTGATCTAATAAGAAAAAAAAAATTTTGAAAACCCCATTGGCCTCAATTTTAATTTTCTTATATGCCCTACAACCTTACAACGGTCCATCAATAGGGATCCACTCATCCAATCTAGTCAGATCCAGTGCCCTTGCATGCACCAAGTCTTAACTGACTTGTGTCGACCCAGTGGTCAACTATGCATGCGTTTAGGGCTGAACGACCACTATGAGGTCTGGCAAACGGGTGTGAGCCCGGGCCTAACTCATGTGCGTTCAACATTCGTCTCAACCAGACATCGCTACACGCCTGTGATGCAGTCGACCTATAGCCACCACTTGCTTGCGCAATGGTGCTATCTGGTCGACCCATCTAGGCTGTCAGATGGTCTGATCAGACTAGTTGGATCTAATCTCTAGGATGACTTCAACCCTACTAACCCGTCTAAGGGTTTATAGTAGGCGCTTAGTCTAATGATAGGCGCGCAAGTGATATACGTTTGGATAAAACATCAACAACAAAGATGCGCTAACATCATACATGCGCAAACATGAAAAACATATGTAATCATTTTCGCATGTAACCAATAGATCTAAGCATTTTGCGCAAACATGGATCACAAAATTATCATCAAGCAATCATATGCATATAGAGAAACCTATGCTCTGATACCAATTGAAGGACCCCTTTCAAGAGGGGGGCGAAACCCTATTGGTGGCGCAAGTATAAAATTTCGCATGGAAGCTAGGGTTTCAAGAGATCTTAATATCGCATATGATCAACTTTCACACATTAGAAATAACAAGAGAAGGATCCATACCATCGCCATCTCTTGGATGGTGTCTTGGAAGGAGAGACCAAGAGAGATCTCCTCCAAAGGTGACGCACACAATTGATGTCACCTACTTTCCTTGGTGCTCCTTGTGCTAGCAAGGCTCCAAGAAGTGCTTGTCGAATGGAAGGGAAGGAGACCTTCTTTGCTTGGCGATTTCTTGCTCCTACTTTTGTCCACCTTCACTACGCAAGATGAATGCTTTAGGCGATGAGAGAGCGAGATGCGAGCAAGAGTGTCACGCAACTCATGAACGTGGAGGCGTTTTTCTATCTTGGAAACGCATCTTCCAAAAATAGCAAAACCATAAGTTCATGCGTTCATGCGATCATGAACAAACCGCATTTACCTCTTCTCTTTGAACCATGCGCTCAACCCATGAGCCGGTTCAATTTCATTTGGCTCAATGACCAAATAAACCAAGCGACTTAGCCTAGATCACAATTGAACCCTAAGGTTCTTGATCTGACCGTTGATCTCTTGACGCTTCTGATCTCACCGATCTAGCATCTATTCTCTCAATAGAAGCTTACCGATCTGAAGCCCTAATCAATCAAACATGATCAGACTAGATCTCACTTACAATCAGAGATTAAATCCCTTTAAACTGAACCCAAATAATTCAGTCCACACGATCTGACTTAAGTAAGCCATATCATCAAATTGTGCGACCCTGAGGGTTTCCTTCAATGTCGGTAATGATAACTTACGTCATCACGATCAGTGAGAGGTATCTAGCAACACATCACTGTCTCCCGATAGAAAGAAAGGAGTCTTCCAAGACTACACCCAAACCACAGCACAAGTGTGAATCAACTCACAAGGCATGCATATTTCTTTTGCCACTGGATGTTCTTATTGGACAAGCGTGTCAAGCTTGTAACTCCAATATGATGAGCATGATTAGATTAGATGAACATAGTCACCTGGGTATGGCCATACACTTTCTCAATCATCTCATCCAGGGGGCCCCTTTAGATCATCACACTCCTTAAACAAGGAGACGGCAATCCTTTATCTATCACTAGTGCCCTAACCTGACTCAAGCTCATTATCCAAGATAGTCTATAATCATTATGTTTCAAATGATATTGAATTACCTCAAAACAATGACAATCATCATTTAGAAAACACAAGTGATCTCAAGTCAGAGGAAATGTGCCACTTGTTACATTCAAGGATTATTCACATTGTGACAAGCAATTGAATATCCTAGTAGGGTCTGTCCAGTACATCCAATGCACCCATGAGTCTACATCTTATTCCATGCTCGAAGCATCCTATAAGATTAGAACACATATTAGTCTTAACCATATCAAGGCTGTCTCATGTTCACCAAGATATATCGACTAAGGACTTTACTGCATGTCAGCCTAGCTGAACAGCATTGAGACATTATTCAGAAGTACACTTATTACTGCAGATAAGGTAACAAACTGAATAATAACCATGCCTTTATAAACACAAGAGTTTATTACATGATACTTTTACAATCCCAAGGACTCAAACATTAGCCTTAAGGGCACACCCCAACAGTGAGTGGCACCTAGCAGTGCATTGCTGCTACCCAGGTCATTGAAATGGATATCGACATCGACATCCCCATCATCGCAACTAGGTATAGATGCATTACAGTCCCTTTGCCGAACTGATATCCGATTGGACAAGTGTGTCACCACTTGTTTTCACCCAATCACATGGCTATGACTAAAACAGGTTCTCACCTGGGTATGGCCATACACTCTCAGTCATAGAACCATAGAGGAGCTCCATGGATATCATACTTCCCTAAGGAAGGGGAAAATCCTATGTCTATCCATTGACCTTCTCATATGGGTGGTGACATGCTCAATGACAACCGTTATGACCTCCCAACTACGGCGAGGTGTTAGGTTGTATCAAAGCAAATCCCTAACAATACAGAATGGCCAATGACATCAAGTCAAGGGATCAATGCATCTCCTATTACTTGTGAGGATAACTCATGACACCAAGTCATAGCCTCACAGCGGGTCTATCCAGTATATCCTCCAATGATATACCCATGTGTCTGCGTTAGCAGCATGTGCCTAACCAGCCCACATACCAGTCTCACAACTACCATAACTGTCTCATATCCACTAAGGTACATCGACTAGGGACTATAGTTTGAGCACAGATCCAATCTGTCTGCAGGGACATTATCATGTTAGTACATATGCGCAGATGTAAACAAACATAGATAACAACAATACCAGAATGATATATATATGAATATCAGAGTCAAGTAGTACAAAGATGGACCAAAACTAGGTCCTAGGGCATATACACCAACAATCTCCCACTTGCACTAAGACCTAGAGGTTAAGCAACCTCAACCCCATATCTCTAGTACGACCATCATGCTTCTACTGCGCCAAAGCCTTGGTCAGTGGGTCTGCTAGATTGCTCTCTGTGTCTACTCTGCTAATCTTGACATTACCTCGATCAATGATCTCTCTGATCAGGCGAAATCTCCTGAGTATGTGTTTGGACCTTTGATGAGACCGTGGTTCCTTAGCATGTGCAGTTCCCATTATTGTCACAGTAGAGCTCAATGGGATCCATTGCACTTGGAACCACCTGAAGTTCAGAAAAGAACTTCCTGATCCAAATGGCTTCATTGGCTGCCTCAGAAGCAACCACATACTCAGCTTCGGTTGTAGAATTAGCTATGGTGGATTGCTTGAAGCTCTTCCAGCATACAGCACCTCCAACCATCTTAAACAAATAGCCGGTCTGCGATCTGAAGTCGTCAGGATCAGACTGGAACGACTCATCAGTGAAGCCCTGCACACTAAGCTCTTCCTGTCCCCCGTAGACCATATAGAATAAATCCTTAGTCCTTTTCAGGATACTCAAGGATATTCTTTACAGCCACCTAGTGCTGCAGACCTGGATTGGATTGGTATCGGCTGGTTATGCTTACAGCATAAGCCACATCTGGTCTAGTACACAGCATTGCATACATGATTGATCCCACTGCCGAGGCATAGGGAATTCGACTCATGTTATCCCTCTCAGCCTGTGTTGTAGGACACTGGCTCTTTCGAGAGAGTAAGGCCATGTCTCACTGGAAGGTATCCTTTCTTGGATTGCTCCAAGTTGAACCTCTCCAGGACCTTATCAATGTAGGTACTCTAACTAAGGGCCAGGAGCCTCTTGGATCTATCCTAGTGGATCCTCACGCCTAGAATGTAGGCGGCCTCCCCTAAGTCCTTTATCTCAAAACACTTCCCTAACCATGTCTTCACAGCTTGAAGACTAGGGATGTCTTTTCTGATGAGCAGTATGTCATCGACATACATGACCAGAAAAGTCACTAAGCTCCCGCTGAATTTTTTTGTATACACAGGCGTCATCTTCACTTTTGATAAAGCCATAATCTCTCACAGCTTCATCAAACTGAAGATTCCAACTTCGAGATGCTTGCTTTAATCCATAAATGGATTTCTTTAGCCTGCAGACCTTACTAGCATCTGCAGGATGGATGAAGCCATCAGGTTGTGTCATATACACATCCTTAGTCAGCTTCCCATTAAGGAACGTTGTCTCCATTGTAGGAACCCCTTTCATGAGGGGGGCGAAATAAACATTGATACTGACCTTGCTGTTCTTGCATTGTTGTTCTTAAGTCCTGGATTGATTCTAAACATTGATACTGACCTTGCTGTTCTTGCATTGTTGTAGATTCCTGCAGCAACGAACACCATGAGCTTCAATGTGCGATCCCTACTGGAAAGGGAGAAGTTTGCTGTGCCAAACTTCTCAGACTGGTTCGGACACCTTAAGATCGTTCTTAAGGCAGAGAGGAAACTGTATGTCCTTGAGACGGCTGTGCCGCCTCAACCCGCTGCGAACGCCGCAAGGGCGGTTCGTGATGCCTATGAAAAGCACGTCAATGATAGCATTGATGTCGCTTGCCTGATGCTAGCGTCTATGACGCCACCGCTGCAACGTCAGCATGAGGATATGTCGGCTATAGAGATTATAGCGAACCTCAAGATGCTGTATGCTGCACAGGCGAGGACAGAACGCTATAATCTGACAAAGCTTTTCTTTCAGAGCAAACTGGCTGAAGGGAGCCCAGTGGGAGCTCATGTGCTCAAGATGATTGGGCACAAGGAGGCTCTGGAGAAACTGGGGCATACCATCAACCAGGAGCTTGCTGTAGATATTATTCTGCAGTCTCTTCCTCCTTCTTTCGATGCGTTCATTATTAACTTTAATATGAACAAAATCGATTGTACTCCGGCAGAGCTGCTGAATATGCTCTTGACTACTGAGGAAACTCTGAAGGGAAAGCCTTCAACCTCTGTCTTAATGGTTCCTTCCAGGAACAAGAAGAAGGGGAAGAAGGGCAAAGCCCCTGTCAAGAACTACAGTAAGGCTCTGAAATAGAAGGTAAAGCGGTTGAAGGACAACAGGTGTTTCCACTGTGGCCAGTTGGGTCACTGGAAAAAGGACTGTAAAGCGCTCCAAGGAGATAAGAGGGGAAGCATTGCTTCTGGCTCAGGTATATATGTGACTGAGGTCATGTTATCTTCTTCTTCCATTTCATGGGTGTTGGACACTGCATGTGGAGTTCACATTTGTTCAAATGTACAGGAACTCAAGAGAAGAAGGCAGGTGGGACAGCATGAGGTGGACCTACGCGTTGGAAACGGGGCACGGGTTGCTGCTGTTGCTGTAGGAGACTATTTCATTTCTTTACCATCTGGCATTGTATTGGAATTAAACAATTGTTATTTTGTACCTAGTATCACCAAAAATATTATCTCTATTCCTACTCTTGTCAGGAAAGGGTTTTCCTTTGAATGCAAGATTTTAAAGTGTTATCTTACTCTTGATAATATTGTCTATGCTACTGGTTCAATTAACAATGGGTTATTCATGTTGGACATGGAATATTCTATACAAAATATTGATAATAAGAAAGCCAAGTATGCTGATGACAGCACCTTGTTATGGCATAGTCGTTTAGGCCATATTAACAAGAAGCGCATTAAGCGGTTGCATGATCATGGACTGCTGGGATCATTCTCCTATGAGGAGATTGATACATGCAAAGCTTGTTTATTGGGTAAAATGACGAAGTCTCCTTTTCCTAACAAAGGTCAAAGGGCTTCAGGTTTACTTGACCTTATACACAGTGATGTGTGTGGGCCATTTAGTAAACATGCCAGAGGTGGCTATCAGTACTTCATTACCTTTACTGATGATTTCAGTAGGTATGGTTATGTCTATTTGATGAGACATAAGAGTGAATCTTTTGACAAGTTCAAAGAGTTCAAAAATGAAGTACAGAATCAGTTAGGCCGAAATATCAAGGCACTTCGTTCTGATCGAGGTGGAGAATACCTAAGTCGAGAATTTACTGACTATCTGAAAGAGTGTGGGATTATCTCACAGCTCACTCCGCCAGGAACACCGCAATGGAATGGTGTGTCCGAGAGGAGAAATAGAACGTTACTTGACATGGTTCGTTCTATGATGAGTCAGGCTACTCTTCCATACTCCTTTTGGGGTTTTGCACTGGAAACAGCTGCAAAGGTACTAAACCGAGTGCCATCCAAGGCAGTTTCAAAGACGCCATATGAGTTATGGTATGGGAAACAGCCTAGCTTGACATTTATCAGGATCTGGGGTTGCGAGGCTTATGTCAAAAAGCTCGCCTCTAGGAAACTGGAGAGCAGATCTGAGAAATGCTTCTTTGTCAGTTACCCTAAGGAAACTAAGGGTTATTATTTCTACGATCCCAAAGAGAACAAGGTATTTGTTGCTCGGACGGCCATTTTTCTTGAGAAGGAGTTTCTTCTGCAAGAGGCCAGTGGGAGAGAAATAAAGCTGGATGAGAATCCAGATGAAGGACAAAGTAGTCAAGCACAGATGGATGAGCCTGAGCCGGTAGAACAGGTTATTGAACAACCTGAGGCTCAGATATCACGGGAACCGCGAAGATCGGGAAGGATCCGTCGACAGCCTGAGCGCTATGACGGAGTCTACATCATTGATAATGATGAACCCCTCACTTATGCGGATGCGGTCAGTGGACCGGAGTCAGCTAGATGGGTTGAAGCTATGCGAGCCGAAATGGACTCCATGTCAGATAACCAAGTCTGGGATTTGGTTGATCCGCCTCCGGGAGTAATCCCTATAGGCTGTAAATGGATCTTCAAGAAGAAGATTGACATGGATGGTAACGTGGTTACCTATAAAGGCAGGCTAGTTGCGAAAGGTTTCAAATAAATCTACGGGATAGATTATGATGAAACTTTCTCTCCTGTAGCCATGTTCAAGTCTATTCGGATTCTTTTCGCGATAGCTGCATATTACGATTATGAGATCTGGCAGATGGATGTGAAGACAGCTTTCCTTAATGGAAATCTTAATGAGGATGTGTATATGACACAACCTGAAGGTTTCACTATTCCATCAGATCGTCATAAAATATGCAAGTTAAAGAAGTCCATTTATGGACTTAAACAAGCATCAAGAAGCTGGAATATTCGTTTTGATGAATCAATCTCTGAGTTTGGCTTCATCAAGAACGAGGATGACCCGTGTGTATATAAGAGGTTTAGTGGGAGCGTAATTACATTCCTAGTCCTCTACGTCGATGATATCTTAATCATTGGAAACGATGTTCCTGAACTGCATGCTGTTAAAGCATGGTTAGGAAAATGTTTTCAGATGAAAGATTTAGGAGAAGCAGCCTATGTGTTAGGTGTAAAGATCTACAGGGATAGATCTAAGAGGCTTCTCGGGCTGTGCTAGAGTACTTACATCGATAAAGTCCTGGAGAGATTCCATTTAGAGAATTCTAAAAGAGGATATCTTCCAGTCAGACATGGTCTGAATCTTTCGAAGAGTCAGTGTCCACAAACACAGACTGAGAAAGATGAAATGGACAATACGCCTTATGCTTCGGCTATTGGGTCCATTATGTATGCGATGTTGTGTACTCGCCCAGACGTCGCTTACGGGTTAAGCGTAACCAGTCGTTTCCAAAGTAATCCAGGACAGGCACACTGGATTGCAGTCAAGAACATCTTAAAATATCTGCGGAGGACCAAAGATATGTTCTTGATATATGGTGGTCAGGAAGAACTCAGTATAGAAGGATATACTGACGCTTCGTTCCAGTCTGACCAGGATGATTTCCGATCGCAATCAGGCTATGTTTTTAGCTTGAATGGTGGAGCAGTGGTGTGGAAGAGTTTCAAACAGTCAACTGTTGCTGATTCCACAACAGAAGCCAAGTATGTTGCAGCCTCGGAAGCATCCAAGGAGGCAGTGTGGATTCGTAAGTTCGTGAGAGAACTTGTTGTCGTTCCATCGAGTGCAGATCCTTTGGTTATCTTCTGTGATAACACTGGAGCAATCGCACAAGCAAAGGAACCACGGTCGCACCAGAAGTCCAAGCACATACAGAGACGGTTTCACTTGATCCGGGAGATCATTGATCGTGGCGAGATCAAAATATGCAAGGTTCATACAGATGACAATCTAGCTGACCCGCTTACCAAGCCTCTGGCGCAGCAGAAGCATGAGAAGCACTGTAATAATATGGGTTTGAGATTTCTCAACCATTAGATTAAGTGCAAGTGGGAGATTGTTGGGGTATGCCCTTAAGGCTAATGTTTGAGGCCTTGGGATTGTATCAGTATCATGTAATAAACTCTTGTGTTTATAAAGGCATGGTTATTATTCAGGTTGTTACCTTCTCTGCCGCAATTAGTGTACTTCTGAATAATGTCTCAAAGCTGTTCAGCTGGGCTGACATGCTATAAAGTCCTTAGTCGAGATATCTTGGTGAACATGAGACAGCCTTGATATAATTGAGACTAATATGTATTCTAATCTTATAGGATGCTTCGAGCATGAATAAGATGTAGACTCATGGGTACATTGGATGTACTGGACAGACCCTACTAGGATATTCAATTACTTGTCACAATGTGAATAATCCTTGTTTGCACCAAGTGGCACATGTCCTCTGACTTGAGATCACTTGTGTTTCTAAATGATGATTGTCATTGTTTTGAGGTAGTTCAATATCATTTGAAACATAATGATTATAGACTATCTTGGATAATGATCTTGAGTCAGGTTAGGGCACTAGTGATAGATAAAGGATTGCCATCTCCTTAATTGGAGTGTGATGTTCTATAGGGGCCCCCTAGATGGGATGATTGAGATAGTGTATGGCCATACCCAGGTGACTATGATCATCTGATCTAATCATGCTCATCATATTGGAATAACAAGCTTGACATGCTTGTCCAATAAGAACATCCAGTGGCAAAGGAAAAATGTATGCCTAGTGAAGTGGATTCACACTTGTGCTGTGGTTTGGGAGTAGTCTTGGAAGACTCTTTCCTTTATATCGGGAGACAGTGATGTGTTGCTAGATACCCCTCACTGATCGTGATAATGTAAGTTATCGTTACCGACATTTAGAGGAAACCCTTAGGGTCGCACAACTTGATGATATGGCTTACTTAAGTCTGATCGTGTGGACTGAATTCTTTGGGTTCAGTTTAAAGGAGTTTAAACTCTGATTGTAAGTGAGATCTGGTCTGATCATGTTTGATTGATTGGGGCTTGAGATCGGTAAGCTTCGATCAAGAGAGATGATTCTAGATCGGTGAGATCAGGAACATCATGAGATGAACGGTTAGATCTTGAGCCATTTTGGTTCAGAGAGATCTAGACCATGGGCCGGTTTGGTTTGGTCTTTGGACCGAATTGAATTGAATTGAATTAGCTTGAACCGATTCACATATGTGAACGCATGGTTCAAGGCTCAATCATATTTGGGCGGTTTTCTTATGGGTGAGCGCATGGCTTCATGACTTGCCATATTTGGAAGTCATAAAACGCCATCACTTGGAAAACGCCTAAATGATGATGATGAATTGAATTCGATTGTCGTCTTGGCTAGAGAGGAGAAAGAGCTTCTTCCTTGACGAGAAGAGAGTTCGGCCAAGCATCTCTTGACTTCGACACATGCAAGGAGAACTTGGTGATTTTTGCTAGCACAAGAATTGCGCAAGGAGGAAGCCTTCATCATCCTTGTGTGCGTCTTCTTTGGAGGAGAGCTCATTTGCCCTCTTGCTTCCAAGCCGCCTCCTTCCTCATGGCTATGGTAATAGATCTCAACTTGATCTTTGCAATATAACCAAGTTAATCATATGATCTACATGCGGTCTTGAGGGTGACACCCCTATAATATTTCATGCGCCCCCTTTATTAGGGTTTCACCCCCTTTTGCGCTCCCCCTTGAAGGGGACTTTCATGACCGTCGTCGTCCCTTGGAGTTTATGGTAGGGGATCATGTTTTCTTAAAGGTATCACCTACTAAAGGTGTTATGAGGTTTGGCAGAAAGGGCAAGCTGAGCCCTAGGTTTGTAGGACCTTTTGACATTATTGAGAGAATTGGTCCAGTGGCTTACCGGTTAGCTTTACCTCCTGCTATGGATCATGTGCATAATGTGTTTCATGTTTCTGTTTTGAGGAAATATCATCCTGATCCATCTCATGTATTGGAATTGGAACCTCTTCAGATTCAGAGTGATTTGACTTTTGAGGAAAGACCTCTCCGGATTATGGATAGAAAGGATAAAGTTCTGAGAAACAAGACTATACCTTTGGTAAAGGTTATCTGGGGAAATCAGTCGGTTGAGGAGGCAACTTGGGAGACTGAAGCTGATATGAGGAAGTTTTATGCTTATCTTTTTGATGATATGGATGCTGAGCTTTAGAGGACTAAAGCTTTATAAGGAGGGAGGGATGTAAGATCCAAGGATCTTAAGTCCTGGTAAGCATTATTTTTGATTTAAATAAAATTATTGACTGTGGTATTTTTCTATGTATTGGTTGTTAATTTATAGTTAATTAACTAGAGATTTTTTTGGTTGTTAGTTTATAGTTAGTTAATTAGAGATTAATGGTGGTTAATTTATTCGATTATTGGTTGCTAATTTATGACAAATTAATTAGAGCTTAGTGGTTAATTAAATCCTTATTGGATTTTCGTTAAGTGAGTGGTTAAATGGATTAAAACCTATGTGAATTAGCTAATTGGGTTTAAAATTCAAATTTAGTTAGTTAAATGGGTTAAACCCTATTTGAATTAATTGGTTAACGGGTTAAAGAATTAAAAACCGAAAATTCAAATTGGTAATTCGGTTAGGGAAGGGAAATTGGCGATTTTGGCTTGAGGAAATCTTGGGGCGGCTAGGGCAAAGAAGTGGGCGATTTTTGAAGAACTTGGCGATTTCTTGAGGAGCTTGGACGATTCTTGAAGGCTTGGAGGAATTTTCCTTTCTTCCTCTTCCTTCTTCCTTTGGCCGGCATTCCTTGGTGTTTGGTGGCGTCTTTCAAAGCTTTAGGCGAATTTTTGGAAAGGTTTTTCATATTGGTGATCACGGTTAAGAGGTGAGTGGAGTGTCTATTCGATTCTATCTATTGTTTGTGTTAGATGATGTGTTAAATGATACCTTTGCTTGTTGGAATTTTTACTATGCTAAAACCGATACCTTCACCATGTTAAAACCGAATTTAGGACATGAAAACCGAAATTAATATGTTCTTCATGAAAATCAAATCTAAAGTATTTTTCCATGAAATCGAATAGATATTCTTGTTCTTCATGAAAACCGAATTTAGGGTATTTTCCATGAAAACCTAAAAACCGAAATCTTGATGATCTTGATAATTGTTTATGAAAACCGAATTTTGATGTTGTAGTTAACATGTTACATGTGGTAATTTGTAAAGTAGTTTATATGAACACTTGTTTTAAATTTTAAGTTGATTTTATGGATGCTTGATATGATTGTTTCTTGGTGTGTGTAACATGTTAAATATTTATGATTCTATATTTATGGCTATGTATTTGTATTTGAGAAACTTGGGTGATAACATAGCAAGGTTTGACTGAACTAATCAGCATGAAATCTAAGGACTACACTATTAGGTGATTATGTGATTTTTGATTATTATGTGGTTACGTGATCCTTGATTATTATGTGGTTATGTGATTTTTTTTAAAATTATGTGGTTATGTGATTTTCGGTTATTATGTGTTATGTGATGGGTAGGACTAAGGCTAAGTGTGACTGTGTACTCAAGGGGATAGTATGTGTAATATGTTAAGGGTTTGAGATTTCAGCCCTGTATTGTGATATGTGAAGGGGTTGATGTTCAGCCTACCTGTTATGATTATTGTGATGGGGGTTGATGTTCAGCCTGCCCGATATGATTATTGTGATGACTATCCTAGAGTCTAGTTAACACTTAGAAGTCCACCGTTGTGAAATAAGATATAAGATGTGTCTGTTGTCCAGTAGGAACCTTTTGGGAGAACGGGTTTTGACGCAAAGTGCCATGTCTTGGTCGGACAGGGGCCACCTCTTGATGTCATCACTCTTTTTGTGATATGGGGTGTCGTAGAGCAAAGTGCCACGTCGTGACCCGGCGAGGGCCACCTCTTGAATCTACACACTATCCATCGATGTGTTATGGGGTGTTTTAGAGCAAAGTGCCACGTCGTGACCTGGCGGGGGCCACCTCTTGATTCTACTCACTGTCCATGTTTATATGTTGCATGAAATTTTGCAGTCTCCCAGTGCTTAGGCCAAAGCCGGGTTAGACCATAATGGTCACTACTGAATATGCTGGACAACTAGGTTAATTAAGTGTTGGTGTGTACATCTGAGTTGGTTTAGAGTATAACTCTAGAACCTGAGTTTGTTATATGTTGGTGTGTACATCTGACTGTTTATATGACTTCTGTTTTCTTTATGTTGTTATATGTTGACATAATGTTCCTGTTAAAGATTTTTAAAATAATCTGTCTATATTTTTGAGTGTATGTTATGGATGGTCGATTTAGACTATCCACTCACTGGGCTGTGTAGCTCACCCCTCACTATTTTCAGGCATAGAGCAGGGGCGCATTTCTTGAGTTAGCATTGGCATGGATATCGCTAGTTTGCTGTTTAAGAACTTTTGTGCTTAATTATTTGGGGCCGGTTGTGGCCAAACTATATGAATGATATGAGCTATGTGAACCATGTGAACTATGTGAACTTGTGATGTCAGATTGTGGCTGTTAAATGAGTTTGATTTTTGTGTCACCGCGGGCTTCAGCCTGGTTTCGGTGTTTGGTATGAGTTTATAAAAATCAATTTTGTGATTTTGTTTTGAAATTCGGTTTGTGGTGTATTCTTTGTAATCGGTTTTGATATACCTGTAACTTGCATATGTCTAGTACAAGTATTGCCTGGTGGCAGGTACCTTTATGGATTTTATGGATTTGATACGGATTTGATATAACTGTTGCCTTGCATATGTCTAGTGCAAGGAATGCGTGGTGGCAGGTACCTTTATGAAATTGTGTTTTTGTGGAGATTTATATGTATGGATTTTCGAAATTTTCAGATCGGGTTTCCTAAACGGGGTTTTACCTAGCATATGTATCGATCTTGTATGATAACATCCTGTTTCTTTCATGATTTGTGTTGCTTGTTTGGGGTTAAGATAACGGGATGTTACAAGTCTCAATCATATCAAGGCTGTCTCAAGTTCACCAAGATATCTCGACTAAGGACATGACAGCATGTCAGCCAAGCTGAACAGCATTGAGACATTATTCAGAAGCACACTTATTGCAGCAGACAATGTAACAAACTGAATAACAACCATTGCCTTTATAAACATAAGAGTTTATACATGATACTGAAATAATCCCAAGGCCTCAAACATTAGCCTTAAGGGCATACCCCAACAATCTCCCACTTGCACTTAATCTAATGGTTGAGAAATCTCAAACCCATGTTATTACAGTGCTTCTCATGCTTCTGCTGCGCCAGAGGCTTGGTAAGCGGGTCAGCCAGATTATCATCTGTATGAACCTTGCAGATTTTGATCTCACCACGATCAATGATCTCCCGGATCAAGTGAAACCTTCTTTGTATGTGCTTGGACTTCTGGTGCGACCGTGGTTCCTTTGCTTGTGCGATTGCTCCAGTGTTATCGCAGAAGATAACCAAAGGATCTGCACTCGAAGGAACAACACCAAGTTCTTGAACGAACTTACGAATCCACACTGCCTCCTTGGATGCTTCCGAGGCTGCAACATACTCGGCTTCTATTGTGGAATCAGCAATGATAGACTATTTGAAACTTTTCCATACCACAGCTCCACCATTCAAGCTAAAAACATAGCCTGATTGCGATCGGAAATCATCCTGGTTAGATTGGAACGAAGCGTCAGTATATCCTTCAATACTGAGTTCTTCCTGACCTCCATATATCAAGAACATATCTTTGGTCCTCCGCAGATATTTCAAAATGTTCTTGACTGCAATCCAGTGCGCCTGACCTGGATTACCTTGGAATCGACTAGTCATGCTTAACCCGTAAGCGACGTCTGGGCGAGTACATAACATCGCATACATAATGGACCCAATAGCCGAAGCATAAGGCGTATTGTCCATTTCATCTTTCTCAGTCTGTGTTTGTGGACACTGACTCTTTGAAAGATTCAGACCATGTCTGACTGGAAGATATCCTCTTTTAGAATTTTCTAAATGGAATCTCTCCAGGACTTTATCGATGTAAGTACTCTGGCACAGCCCGAGAAGCCTCTTAGATCTATCACTGTAGATCTTCACACCTAATACATAGGCTGCTTCTCCTAAATCTTTCATCTGGAAACATTTTCTTAACCATGCTTTAACAGCATGCAGTTCAGGAATATCGTTTCCAATGATTAAGATATCATCGACGTAGAGGACTAGGAAAGTAATCACGCTCCCACTAAACCTCTTATATACGCATGGGTCATCTTCATTCTTGATGAAACCAAATTCACATATTGATTCATCAAAACGAATATTCCAGCTTCTAGATGCTTGCTTAAGTCCATAAATGGACTTCTTTAACTTGCATATTTTATGACGATCTGATGGATTAGTGAAACCTTCAGGTTGTGTCATATACACATCCTCATCCAGTTTTCCATTAAGGAAAGCGGTCTTCACATCCATCTGCCAGATCTCATAATCGTAATATGCTGCTATCGCAAGAATAATCCGAATTGACTTGAACATGGCTACAGGAGAGAAAGTTTCATCATAATCTATCTCGTAGATTTGTTTGAAACCTTTCGCAACTAGCCTGCCTTTATAGGTAACCACGTTACCATCCATGTCAATCTTCTTCTTGAAGATCCATTTACAGCCTATAGGGATTACTCCCGGAGGCGGATCAACCAAATCCCAGACTTGATTATCTGACATGGAGTCCATCTCGGCGCGCATAGCTTCAAGCCATCTCGCTGATTCCGGTCCACTGACCGCATCCGCATAAGTTAGGGGTTCATCATGATCAATGATGTAGACTCCGTCATAGCGCTCAGGCTGTCGACGGATCCTTCCCGATCTTCGCGGTTCCCGTGATATATGAGCCTCAGGTTGCTCAATAACCTGATCTACTGGCTCAGGCTCATCCAACGGTGCTTGACTACTTTGTCCTTCCTCTGGATTCTCATCCAGTTTTATTTCTCTCCCACTGGCTTCTTGCAGAAGAAACTCCTTCTCAAGAAAAATAGCCATCCGAGCAACAAATACTTTGTTCTCTTTGGGATCGTAGAAATAATAACCCTTAGTTTCCTTAGGGTAACCGACAAAGATGCATTTCTCAGATCTGCTCTCTAGTTTCCCAGAGGCGAGCTTTTTGACATAAGCCTCGCAACCCCAGATCTTAATAAATGTCAAGCTCGGCTGTTTCCCATACCATAACTCATATGGAGTCTTTGAAACTGCCTTGGATGGCACTCGGTTTAGTATCTTTGCAGTTGTTTCCAGTGCAAATCCCCAAAAGGAGTAAGGTAGAGTAGCCTGACTCATCATAGAACGAACCATATCCAGTAAGGTTCTGTTCCTCCTCTCGGACACACCATTCCATTGCGGTGTTCCTGGTGGAGTGAGCTGTGAGATAATCCCACACTCCTTCAGATAGTCAGTAAACTCTCGACTTAGGTATTCTCCACCTCGATCTGAACGAAGTGCCTTGATATTCTGGCCTAGCTGATTTTGTACTTCATTTTTGAACTCTTTGAACTTGTCAAAAGATTCACTTTTATGTCTCATTAGATAGACATAACCATACCTACTGAAATCATCAGTAAAGGTAATGAAGTATGAATAGCCACCTCTGGCATGTTTACTAAATGGCCCACACACATCACTGTGTATAAGGTCAAGTAAACCTGAAGCCCTTTGACCTTTATGAGGAAAAGGAGACTTCGTCATTTTGCCCAATAAACAAGCTTTGCATGTATCAATCTCCTCATAGGAGAATGATCCCAGCAGTCCATGATCATGCAACCGCTTAATGCGTTTCTTGTTAATATGGCCTAAACGACTATGCCATAGCAAGGTGCTGTCATCAGCATACTTGGCTTTCTTATTATCAATGTTTTGTATAGAACATTCCATGTCCAACATGAATAACCCATTGTTAATTGATCCAGTAGCATAAA
Source organism: Costus lasius (assembly GCA_027563935.2). Classification (NCBI taxonomy): domain Eukaryota; kingdom Viridiplantae; phylum Streptophyta; class Magnoliopsida; order Zingiberales; family Costaceae; genus Costus; species Costus lasius. Next base: position 100,681,031 of record CM050448.1, read on the forward strand.
CAATATTATCATAAGAAATAACACACTTTGAAATATTGCATTCAAAGGAAAATCCTTTCCTGACAAGAGCAGGAATAGAGATAATATTTTTCATAATGCTTGGTACAAAGTAACAATTGTCTAGTTCCAATACAAGTCCAGATGGTAATGAGATGTAATAAACTCCTACAGCAACAGCAGCAACCCGTGCCCCATTTCCAACTCGTAGGTCCACCTCAAGCTGTCCCACCTGTCTTCTTCTCTTGAGTTCCTGTACATTTGAACAAATGTGAACTCCACATGCAGTGTCCAACACCCATGAAAAAGAAGAAGAAGATATCATGACTTCAGTCACAAAAATACCTGAGCCAGAAGCGATGCTTCCCTTCTTGTCTCCTTGGAGCGCTTTACAGTCCTTTTTCTAGTGACCCAGCTGGCCACAATGGAAACATCTGTATTCCTTCGACCGCTTAACCTTTTGTTTCAGAGCCTTGTTGTAGTTCTTGACAGGGGCTTTGCCCTTCTTCCCCTTCTTCTTGTTCCTGGAAGGGAACATCAAGACAGAGGTTGAAGGCTTTCCCTTTAGAGTCTCCTCTGTAGTCAAGAGCATATTCAGCAACTCTGCCGGAGTACAGTCGATCTTGTTCATATTAAAATTAATAATGAACGGATCGAAGGAGGCCAGGAGAGACTGCAGAATAATGTCTACAGCAAGCTCCTGATTGATGGTATGCCCCAGTTTCTCTAGAGCCTCCTTGTGCCCAATCATCTTGAGCACATGAGCTCCCACTGGACTCCCTTCAGCCAGTTTGCTCTAAAAGAAAAGCTTGGTCAAATTATAGCGCTCAGTCCTCGCCTGTGTAGCATATAGCATCTTGAGGTTTGCTATAATTTCTATAGCAGACATATCCTCATGCTGACGCTGCAGCTGTGGCGTCATAGACGCTAGCATCAGGCAAGCGACATCGATGCTATCATTGACATGCTTTTCATAGGCATCGCGAACCGCCCTTGCGGCGTTCGCAGCGGGTTGAGGCGGTATAGCCGTCTCGAGGACATACAGTTTCCTCTCAGCCTTAAGAACAATCTTAAGGTGTCCGTACCAGTCTGAGAAGTTTGGCCCAGCAAACTTCTCCCTTTCCAGTAGGGATCGCACATTGAAGCTCATGGTGTTCGTTGCTGCAGGAATCTACAACAATGCAAGAACAGCAAGGTCAGTATCAATGTTTAGAATCAATCCAGGACTTAAGAAAGATTCTTTTCTCACTATTTTATCTGGCTGAAAAATCCAGCAAAACAGCCCGAAAGAGTAAACTCTTTTAGTGAGATGGGACCCAGATTTCATACTTGGTCTCCGCGTCCCGCTCAGGCGAGATAAGATGCACAGAGAGTGCAAGCACTAGTTTCTGGTAGGCAATGCCTGCCAATCGCCAACCTGTGCGATTCCCCTTCATCTGGGCAATCCAGCAGACTGTGCCAACTGAGTTGGTACAACACAGTCTCTGATCCCACAGATGGCTGCCTCCATATAGCTAACATATGCCCCATATGTAGCCTACATGGTCAAGCTGACCTGACCTACTCCCTGGACCACCACGTGCTATGCTGAGCAACGAGAAGCGATAAATCCCTTCTCTGTAACACGCAGGTGAAATCACACACCGTCTGAAGATAGATGGGCGTGCCCACTGAGTGGGTACAACACGGCCCCAACGATAGTCAGAACAGTGAGGTTTCGCGTCAGAAGGCTTACGAGCTTGATATTTTAGCGTTGGATTTTAACGGTCCTTTTATCTTCTTAACTATCATGCAAACCCTATGGTGATAGCAGAAGATAAATAAATCATGCAATTCTAATTATTTAAACAATAAAAGAAAGCATGATGATCTTATGTGGTAAACGCCCATCAACCCTAAGTAAGACCTTAGTTTAACTTAAGTCTTCACTTGAGCTCTCCATGGGTCTTTTGCATCTCAGCTGGCCCAACCCAGGGCCCAAGCGCCCTCGGCAGCTCAGGTGCGCCCACCAGGTAAATGCGCCTGTCCCAGAGTCGAACCCTGGACCTCCCACTTGGTCAAGCCACTGCTGCATGCGCCTGTGCCATGTGTGCTCCGTGCTCTTATCTGATTAAATTACAATTTAATCTATCTAGACAAGATTGACTCGCAGGTCAATTACACATTATAAATTAAATAACATGTGATGCGCAGATCACAATAAAATTAATTTACAATTGAATTCCAGGCACGCAGGCCCCAGCACAGCACACATTAAAAGGGCAACCCACATAAGATTAAATAAACAAGCATCATGGCATCCAATCAACATGTGATCCAGATAAGAAAATAAAAATTTTCGAAAACCCATTGGCATCAATTTTAATTTTCTTATGTGCCTTACTACCTTACAACAGTCCATTACTAGGGATCCACTCATCAGACCTAGTCTTATCCACTGCCCTTGCATGCACCAAGTCCTAACTGACTTGAGTCGACCCAACGGTCAACCATGCATGCGTTAAGGGCTGAACGACTCTCATGAGCTCAGGCAAGCGGGTGTGACCCTGGGCCCAACTCATGCGCGTTCACTGGTTGTCTCAACCAGACCTCGCTACATGCTCTTGATGCAGTCGACCTATAGCCACCTCATGCTTGCGCATAGGTGCCATCTGGTCGACCCATCTAGGCTGTCAGATGGTCTGATCAGACTATTTGGATCTTAACTAGGTGATGACTTCAACCCTACTAACCCGTCTAAGGGTTTATAGCAAGCGCTTAGATCTAAGTAGGAGGCGCGCAAGATAAGTTTTTGCAAACATCTAACATGCGCCAACGAAATACATGCGCCAACATAAGTATAATACATTCATCTAGTATTTTCGCATGATTTGAAAACTATCATGAACTTTCGCATGTAATACTTTAGATCTATGCATCAGCGTAAAAATGGATCACAAAGCAATCATATAAATCATACATGAACCAATCCTCTGATACCAGTTGTAGGAACCCCTTTCATGAGGGGGGCGAAATAAACCCTATTATGCGCATCAAGATTTTTGGCATAGCGGAAACTAGGGTTTCAACAATCGCATGTATGATATATGATCAACTTAACTATCTTGTATGGATCAAATGAAAACATACCATAGCCATTGATTCGAATGGCGTCTTGGAAGAAGATGGCGAAAGGGCTCTCCTCCAAAGGTGACGCACACAAGAGGATGATGACTACTCCTTGTGTTCCTTGTGCTAGCAAGGTTCTCCAAGGGTGCTTGTCGAATGGAAGGGATGAGATGACTTGGTTGCTTAGCCGAGACCTCCTTGTCGTCAACACCTTCTACCCACGAGAGTGTGAGCGTCCAAAGGAAGAAGCGAACGCTTTTTCGTTTTTGGCGTTGAGGCGTTAAGGGAAGTGGCCTTCATGACTTTCCAAAAATAGAAGTCATGCACCCATGATCTCATAACCGACCAAAGAAAACGCCTTCATGCATTGAACCATACGTTCACTCATGTGAACCGGTTCAAGCAAATTGAATGCATTTCAATTTGATTCAAAGATCAATCAACCCAAGCATTTGGTCTAGATCACTATTAAACCCTAAGGCTCCAGATCTAACCGTTCATCTCCTGATGCTCCTGATCTCACCGATCTAGCATCAACTCTCTCGATCGAAGCTTACCGATCTCAAGCCCTAATCAATCAAACATGATCAGACCAGATCTCACTTACAATCAGAGTTTAAATCCCTTTAAACTGAACCAAAACAATTCAGTCCACACGATGTGACTTAAGTAAGCCATATCATCAAATTGTGCGACCCTAAGGGTTTCCTTCAAATGTCGGTAACGATAACTCACGTTATCACGATCAGTGAGGGGTATCTAGCAACACATCACTGTCTCCCAATATAAAGGAAAGAGTCTTCCAAGACTACACCCAAACCACAGCACAAGTGTGAATCCACTTCACTAGGCATACATGTTTCCTTTGCCACTGGATGTTCTTATTGGACAAGCGTGTCAAGCCTGTAGCTCCAATATGATGAGCATGATTAGATCAGATGAACATAGTCACCTGGGTATGGCCATACACTTTCTCAATCACCTCATCCAGGGGGGCCCCTTTAGAACATCACACTCCAAACAAGGAGACGGCAATCCTATATCTATCACTAGTGTCCTAACCTGACTCATGATCATTATCCAAGATAGTCTATAACCATTATGTTTCAAATGATATCGAACTACCTCAAAACAATGACAATCATCATTTAGAAACACAAGTGATCTCAAGTCAGAGGACATATGCCACTTGTTGCATACAAGGATTATTCACATTGTGACAAGCAATTGAATATCCTAGTAGGGTCTGTCCAGTACATCCAATGTACCCATGAGTCTACATCTTATTCCATGCTCGAAGCATCCTATAAGATTAGAACACATATTAGTCTCAATCATATCAAGGCTGTCTCAAGTTCACCAAGATATCTCGACTAAGGACATGACAGCATGTCAGCCAAGCTGAACAGCATTGAGACATTATTCAGAAGCACACTTATTGCAGCAGACAATGTAACAAACTGAATAACAACCATTGCCTTTATAAACATAAGAGTTTATACATGATACTGAAAGAATCCCAAGGCCTCAAACATTAGCCTTAAGGGCATACCCCAACATCCATGTCCATCTGTCATATCTCATAATCATGATATGCAGCTATAGCAAGCAGAATACGAATGGATTTGATCATGGCAACTAGCGAGAAGGTTTCATCATAGTCCACCCTATGGACTTGTTTGAATCCTTTAGCCACTAGTCTACCTTTATAGGTAACTATGTTTCCATCCATGTCTGTCTTCCTCTTAAAGACCTATTTACACCCTATGGGTTTTACCCCATCAGGTAGCTCAACCAAATCCCAGACTTGGTTAGCCGACATGGAATCCATCTCGGATCTCATGGCCTCAAGCCATCTCTCGGAGTCCGGTCCACTGACCACCTCATCATAAGTCCTGGGTTCATCCTCAATGATGAAGATCCCGTCGTGTTGGGTCGGCAGCGACCCATACCTCTCAGGTGCACGACGAATCCTCCCAAACCTACATGGGGCCTGTGTCTGAGCCTCAGGTTGCCTAGCAACCGGTGTAGGTGGCTCAAATTCCATCTCTTTGTCTTGTGGTTGCACTTGGTCCTCATCCAAGTCAAACTTCCTCCCACTAACTTCTTTCATGAGAAATTCTTTCTCTAGAAAGACAGCACCCCGAGCAATAAAAACTTTGTTCTCGGTGGGAACATAGAAGTAGTAACCCTTAGTCTCCTTAGGGTGCCCCACAAACATACACTTTTCAGATCTAAGTTCTATCTTGCTAGAATCCTGACGTTTGACATAAGCCTTACATCCCCAGATCCTGATAAAAGTGAGATTAGGGCATCTCCCACTCCATACCTCGTATGGAATCTTTGAGACACTCTTAGATGGAACATTATTCAGTATTAGAGAAGCTGTCTCAAGTGCATGCCCCCAAAATGAGTGAGGTAGAGTTGCATGACTCATTATAGATCGAACCATGTCCAATAAAGTTCGATTTCTCCTTTCAGACACACCATTCCATTGAGGTGTTCTAGGAGGAGTGAATTGGGATATGACCCCAGATTCTCTCAAATAGTCAAAGAACTCACCACTTAGGTACTCTTCACCTCGATCTGATCGAAGAGCTTTAATGGATCTTCCAAGCTGGTTCTCTACTTCATTCTTGAACTCCTTGAATTTCTCAAAGGACTCAGATTTATGTCCCATTAAGTAGACATAACCATACCTACTGAAGTCATCAGTAAAGGTAATGAAGTAGTTGTACCCTCCTCTGGCTTGTTTATTGAAAGGCCCACACACATCAGTATGTATGAGATCCAATAAACCTCCTACCCTCTCACCAATTTTGGTGAAGGGTGCCTTTGTCATTTTTCCTAATAAACAAGGTTCACAAGTATCAAATTCCTCCAAGGAACTTGAATCTAACAATCCATTTGCATGGAGTTGTTGGATGCGATTCTTGTTTATATGGGCTAATCAACAGTGCCATGGGAAAGCACCAACTGAACCACTCAGTTTGGTCCTTTTATTACTTATGTTACAAATAGAACTTTCCATATCCAAGATATATAGACCATTGTTGGTGTATATGCCATAAAGACCAATGTATGGACATGGTCAGGCATTGTTTGAATGTACTTTGATAGAACTATTACTCTTTTATATAGGCATGGTCGTTATTATGCAGACTTCTCTACCTGCGTTGATGTATTGAGTTGCATAAATAATGTCCCAGGAGTTTGGATTGGATTCATTCTCATAAGCTATCCCCAGACAAGGTACCTTAGCAGATATGGGACAACTTTGGTACATGTGAGACTGGTGTATGGGCTGGTTAGGTGCGGGGCATAGTAACGCAGACATACAGGTGCATTAGATGCACTGGAGTGATCCACCGTGAGGATTGACTTGTCTAGTCAACAAGTCAATCTCACATGCAAGAGGTTTGCATTGATCCTTAGACTTGAGGTATTCATGTCTAGATTGATGATGGATATGCTTTGGTACAGTCTTACGTCTCTCCGTAATTGGGAGACCAAAACGACTGTCATTGGGCATGTCATAAGTCACGTAGAGACATGGATGACCAATAGTAGGATTTGCCCCTTCCTTATTGGAAGCATGATATCCACTCGGGGCGCCCCACCTTATTGATGCATGAAAGGAATGTGTGGCCACACTTGTTGATGTTGGGGTATGCCCTTAAGGCTAAATGTTTGAGGCCTTGGGTTATTATCAGTATCATGTACAAACTATGTATATGTTTTATAAAGGCAATTGTTGTTATTCAGATTGTTGCATTACCTGCTGCTGTATGTATACTTCTGAGTAATGTCTCAATGATGTTCAGCTTAGCTGATTTTCAGAGTTGTCCTTAGTCGAGATATCTTGGTGAACATGAGACAGCCTTGATATGATTGAGACTAATATGTGTTCTAATCTTATAGGATGCTTCGAGCATGGAATAAGATTTAGACACATAGGTGCATTGGATGTACTGGACTGACCCTACTTAGGATATTCAATTGTTTGTCACAATATGAATAAATCCTTATAAGCGAGCAAGTGGCATATTCCCTCTGACTTGAGATCACTTGTGTTTCTAAGTGATGATTGACATTGTCTTGAGGTAGTTCAATATCATTTGAAAGATAATGGTTAAGGATTATCTTGGATAGTGGGCATAAGTCATGTTAGGACACTAGCGATAGATAAAGGATTGCCTCTCCTAGTTGGAGTGTGGTGTTCTACTAGGGCCCCCTGGATGAGATGGTTGAGAATGTGTATGGCCATACCCAGATGACTATGTTCATCTGATCTAACCTTTCTCATCGTGTTGGAATTACAGGCTAGACACGCTTGTCCAACGTGAACATCCAGTGGCAAAGGGAACATGTATGCTGGGTGAATTGGATTCACACTTGTGCTATGTTTTGGGAGTAGTCTTGGAAGACTCTTTCCTTCATATCGGGAGACAATGATGTGTTGCTAGATACCCCTCTCTGATCATGATAACGTAAGTTATCGTTACCGACGTTGAAGGAAACCCTTAGGGTCGCACAATTGATGATATGGCTTACTTATGTCAGATCGTGTGGATTGGAATTATTCTAGTTCAGTTTAAAGCAATTTAAACTCTAATTGGAAGTGAGATCTAGTCTAATCATGTTTGATTGATTAGGGCATATGATCGGTAAGCTTCGATCGGGAGAATTGATGCTTGATCGTAAAGATCAAGAGATTCAATGAGATGTGTGGTTGGATCTTGAACCATTTGGTTCAATCAGATCAAGACCAGGGCTTGTTCGATTTGGTCCTTGAACCAAATGAAATTGAACCGGTTCACTTAGTGAACGCATGGTTCAAATGAGAGGTTTCGGTTGGTTCACTTAGGGTGAACGCATAGGAGTTAAAGAGGGAGTTAAGAAAGGGGGTTACATGTTTGGTTCTTACCAAATATGGTAACCGAATCTTTCCTTCTTGGACTCTCCCTCTCGGTTTTCAAAACCGCTCTTCTTCCTCCTCTCGCATTCTTCTTGCTCTTCACGAAAAGAAGGAGTTTAACCAAGCCAAGGGTGAACATCTCATCTCCTCACTCGATCAAAGACCCCTAGTGTCTTTGCTAGCACAAGGGAGAAGCAAAACATCATCTTGTGTGTGATACTTTTGGAGAAGAGGCACTCGCCCCTTTCTTCTTCCAAGCCGCCACTCAAAGCATGGCAATGGTAATGCTCTAACCTATCCTTTCAAGGTTGATCATATGTTTAAGTCATGAGATCTTTGAAACCTAGTATTTCCGCCGTCGCTACAAAATTTTGAATGCGCATGTGACCTAGGTTTCCTTTCAGTGGTATCAGAGCGCTGGTTTTTGGCTTGATATATATGATTGCCATCTTGTGATCCATGTTTGGTTTGATGCTTTAGATAGATCTTCATGATGCGCATGTTTTTGTTGTCATGCGAAAATACATGCCATATGTTAGATGTATTTTGTTTACTTTTAAGCTTGCGCATATGATGTTTTTGTTTGCGCTTTTCATAGAAGTTTTCAATTAAAACTTATCATCATGCGCGACCCTCACTAGATCTATCTAAGCGCCTGCTTCAAACACTTAGACGGGTTTACAATGTTGAAGTCGTTAGTCAAGTCTGGACCCAACAACCTAATCAGACCATCTGACAGCCTGGATGGGGCGGGCGGATAGCACCTGTGCGCAAGCTATACAGGTGGCTATAGGCCGACTGCAGAAGGGCGTGTAGCGATGTCTGATTGAGGCGCCTGGTGAACGATCATGATTATGGCCCGGGGTCACACCCACTTGCCAGAAATCATGTGGGACGTTCAGCCCTTAAGGCATGCATAGTTGACCATGAGGTCGACGCAAGTCAGTTATGACTGGGTGCATGCAAGGGCAGTGGGTCTGATTTAGTCTAATGAGTGGATACCTGTAAATGGACCGTTGTAAGGTAGTAGGGCACATAAGGAAATAAAATTGATGCCATGGGGTTTTATAAAATTTTATTTCTGTTTTGGATCACATGTATGCATGTTTAACATGTTGAATGGGTGTTTATTTAATCTTATGTGGGCTGCCCTTATTTTGTATGCTGTGCTGGGGCCTGCGTGCCTGGAAATAAATATAAATTTTGCTGTGATCTGCGAATCACACTTTGATTTATGAAAATGTATAATTGACCTGCGTGTCAAACCATGTCTAGATAGTTTCAAATATGTAATTTGAGTAGACATGAGCACACAGCACAAATGGCAGATGCGCATGCAGCAATTAGCTTCACTAGATGGGTGGTCTAGAGGTCGACTCTAGAACAGCCGCATACTGCCTGGTGGGCACATTTGAGCTGCAGAGGGCGATTGGGCCCGGGCTGGGCTAGATGAAGTACAAGAGTCCCATAAAGAGCTCAAGTGAAGACTTTTGTAAAACTAAGGTTTTACTTAGGCTTTTATGGGCGTTTACCACATAAGATGTTTGGTGCTTTCATTTACTGTTTTAAGTAATATTAGCACATGCATGCTTTAAACTTCTGCTATCACTATAGAATTTGCATGATAGTAAGAAGATACAAAGGACCGTTAAAATCTAACGTGAATATCAAGCTCGATTGCCTTCTGACGCGAAACCTCACTGTTCTGACTATCGTTGGGGCCGTGTTGTACCCACTCAGTGGGCACGCCCAGCTATCTTCAGACGGTGCGCGATTACACCTACATGCTACAGAGAAGGGATTTATCGCTTCTCGTTGCTCAGCATAGCACGTGGTGGTCCAGGGAGTAGGTCAGGTCAGCTTGACCATATATATGCTACATATTGAGCATATGATAGCAAGATGGAGGCAGCCATCTGAGGAATCAGAGACTGTGTTGTACCAACTCAGTTGGCACAGTCTTCTGGATTGCCTAGATGAAGGGGAATCGCACGGGTTGGCGATTGGCATGGATAGCCTACCGGGGATTAGTGCTTGAACTCTTTGTGTATCTTATCTCGCCTGAGCGGGACGCGGAGATCAAGTATGAAAACTGGATCCCATCTCACTAAAAGAGTTTCACTCTTTCGGGCTGTTTTATTGGATTTTCAGTCAGATAAAATAGTGAGAAAAGAATCATTCTTAAGTCCTGGATTGATTCTAACATGCATACTGACCTTGTTGTTCTTGCTATGTTGTAGATTCCTGCAGCAACGAACACCACAGGGCTCAATTTGTGATCCATATTGTAAAGAGAGAAGTTTGCGGGGCCAAACTTCTCAGACTGGTACAGACAGCTTAAGATTGTTCTCAAAGCTGAGAGGAAGCTGTATGTCCTTGAGTCGGCAATACCGGCTCAACCCGCTGCGAACGCTGCAAGAGCGGTTCGAGATGCTTATGAGAAGCACGTCAGTGATAGTACTGATGTCGCTTGCCTTATGCTTGCGTCAATGACGCCCGAGCTCCAGTGTCAGCATGAGGATTTGTCAGCTATTGATATTATAGCAAATCTCAAAATGCTGTATGCTGCACAGGCAAGGACAGAACGCTATAACTTGACAAAACTTTTCTTTCATAGCAAACTGACTGAAGGGAGTCCAGTGGGAGCTCACGTACTCAAGATGATTGGGTACAAAGAGGCTCTAGAGAAACTGGGACATACCATCAATCAAGAACTTGTTGTAGACATTATTTTGCAGTCTCTCCCGGCTTCTTTCGATCCGTTCATCATTAATTTTAATATGAACAAAATCGACTGTACTCCGGCAGAGTTGCTGAACATGCTCTGCACCACAGAGCAGACTCTTGAGAAAGGAAAGCCTTCATCCTCTGTCTTAATGGTTCCTTCAAGGAATAAGAAGAAGGGGAAGAAGGGCAAAACCCCTTTCAAGAGCTATAACAAGGCTTTGAAAAAAAAGGTGAAGCGGTCAAAGGACAACTGATGTTTCCATTGTGGCCAGCTGGGTCACTGGAAGAAGGACTGTAGAGCGCTCCAAGGAGAGAAGAAGGGAAGCAAGCCTTTCACTTCTGGCTCAGGTATTTACGTGACTGAAGTCATGGTTGCTTCTTCTATTTCATGGGTGTTGGACACTACATGTGGAGTTCACATTTGTTCAAATGTGCAGGAACTCAAGAGAAGAAGACAGGTGGGACAGCATGAGGTGGACCTATGAGTTGGAAACGGGGCACGGGTTGCTGCTGTTGTTGTAGGAGAATATAACATCTCTTTACCATCTGGACTTGTATTAGAACTTGACAATTATTATTTTGTACCAAGCATAACTAAGAATATTATCTCTATTCCTGCTCTTGTCAGGAAAGGCTTTTCTTTTGAATGCAAAACTTCACAGTGTTGTATTTCATATGATAATATTGTTTATGCAACTGGGTCGATTAACAATGGGTTATACATGTTGGACATGGAATGTTCTGTACAACAAATTGATAACAAAAGGGCAAAGTATGCTGATGACAGCACCTTGCTATGGCATAGTCGTTTAGGCCATATTAACAAAAAGCGCATTAAGCGGTTGCATGATCATGGACTGCTGGGATCATTCTCCTATGAGGAGCTTGATACATGCAAAGCTTGTTTAATGGGTAAAATGGCGAAGAATCCTTTTACTAATAAAGGTGAAAGGGCTTCAGGTTTACTTGACCTTATTCACAGTGATGTGTGTGGGCCGTTTAGTAAACATGCCAGAGGTGGCTATTCATACTTCATTACTTTTACTGATGATTTCAGTAGGTATGGTTATGTCTATCTAATGAGGCATAAGAGTGAATCTTTTGACAAGTTCAAAGAATTCAAAAATGAAGTACAGAATCAGTTAAGCCGAAATATCAAGGCACTTCGTTCAGATCGAGGTGGAGAATACTTGAGTCGTGAGTTTACTGACTATCTGAAGGAGTGTGGGATTATCTCACAGCTCACTCCGCCAGGAACACCGCAATGGAATGGTGTGTCCGAGAGGAGAAATAGAACCTTATTGGATATGGTTCGTTCTATGATGAGTCAGGCTACTCTACCTTACTCCTTTTGGGGATTTGCACTGGAAACAGCTGCAAAGGTGCTAAACCGAGTGCCATCCAAGGCCGTTTCAAAGACACCATATAAGTTATGGTATGGGAAACAGCCGAGCTTGACATTTATCAAAATCTGGGGTTGCGAGGCTTATGTCAAAAAGCTCGCCTCTGGGAAACTGGAAAGCAGATCTGATAAATGTATATTTGTCGGTTACCCTAAAGAAACTAAGGGTTATTATTTCTATGATCCCAAAGAGAACAAAGTATTTGTTGCTCGAACGGCTATTTTTCTTGAGAAGGAATTTCTTCTGCAAGAGGCCAGTGGGAGAGAAATAAAGCTGGATGAAATTCCAGAAGAGTTACAAAGTATTCAAGCTCAGTTGGATGAGCCTGAGCCAACAGATCAGGTTAATGTTCAACCTGAGGCTCAGATATCACGGGAACCGCGTAGATCGGGAAGGATTCGTCGTCAGCCTGAGCGCTATGACGGAGTCTACATCATTAATGATGAACCCCTCACTTATGCGGATGCGGTCAGTGGACCGGAATCAGCAAGATGGCTTGAAGCTATGTGAGCTGAGATGGACTCCATGTCAGAAAACCAAGTCTGGGATTTGGTTGATCCGCCTCCGGGAGTAATCCCTATAGGCTGTAAATGGATCTTCAAAAAGAAGAAAGACATGGACGGTAACGTGGTTACCTATAAGGGCAGGCTAGTTGCGAAAGGTTTCAAACAAATCTACGGGATAGATTATGATGAAACTTTCTCTCCTGTAGCCATGTTCAAGTCCATTCGAATCATTCTCGCGATAGCAGCATATTATGATTATGAGATCTGGAAAATGGATGTGAAGACCGCTTTCCTTAATGGAAAACTGGAAGAGGATGTGTATATGACACAGCCTGAAGGTTTCATCAATCCGTCAGAACGTCATAAAATATGCAAATTAAAGAAGTCCATTTATGGACTAAAACAAGCATCGAGAAGCTGGAATATTCATTTTGATGAATTAGTTACTGAATTTGGTTTCATCAAAAATGAAGATGACCCGTGTGTATACAAAAGGTTTGGTGGGAGCGTGATTACTTTCCTAGTCCTCTACATCGATGATATTTTGATCATTGGAAACGATATTCCTGATCTACATGCGGTCAAGGCATGGTTAAGAAAATGTTTCCAGATGAAAGATTTGGGAGAAGCAGCCTATGTATTAGGTGTGGAGATCTACAGAGATAGATCTAATAGGCTTCTCGGGCTGTGCCAGAGTACTTACATCGATAAGGTCCTCGAGAGATTCCATTTAGAAAATTCTAAAAGAGGATATCTTCCAGTCAGACATGGTCTGAATCTTTCAAAGAGCCAGTGTCCTCAAACATAGTCTGAGAAAGATGAGATGGACAATACGCCTTATGCTTTGGCTATTGGGTCCATCATGTATGCGATGTTATGTACTCGCCCAGACGTCGCTTACGGGTTAAGCGTGACCAGTCGGTTCCAAAGTAATCCAGGGAAGGCACACTGTATTGCAGTCAAGAATATTTTGAAATATCTTCGGAGAACCAAAGATATGTTCTTGATTTATGGAGGTCAGGAAGAACTCAGTATTGAAGGATATACTGACGCTTCATTCCAATCTGACTAAGACGATTTCCGATCGCAATCAGGCTATGTTTTTAGCTTGAATGGAGGAGCAGTGGTGTGGAAGAGTTTCAAACAGTCAATTGTTGCTGATTCCACAACAGAAGCTGAGTATGTTGCAGCCTCAGAAGCATCAAAGGAGGCAGTATGGATTCGTAAGTTCGTTCAGGAACTTGGTGTTGTTTCTTCGAGTGCAGATCCATTGGTTATCTTCTGTGATAACACTGGAGCAATTGCACAAGCAAAGGAACCACGGTCACACCAGAAGTCCAAGCACATACAAAGAAGGTTTCATTTGATCCGTGAGATCATAGATCGAGGAGAGATCAAGATCTGCAAGGTTCATACAGATGACAATCTAGCTGACCCACTTACAAAGACTCTGGCGCAGCAGAAGCATGAGCAGCACTGTAATAATATGGGTTTGAGATTTCTCAACTATTAGTTTAAGTGCAAGTGGGAGATTGTTGGGGTATGCCCTTAAGGCTAAATATTTGAGGCCTTGGGTTATTATCAGTATCATGTACAAACTATGTATATGTTTTATAAAGGCAATTGTTGTTATTCAGATTGTTGCATTACCTACTGCTGTATGTATACTTCTGAGTAATGTCTCAATGATGTTCAGCTTAGCTGATTTTCAGAGTTGTCCTTAGTCGAGATATCTTGGTGAACATGAGACAGCCTTGATATGATTGAGACTAATATGTGTTCTAATCTTATAGGATGCTTCGAGCATGGAATAAGATTTAGACACATAGGTGCATTGTATGTACTGGACTGACCCTACTTAGGATATTCAATTGTTTGTCACAATATGAATAAATCCTTATAAGCGAGCAAGTGGCATATTCCCTCTGACTTGAGATCACTTGTGTTTCTAAGTGATGATTGACATTGTCTTGAGGTAGTTCAATATCATTTGAAAGATAATGGTTAAGGATTATCTTGGATAGTGGGCATAAGTCATGTTAAGACACTAGCGATAGATAAAGGATTGCCTCTCCTAGTTGGAGTGTGGTGTTCTAATGGGGCCCCCTGGATGAGATGGTTGAGAATGTGTATGGCCATACCCAGATGACTATGTTCATCTGATCTAACCATTCTCATCATGTTGGAATTACAGGCTAGACACGCTTGTCCAACGTGAACATCCAGTGGCAAAGGGAACATGTATGCTGGGTGAATTGGATTCACACTTGTGCTATGTTTTGGGAGTAGTCTTGGAAGACTCTTTCCTTCATATTGGGAGATAGTGATGTGTTGCTAGATACCCCTCTCTGATCGTGATAACGTAAGTTATCGTTACCGACGTTGAAGGAAACCCTTAGGGTCGCACAATTGATGATATGGCTTACTTATGTCAGATCGTGTGGATTGGAATTATTCTAGTTCAGTTTAAAGCAATTTAAACTCTAATTGGAAGTGAGATCTAGTCTAATCATGTTTGATTGATTAGGGCATATGATCGGTAAGCTTCGATCAGGAGAATTGATGCTTGATTGTAAAGATCAAGAGATTCAATGAGATGTGTGGTTGGATCTTGAACCATTTGGTTCAATCAGATCAAGACCAGGGCTTGTTCGATTTGGTCCTTGAACCAAATGAAATTGAACCGGTTCACTTAGTGAACGCATGGTTCAAATGAGAGGTTTCGGTTGGTTCACTTAGGGTGAACGCATAGGAGTTAAAGAGGGAGTTAAGAAAGGGGGTTACATGTTTGGTTCTTACCAAATATGGTAACCGAATCTTTCCTTCTTGGACTCTCCCTCTCGGTTTTCAAAACCGCTCTTCTTCCTCCTCTCGCATTCTTCTTGCTCTTCATGAAAAGAAGGAGTTTAACCAAGCCAAGGGTGAACATCTCATCTCCTCACTCGATCAAAGACCCCTAGTGTCTTTGCTAGCACAAGGGAGAAGCAAAACATCATCTTGTGTGTGATACTTTTGGAGAAGAGGCACTCGCCCCTTTCTTCTTCCAAGCCGCCACTCAAAGCATGGCAATGGTAATGCTCTAACCTATCCTTTCAAGGTTGATCATATGTTTAAGTCATGAGATCTTTGAAACCTAGTATTTCCCCCGTCGCTACAAAATTTTGAATGCGCATGTGACCTAGGTTTCCTTTCAGTTGAGTCATGACCAATGCATTGGATTGATAAACTTGAGACTAATCCAATGACAGGATATCAGCTTAGGCAAAGGGATCTCTAATGCAATGGGAATCCTCGTTGCTTGTTAGGAGTTGTTGCCATAATGACTTAAGTCCTATGACATGGGTAGCAGTGATGTGTTGCTAGATACCCCTCACTATTTATGATGTTTACATCATTGCCATCGTCATATGGATTAGGGTTGCATTGGTAATAAGTTATCATGAAGAGATTAAAGGCTAAAAGGGCATAATGGGGAGAAATCTCACCCCATTGGCGCCTAAGGGTATAATGGGGTGAGGGAGGCGCCTTTGCTTCATTATGGAAGTAAAGGGCACCTAGCCCTTCTTCCTAGGATGGAATGCATGCCTTTAAGGCATCTCTTGGGCTGATATGGCTATAGGGCAAATAAGGATAGGTTGAATGAGGTTTATGGAAAAGTCTTGGAGACTTTCCTTGCCACAAACCTCCTTCATCCTAGCCGCCCACTTGGCATGATCTAAGCCCTCCCTAAACTGCCTCTTGCCCTTATAAATAAGACCCTAGTCGCCCACTAAAAAGGGGTTAACTCCTTGGAGGCGTGAAGACATATAGAGAGGCGTGAGCAAGGGCAAAGGGTGACAACTTGAAGGTGGCGCAACCCTTCTTCCTCCTTGAAGCCGCAATCCTTCTTTTCCTTCTTCACCTGTTGACGTAACTTGGAGAAGGGCTTGGTGGTGACATCTCTTGGAGAGAATTGGAAGCTTAGGGTGGCGACAACTTGAGAGCTTGGAGCTTTCCTTCTTTATCAAGGAGCGCAATCTCCTTCTTCCTTGGAACCGCAAGTTCTTCATCTTCTCCCTCTCTTCTTGGCGCAACGACTCTTAGTGCTTGGTGGCTCTCCTTGCCACAAGACCTCTTCGTTCCTTGGCCATAGGCGCATCTTGCTTGAAGGTGGCGCATGTAAAGAAGGGGAAGGAAGTACTTGGCGCATCATCCTCTTCCTCATCTCTTCTTGGCGCTTCTACCTTGGAGGTGGTGCAAGATTTGAAGAGAGTGATAAGGCTTGATTCTCTTCCCGAGGCTAGCACCGAGCGTGGAAGGGAGCAACGTTGAGACGGTCGACGCGGGGATACTTGTAGAGGGCGAACACTTGGGCGCCTTCAACATGGCTTCAACATCTCGACAAGCAAAAGAGGTACATCTCTAACACATCCTTGTGTTTTCTCTCTCGCATGGATCCTTGGGACAGGAATATGTTTCGGGTGTAATGATTCTTCCGCTGCGTCCTGGGACTGCAAAATTTTAAATTACACCCGGTATTACCTAATAGTGGTATTAGAGCTACTTGCGAGAAACACAAGGTGTACGTTTGCTTGTGTGAAAAATTTTTAGAAAATTTTTCTTCTATCCATGCGCATTTCACTTAGAAAGTGTTTTTCATCCAATCTTCTCTTCTCAACTTTCTGGCCGAAATTTGATTGTGTTCACGATTGATTTAAGACCAAAGGTGCACGTAGGTTTTGTCAAGTAGGACGGGCATTATGTCTTCGGACTGGCCGGGTCTCTTGATCTGACAAAACTGCCAGCCGATAGGGTCTATGAAATCATCATGGAACTTGATCTAAATTTTGGCATAAATTTGGTTAAGAGAGTGCTTTGGATGATGTTGGCGCATAAGGTGCTAAAATTTGATTTTCCCAGATTTTCAAATTTTACATGCGCCACTTGATTGGGTTGATATGGTCATAGTGAGTGCCCTCCTGTGTTCTGATGTGGAAGCATGTTTCCACTTGTGATGAATGCTTGTAAAATCTCTTTCCACCTGCGTGTGGTTCTCTCCCTATCTTGTTGTAAAGAATTTTTCATCTTGTTTAGAATAGATGTAGAATTATATGATAGATTAAGGCTTCATCTTGACAACAAGGAGTCTTCTTCAATCGGAGTCAGAAGGGGCGCCAGCTTTGGAAGCGTGGTGATGGACTTGCGGCTGAAGGAAGGACACATGCTTTCAGCTTCTGGCATGGGCTGATCTGCTTTAGGGACTCGCAACCCTTGGATGCACAATAACATGTCACATGGCTCGTGACAAGTTATGTGTATGAAAAGGGCTATGACCATATCGACCAAACTAGCATGCCTGTGATGGATTATTATTTTGTCCATAGCATGCCTGTGATGTTTTTCCTTTGCTGCCATAATCATAGGAAAACTGCATGTTAGAAAAGAATAAAACAAACATGCAAAAAACTCTCAATACAATATCAAGTCGATAGCCTTCTAATGCGTAGCCCTCATCAAACTATCGATCGGTGGTGTTGTGAACTGTTTCCCACCCTCGTGGGACACACCCACTTATCTTTAAAAGGTGTGTGGTGACAATGATTTCCCCAGTCCAGTTTTAACCTGGGCGTGCCTTCGCAAGGAAATTTGTTGGCCCTGGGCATAACGGTTAGGACCAGACTTGACTAGTTTTTCATATGTCGCTGACATGATTAATTACTAGAGGCAGCTGTTAAGAGGATAGGGTTCTGTGTTGTATCCAGCCCTCGCTGGACACAGGGCGCCTAGTCTATCTTAACTAAGAGGAATTGTGCATGGCACAATTGGCTGGCATGCCTACCTAAGGAAGCATGAGACACTCTGTGGATCCCAACTCACCCTCGTGAGTCGCGGAGACCTCATGTGAAATTAGGATCCTACTCACCTCTTTCCATGTTGAGTTTGAGAGTTCTCAACTTGTTTTGGAAGTAGTGGGAGCATAGCATTTAAGTTAAAGTCCTTCTTAAATGCTTTATCATCGTACTTATTTTACTTATTTTCTTATTGTAGATGGCATCTCCTGATCTAAGATTGAAAATTTATAAAAATAAGTTAGATGGGACAAACTGGACAAATTGGTTCAAGATTTTGTCCAAGATACTGGAACAAGAGAATAAGGTGCATCTTCTTGAAAGACCTCCATCCCAGCCCAGTGTGTATTTCACTAATGAGTGGGAATGGAATGTCTATCTTGAACATTGTGAAGATAACGAACAGTACACTCCTCTTGTCTTAGAGTGCATGACCCCAGAGGTCAAGGTTGAATGTGATGAGATGGGGATTTATGATCTTATCATACATCTCAAAGGTCTCTTCACGCCATGCTCTATAGACAATGATCAGGAGAGTTCTGTTGGATCTTCAGAGTGTATGCCTAAATCTGAGAATGACCATGGTTATGTATCTTCGAAGCTAATACTTCGGAAGACTGGGAATGCATGGGTATTTCGAAGAGGATTAATGGCCAAGAAGAGCATGGCAAAGAAGAAGGGATGTAATCCATCCGCTTCAGGTATTGTGTTACCGAGGTCTTTTGTCTACTTCTTATTCATGGGTACTGGGTACCGTATGTGAGGCTCACATATGTTTTACATGTGCAGGAGCTCAAAAGAAGTAGGACGAAGAGGCTTGATGGGATCGACTCTCGGGTCATGGACGGAGCATTGGATGCTGCTGTTAATATCATCTCACTGCCTTGAAGACTTTATATAGAACTTTGCTATTATGTATCAGCTTATGCATTAGAACATCATCCCTTTTAGAAAGGATTTCAGTTTGAAATAATATATGATATTTTCTGAGACGTTCTATTGAAGTGATACAGTTGACAATAGTTTGTGGTTCTATATGTGACACAAGATCAGATCTAATGATTCAATAAACATCCTCTTATAGCATTGTCTCTTGAACCATAGAACAATGGTCACATCCAAAGGTACATAGACTATTGGGATCATTGTCCTTTCAGGATTATGATACATGTGAGCCTAGTTCAAAGGAACAATATGACAGATGCTGCCTTCACCATAAAGGGTGGAAGGACTATTGGCTTGTTGGATCTAATACACAACAATGTATGTGGACCCATATAAACAAGCACTAAGAGGTGTTACATGCTTCATCAGGTGTGCGTATGCCTTATCCAACCTAAAAACTTTGGAAAAATCCAAGAAGTTCACAAATGAAGTATTGAGTCAAATTGAAGGATCTATTAAAGCACTTTGATTGGATCAAGGTGATTAGTGGAGAATTTGATGACTGTCCTAAGAAGTGTGGAGTTATCTCACAGCTTACTTAGTACACCACTATGTGGTGAATTTCAAAGAAAGAAAAGGAACACATTAGATGCGATTCCATCTTTGAATAGTCATTCAAATATACTACTATGATGCCATGCAAACAGATGTACTGCCACTCCATAAGAAAAATGTCTAAGTTAGCTTTTGAGTTGTGAACTGCAAATATCTCATTTCTTCAATGGAATTGGGAATGTAATGTGCAGTGATTCAAAAGTATGTGTTTGTGGTGCATTGTAGAGTGCTAATTCTATCCCAAAGAGAACAAAATATTTGTTGCTCAAACTACTGTCTCTCTTGAGAAAGTATTTCTTTTGAAAGATGCTAGAGGGAGTAGATTTGATTTGGATAAGGTCCAGAATCAACCACAATATAATTAGACACAGATGCAGAGCAAAATCTCACATACAGGTTGAAAGTCAACCTGAGGTTCAAGTAACACAGGAACTACATAAGTCTGGATCGATTCGATATGCTGGGCATAACGAATTTTATCATGGATGAACCTAAGACTTATGAGGAAATGGAAGCGGTCGGTGGACCAGATTCCAAGAAATGGCTAAGGGCCATGAGAACCATAATGGACTCCATGTCTGCTAATCAAGTCTGGGACTTGGATGAGCTGCCAAAGGGGTAATTCCCACAGGCTGTAAATAAATCTTCTAGGAAGATAGACATGGAAGGTAACATTGTTACCTTGAAAAGCAAGCTAGTGAACAGAATTTTCAGGCAGATCCACTGGGTGGATAATGATGAAATTTTTCACCAATAGTTGAGTTTTAAGTCCATTAAGAATCTGCATGTTATAATTGCATGATCAGTTATGGCGTGTTGTTATGAAAACTGCCTTTCTTGCATGGACGTCTGAAAAGATATCTATAAGGAAATAGCCAAGAAGGTTTTCATATCAAGGCCATAAAGATATGCATGGTGTTATGCAAGCATGTTTAAAAGAGCCTGTGTTTACAAGAAGATCAGTGGGAGCACCTTAATAGTATTTCTTGTTCTAGATGATTGATGATATTCTCCTCACATGGAATGACATCTCAGCTCTTCACATGGTGAAGAAAAGGAAGATATGTATTTCGAGAAGAATGATCTAGGGAATGATGCCTACATCCTAGGCATGAGGATCTATAGATAGAGATCCAAGAAAGTCATTGCCCTTTAGTCAATCTATGTTCATCCAAGAGTTTCTGGAGAGGTTTATATTGGATGATTCCAAATATTGATATCTTCTAGGAAGATATGGTCTGACTCTCTCAAGGATGTTGTGTCATGTGACACAGCTGGAGAGTGATAACATGGGTCTAAAATCCTGACACAAGGTGTATAGGATGGATCATGTTTTGAATAATATACTCAAGACCATTTGTGGCAAATGCTTGGAGCATAGCCAGCAAGTTTCAATCAGATCTTAGTGTTTAACACTAGATAGCTGTGAAAGCAATCCTTATATATATACTTGGGAAGTATAAAGGATTGGAGTCTAGTCTATGATAGACAGGAAAGAATTTTGTGTACAGGGGTACACTAACACTTCATTCCAGTCTAGTGACTATTGATCACAGCCAGGATTTGCGCTTTGCCTTATTGTGGTGAAAGAGCATTATGCAAACCAAAGTGGCAAGATTCTACAAATAAGGCTGAGTACATTGCGGCTTCTTGTGGCAGCCAAGGAGGCAGCTTCATTCATTTGAACTTGATTTAGTTAATGATACTTGATGGTCCAGTATAGTTCTTACTGGGGCCATAGCATAAGTAAAGGAACTTAATGCTCAAGTATGTACTGCAGCATATCATCTGATCTTAGAGATCATGGATAAGGATGATGATCAAATTTGTTAAAATAAACATAGATAGCAATCTGGAAAAACCCACTAACCTAGCCTCTGGCGCAGCAGAAGCTAAATGGGTCATACTAGAGACATTGGAACTGACTAAACATCAGTTGTCCTTGGTCTTAGTGCAAGTGGGAGATTGTTGGTGTATATGCCCTAAAGACCAATGTATGGACATGGTCAGGCAATGTTTGAATGTACTTTGATAGAACTATTACTCTTTATATAGGCATGGTCGTTATTATGCAGACTTCTCTACCTGCGTTGATGTATTGAGTTGTATAAATAATGTCCCAGGAGTTTGGATTAGATTCATTCTCATAAGCTATCCCCAGACAAGGTACCTTAGCAGATATGGGACAGCTTTGGTACATGTGAGACTGGTGTATGGGCTGGTTAGGTGCGGGGTACAGTAACGCAGACATACAGGTGCATTAGATGCACTGGAGTGATCCACCGTGAGGATTGACTTGTCTAGTCAACAAGTCAATCTCACATGCAAGAGGTTTGCATTGATCCTTAGACTTGAGGTATTCATGTCTAGATTTGATGATGGATATGCTTTGATACAGTCTTACGTCTCTCCATAATTGGGAGACCAAAACGACTGTCATTGGGCATGTCATAAGTCACGTAGAGACATGGATGACCAATAGTTGAAGGCACCCCTAAACCTAAGGGGGGCGAAACCCTAATAGGAGGCGCAACAAAAATTCTAGCGGAATCTAGGGTTTCTAAAAGATCGCATAGCATGTAATATATTCAACTTTCAAAGTGAAACGATTCTCACCATTGCCATCACTTAGATGATGTCTTGGAAGGAAAGGCGCAAGCGAACCTTCTCCTTAGTTTCGCACACAAGGTGATCAATGCACCTACTCCCTTGATGCTCCTTGTGCTAGCAAGGCTTCAAGGTTGTCTTGTCGAAATGGAAGGGAAAAGAGAGATCGCCTTGCTTAGTCGAATGGTCCCTCTTGTCATCCACAATGCTCCACACGAGAATGCCTTTCGAACGAAAAACCAAAAGGGCGACAAAGGCGTGAAGAGGCAAGTGAGATGCAACGTGAGATCATGGCCACGTTTGAGGACATGCTATCTAAAAATAGCCAAGTCCAAACGTTCATGCGACCATGTATTAACCCACTCGCAAATGCCTTATCAATTGAACCATGCGCTCAACCAATGAGTCGGTTCAAATCAATTTGGTTTAATAACCAAATAAACCAAGCAATCAGTCCAGACCA
The DNA here is from genome assembly GCA_027563935.2 of Costus lasius. NCBI lineage: Eukaryota > Viridiplantae > Streptophyta > Magnoliopsida > Zingiberales > Costaceae > Costus > Costus lasius. The sequence goes on from CM050448.1 coordinate 100,704,088, forward strand.
TAATAAACCCTAAGGCTCTTGATCTGACCGTCGATCTCTTAATGCTTCTGATCTGACCGATCTAGCATCTATTCTCTCGATCGAAGCTTACCGATCTCAAGCCCTAATCAATCAAACATGATCAGACCAGATCTCACTCACAATCAGAGATTAAATCCCTTTATACTGAACCCGAACAATTCAGTCCATACGATCTGACTTAAGTAAGCCATATCATCAAATTGTGCGACCCTGAGGGTTTCCTTTAAATGTCGGTAACGATAACTCACATTATCACGATCAGTGAGGGGTATCTAGCAACACATCACTGTCTCCCGATATAAAGGAAAGAGTCTTCCAAGACTATACCCAAATTACAGCACAAGTGTGAATCAACTCACAATGCATGCAAATTTCCTTTGCCACTGGATGTTCTTATTGGACAAGCGTGTCAAGCTTGTAGCTCCAATATGATGAGCATGATTAGATCAGATGAACACTGTCACCTGGGTATGGCCATACTCTTTTCTCAATCATCTCATCCAGGGGGCCCCTTTAGAACATCACACTCCTTAAACAAGGAGACGGCAATCCTATGTCTATCACTAGTGCCCTAACCTGATTCAAGTTCACCATCCAAGATAGTCTATAATCATTATGTTTCAAATGATATTGAACTACCTCAAAACAATGACAATCATCATTTAGAAAACACAAGTGATCTCAAGTCAGAGGAAATGTGCCACTTGTCTCATTCAAGGAATATTCACATTGTGACAAACAATTGAACATCCTAGTAGGGTCTGTCCAGTACATCCAATGTACCCATGAGTCTACATCTTATTCCATGCTCGAAGCATCCTATAAGATTAGAACACATATTAGTCTTAATCATATCAAGGCTGTCTCATGTTCACCAAGATATCTCGACTAAGGACTTAACTGCATGTCAGCCCAGCTGAGCAGCATTGAGACATTATTCAGAAGAACATATATTGCAGCAGACAATGTAGCTAACTGAATAATAACCATGCCTTTATAAACATAAACGTTTATTACACGATACTGTTACAATCCCAAGGCCTCAAACATTAGGCTTAAGGGCATACCCCAACAATCTCCCACTTGCACTTAATCTAATGGTTGAGAAATCTCAAACCCATATTATTACAGTGCTTCTCATGCTTCTGCTGCGCCAGAGGCTTAGTAAGCGGGTCTGCCAGATTGTCATCTGTATGAACCTTGCAGATTTTGATCTCGCCACGATCTATGATCTCCCTGATCAAATGAAACCGTCTCTGTATGTGCTTGGACTTCTGGTGCGACCGTGGTTCCTTTGCTTGTGCGATTGCTCCAGTGTTATCACAGAAGATAACCAAAGGATCTGCACTCGAAGGAACAACACCAAGTTCTCCCACGAACTTACGAATCCACACTGCCTCCTTGGATGCTTCCGAGGCTGCAACATACTCGGCTTCTGTTGTGGAATCAGCAACAGTTGACTGTTTGAAACTCTTCCACACCACTGCTCCTCCATTCAAGCTAAAAACATAGCCTGATTGCGATCGGAAATCATCCTGGTCAGACTGGAACGAAGCGTCAGTATATCCTTCAATACTGAGTTCTTTCTGACCACCATATATCAAGAACATATCTTTGGTCCTCCGCAGATATTTTAAGATGTTCTTGACTGCAATCCAGTGCGCCACACCTGGATTACTTTGGAAACGACTGGTCACACTTAACCCGTAAGCGACGTCAGGGCGAGTACACAACATCGCATACATAATGGAACCAATAGCCGAAGCATAAGGCGTATTGTCCATTTCATCTTTCTCAGTCTGTGTTTGTGGACACTGACTCTTCGAAAGACTCAGACCATGTCTGACTGGAAGATATCCTCGTTTAGAATTCTCTAAATGAAATCTTTCCAGGACTTTATCGATGTAAGTACTCTGGCACAGCCCGAGAAGCCTCTTAGATCTATCCCTGTAGATCTTCACACCTAATACATAGGCTGCTTCTCCTAAATCTTTCATCTGGAAACATTTCCTTAACCATGCCTTCACAGCATGCATTTCAGGAATGTCATTTCCAATGATCAAGATATCATCGACGTAGAGGACTAGGAAAGTAATCACGCTCCCACTAAACCTCTTATATACACACGGGTCATCCTCGTTCTTGACGAAACCAAATTCAGTGACTGATTCATCAAAACGAATATTCCAGCTTCTTGATGCTTGCTTGAGTCCATAAATGGACTTCTTTAACTTGCATATCTTATGACGATCTGATGGATTAGTGAAACCCTCAGGTTGTGTCATGTACACATCCTCATCCAGATTTCCATTAAGGAAAGCTGTTTTCACATCCATTTGCCAAATCTCATAATCATAATATGCAGCTATCGCGAAAAGAATCCGAATAGACTTAAACATAGCTACAGGTGAGAAAGTTTCATCATAATCTATCCCGTAGATTTGTTTGAAACCTTTCGCAACTAGCCTGCCTTTATAGGTAACCACGTTACCATCCATGTCAATCTTCTTCTTGAAGATCCATTTACAGCCTATAGGGATAACTCCCGGAGGCGGATCAACCAAATCCCAAACTTGGTTATCTGACATGGAGTCCATCTCGGCTCGCATAGCTTCAAGCCATCTCGCTGACTCCGGTCCACTGACCGCATCCGCATAAGTGAGGGGTTCATCATGATCAATGATGTAGATTCCGTCATAGCGCTCAGGCTGTCGACGAATCCTTCCCGATTTTCGCGGTTCCCGTGATATCTGAGCCTCAGGTTGTTCAATAACCTGATCTACTGACTCAGGCTCATCCAATTTTGCTTGAGCACTTTGTCCTTCCTCTGGATTCTCATCCAGCTTTATTTCTCTCCCACTGGCCTCTTGCAGAAGAAACTCCTTCTCAAGAAATATGGCCGTCCGAGCAACAAAAACCTTGAAAGTACCCCTTAACCTAAGGGGGGGTCCCCTTCTAGGGGGAGCAAAAACCCTAGACATATGGCGCATAAAACTTTTGCAGCGGAATTAAGGGTTTGAAAGAATCTATTGCATGATATATGATCAACTTAAGTAAACTTGAATTCATACCATAGCCATATGCGTTGGATGAAAACTTGGAAGGAAAGGTGCAAGCGAGCCTTCTCCTAAGGTGACGCACACAATTGGTGTCGCCTACTTTCCTTGGTGCTCCTTGTGCTAGCAAGGTTCCAAGAAGCCTTTGTCGAATGGAAGGGAGAAGAGATCGCCTTGCTTGAGTGAGTTTTTCTCTCTTGTCGTCCTCTCTTCTCTAGCCGAGATGTTGTCTCGTCTAAGCCAAGCATTGGCGACGAACAAAGAGAAGGGGGGCGTGAAATGTGGCAATCGTGAGTCATGGCCACGATTAGTAGAAGTGCTATCCAAAAATAGCATCCACTTCTCAACGTGCGCTCTTGGGTTTACCCAATCGCAAATGCCACATCACTTGAACCATGCGCTCAACCAATGAGCCAGTTCACATCGGTTTGGTCCAAGACCAATTAACCCAAGCAATATGGTCTAGATCTTACTTAAACCCTAAGGCTTCAGATCTAACCGTCAATCTCTTCGATGCTCTTGATCTGACCGATCTGGCATCTATTCTCCCGATCGAAGCTTACCGATCTCAAGCCCTAATCAATCAAACATGATCAGACCAGATCTCACTCACAATCAGAGATTAAATCCCTTTAAACTGAACCCGAACAATTCAGTCCACACGATCTGACTTAAGTAAGCCATATCATCAAATTGTGCGACCCTGAGGGTTTCCTTTAAATGTCGGTAACGATAATTCACATTATCACGATCAGTGAGGGGTATCTAGCAACACATCACTGTCTCCCGATATAAAGGAAAGAGTCTTCCAAGACTACACCCAAACCACAGCACAAGTGTGAATCATTTCACAAAGCATACATATTTCCTTTGCCACTGGATGTTCTTATTGGACAAGCCTGTCAAGCTCGTAACTCCAATATGATGAGCATGATCAGAACAGATGAACATAGTCACCTGGGTATGGCCATACACTTTTCTCAATCATCTCATCCAGGGGGCCCCTTTAGAACATCACACTCCTTAAACAAGGAGACGGCAATCCTATGTCTATCACTAGTGCCCTAACCTGATTCAAGCTCACCATCCAAGATAGTCTATAATCATTATGTTTCAAATGATATTGAACTACCTCAAAACAATGGCAATCATCATTTAGATAACACAAGTGATCTCAAGTCAGAGGAAATGTGCCACTTGTCACATTCAAGGAATATTCACATTGTGACAAACAATTGAACATCCTAGTAGGGTCTGTCCAGTACATCCAATGTACCCATGAGTCTACATCTTATTCCATGCTCGAAGCATCCTATAAGATTAGAACACATATTAGTCTTAACCATATCAAGGCTGTCTCATGTTCACCAAGATATATCGACTAAGGACATAATAGCTTGTCAGCCCAGCTGAACAGCTTTGAGACATTATTCAGAAGAACATATATTGCAGCAGACAATGTAGCTAACTGAATAACAACCATGCCTTTATAAACTTAAGAGTTTATTACATGATACAGATACATTCCCACAGGCCTCAAACATTAGCCTTAAGGGCATACCCCAACAATCTCCCACTTGCACTTAATCTAATGGTTGAGAAATCTCAAACCCATATTATTACAGTGCTTCTCATGCTTCTGCTGCGCCAGAGGCTTGGTAAGCGGGTCTGCCAGATTGTCATCTGTATGAACCTTGCAGACTTTGATCTCGCCACAATCTATGATCTCCCTGATCAAATGAAACCGTCTCTGTATGTGCTTGGACTTCTGGTGCGACCGTGGTTCCTTAGCTTGTGCAATTGCTCCAGTGTTATCACAGAAGATAACCAAAGGATCTGCACTCGAAGGAACAACACCAAGTTCTCTCACGAACTTACGAATCCACACTGCCTCCTTGGATGCTTCCGAGGCTGCAACATACTCGGCTTCTGTTGTGGAATCAGCAACAGTTGACTGTTTGAAACTCTTCCACACCACTGCACCTCCATTCAAGCTAAAAACATAGCCTGATTGCGATCGGAAATCATCCTGGTCCGACTGGAACGAAGCGTCAGTATATCCTTCAATACTGAGTTCTTCCTGACCACCATATATCAAGAACATATCTTTGGTCCTCCGCAGATATTTTAAGATGTTCTTGACTGCAATCCAGTGCGCCATACCTGGATTACTTTGGTAACGACTGGTCACGCTTAACCCGTAAGCGACGTCTGGGCGAGTACACAACATCGCATACATAATAGAACCAATAGCCGAAGCATAAGGCGTATTGTTCATTTCATCTTTCTCAGTCTGTGTTTGTGGACACTGACTCTTTGAAAGATTCAGACCATGTCTGACTGGAAGATATCCTTTCTTAGAATTCTCTAAGTGAAATCTCTCCAGGACCTTATCGATGTAAGTACTCTGGCACAGCCCGAGAAGCCTCTTAGATCTATCCCTGTAGATCTTCACACCTAACACATAGGCTGCTTCTCCTAAATCTTTCATCTGGAAACATTTCCTCAGCCATGCTTTCACAGCATGCATTTCAGGAATGTCATTTCCAATGATCAAGATGTCATCGACGTAGAGGACTAGAAAAGTAATTACGCTCCCACTAAACCTCTTATATACACACGGGTCATCCTCGTTCTTGATGAAACCAAATTCGGTGACTGATTCATCAAAACGAATATTCCAGCTTCTAGATGCTTGCTTAAGTCCATAAATAGACTTCTTTAACTTGCATATCTTATGACGATCTGCTGGATTAGTGAAACCCTCTGGTTGTGTCATGTACACATCCTCATCCAGATTTCCATTAAGGAAAGCTGTTTTCACATCCATCTGCCAGATCTCATAATCATAGTATGCTGCTATCGCGAAAAGAATCCGAATAGACTTAAACATGGCTACAGGTGAGAAAGTTTCATCATAATCTATCCCGTAGATTTGTTTGAAACCTTTCGCAACTAGCCTGCCTTTATAGGTAACCACGTTACCATCCATGTCAATCTTCTTCTTGAAGATCCATTTACAGCCTATAGGGATAACTCCCGAAGGCGGATCAACCAAATCCCAAACTTGGTTATCTGACATGGAGTCCATCTCGGCGCGCATAGCTTCAAGCCATCTCGCTGACTCCGGTCCACTGACCGCATCCGCATAAGTGAGGGGTTCATCATTATCAATGATGTAGACTCCGTCATAGCGCTCAGGCTGTCGACGGATCCTACCCGATCTTCGCGGTTCCCGTGATATCTGAGCCTCAGGTTGTTCAATAACCTGTTCTACCGGCTCAGGCTCATCCAACTCTGCTTGAGCACTTTGTCCTTCCTCTGGATTCTCATCCAGTTTTATTTCTCTCCCACTGGCCTCTTGCAGAAGAAACTCCTTCTCAAGAAATATGGCCGTCCGAGCAACAAAAACCTTGTTCTCCTTGGGATCGAAGAAATAATAACCCTTAGTTTCCTTAGGGTAACCGACAAAGATACATTTGTCAGATCTGCTCTCTAGTTTCCCAGAGGCGAGCTTTTTGACATAAGCCTCGCAGCCCCAGATCCTGATAAATGTCAAGCTCGGCTGTTTCCCATACCATAACTCATATGGAGTCTTAGAAACTGCCTTGGATGGCACTCGGTTTAGTACCTTTGCAGCTGTTTCCAGCGCAAAACCCCAAAAGGAGTATGGAAGAGTAGCCTGACTCATCATAGAACGAACCATATCAAGTAACGTTCTATTTCTCCTCTCGGACACACCATTCCATTGCGGTGTTCCTGGCGGAGTGAGCTGTGAGATAATCCCACACTCCTTCAGATAGTCAGTAAACGTATGACTCAAGTATTCACCACCTCGATCTGAGCGAAGTGCCTTGATATTTCGGCCTAGCTGATTTTGTACTTCATTCTTGAACTCTTTGAACTTGTCAAAAGATTCACTCTTATGTCTCATCAGATAGACATAGCCATACCTACTGAAATCATCAGTAAAGGTAATGAAGTACTGATAGCCACCTCTGGCATGTTTACTAAATGGCCCACACACATCACTGTGTATAAGGTCAAGTAAACCTGAAGCCCTTTGACCTTTGTGAGGAAAAGGTGACTTCGTCATTTTACCCATTAAACAAGCTTTGCATGTATCAATCTCCTTATAGGAGAATGATCCCAGCAGTCCATGATCATGCAACCGCTTAATGCGTTTCTCGTTAATATGGCCTAAACGACTATGCCATAGCAAGGTGCTTTCATCAGCATACTTGGCTTTCTTAATATCAATTTGCTGTATCGAACATTCCATGTCCAACATGTATAACCCATTGTTAATTGAACCAGTTGCATAAACAATATTATCAAAAGACAAAATACACTTTGAAATATTGCATTCAAAGGAAAATCCCTTCCTGACAAGAGCAGGAATGGAGATAATATTTTTAGTTATACTGGGAACAATGTAACAATTGTCTAGTTCCAATACAATGCCAGATGGTAAAGAAATGAAGTAGTCTCCTACAGCAACAGCAGCAACCCGTGCTCCGTTTCCAACGCGTAGGTCCACCTCATGCTGTCCCACCTGCCTTCTTCTCTTGAGTTCCTGTACATTTGAACAAATGTGAACTCCACATGCAGTGTCCAACACCCATGATATAGAAGAAGAAAACATGACCTCAGTCACGAATATACCTGAGCCAGAAGCAATGCTTCCCCTCTTATCTCCTTGGAGCGCTTTACAGTCCTTTTTCCAGTGACCCAGCTGGCCACAGTGGAAACACCTGTATTCCTTAGACCGCTTGACCTTTTGCTTCAGAGCCTTGCTGTAATTCTTGACCGGGGCCTTGCCCTTCTTCCCCTTCTTCTTGTTCCTTGAAGGAACCATCAAGACAGAGGTCGAAGGCTTACCCTTCAGAGTCTCCTCAGTGGTCAAGAGCATATTCAGCAGCTCTGCCGGAGTACAATCGATTTTGTTCATATTAAAATTAATAATGAACGCGTCGAATGATGGCGGGAGAGACTGCAGAATAATGTCCACAGCAAGCTCCTGGTTGATGGTGTGCCCCAGTTTCTCCAGAGCCTCCTTGTGCCCAATCATCTTGAGCACGTGAGTTCCCACTGGGCTCCCTTCAGCCAGTTTGCTCTGAAAGAAGAGCTTAGTCAAATTATAGCGTTCAGTCCTCGCCTGTGCAGCATACAGCATCTTGAGGTTTGCTATAATCTGTATAGCTGACATATCCTCATGCTGACGCTGCAGCGGTGGCGTCATAGACGCTAGCATCAGGCAAGCGACATCAATGCTATCATTGACGTGCTTTTCATAGGCTTCCCGAACCGCCCTTGCGGCGTTCGGAGCGGGCTGCGGCGGTATCGCCGTCTCGAGGACATACAGTTTCCTCTCTGCCTTAAGAACGATCTTAAGGTGTCCAAACCAGTCAGAGAAGTTCGGCCCAGCAAACTTCTCTCTTTCTAGTAGGGATCGCACATTGAAGTTCATGGTGTTCGTTGCTGCAGGTATCTACAACAATGCAAGAACAGCAAGGTCAGTATCAATGTATAAGAATCAATCAGGACTTAAGAAAGATTCTTTTTCTCACTATTTTATCAGGCGTGAAAAATCCAGCAAAACAGCCCGAAAGAGTAGAACTCTTTTAGTGAGATGGGATCCAGATTTCATACTTGGTCTCCGCGTCCCGCTCAGGCGAGATAAGATGCACAGAGAGTACAAGCACTAATCTCTGGTAGGCTGTCCCAGCCAATCGCCAACCCGTGCGATTCCCCTTCATCCGGGCAATCCAGCAGACTGTGCCAACTGAGTTGGTACAACACAGTCTCTGACCCCACAGATGGCTGCCTCCATGTGCTACCATATGCGCCACATATGTAGCCTACACGGTCAAGCTGACCCGACCTACTCCCTGGACCACCATGTGCTATGCTGAGCAACGAGAAGGGATAAATCCCTACTCTGTAACACACAGGTGTAGTCCCGCACCGTCTGAAGATAGATGGACGTGCCCACTGAGTGGGTACAACACGGCTCCAACGATAATCAGAACAGTGAGGTTTCGCGTCAGAAGGCTTACGAGCTTGATATTTGATCGTTGGATTTTAACGGTCTTTTATCTTCTTCACTATCATGCAATTCCTATGGTGATAGCAGAAGATAAACTAATCATGCAATTCTAATATTTAAACAATAAAAGAAAGCATGAATCTTATGTGGTAAAAGCCCATAGCCCTAGAAGACCTTAACTTAAATTAAGTCTTCACTTGCTCTTCATGGGTCTTTAGCTGCTCATCTGGCCCAAACCAGGGCCCAAGCGCCATCTGCAGCATAGGTGCGCCCACCAGGAATATGCGCCTGGTCCTAGGGTCGATCCCTAGACCTCCCACCTGGTCCAGCCACTTGCTGCATGCGCCTATGCCAAGTGTGCTCTGTGCTCTTGTCAAATTAAATTACAAATTTAACTATCTAGACAAGAGTGACACGCAGGTCACTAACATTTTATAAATTAAAACAATGTGATGCGCAGATCACAATAATTAATTTACAATTTTTAATACAGGCACGCAGGCCCCAGCACAGCACACAATTAATATGGGCAGCCCACATAAGAAGAAATAAACAAGCATATGCAACATTCAAACATGTGATCCAACCAAGAAAATTAAATTTTGAAAACCCATAGGTATCAATTTTAATTTCCTTATTCGCCCTTACTACCTTACAACGGTCCATTACTAGGGATCCACTCATCCAACCTAGTCAGATCCACTGCCCTTGCACGCACCAAGTCCTAACTGACTTGCGTCGACCATAAGGTCAACTATGCATGCGCCAGGGCTGAACGACCACACTGAGGTCTGGCAAACGGGCGTGACCCCGGGCCTAACTCAGGTGCGTTCATTAGTTGTCTCAATCAGACATCGCTACACACCTGTGTGGAGTCGACCTATAGCCACCATAGGCTTGCGCCAAGGTGCTATCTGATCGACCCATTCAGGTTGTCAGATGATCTGATCAGACATTCTGGATCTAACCTAGGGGGTGACTTCAACCCTAGTAACCCGTCTAAGGGTTTAAAGTATGGGCTTAGATCTATTTGGAGCGCGCATGTAATAAGGATTTTAGATAAAACCTGAAAGCGCCAACAAGCAAAATAACATAGACAAGCTTCGGTATGAAACATGTATATTCGCATGTTGATAATTCTAGATCTAAAACATGGATCACACAACATGAAGCAATCATAAAATGCATGCATCAACTTTGGCTCTGATACCAATTGAAAGTACCCCTTAACCTAAGGGGGGGTCCCCTTCTAGGGGGAGCAAAAACCCTAGACATATGGCGCATAAAACTTTTGCAGCGGAATTAAGGGTTTGAAAGAATCTATTGCATGATATATGATCAACTTAAGTAAACTTGAATTCATACCATAGCCATATGCGTTGGATGAAAACTTGGAAGGAAAGGTGCAAGCGAGCCTTCTCCTAAGGTGACGCACACAATTGGTGTCGCCTACTTTCCTTGGTGCTCCTTGTGCTAGCAAGGTTCCAAGAAGCCTTTGTCGAATGGAAGGGAGAAGAGATCGCCTTGCTTGAGTGAGTTTTTCTCTCTTGTCGTCCTCTCTTCTCTAGCCGAGATGTTGTCTCGTCTAAGCCAAGCGTTGGCGACGAACAAAGAGAAGGGGGGCGTGAAATGTGGCAATCGTGAGTCATGGCCACGATTAGTAGAAGTGCTATCCAAAAATAGCATCCACTTCTCAACGTGCGCTCTTGGGTTTACCCAATCGCAAATGCCACATCACTTGAACCATGCGCTCAACCAATGAGCCAGTTCACATCGGTTTGGTCCAAGACCAATTAACCCAAGCAATATGGTCTAGATCTTACTTAAACCCTAAGGCTTCAGATCTAACCGTCAATCTCTTCGATGCTCTTGATCTGACCGATCTGGCATCTATTCTCCCGATCGAAGCTTACCGATCTCAAGCCCTAATCAATCAAACATGATCAGACCAGATCTCACTCACAATCAGAGATTAAATCCCTTTAAACTGAACCCGAACAATTCAGTCCACACGATCTGACTTAAGTAAGCCATATCATCAAATTGTGCGACCCTGAGGGTTTCCTTTAAATGTCGGTAACGATAATTCACATTATCACGATCAGTGAGGGGTATCTAGCAACACATCACTGTCTCCCGATATAAAGGAAAGAGTCTTCCAAGACTACACCCAAACCACAGCACAAGTGTGAATCATTTCACAAAGCATACATATTTCCTTTGCCACTGGATGTTCTTATTGGACAAGCCTGTCAAGCTCGTAACTCCAATATGATGAGCATGATCAGAACAGATGAACATAGTCACCTGGGTATGGCCATACACTTTTCTCAATCATCTCATCCAGGGGGCCCCTTTAGAACATCACACTCCTTAAACAAGGAGACGGCAATCCTATGTCTATCACTAGTGCCCTAACCTGATTCAAGCTCACCATCCAAGATAGTCTATAATCATTATGTTTCAAATGATATTGAACTACCTCAAAACAATGGCAATCATCATTTAGATAACACAAGTGATCTCAAGTCAGAGGAAATGTGCCACTTGTCACATTCAAGGAATATTCACATTGTGACAAACAATTGAACATCCTAGTAGGGTCTGTCCAGTACATCCAATGTACCCATGAGTCTACATCTTATTCCATGCTCGAAGCATCCTATAAGATTAGAACACATATTAGTCTTAACCATATCAAGGCTGTCTCATGTTCACCAAGATATATCGACTAAGGACATAATAGCTTGTCAGCCCAGCTGAACAGCTTTGAGACATTATTCAGAAGAACATATATTGCAGCAGACAATGTAGCTAACTGAATAACAACCATGCCTTTATAAACTTAAGAGTTTATTACATGATACAGATACATTCCCACAGGCCTCAAACATTAGCCTTAAGGGCATACCCCAACAAACCTTGTTCTCTTTGGGATCGTAGAAATAATAACCCTTAGTTTCCTTAGGGTAACCGACAAAGATACATTTGTCAGATCTGCTCTCTAGTTTCCCAGAGGCGAGCTTTTTGACATAAGCCTCGCAGCCCCAGATCCTGATAAATGTCAAGCTCGGCTGTTTCCCATACCATAACTCATATGGAGTTTTTGAAACGGCCTTGGATGGCACTCGGTTTAGTACCTTTGCAGCTGTCTCCAGTGCAAATCCCCAAAAGGAGTATGGAAGAGTAGCCTGACTCATCATAGAACGAACCATATCGAGTAACGTTCTATTTCTCCTTTTGGACACACCATTCCATTGCGGTGTTCCTGGCGGAGTGAGCTGTGAGATAATCCCACACTCCTTCAGATAGTCAGTAAACGTATGACTCAAGTATTCACCACCTCGATCTGAGCGAAGTGCCTTGATATTTCGGCCTAGCTGATTCTGTACTTCATTCTTGAACTCTTTGAACTTGTCAAAAGATTCACTCTTATGTCTCATCAGATAGACATAGCCATACCTACTGAAATCATCAGTAAAGGTAATGAAGTACTGATAGCCACCTCTGGCATGTTTACTAAATGGCCCACACACATCACTGTGTATAAGGCCAAGTAAACCTGAAGCCCTTTGACCTTTGTGAGGAAAAGGTGACTTCGTCATTTTACCCATCAAACAAGCTGTGCATGTATCAATCTCCTTGTAGGAGAATGATCCCAGCAGTCCATGATCATGCAACCGCTTAATGCGTTTCTCGTTAATATGGCCTAAACGACTATGCCATAGCAAGGTGCTGTCATCAGCATACTTGGCTTTCTTAATATCAATATTTTGTATAGAACGCTCCATGTCCAACATGAATAATCCATTGCTAATTGAACCAGTTGCATAAACAATATTATCATAAGATAAAACACACTTTGAAATATTGCATTCAAAGGAAAATCCCTTCCTGACAAGAGCAGGAATGGAGATAATATTTTTAGTAATACTGGGAACAAAATAACAATTGTCAAGTTCCAATACAATTCCAGATGGTAAAGAAATGAAATAGTCTCCTACAGCAACAGCAGCAACCCGTGCCCCGTTTCCAACGCGTAGGTCCACCTCATGCTGTCCCACCTGTCTTCTTCTCTTGAGTTCCTGCACATTTGAACAAATGTGAACTCCACATGCAGTGTCCAACACCCATGATATAGAAGAAGAAAACATGACCTCAGTCACGAATATACCTGAGCCAGAAGCGATGCTTCCCCTCTTATCTCCTTGGAGCGCTTTACAGTCCTTTTTCCAGTGACCCAGCTGGCCACAATGGAAACACCTGTATTCCTTAGACCGCTTCACCTTCTGCTTCAGAGCCTTGCTGTAGCTCTTGACAGGGGTCTTGCCCTTCTTCCCCTTCTTCTTGTTCCTTGAAGGAACCATTAAGACAGAGGTCGAAGGCTTTCCCTTCAGAGTCTCCTCAGTAGTGAGGAGCATATTCAGCAGCTCTGCCGGAGTACAATCGATTTTGTTCATATTAAAGTTAATAATGAACGCGTCGAATGAAGGCGGGAGAGACTGCAGAATAATATCCACAGCAAGCTCCTGGTTGATGGTATGCCCCAGTTTCTCTAGAGCCTCCTTGTGCCCAATCATCTTGAGCACGTGAGCTCCCACTGGGCTCCCTTCAGCCAGTTTGCTCTGAAAGAAGAGCTTCATCAAATTATAGCGTTCAGTCCTCGCCTGTGCAGCATACAGCATCTTGAGGTTTGCTATCATGTCTATAGCAGACATATCCTCATGCTGACGCTGCAGCGGTGGCGTCATAGACGCTAACATCAGGCAAGCGACATCAATGCTATCATTGACGTGCTTTTCATAGGCTTCCCGAACCGCCCTTGCGGCGTTCGGAGCGGGCTGAGGCGGTATCGCCGTCTCGAGGACATACAGTTTCCTCTCTGCCTTAAGAACAATCTTAAGGTGTCCAAACCAGTCAGAGAAGTTCGGCCCAGCAAACTTCTCCCTTTCCAGTAGGGATCGCACATTGAAGTTCATGGTGTTCGTTGCTGCAGGTATCTACAACAATGCAAGAACAGCAAGGTCAGTATCAATGTTAAGAATCAATCAGGACTTAAGAAAGATTCTTTTTCTCACTATTTTATCTGGCTGAAAAATCCAGCAAAACAGCCCGAAAGAGTAGACACTCTTTTAGTGAGATGGGATCCGGATTTCATACTTGGTCTCCGCGTCCCGCTCAGGCGAGATAAGATGCACAGAGAGTACAAGCACTAATCTCCGGTAGGCAGTCCCTGCCGATCGCCAACCCGTGCGATTCCCCTTCATCTGGGCAATCCAGCAGACTGTGCCAACTGAGTTGGTACAACACAGTCTCTGATCCCACAGATGGCTGCCTCCATGTGCTACCATATGCGCCACATATGTAGCCTACATGGTCAAGCTGACCCGACCTACTCCCTGGACCACCATGTGCTATGCTGAGCAACGAGAAGGGATAAATCCCTACTCTGTAACACACAAGTGTAATCCCACACCGTCTGAAGATAGATGGACGTGCCCACTGAGTGGGTACAACACGGCTCCAACGATAATCAGAACAGTGAGGTTTCGCGTCAGAAGGCTTACGAGCTTGATATTTTAGCGTTGGATTTTAACGGTCTTTTATCTTCTTCACTATCATACAATTCCTATGGTGATAGCAGAAGATAAACTAATCATGCAATTCTAATATTTTAAACAATAATAAAAGAAAGCATGAATCTTATGTGGTAAAAGCCCAAAGCCTAAGTAAGACCTTAACCTAACTCAAGTCTTCACTTGCTTTTCTTCATAGGGCTTTTGCTGCTGATCTGGCCCAAACCTGGGCCCAAGCGCCATCTGCAGCTCTGGTGCGCCCACCAGGAATATGCGCCAGGTCCTAGGGTCGAACCCTAGACCTCCCACCTGGTCCAGCCACTGCTGCAAGCGCCTCTGCCAAGTGTGCACTGTGCTCTTGTTAATTAAATTACAAATTTAACTATCTAGACAAGATTGACACGCAGGTCAATTATACATTATAAATTAATTAAACTGTGATTCGCAGATCACAAAAATAAAAATTAATTTACAATTAATTCCCAGGCACGCAGGCCCCAGCACAGCACTCATTAAACACGGGCAGCCCACATAAGATTAAATAGACAAACATATGCATCAACTAACATGTGATCCTTTCAAGAAAATTAAATTTCGAAAACCCCTTGGGATCAATTTTAATTTTCCTTATTTGCCCTACTACCTTACAATGGTCCATTACTAGGGATCCACTCATCAGACCTAGTCAAATCCACTGCCCTTGCATGCACCAAGTCCTAACTGACTTGAGTCGACCAAAAGGCCAACCATGCATGCGCCAAGGGCTGAACGACCACACTGAGGTCTGGCAAGCGGGAGTGACCCCGGGCCTAACTCATGTGCGTTCATAGGTTGTCTCAATCAGACACCGCTACACGCCTGTCTGCAGTCGACCTACAGCCACCTCTGGCTTGCGCCAAGGTGCTATCTGGTCGACCCATCTAGGCTGTCAGATGGTCTGATCAGACTAATTGGATCTAGACTAGATTGAGATTTCAACCCTAATAACCCATCTAAGGATTTAAAGTAGGCGCCTTAGATCTAAGGTGAATCGCGCATATAATACAGGTTTTGAAAAACATACATATGCTCCAAGAACAAGCGCCAACATAAAATGTAACATGAAACATTTCGCATGAAACATCTAAGATGTGCAAGTTATAGATCTAAGCATGTAATGAGTAACAAGGATCACAAAGAAAGCAAACATATTATCATGCATGAAAAACTTGCCTCTGATACCAATTGAAGGCACCCCTAAACCTAAGGGGGGCGAAACCCTAATAGGAGGCGCAACAAAAATTCTAGCGGAATCTAGGGTTTCTAAAAGATCGCATAGCATGTAATATATTCAACTTTCAAAGTGAAACGATTCTCACCATTGCCATCACTTAGATGATGTCTTGGAAGGAAAGGCGCAAGCGAACCTTCTCCTTAGTTTCGCACACAAGGTGATCAATGCACCTACTCCCTTGATGCTCCTTGTGCTAGCAAGGCTTCAAGGTTGTCTTGTCGAAATGGAAGGGAAAAGAGAGATCGCCTTGCTTAGTCGAATGGTCCCTCTTGTCATCCACAATGCTCCACACGAGAATGCCTTTCGAACGAAAAACCAAAAGGGCGACAAAGGCGTGAAGAGGCAAGTGAGATGCAACGTGAGATCATGGCCACGTTTGAGGACATGCTATCTAAAAATAGCCAAGTCCAAACGTTCATGCGACCATGTATTAACCCACTCGCAAATGCCTTATCAATTGAACCATGCGCTCAACCAATGAGCCGGTTCAAATCAATTTGGTTTAATAACCAAATAAACCAAGCAATCAGTCCAGACCATAATAAACCCTAAGGCTCTTGATCTGACCGTCGATCTCTTAATGCTTCTGATCTGACCGATCTAGCATCTATTCTCTCGATCGAAGCTTACCGATCTCAAGCCCTAATCAATCAAACATGATCAGACCAGATCTCACTCACAATCAGAGATTAAATCCCTTTATACTGAACCCGAACAATTCAGTCCATACGATCTGACTTAAGTAAGCCATATCATCAAATTGTGCGACCCTGAGGGTTTCCTTTAAATGTCGGTAACGATAACTCACATTATCATGATCAGTGAGGGGTATCTAGCAACACATCACTGTCTCCCGATATAAAGGAAAGAGTCTTCCAAGACTATACCCAAATTACAGCACAAGTGTGAATCAACTCACAATGCATGCAAATTTCCTTTGCCACTGGATGTTCTTATTGGACAAGCGTGTCAAGCTTGTAGCTCCAATATGATGAGCATGATTAGATCAGATGAACACTGTCACCTGGGTATGGCCATACTCTTTTCTCAATCATCTCATCCAGGGGGCCCCTTTAGAACATCACACTCCTTAAACAAGGAGACGGCAATCCTATGTCTATCACTAGTGCCCTAACCTGATTCAAGTTCACCATCCAAGATAGTCTATAATCATTATGTTTCAAATGATATTGAACTACCTCAAAACAATGACAATCATCATTTAGAAAACACAAGTGATCTCAAGTCAGAGGAAATGTGCCACTTGTCTCATTCAAGGAATATTCACATTGTGACAAACAATTGAACATCCTAGTAGGGTCTGTCCAGTACATCCAATGTACCCATGAGTCTACATCTTATTCCATGCTCGAAGCATCCTATAAGATTAGAACACATATTAGTCTTAATCATATCAAGGCTGTCTCATGTTCACCAAGATATCTCGACTAAGGACTTAACTGCATGTCAGCCCAGCTGAGCAGCATTGAGACATTATTCAGAAGAACATATATTGCAGCAGACAATGTAGCTAACTGAATAATAACCATGCCTTTATAAACATAAACGTTTATTACACGATACTGTTACAATCCCAAGGCCTCAAACATTAGGCTTAAGGGCATACCCCAACAATAGTAGGATTTGCCCCTTCCTTATTGGAAGCATGATATCCACTCGGGGCGCCCCACCTTATTGGTGCATGATAGGAATGTGTGGCCACACTTGTTGAGTCATGACCAATGCATTGGATTGATAAACTTGAGACTAATCCAATGGCAGGATATCAGCTTAGGCAAAGGGATCTATAATGCAATGGGAATCCTCGTTACTTGTTAGGAGTTGTTGCCATAATGACTTAAGTCCTATGACATGGGTAGTAGTGATGTGTTGCTAGATACCCCTCACTATTTATGATGTTTACATCATTGCCATCGTCATATGTATCCTACGGGGTCACACGCAATAGACTCTTGACGTTGCTTTAATCAGAAGCCTTAGGATCAAGTTATTGGATAACTTGCATCCATTTGGAAGATTTCATCAGCGCCAATGGGCCTGATGAGTTGGAAGAAAGTTATTGGAGCCAAACTTCATTTTTGGTAGGTTGACCCGAAATTGACCTAGATTGGTCACATTTGGATTAGGGTTGCATTGGATTGGATCCGATGGCTTAATCAACCCATACCATGAAGTTTGGGCTAGCTCATTATCCAATGAGGCCCAATAATAAGTTGTCATGAAGAGATTAAAGGCTAAAAGGGCATAATGGGGAGAAATCTCACCCCATTAGCGCCCAAGGGCATAATGGGGTGAGGGAGGTGCCTTTGCTTCATTATGGAAGTAAAGGGCGCGCCTAGCCCTTCTTCCTAGGATGGAATGCATGCCTTTAAGGCATCTTTTGGGCTGATATGGCTATAGGGCAAATAAGGATAGGTTGAATGAGGTTTATGGAAAAGTTTTGGAGACTTTCCTTGCCACAAATCTCCTTCATCCTAGCCGCCCACTTGGCATGATCTTAGCCCTCCCTAAACCGCCTCTTGCCCTTATAAATAAGACCCTAGTCGCCCACTAAAAAAGGGTTAACTCCTTGGAGGCGTGAAGACATATAGAGAGGCGTGAGCAAGGGCAAAGGGTGACAACTTGAAGGTGGCACAACCCTTCTTCCTCCTTGAAGCCGCAAGCCTTCTTCTCCTTCTTCACCTGTTGACGTAACTTGGAGAAGGGCTTGGTGGCGACATCTCTTGGAGAGAATTGGAAGCTTAGGGTGGCGACAACTTGAGAGCTTGGAGCTTTCCTTCTTCATCAAGGAGCGCAATCTCCTTCTTCCTTGGAACCGCAAGTTCTTCATCTTCTCCCTCTCTTCTTGGCGCAAGGACTCTTAGTGCTTGGTGGCTCTCCTTGCCACAAGACCTCTTCGTTCCTTGGCCATAGGCGCATCTTGCTTGAAGGTGGCGCTTGTAAAGAAGAGGAAGGAAGTACTTGGCGCATCATCCTCTTCCTCATCTCTTCTTGGCGCTTCTAACTTAGAGGTGGCGCAAGATTTGAAGAGAGTGATAAGGCTTGATTCTCTTCCCGAGGCTAGCACCGAGCGTGGAAGGGAGCAACGTTGAAACAGTCGACGCGTGGATACTTGTAGAGGGCGAACACTTGGGCGCCTTCAACATGGCTTCAACATCTCGACAAGCAAAAGAGGTACATCTCTAACACATCCTTGTGTTTTCTCTCTCGCATGGATCCTTGGGACAAGAATATGTTTCGGGTGTAATGATTCTTCCGCTGCATCCTGGGACTGCAAAATTTTAAATTACACCTGGTATTCCCTAACAAGACCATTGCACAAAGTACCCTTCCCATAGAACATATTTGTAAATGAAAAATAACAAGAGTTCTTATTTATTTCAAACTTAAATCCCTTCTTTGCTAAGCAAGGAATGGATACAATGTTCTTAGTAAGTGAAGGTACACAAAAGCAATTATCTATTTCTAATTGAAGTCCAGAAGGCAGGGAGAGAGTTAAAACTCCTACAGCAATAGCAGCAACCTGTGCCCCGCTTCCAACGCGTAGGTCAATCTCTCCAGGCCGTACCGATCTACTTTTCTTGAGCCCCTGCATATTTGTACAAATATGAGCCCCACATGCGGTATCCAATACCCATGACATAGAAGTAGAAAGATTGACTTCTATAACATAGATACCTGAGCTAGAAGTTAAGGCCAAGCCTTTCTTCTCCTCATTCTGAAGTCGCACTATGTCCTTCAACATGTGAGGTGGCCCTCCACATGAATAGCACTTATTGTTCCTAATCCATTCCATCTTTAATTTCAGATCCTTGGTCAAGCCTTTCGGCTCAATGCACTGAATATCAACTTTAGGAGGATTGAGCCTAACCAATTCATCAAAGAGCTGTCTTAGATTAGTAATAATCTCATAGGCACTCTTCAATTCATATTGCCCTTGAAGGTTGGGCGACATGTTGGTTAGCATTAATTGTGCAACCTCCAAAGTGTCAGCTTGATGCTTATCATAAGCATCCCTCTCAGCCGCTGAGGCTGATCTTGGAAGTGGTATAGGAATGGGCTGCTCAAGGACATAGAGCTTTCTCTCGAGCTTGAGCACAATTCTCAAGTTCATATACCAATCCATCAAGTTGGATTCAACCAACTTATCCTTTTCAAGGATAGATCGCAGTGACCATCTTCCATTGTTCATTGCCATTGTTCTACAACAATTTAAGAAACAGTAGATTAGTACTACTTCAAATCATTTAAACTGAACTTGTTTTAAATGATTATGACTCCCACTATTTTAATCGAATTGACAACCCACAAAGTCAATCGGGAAGTTTAAGACTTCCTAGTGAGATGGGATCCTTATTTCACTTGAGGCTTCGCATCCCACCCTCGTGGGATGAGATGCACAAAGTAACCCATGTTTCCTAAGGTGGGCGCGCCGGCCGATTGCTCCAAGCAATTCCCCTTATTGAGACAGTCCAAGCATTTCATGTCCAGCGAGGGCTGGATACAGCATGAAACCCTAACCTCTCAACGTTGCCTCTAGAGTTTCATCATGTGCCTAGCACACAGGAAAATCTAGTCAAGTCCATTCCTAACCGTTATACCCAGGGCCAACGAGTTTCCTTACGAAGGCACGCCCAGGTTAAAACTGGACTGGGGAAACCATTGTCACCACGTACTTTCTAAAGATAAGTGGGTGTGTCCCACGAGGGTGGGAAACAATTCACAACTCCACTGATCGATAGCTTAGTGAGGGCTACGCGTTAGAAGGCTTACTAGACTTGATATTTTAATTGAGGGTTTTTGTTTAAGGTCTCATCATCTCAGTTTTATCTTATGTCTATCATTACAGGCATGCTTCTGCAGATAATAATAAAAGCAGTAAAGAATGATGTGATCATATCCTATTCAAGACATTGAACCAACCCATGCCATGAAAGAGGTTCAACTCTTGTCCTATAACTCAAGCCCCAAAAACTAGACCTAGCCTTGCCGACCTCTAGCTTGAAGTTCAAGGTTGGCTCCAAGGTCCTTCTCTCATGGTTTAGCACTCAAACTTTAAGGGTAGACCCCAAAGGTTCGGCCAATGCCATGGTCTTCCTCCAAGGAGGATGCGCCACCATGCAAGAAGCCAAGTTAGCTAGCTCTCAAACCCAAGGGTTTGGCCATGCCTAACTTGCGCCACTAAGCCAGCTTGCGTCTCTTCCTTTGATGCTTGTTGCGCCACCATCCAAGGTGCGCAAGCTTCATTCATGCGCCAAGCTCCAAGTACATGCGCCACCCTAATCTTCTTTTTAGTTAAAAGAAAAGAGAAAAGCGGCACGCAGGCCTCACAATGATACATCACAGGCATGCAAAGGGGGGCTTGACTAATGATCACAACATCATGCATAATCAAGGTATTTACTCATGCAATTCTACATGCTCATGAAAAACATAAAATCTGAAATTTTATTTTTTTTCATAAAACTAGTCTTTTTTTCTCATCTTCTTCTCACAAATCTTTTGGTTAATTGCGATTTATTTTTCATGATGATTTCAGAGATCCTTTCGGCTGGCAATTTTGTCAGATCAAGAGACTTGGCCAGTCCGAAGACACAATGCCCGTCCTACTTGACAAAATTACGTGCACCTTTAATCTTTAAATCAGACAAGAAAAATAGTCCAAAAATCCAAAAGAGATTGAGAGGATGATAGAAACAAGAAACCCAAATTTTTCCTACTTAGAAAAAATCTTTTGCCATGCATCATGCTATTGACGAAAATAGAGATATGGCATGTGAGCAAGAAAGAAAAGTGTAAAACATCGTTCGAGTCTTGCAAGTCCCTCTGATACCACTGTTGGAAAACCCCGGGGATATTTTACAATTTTCAGAGATAGAGATTACAAAATACATTGCACAGCAGAAGCAATATCCCCGAAACAGGCCGGTCCCAAAAACCCAGTGAAGATCGCAAGTAAGAGAGTCGACACGATGAGTTAGGAAATACCTTATAGCAAGATGAGGTCGATGTCGTGATAGGCGCCCAAGCGTGCGTCCTCTGCAGTCTCACACACACGGACCCCTCGAGTCCTCTTCTTCCACGCCGGTGCTAGCCTCGGGAAGAAGATCCAAGCCTTGTGCTCCTTCTTCAAAATATGCGCCACCTCCAAGGTAGATGCGCCAAAGATGAAGAAGGATGAGGGAGAGGTAAACCGCCAAGTACCAAGTTCCTTGCGTCAAGAGAGAAGGAAGAGGCATGCGGCTAGGGTTTGGAAGGAAGAAGAAGATGTGCCACTTCTTGGTGTTGTCGCCCTTCAAGCCCTTGCTTTTACCCCTCTTCTTGTTGTCACGCCTCTAAGGAATATTCATCATCACAAGAGGGGGCGGCTAGGGTCACTTATAAAGAGCTAGAGGCGGTTAGGGCAAGGGTTGAGATCATGACAAGTGTATGGCTTGGATGAGAAGGTTTGAGGTAAGGAAAGTCTCCAAGACTTTACCATAAACCTCTTTCAACCTTTCCATAAGCTACCAAGCCTTGCCTTGTGCGCCAAGGCCTAACCTTGCGCCCCAAGCAATGCCTTAATGCATTCACACTATCAATGGGAGAGGGCTAGGCGCATAAAGCTTCCTTAATGAAGCAAATTTGCCATCCAAACCCCATTATGCCCCTTAGGCACCAATGGGCTTGGCTTCCTCCCCATTATACCCTTTTAGCCTATTGCCTCTTCATGACAACTTATTATTGGGCCTCATTGGATAATGAGCTAGCCAAAACTTCATTACATGGCTTGATTAAGCACTTAGATCCAATCCAATGCAACCCTAATCCAAATGTGGCCAACCATGGTCAATTTCGGGTCAACCTGCCATAAATGGAGTTTAGCTCCAATAACATCCTTCCATCTCATCAGGCCCATTGGCGCTGATCAAATCTCCAAAATAGATCCGAGTTATCCAATAACTCGATCATAAGGCTTCCCGATCAATACAAGAACTCAAGTATCAAGGTGTGCGACCCTGTAGGTTCCTCTAACGCTGGCAGTGCTGACCAAAGGTCACCACAAGCAGTGAGTGGCCCTAGCAGTGCATCGCTGCTACCCAGGTCATTGAAATGGATATCGACATCGACATCCCCATCATCGCAGCTAGGTACAGATGCATTACAGTCTCTTTGCCGAACTGATATCCGATTGGACAAGTGTGTCACCACTTGTTTTCACCCAATCACATGGCTATGACTAAAACAGGTTCTCACCTGGGTATGGCCATACACTCTCAGTCATAGAACCATAGAGGAGCTCCATGGATATCATACTTCCCTAAGGAAGGGGCAAATCCTATGTCTGTCCATTGACCTTCTCATATGGGTCGTGACATGCTCAATGACAACCGTTATGACCTCCCAACTACGGCGAGGTGTTAGGTTGTATCAAAGCAAATCCCTAACCATACAGAATGGCCAATGACATCAAGTCAAGGGATCAATGCATCTCCTATTACTTGTGAGGATAACTCATGACACCAAGTCATAGCCTCACAGCGGGTCTATCCAGTATATTCTCCAATGATATACCCATGTGTCTGCGTTAGCAGCACGTGCCTAACCAGCCCACATACCAGTCTCACAAGTACCATAGCTGTCCCATATCCACTAAGGTACATCGACTGGGGACTATAGTTTGAGCACAGATCTAATCTGTCTCCAGGGACATTATCATGTTAGTACATATGCGCAGATGTAAACAAACATAGATAACGACAATGACAGAATGATATATATATTAATATCAGAGTCAAGTAGTACAAAGATGGACCAAAACTAGGTCCTAGGGCATATACACTAACATATATCTACTCTATGACGTATAGTTGTAAAATTGTTATGCATTCTACGACCCAATCCTCCATCTCTATATCTTGTTGTGAAATTTTTGTGTACTCTCCTTTGCAGGATGTAATTATAGAATAGATTAGTTTAACATTTTAGCAATTGGAATGAACCATGGAGGAGGTGTTGGGAAACCCCAGGGATTTTAAAATTTTACATACATCACAGATACATACAGCAGAAGAAAATACCTGAAATAGGCCAGTCCCAAAAACTCAGAAGATCGATGCTTGCGAGGGGGTCAACATGATAAGTAGAGATAGTACCTCAAAGCAATTGATGGAGATGTTGACTTAAGTGCCCAAGTGTTCGCCCTCTGCAGTCTCGCACATAGTCGATGCCTGAGTTCTCTTCTTCCACTCCCGATGCTAGCCTTGGGAAGAAGATCCATGCCTTTGGAAGGGTCTTCCTTGATCACTTGCGTCACCCACAAGGATGAGGATGTGCCAAGAGGAAGAGGAAGGGAGGAAGCCGCCAAGCCTTCTTGCACCTTGTGCCAAGGGAAGGAAGAAGGAAGGATGAAGAAGCTTGCGACCTTTGATAGAAGAAGAGCTCCTAACTTGTGCCCCCTTTGTTGTCCATGCCTCCAAGAGACTGTACAACTAGAGGGGTCAGCTAGGGTCTCTTTTATAAGAACAAGAGGCGGTTTAGGGAGTATGGTAAGTGTGGGCGATTAGGGCATGGATTAAGGGTATCATTCAATCAATTATTTCAATCAAATCCTTAATGTCATATGTGCCTAATCCTTTCCTAAGCAAGCCCATATGAGGCAATTATTCCATGTTTGCACCAAGACCTAGATAAAGCATCATGATAGATTACCTAATGTGTTATAGGCACAAATCCTAATTTAATTAGGACTCTAATTATGTAAATAATCAGCCCACATACACCTATTACAATCCAATTGATATCTCAAGTGATTAAATGAAATCCAATCCCAATCAATCACTTGGAAGATATCAATCAAGGTCATAGGCGCCAATCCTAGTCCAACTAGAAGTCTTCATGCGCCTATGCCTATTAATTCTCCCCATTATACCCTCTTCATTACAATTTATTAGCAAGCCCCATTGGGTAATGGGCCTAGCCTAAACTTCATTATGCACGTTAACCAAGTCATTGGATCCAATCTAAAGTAACCCAAGGTCAAATGAGGCTAACCATAGTTAATTTTGGCCAATATGCCAAAAATAAAGTTTGGCTTCAATAAGCTTCTTCCATCTCATCAGGCCCATTGGCATTGATGAAATCTCCCAAATAGATCCATGTTATGAAATAACCCAATCCGAAGGCCATCCGATTAATATCAAACCTCGAGCATCAAGGTGTGCGACCCTATATGCAATACCCTAAAAAGAAAAAAAAAATATGAACCCCTTATGATGGTATGCAAATAATAAATTGGTAAATCATATCCCTTGATCAATTAAGCATGCTTGAAATATTGAAATTTTTCAAGGGTGAGGATAGTATCTTGGTATTATGGGCTTAAATCTCCTTGTAGGAGTCTTAAGGGGTATTTTTGGAAAAAACTTGCCAACTATGCCTTGGAGAGTGATATTTTGGTAAAGAAAAATCGTGAAGGGGGCTGGTCACGCTTTTGTTGGAAGAAGCCCTAGTTCAGCCGCCAACAAGAGGAAGGAGATTGGAGAAGGATTTTCAACATCTCTAGGCAAGTAATCTTATTCTTGTTTTCATTAATCTAGTTCTTCCTTCATGCCCTACATAATTTTGATGTCCCTTGTGTCTTGTATGCTTGATTTGGGTTTTGAATTTCATGATATTCTTTTCTATGGGGTCGGATTCGAATGTTTTTAGGGTTTTAAAATTCTGTTCTGCTGAAATCTGCATTCTTTAATCTGACCTTGCTGTGCTTTAACCCCAATATCTCATGACCTATAAATCCAAATCACACAAAACAAATTTTATTCGGAACTATATTCATTAAGCTTTCATTTGAATATGATCTCGTCAAAATCTGAGTTATATTCGTGTTGCAATCGGTATTGTAATCTAACTCACGAAATCTGTTTTCTGAAAATCTGGAATCCTGACCTTTCTATGTTCAAACCTTCGTATCTCCCTGATTATAAATCGAAATCTTATGAAACCAGTTTTATTGGAAACTAGACTCGGAGATCCTCATTTTTACTATCATATTGTCTAGTTGTGGTTAGGTTTTCGATATGAAACATATATCGCAATTCTGATATACAAATCTATTTTTCTGAAAATCTGGAATTCTGACATTTCTGTGTTTGAACCTTTATATCTCCTTGCCTACAGCTCAAAATCTTGTGAAACCAGTTTTATTGGAAACTAGACTCAGATATTTTCATTTTGAATACTATATTGACAATTTTCAATTAAGTATTCGACCTAAAATATAAGTTGCAATCTGACATTATTAATCAGGCTAGTTTTGGTTATACGCTTACCATCAAATTAGGTATTGTGTTTTGAGCTTGAAATCTTTCTTGAAGTAGAAAGATCTTTATGACATTCATTTCTATGTCTTGTCTTCTGATTTTAAACTCATGGTATGAACTCTAACACTTTATATGGAACTTATGACTTATTAGGCCCTAAAAATCTCAAGGTGCATAATTATATGACAAATGGTATATCCAATGACTTAAGTTATATCTTATTATCATTGTTATGCTCAAGTTCATTGTCTTAGTGCTCTTCTTATGAAAGCTATATTGTGGGGAGAATTTGTGTGAACCCAAATGAGAGATTTGTGGATGGATGTGGAGCAAAGTGCCACACCCCTAAAAAGGTAGGGGCCACCTCTTGAACCCCCTCCATTCAAAGGAGTTGTTGGGAGCAAAGTGTCACACCCCTAAAAAGGTGGGGGCCACCTCTTGAGTCCCACTTCTCATATGGTAGTTGGGAGCAAAGTGTTACATGGAGCAAAGTGCCACACCCCTAAAAAGGTGCTACATGGGGGCCACCTCTTGAATTCATGGGAGCCACCGCTTGAATCTCACTACATTATGATAATTGTGGTGCAAAGTGCTACATGGAGCAAAGTGCCACACCCATAAATGTTAGTGTTTATGCCCTAGGACCTCAGGATGGTCCATTGGGATATGTGTATCACATCTAGTTGATTGATGAGTTATCCTAGCATTGTCGTTGTTATGCAAGTTTGTACATCTGTGCATATGTATATTTGCATATACAATGTCCCTAAGAGATAGATTTTATCTAGTCTATGTGTTTATCCCTGGTCAAGAATCATAGTGGATATGGGACAGCTATGATTCACTTGAGACTGGTATATGCGCTGGTTGAGCACGAGTTACTAACGCAGGCATATGAGTATATCAAGGGAGATATACTGGATCGACCCGCCGTGAGGATTCATCTCGGTGTCACGAGATGAATATCACAGTGACAGAGTTGTGCTTGTCCTATACTTGAGGGCATTGGTATCTCTATATAGTGATTGATGAACTTTGATGCAACCTAACGCTTCACCATAAAAGGGAAGTCATAACGGTTGTCATTGGGTATCTTGCAAGCTGTATGAGGGATTCAATGTGCCAATAGAGGATTTGCCTCTTCCTTGCAGGGAAGCTTGATTGTCCATGGCGCCCCTATATGGATGACTGAAAGTGTATGGCCATGCCCAGGTGAGGACCTGATTTAGTCATATCATATTATTCGAATTAACAAGTGTGACACACTTGCCCAATCTGGACATCAGTTGGCAAAAGGACAAAGCTGCACTTGTACTTTGTCGCAGTTTTAGGGGATGTCGATGATGACACCATTCTGATGACTTGGGTAGCAATGATGTACTGCTAGGTGCCACTCATTGCTGGAGAAGCTGAGCCGCCAAGCAACAGCTCATCTTTAAAATATTCATAAGCCATAAAGGCCAAGTATTTTTTTAATTCAATTACTCATAACTCATCAAGACTGAGTATCAAATCCAAATTCAAATACACACAAGCCAGCAAGGCTAAGTGCATACCAAATTCAAAATACTCACAAGCTATTAAGGCCGAGTATCAAATCTAATTTAAATACACACAAGCCATTAAGACTGAGTACTTTTTAAATTCAAATACTCATAAGTCATCAAGGCTAAGTACATACTAAATTCAAATACCCATAAGCCTTGCAGACCAAGTGTATTTTAAATTTAGATACTCACAAGTCATGAAGACCGAGTACCTACCAAATTTAAATACTCATAAGACATTAAGACCGAGTATCAAATATAAATTCAAATACTCATAAGCCGTCAAAGCTGAGTATCTATCAAATTCAAATACTTGTAAGTTATCACAGCTAGATAGTCATCAAATTTAAATACCCACATGTTCTCATAAAATTGGACATCCACCAACTAACCAAGATTGTTTCAAATTTTAAGTTTTTCATGAGCCATGTATTGATATGATAATTACAAATTATATTGTTCTCCAATTTATGAATGATGTTAAATTATATAAATCTCTTAATCAAATATGTCTTGATTTTATAGGTAATTAATAATGTGTGTTTACATTCATTGGAAGCTAGAATCAATTAAACCAAATCCTATATAATTATAAGGTGAATTTAAATAAATTATATTATATTATAAATATAATACTTTTTAACCCTAGAGTATGGAAATGGTAAATATACAAGCAATACAATTAGTCAATTAGTCATCAAAACATAGAAACAAACATTATCTTCACTATATGGATGTTCACTAGACCCCTGGTTTCCAAGAGCATGGGTTCCAAAAACCTAAGCCTTTTATGACCTCAGTATGTCAAAAGTATCTTCTATTTGATTAGACTGCAACTAATCTCATAATGATTTCTAGTATTTTAAAGCCATCGGCTTTCATCTTTGGACCCTTGCAGCCTTTGTCTCTCACTCATGTAAACATATATACTTGGGTGTATCCATATATTTTCTCGGTGGATACAACATAGAGGGGGTTGATGGATAAAAGCTTTAAGTTGGACTTTGAGGCTTATATTTTTTCTTTAATTAATATATGAAATTTATGAAAGTCTAAACAAGGCCCCTATCATTTTATTGTTTTCTCAATGTGTCCCTTAAAATTTATTTAATGATTTCTATATTTTTTTTAAGCGTCGACCCTAGAGTATTCAATTTATCTTAGTTTTGTTCAATCTATTTTCTCTAGTCCTTCAATTGCAATATTAATTTTTTTTACTTAGTCATTTGAAATACTTTTAATAGTTTAATAACCAAATTATGTAATTTTTTTAATTTCTAAAATTTTCGGCTTTTTGTGTTTGGATTCAGACATTTGATTGGTTTTTTTCGTCTAAATTTAGACAGTGAAGTTTACTATATGTCCGTAAGTTGTCTCTAAATATATTTCTTGATTTATTCAATAGTTTTATTAATTCTTCACAGTCATTTTGGTTGCATTCCTATTTAAATATTTATTCTTTTAGTTTTTAATTGCATGAATGTAATGTTTGTTCTCAGTTTACCCAAAAAAAAAAAACTTTATTTTTGCATTATGGTCCTAAAGTTTATTTTTAGCACTAAATTATTGCTTTTATTAAGATTCAAAGAGAATAAAGGAAAAGAAAGTGACCATGCTTCTTTAACATATTTCCTTAAAATAATTGAAATGATAGCATTTTCGTAGTAAATGGCCGAATATACATACAAAAGTTTTTTTTTTTTTTTCATGGACTAGGCTGATGTTGGTAAATATATAAAAAAAATCTCTTGTGAAAGGATTAGAAATTATGTTTTGTATGTTAATAAAATTAATTAATGATTTTAATTTGCATTGTCATCCTAGATTTAGAAACGATCAACATGAACATATAATCTTTAATAAAATATTAGCATTTTATATCTATTTGTTCTTGAAATTAGATCCGAAGTTAATGGTGGTCAATGAATAATGGAACTATTCTAATGCTTCCATGTAATTATGTATGCTCCATTATTATTCTATTTTCTTCTCCTATAATTAGTCACATTGCAATTGCCATTTTGCATTCCTCCAAGATGAGTTACAGTCGGCTGTCATCATTCTTCATTCTTTCTCTACTCTCATTTCAGCTTGTACATGGTGACAATGCAAATACAAGCGATGTTACATCTGGAGTTGCTAAAGGATTAAGTCGCAAAGTGTTCCCGAAGGGCTTTGTGTTCGGCACTGCAGCATCTGCCTACCAGGTTGAGGGAATGGCGCTCAAGGGCGGCAGAGGCCCCAGCATCTGGGACGCCTTTGCTAGAATCCCTGGTAATTCAGTTGGACGATTACCTAAATGTTATTTTATAAACTTTTTCAACCATCATGTATCTGCGAATGCAGGATTGATTCCAGAGGACGCCACAGGTGATGTTACGGTTGACGAGTATAATCGCTACAAGGTGGAGTAGTACAATGTTAATTATTATCCATTTTTCCTAATATTTTAAGTATAATTTGCACATAGATTTATGCTTTTACTCGAATTAATCATGCAGGAAGACGTTGACATCATGAGAGATTATAATTTCGATGCTTATCGGTTCTCAATCTCTTGGACAAGGATTTTCCCAAGTACTTAATACCCGATTTTTTATTTAATTAAATGTTTGACTTGAATTATAATGTAACCAACCCTTCAATTAAATGTTTGTCTTTCCTAGATGGAACTGGAGAAATTAATTGGGAAGGTGTAGATTATTACGATAGACTAATTAACTACTTGATTCTGAAAGGTAATTTTTTTTTTATTTATAGAATAATCTATTGCTAGTTAATTATTCATAATTTTGCTTTAAAATATTTATATGTTTGTATATCTATTATTATTATTTCCCTCCAGGTATTACTCCCTATGTCAACCTCTACCACTATGATCTCCCTTTAACCATTCATGACCAATACTTGGGTTGGTTGAGCCCCAACGTAGTGTAAGCGTGTTAATGCACTTTTTGTAATGATTTGACTTGTTATTTTTATACATTGATACATGCTTTTTTTCTTTTTTTCTTTTTACCTTTTTTGTTTTGCACAGGCAAGCTTTTGCTGATTATGCTGATTTTTGTTTCGAGAAATTTGGTGATAGAGTCAAGAATTGGTTTACGTTTAATGAACCGAGAGTGGTGGCAGCCCTTGGTTATGATACTGGTTTCCATGCTCCTGGAAGATGCACGGGCTGTGAAAGCGGAGGAAACTCAGCCACCGAGCCTTATGTTGCTGCTCATAATCTCATCTTATCTCATGCAGCTGCGGTTGACAGATATCGACAAAAGTACCAGGTATATTCATTGATCTTATCATGATTCCTCCCTCCCTTGTTTAAAGATTCAATGAGAAAGCTCGGCTAAATTTATCATATGCAGGCGGACCAAAAAGGTAGAATTGGAATTCTTTTAGATTTTGTTTGGTACGAGCCTCATACTTACTCGGTGCAAGACAAACTCGCGGCACAAAGGGCCAGAGATTTTCACGTCGGATGGTAATACTACCGCTCAAATAAACGAAAAATTCGTTACTTGATCATGACAATGCCATGTATATTTCAGGTTCCTTCACCCTCTAACGTATGGATATTATCCCAAATCCATTCAAGACATTGTTGGGGACAGACTTCCAGAATTTAACGAACAACAAGTCCAGCTCGTGAAAGGTTCATTTGACTACTTGGGAGTAAACCAATACACGGCTTACTATGCCAAGGATAATGGCGTTATTGATGCAACGCCTACAAGCTACCAAGACGATTGGCACGTCGAGTTTAAATGTCAGATTGGATCATCCTCGTTTCTCAATATGTGTATAATCAGTTTTCTTATTAATGTGACTTTTGCATCTTTTACTTTTGTAGATGATCGAGATGGTGTGCCAATTGGTCCGCGGGTAAATTTGATTTCTTTTTTGTTTTTGTTCATCTGATTATTAGATCCAATTTGTTTGTATAAATGTAGCTATCAAGTTCACACTTGAATTGCAGGCCCACTCAGACTGGCTCTACATAGTTCCTTGGGGACTGTACAAAGCAGTGACCTATGTGAAGAAATATTACCAGAATCCAACCATCATTCTAGCTGAAAATGGTACCAGGCATTCTTTTATGCTTTGTTTCAACACCATATTTCTAATCTGATTGATGATAATTGTAGGAATGGATCAGCCTGGCAATGTCACTCACGCTAAAGGACTGCAGGACGTGCACAGAGTGCAATATTACAAGAACTACATTACTCAGCTAAAGAGGGCTGTAGACGATGGCGCTCAAGTGATCGGATACTTTGCCTGGTCTCTTCTTGATAACTTCGAATGGAGGTTGGGATTCACCTCCAGGTTTGGAATCGTCTACGTCGATTTCAGGACTAACAAAAGATATCCCAAGATGTCGGCCCAATGGTTCAAGAAACTCCTCAGGAACAGGAAGACCACCCAATAAATTTTTACAACTTAGATTACTGTATTTTCTTAGCTCATCCGAAGTTCATAGATGTGTTTTTTTTTTCTTTTCAGAAAAATAAAACTTGCTGCATTTGTGAATAAAATCATATATATATTTCCTGTTTCTTATTCGTATATTAACTCCAAAGGATGTATCCCTTACCATCCATACATATACATCAAAGCTATGCCAATAATTTTCTCATTCCATATGTCCAAGAGATGCATTTTTACTCTATCTTTAATGTTTCACTCAAAAATAAATTATTCTACTATGCAATCTAGAATATGATCACAAACCAACATCATGATCGCTAAAATACACTATACATCACTTTTGATAATACGATTTCATCTCCTACCAAGCATCAACTAGAAAATTCATGATCAAAGTACTTATATATATATATACTTGTAGTATTGAATAAAAATATGTCCCTACTTTACTAAAAAAAGTAAGATTTTGTTATCGACAATTAACATTCTTAAGAATTAAACTAATTACACTTCCAAAAAATGTTTATATTAAGTACTTTTCATGTTATATATAACAAATGAATATAAGCTATAATGGCTAATAAAAATATTTATATAAACATCTTAATTGTTTTAAATAGTTAATTTAAAATTTAATTATTATTATAATTTGACTATTCAAAAGTATTTGAGTAGACTCTAATAACACTTGAACTCATGATACATATGATATTTTTTTTTCTCACATAATTTATGACAATTGAAATTTAGCTAAAAACTACAACATGAGTGTATATTTGCTTGGCATGTAAATTTAACAATACATTCATATTTAATTCATTTGTCATGTTTTTGTAATTATTTTCAATCTTAAAAGATTTTATGCAATCATAATATTATTTGTGGGGAAATTTGCTATAATTAATTTTAACAATAAAATTTGCAAGAATTTAAAAAATATTAGTTGTATAAATTAAAAGAAGAGTTCAAGAATTAAAAACTCAGTTGCGCATTACAACTTATCCTTCTATACGAAAGTTTCACGCTCTAATAAAGTGTGACCTCTTTATCTTCTAAGGAGATTCTATTAAGAATGAAGCGTGAAGATAACAATGTTTTTCTCCAAAGATTTTAAGGTACTCAAAAACTTAATATTATAGAGTTAACTATATCTAGAAGCATTCGATTCTTTCTTTTAGCTATACTATTTCATTGAGGTGAATGAGGAGGTGTAACTTGATAAATTATAATATGTTCTCAACAAAAGCAAGGTAAATTCACTAGAAACATATTCATCTTCTCTATCTGATCAAATAATTATTAATCTTTTTATCTTATTGATTTTTAACTTAATTCAAAATTATCTTTTTATTAATTGATTTAAAATTAACATGACCAAGTCTACTATTCTAAATATCATTCAATTCAGAATCTAAGACAATGGAAGATGAAGAAAGTTGATCTTTATTAATTTAAAAATGGATTAAAATGATTTTGAAGAATCCTTCTGAAATGAACCATTTTATGAATAAAATTATTTTTTTGGTAATCACAACTTTATTTGCTTCTAATACAATTTTGAAACTTGATTATACAAGAAGTGATCAACTAATAAGGTTCATCCATACACTTATAACTACTAGAACATTGCTGAGAAGTAATAATTTCAAATAAGTGAACTTCAAGTTGACATTTTTCATGTCTTTAAATGAAAGAATAATAGCCATGGGCCCAATATGGATGCATGACTGAATGTGTGTGACCACACCTAGGTGAAAACCTGATTTAATTATGACTATTAGATTGGGTTAAACAAGTGTGACACGCTTGTCCAATCAGGATATTAGTCTGTCATCGGGACTATAGTGCACAGGTATTTTGTAGTGGTTTAGGGGGTATCGATGATGACGGCCATTTCGATAACTTGGGTAGCAGCGATGTACTCTTAGGTGCCACTCACTGCTTGTAATGATAAGAGATCATTACTGCCAATGTCAGAGGAACCTACAGGGTCACACACCTAGACACTTGTGATCTCGTATTGATCTGGTAGCCTTATATTGAATCGTTTGATGATTCGGATCAGTTTAAGAGTCCATTGCATCACGGATGCAGAGTTAAGTCCTTAGTCGATATATCTTGGTGAACATGAGACAGCCTTGATATGGTTAAGACTAATATGTGTTCTAATCTTATAGGATGCTTCGAGCATGGAATAAGATGTAGACCCATGGGTACATTGGATGTACTGGACAGACCCTACTAGGATATTCAATTGCTTGTCACAATATGAATAATCCTTGAATGCGACAAGTGGCACATT
Source organism: Costus lasius (assembly GCA_027563935.2). Taxonomy (NCBI): domain Eukaryota; kingdom Viridiplantae; phylum Streptophyta; class Magnoliopsida; order Zingiberales; family Costaceae; genus Costus; species Costus lasius. Next base: position 100,738,662 of record CM050448.1, read on the forward strand.
TCCTCTGACTTGAGATCACTTGTGTTTTCTAAATGATGATTGTCATTGTTTTGAGGTAGTTCAATATCATTTGAAACATAATGGTTATAGACTATCTTGGATGGTGAGCTTGAATCAGGTTAGGGCACTAGTGATAGATATAGGATTGCCGTCTCCTTGTTTAAGGAGTGTGATGTTCTAAAGGGCCCCCCTGGATGAGATGATTGAGAAAGTGTATGGCCATACCCAGATGACTATGATCATCTGATTTAATCATGCTCATCATATTGGAGCTACAAGCTTGACACGCTTGTCCAATAAGAACATCCAGTGGCAAAGGAAATTTGCATGCCTTGTGAATTGGATTCACACTTGTGCTGTGGTTTGGGTGTAGTCTTGGAAGACTCTTTCCTTTATATCGGGAGACAGTGATGTGTTGCTAGATACCCCTCACTGATCGTGATAACGTGAGTTATCGTTACCGACATTTAAAGGAAACCCTCAGGGTCGCACAAATTGATGATATGGCTTACTTAAGTCAGATCGTGTGGACTGAATTATTTGGGTTCAGTTTAAAGGGATTTGATCTCTGATTGTAAGTGAGATCTGGTCTGATCATGTTTGATTGATTAGGGCTTGAGATCGGTAAGCTTCGATCGAGAGAATAGATGCTAGATCAATGAGATCGGGAGCATCAAGAGATGAACGGTTAGATCTGGAGCCTTAGGGTTTAATTATGATCTAGACCAGAGGGCTTGGTTTAATTTGGTATTTGAACCAAACTTAATTGAACCAGCTCATTACTTGAGCGCATGGTTCAAAAGATCAGAGATTTGCGCTTGGGTAAACTCATGGGCGCATGAGGAGAAGTGGTTTACTAATTTTAGAAGCCATGACTTCTAAATCGTGACCATGCCTCACGTTGAGATTATCATGCTCTATTCTCGCCTCTCACCTTCTTCTTTCGGCGCTTCCTTTGGTGGCGACTTCTTCACGCATTGGAGAAGGATTCGAAAAGGAGAGAACTCTCATCTCATTCCCTTCAACCGATCAAGGACCTTTTGAAGAGCTTTGCTAGCACAAAGATTCAAAGGAGCAAGCCATATTCATTTGTGTGCGTCACCTTTGGAGAAGGAACATTTGCGCCTTTCCTTCCAAGGCACCATCCAATCGATGGCAATGGTATGAATCTAATCTGATTTATACATTATAAGGAGTTGATCACATGAACTTACATTCGATCTTTTGAAACCCTAAGATTCCGCTAGAAAATTATTGTTGCGCCTCCTATTAGGGTTCCCCCTTCAGTTCTAGGGGACTTTCAATTGGTATCAGAGCCAAGTTGTTATTGTATGTTCATATGATTGCTTCATGTTACTGTGTGATCCTTATTTGCGATGCATAGATCTAATTGTCATCACATGCGAAACTACATGCTAGTTTTTTAGATGTTGGCGCATGTGTATTTTCATGTTTATGTAGGCGCTTGTTAAAGTCTTTGTTTTGTCAAAAACTTGTATCATGCGCGCTCCACATTAGATCTAAGGCCTTACTTTAAACCCTTAGACGGGTTATTAGGGTTGAAGTCATCCCCTAGGTTAGATCCAAATAGTCTGATCAGACCATCTGACAGCCTTGATGGGTTGACCAGATAGCACCTGTGTGCAAGCACCTGGTGGCTATAGGTCGACTGCAGACAGGCGTGTAGCGATGTCTGGTTGAGACAACTAATGAACGCACATGAGTTAGGCCCGGGGTCACACCCGCTTGCCAGACCTCATAGTGGTCGTTCAGCCCTGGCGCATGCATGGTTGACCACTGGGTCAACTCAAGTCAGTTACGACTTGGTGCATGCAAGGGCAATGGATCTGACTAGGTTGGATGAGTGGATCCCTAGTAATGGACCGTTGTAAGGTAGTAGGGCATATAAGGAAAATAAAATTGATGCCAATGGGTTTTTCCAAAAAAAAAAAAAAAAAAAATTTTATTTTCTTGAAAGGATCACATGTTTGATTGTGGCATATGCTTGTTTATTTATTCTTATGTGGGCTGCCCATGTTAAATGTGTGCTGTGCTGGGGCCTGTGTGCCTGTATTAAAGTTGTAAATTAATTATTGTGATCTGCGTATCACATTGTATTTAATTTATAAAGTGTAATTGACCTGCGTGTCAATCTTGTCTAGATAGATTAATTTGTAAGTTAATCAGACAAGAGCACAGAGCACACTTGGTAGAGGCGCTTGCAGTAGAGGCTTGACCAGGTGGGAGGTCCAGGGTTCGACTCTGGGACCAGGCACATTTTCCCTGGTAGGCGCACCTGAGCTGCAGATGGCGCTTGGGCCCTGGTATGGGCCAAATGAGCAGCTAAAGCCCCATGAAGAAAAGCAAGTGAAGACTTAAGTTAATTAAGGTCTTACTTAGGCTATGGGCTTTTACCACATAAGATCCATGCTTTCTTTTATTGTTTATATAAGTAGAACAGCATGATTTATTTATCTTCTGCTATCACCATAGGAATTGCATGATAGTGAAGAAGATAAAAGACCGTTAAAATCCAACGCTAAAATATCAAGCTCGTAAGCCTTCTGACGCGAAACCTCACTGTTCTGATTATCGTTGGAGTCGTGTTGTACCCACTCAGTGGGCACGTCCATCTATCTTCAGACGGTGCTGGATTACACCTGCGTGTTACAGAGAAGGGATTTATCGCTTCTCGTTGCTCAGCATAGCACGTGGTGGTCCAGGGAGTAGGTCGGGTCAGCTTGACCATGTAGGCTACATATGTGGCGCATATGGTAGCGCATGGAGGCAGCCATCTGTGGGGTCAGAGATTGTGTTGTACCAACTCAGTTGGCACAGTCTGCTGGATTGCCCAGATGAAGGGGAATCGCACGGGTTGGCGATTGGCTGGAACAGCCTACCAGAGATTAGTGCTTGTACTCTCTGTGCATCTTATCTCGCCTGAGCGGGACGCGGAGACCAAGTATGAAATCTGGATCCCATCTCACTAAAAGAGTTCTACTCTTTCGGGCTGTTTTTGCTGGATTTTTCAGCCAGATAAAATAGTGAGAAAAAGAATCATTCTTAAGTCCTGATTGATTCTTAACATTGATACTGACCTTGCTGTTCTTGCATTGTTGTAGATACCTGCAGCAACGAACACCATGAGCTTCAATGTGCGATCCCTACTGGAAAGGGAGAAGTTTGCTGGGCCGAACTTCTCAGACTGGTACGGACACCTTAAGATTGTTCTTAAGGCAGAGAGGAAACTGTATGTCCTCGAGACGGCTATACCGCCTTAGCCCGCTCCGAACGCCGCAAGGGCGGTTCGGGAAGCTTATGAAAAGCACGTCAATGATAGCATTGATGTCGCTTGCCTGATGCTAGCATCTATGACGCCACCGCTGCAGCGTCAGCATGAGGATATGTCTGCTATACAAATTATAGCAAACCTCAAGATGCTGTATGCTGCACAGGCGAGGACAGAACGCTATAATCTGACAAAGCTGTTCTTCCAGAGCAAACTGGCTGAAGGGAGCCCAGTGGGAGCTCACGTGCTCAAGATGATTGGGCACAAGGAGGCTCTAGAGAAACTGGGGCATACCATCAATCAGGAGCTTGCTGTAGACATTATTCTGCAGTCTCTCCCGCCCTCTTTCGATGCGTTCATCATTAACTTTAATATGAACAAAATCGACTGTACTCCGGCAGAGCTGCTGAATATGCTCTTGACTACTGAGGAGACTCTGAAGGGAAAGCCTTCGACCTCTGTCTTAATGGTTCCTTCTAGGAACAAGAAGAAGGGGAAGAAGGGCAAGGCCCCTGTCAAGAGTTACAGCAAGGCTCTGAAGCAAAAAGTTAAGCGGTCAAAGGAATACAGATGTTTCCACTGTGGCCAGCTGGGTCACTGGAAAAAGGACTGTAAAGCGCTCCAAGGAGACAAGAGGGGAAGCATCGCTTCTGGCTCAGGTATTTACGTGACGGAAGTCATGGTTTCATCTTCTTCTATTTCATGGGTGTTGGACACTGCATGTGGAGTTCACATTTGTTCAAATGTACAGGAACTCAAGAGAAGAAGACAGGTGGGACAGCATGAGGTGGACCTACGAGTTGGAAACGGGGCACGGGTTGCTGCTGTTGCTGTAGGAGACTATTTCATCTCTTTACCATCTGGATTTGTGTTAGAATTAAACAGTTGTTACTTTGTTCCAAGTATTACTAAAAATATTATCTCTATTCCTGCTCTTGTCAGGAAAGGGTTTTCCTTTGAATGCAATATTTCAAAGTGTATTCTTACTTTAGATAATATTGTTTATGCTACTGGTTCAATTAACAATGGGTTATTCATGTTGGACATGGAATGTTCTATACACAATATTGATAATAAGAAAGCCAAATATGCTGATGACAGCACCTTGCTATGGCATAGTCGTTTAGGCCATATTAACAAGAAACGCATTAAGCGGTTGCATGATTATGGACTGCTTGGATCATTCTCCTATGAGGAGATTGATACATGCAAAGCTTGTTTAATGGGTAAAATGACGAAGTCACCTTTTCCCCACAAAGGTCAAAGAGCTTCAGGTTTACTTGACCTTATACACAGTGATGTGTGTGGGCCATTTAGTAAACATGCCAGAGGTGGCTATCAATACTTCATCACCTTCACTGATGATTTCAGTAGGTACGGTTATGTCTATCTGATGAGACATAAGAGTGAATCTTTTGACAAGTTCAAAGAATTCAAGAATGAAGTACAGAATCAGCTAGGCCGACATATCAAGGCACTTCGTTCTGATCGAGGTGGAGAATACCTAAGTCGAGAGTTTACAGACTATCTGAAGGAGTGTGGGATTATCTCACAGCTCACTCCGCCAGGAACACCGCAATGGAATGGTGTGTCCGAGAGGAGAAATAGAACGTTACTTGATATGGTTCGTTCTATGATGAGTCAGGCTGCTCTACCTTACTCCTTTTGGGGATTTGCACTGGAGACAGCTGCAAAGGTACTAAACCGAGTGCCATCCAAGGCAGTTTCAAAGACGCCATATGAGTTATGGTATGGGAAACAGCCGAGCTTAACATTTATCAGGATCTGGGGCTGCGAGGCTTATGTCAAAAAGCTCGCCTCTGGGAAACTAGAGAGCAGATCTGAGAAATGTATCTTTGTCGATTACCCTAAGGAAACTAAGGGTTATTATTTCTACGATCCCAAAGAGAACAAAGTATTTGTTGCTCGGACGGCCATATTTCTTGAGAAGGAGTTTCTTCTGCAAGAGGCCAGTGGGAGAGAAATAAAGCTGGATGAGAATCCAGAGGAAGGACAAAGTGGTCAAGCACAGTTGGATGAGCCTGAGCCGGTAGAATAGGTTACTGAACAACCTGAGGCTCAGATATCACGGGAACCGTGAAGATCGGGAAGGATCCGTCGACAGCCTGAGCGCTATGACGGAGTCTACATCATTGATCATGATGAACCCCTCACTTATGCGGATGCGGTCAGTGGACCGGAGTCAGCGAGATGGCTTGAAGCTATGCGCGCCGAGATGGACTCCATGTCAGATAACCGAGTCTGGGATTTGGTTGATCCACCTCCGGGAGTAATCCCTATAGGTTGTAAATGGATCTTCAAGAAGAAGATTGACATGGATGGTAACGTGGTTACCTATAAAGGCAGGCTAGTTGCGAAAGGTTTCAAACAAATCTACGGGATAGATTATGATGAAACTTTCTCACCTGTAGCCATGTTTAAGTCTATTCGGATTCTTTTCGCGATAGCAGCATATTACGATTATGAGATCTGGCAGATGGATGTGAAAACGGCTTTCCTTAATGGAAATCTGGATGAGGATGTGTATATGACACAACCAGAAGGTTTCACTAATCCATCAGATCGTCATAAAATATGCAAGTTAAAGAAGTCTATTTATGGACTCAAACAAGCATCAAGAAGCTGGAATATTCGTTTTGATGAATCAGTCACTGAATTTGGTTTCATCAAGAACGAAGATGACCCGTGTGTATATAAGAGGTTTAGTGGGAGCGTGATTACTTTCCTAGTCCTCTACGTCGATGATATCTTGATCATTGGAAACGACATTCCTGAAATGCATGCCGTAAAGGCATGGCTAAGGAAATGTTTCCAGATGAAAGATCTTGGAGAAGCAGCCTATGTATTAGGTGTGAAGATCTACAGGGATAGATCTAAGAGGCTTCTCGGGCTGTGCCAGAGTACTTACATCGATAAAGTCCTGGAGAGATTTCATTTAGAGAATTCTAAAAGAGGATATCTTCCAGTCAGACATGGTCTGAATCTTTCAAAGAGTCAGTGTCCACAAACACAGACTGAGAAAGATGAAATGGACAATACGCCTTATGCTTCGGCTATTGGGTCCATAATGTATGCGATGTTGTGTACTCGCCCAGACGTCGCTTACGGGTTAAGCGTGACCAGTCGGTTCCAAGGTAATCCAGGTATGGCGCACTGGATTGCAGTCAAGAACATTTTAAAATATCTGCGGAGGACCAAAGATATGTTCTTAATATATGGTGGTCAGGAAGAACTCAGTATTGAAGGATATACTGACGCTTCGTTCCAGTCTGACCAGGATGATTTCCGATCGCAATTAGGCTATATTTTTAGCTTGAATGGAGGAGCGCTGGTGTGGAAGAGTTTCAAACAGTCAATCGTTGCTGATTCCACAACAGAAGCCGAGTATGTTGCAGCCTCGGAAGCATCCAAGGAGGCAGTGTGGATTCGTAAGTTCGTTCAGGAACTTGGTGTTGTTCCTTCGAGTGCAGATCCTTTGGTTATCTTTTGTGATAACACTGGAGCAATCGCACAAGCAAAGGAACCACGGTCGCACCAGAAGTCCAAGCACATACAGAGACGGTTTCATTTGATCCGGGAAATCATTGATCGTGGCGAGATCAAAGTCTGCAAGGTTCATACAGATGACAATCTGGCAGACCCGCTTACTAAGCCTCTGGCGCAGCAGAAGCATGAGAAGCACTGTAATAATATGGGTTTGAGATTTCTCAACCATTAGATTAAGTGCAAGTGGGAGATTGTTGGGGTATGCCCTTAAGGCTAATGTTTGAGGCCTTGGGAATGTATCAGTATCATGTAATAAACTCTTATGTTTATAAAGGCATGGTTGTTATTCAGTTTGTTACATTGTCTGCTGCAATAGGTGTACTTCTGAATAATGTCTCAAAGCTGTTCAGCTAGGTTGACATGCAGTTAAGTCCTTAGTCGATATATCTTGGTGAACATGAGACAGCCTTGATATGGTTAAGACTAATATGTGTTCTAATCTTATAGGATGCTTCGAGCATGGAATAAGATGTAGACCCATGGGTACATTGGATGTACTGGACAGACCCTACTAGGATATTCAATTGCTTGTCACAATATGAATAATCCTTGAATGCGACAAGTGGCACATTTCCTCTGACTTGAGATCACTTGTGTTTTCTAAATGATGATTGTCATTGTTTTGAGGTAGTTCAATATCATTTGAAACATAATGGTTATAGACTATCTTGGATGGTGAGCTTGAATCAGGTTAGGGCACTAGTGATAGATATAGGATTGCCGTCTCCTTGTTTAAGGAGTGTGATGTTCTAAAGGGCCCCCCTGGATGAGATGATTGAGAAAGTGTATGGCCATACCCAGATGACTATGATCATCTGATTTAATCATGCTCATCATATTGGAGCTACAAGCTTGACACGCTTGTCCAATAAGAACATCCAGTGGCAAAGGAAATTTGCATGCCTTGTGAATTGGATTCACACTTGTGCTGTGGTTTGGGTGTAGTCTTGGAAGACTCTTTCCTTTATATCGGGAGACAGTGATGTGTTGCTAGATACCCCTCACTGATCGTGATAACGTGAGTTATCGTTACCGACATTTAAAGGAAACCCTCAGGGTCGCACAAATTGATGATATGGCTTACTTAAGTCAGATCGTGTGGACTGAATTATTTGGGTTCAGTTTAAAGGGATTTGATCTCTGATTGTAAGTGAGATCTGGTCTGATCATGTTTGATTGATTAGGGCTTGAGATCGGCAAGCTTCGATCGAGAGAATAGATGCTAGATCAGTGAGATCGGGAGCATCAAGAGATGAACGGTTAGATCTGGAGCCTTAGGGTTTAATTATGATCTAGACCAGAGGGCTTGGTTTAATTTGGTATTTGAACCAAATTTAATTGAACCAGCTCATTACTTGAGCGCATGGTTCAAAAGATTAGAGATTTGCGCTTGGGTAAACTCATGGGCGCATGAGGAGAAGTGGTTTACTAATTTTAGAAGCCATGACTTCTAAATCGTGACCACGCCTCACGTTGAGATTATCATGCTCTATTCTCGCCTCTCACCTTCTTCTTTCGGCGCTTCCTTTGGTGGCGACTTCTTCACGCATTGGAGAAGGATTCGAAAAGGAGAGAACTCTCATCTCATTCCCTTCAACCGATCAAGGACCTTTTGAAGAGCTTTGCTAGCACAAAGATTCAAAGGAGCAAGCCATATTCATTTGTGTGCGTCACCTTTGGAGAAGGAACATTTGCGCCTTTCCTTCCAAGGCACCATCCGATCGATGGCAATGGTATGAATCTAATCTGATTTATACATTATAAGGAGTTGATCACATGAACTTACATTCGATCTTTTGAAACCCTAAGATTCCGCTAGAAAATTATTGTTGCGCCTCCTATTAGGGTTTCCCCCTTCAGTTCTAGGGGACTTTCATTTCGATGGCTTTCCTGTCGATTCTAGTTGTTAAATCGCGCATCTTGAATTCACATCTCTGGTAATGCTATATTTTCTTGGCCGTGAGGACTTGCATTAGTTTTCTGAAATTGTTAGTCCGGTTACTGTAGCTTATCGGATTTCTGAAATCTGATACCGAGTGTGATTTCTGATTGCTGCAGTGATTTACCTCATAAGTTCTTCCTTGACTGTATTCTCCTTGTGTTTATCTGCACTTGCGATATCACTTGCCTGAACATTTACATCACTGGATACTGCATCTTGTTACTCATATTGCTGAATTTCTATCTGCATCTTTTTCTGCAATTGTGTTGAGTCTACAGTGTGTCATCCGAAATCCTCACTCATCTTCACCATGGTCGTTCGCACGAGGAACAACCAGCAAACTGACGAGGCTAAATCTAGCCAAAGTCAAATGCATGCTATGATGACTATGCTTAGAGAACTACAAGCCTCCATGAAGGACATGAATCAACGAATGAGTAATTTAGAAAAGGGTAAAAACCCTGCCAATGAACCATTTACACAACCCTCGGAACCGTATCTTGAGGAACCCATTCAATCACACCCACCAAATGCTGGGAGACCCCAAGAACCTATTTGGGAAGAGGGTATTAGCTGAAATCAGTGTGACCCTAATAATAGCCCAAATCCTGAATTGGATTCTATCCCGGCCAACATGAGTGGTCACCAAGGTAATCCACCCTATGTGCCCAATGGACACCCTATAGGAGCCTATAACCACTAGGGCCTATAACCACTACCGAGAGGAGGAAGACATATATCGGAATCTTAGGCTCAATACCCCCATCTTTGAAGGTAGTCTAGATACCCAAACCTTTCTAGAGTGGCAAACCCAAGTAGAAAATTATTTCATATGGAGTAGGATTTCTGAACACGGTAAAGTCCAATGTGTCAAATTTTTGTTAAGAGGCTCAGTTCAAATGTATTGGAATAGTATAGAACTTAAGCTAGCTAGGAGTGGTATCCCTCCCATCATTACTTGGGAAGCAATGAAGTGGAAGCTTAGGGAAAAATATGTCTCCCCAAACTATAGACAAAAGTTATATGATCAACTCACTAGGCTTATCCAAGGAAATGATTCCATAGCCGGGTATAATAGGAAGTTTGAAGACCTCCTACTTAGGTGTGATTTAAATGAAGAACCTTGGCTATCCCTAAATCGGTATAAAGGGGGGTTGAGCGCTGATATCAAAAGAGCTTTCATTCACCATAGGTGTGAAACCTTAGCCGATGCCTATCAACTAGCTATGGAGCTTGAGTATGACCTACAACAACAGCCTAGGTACCCAACACTTAAGCCTAGTACGTTAGCTCCTGCTGGTAAGCCGAATACCCCCGTTACCTTCCCTATGGCACCAACACATGAGGTTAACCATCGAGACCATAGGGCCCCTGCACAAACCTTTAAGGCGACTTGCTATAGTTGTTTCCAACCCGGTCACTTATCTAAGAATTGTCCCAAGAAAGCCCTTTTAATAGAGGAAGTAGAAGGGGTGGAGGGAGAGGCACCGATTGTAAATGTGACTGAATTTTACACTCCTGGATACAATAGTGAAGAAGAACCTACCCAATTTACCATGGTAGTTAGATGCAATTACATCAAAGACCTACCCGCCGAAGATTGGAAAAGAACTAGTTTATTCTATACCTACACCCAGTGTAATGATAAGGTGTGCAAGATTGTAGTGGATAGTGGTAGTAGCCTTAATGTTATATCCAAGCAAGCGGTGAGCAGACTCGGATTGACTCAAGAGAAGCACCCAAAACCTTATAATATTTCTTGGGTGGATCAAACCCACATACCTGTACCATTTATGTGTATGGTGGCTCTCAAATTAGCTACTCATCAAGGAAATATCTGGTGTGATGTCATGGACATGGATGTGGCTGATGTGCTTCTAGGGCGCCCCTGCTTGTATGATATGAGGGTGTTCCATGATGGTAGGGAAAACACCTATGAGTTCACGGTGGATAACAAAAAGATCGTCCTCATGCCTAGCTTACCTAGAGAACTTAGGGCATCCCATAAGAAAGGTAAGACCATTGAGCCAAAGAAATCCATCATCTTGCTACGGCCTCAAGCCTTTATGTAGGATATCAAAGAGACCGGCCTCATCTACACCCTGTTAGTACAACAAGCCCAACCGGAAGCCGAAGCTAAACACCCACCCCTCATAGCTGAATTGTTAAAGGACTACCCCACCATTACCCCGGCTGAGCTACCTAATGAGTTTCCCCTTGAAAGAGAAGTTCAACATGCTATTGACCTCGTGCCGGGTGCCACTTTGCCCCATTTACCCCATTACCGTATGAGCCCCTTAGAGCATGCCGAGTTAAGGAGGCAAGTGGATGAGTTGCTTAGCAAAGCGCTAATTAGGGAAAGCCTTAGTCCATGTGCAGTACCTGCTTTACATACACCAAAAAAGGATGGCACGTGGAGAATGTGCATTGATTATCGAGCCATTAACAAGATAACTATTAAGTATCATTTTCCCATACCCAGGCTTGATGACCTCCTTGATATGATTGTAGGTTGAGCATGCTTTACATACTCTATGAGTGGATGGTTATACCCTTTGGGCTAACCAATGCTCCTTCTACTTTCATGAGATTGATGCATCATATCTTAAAACCATACATTGGCAAATTTCTAGTGGTATATTTTGATGATATCCTGATTTTTAGCAAGACTGAACATGAACACCTAATCACCTAAGGGCCACTCTTGATTTGTTGAGTAAGGAACATTTATTACTGAATTTAAAGAAGTGTGTCTTCTTAGTCCAAGAAGTTGATTTTCTCGGGTTTATAATCAATAATCAAGGATTGAAGGCCGATCCCTCAAAGGTTGAGGCCATTGCTAATTGGCCAACCCCGACTTCTATCACTGAGGCTAGGAGCTTCCATGGTTTGGCTACGTTTTATAGGAGGTTAATACATGGTTTTAGTACTCTAGTGGCACCCATAACCAATTGTTTGCGCAAGGGAAGCTTTGAGAGGACAACTCCGGCCGAAAGGGCTTTTCAAGAACTAAAGCTGAAATTCACTACCACTCTGGTACTACGGTTGCCGGATTTCAATAAGGTGTTCACTGTGGATTGTGATGCCTCATGTTGTATCCCAAGTTGTTTGGCGTGTACCTTGGACTAATCCTCGGCAACGGCGCCAAAAACATGTTGTGATCCGCAAGGACACACTTTTAAATACAAGTAGGTAGACTAATTTAAGGAGTCGCAGCCAAAACTTGTTTGACGCACAGGGAACTGTCACCCCCTGATACAGCTCCAAAAACTTGTTGTCCCTAAACTTGTAGTGTCCGCAAGTGCACGGATACTCGAAGCAATAAAGAAAAATATCGATCCCACTGAGACCTTATTGTTAAGTACCAAATAATCGTATTCTTGCTAGCTAAATAAACCGAATATGATGCAAGTGAAGGATATAGAGAGAACACGAAAGATAATTAGAGAGATAAACTGGGACTAGGGTTTCATCCACCTTGATTTCAATGATTAGAAATAATAAAAGCTTTGTCAATCAAATCTTGTTATGATAAAGACTTAATTTACTTAATAAAGAGATTATCTCACTTTCGTGCAAACAATCATGCATGGACCAATCCTCGCTTTCGCGCAAGATTTATCGCAATGTTAAAGATAAGTAAATCATCAATCAGAGAATTCAAAGATCAATTTCGTGTATCCGAATCCTAAATTGATTGTCTCGAGTGGAATCTCAAGGATCACTTTCGTGCATCCGAGACTCAACACAAGTTCTACCTATGGTTCTCCAACGTTCCGATCCTCACTTTCATGCAAGATCTCCATGTTTGACAAACTAACTTAATCCTGGGTTCATAATTATCAACATGGCAATTAATCACTAAAATAAAGAAATAAGAACCTAACCTTATTTCTTACGGTGAGTTCATATTTATCAATTTTAGGGTTCCAATTCTCAAGCAAGTCACCTTTCGGTCCTTATTGCAAGAACTCTAAACATGATGACAAGAAATAATATAAGGAGAAACTTCGAGCAATAATCACATAGGTAAAATTATCATGGGAAAATTATCTCGACGAAATAAAAAGGTATCTAATCATATAAAATCAAAGGGGATTACACCCCGTGTCCCAAAATATGTCTAAGCTTGCATGGAGAAAGAAAAACAATCAACCATAGTTTCAAAGTATCAGAAGTTGAAGAGAAGGAAGAAATAAACTTTACAACACGACTGTGAAATTAAACACAGCCGTAATTTGCAAGGAACTCGCTCTGAATAGTGCCGGCGATGCTTCTTTCATTGATTCCTCCTCCGATCGGACTCCTTTTGCTCTGAAACTTCTGTGGTGTCCTCCTCTCCTCCAAAAGAAGCTTCAGTGTAAAAATCACGACCAGAGATGACCTCTACGCCTCTCAGCGCGGGGCCAAACCCTAGACGCCTCTTTGACAATTTCTCTCTCGATTCTTGGTAAAAATTGGGGCTTTCGGTGTATATGTGATCTTCTCAGGACCCCCTCCCAGATTGCATCTTATGGCTTCCAATATAAAGCTCTGGTTCACCCGCAAGAATCGGACTTCAGAATTGACCAGGAAATCGCGTTCAACAATAGAAATACGACAGTGTAATAGTTTACGGCACTGCCATAAAATCGGTCGAGTTTTCTGTTCTGATGTCGTCTGGGAAATACAACACCGTAATCTGGTTTACGGTACTGCCGTAAAATCGGTTGAACTCTCTGTTCGGGAGTGACTGAAAACTACGGCCCGTGTAATCCTTTACGGGGGTGCCGTAAAATCAAGTAAAGTTTCTGTTCTAAAGCGCTCTGAAATACGATACCGTAATCTGGTTTATGGTACTGCCGTAAAATCCGAAAAACCTTCTGTTCGAGAACTCCTCAAAATACGGCAGTGTTCTCGATATTACGGTAACATATAAAAATATGGTACCGTAATATAGTTTACGGCCCTGCCGTATTTTGCTGAGATGCTCCGATTTTCATGAAATTTCTTGGGTGATCTTCTCTTGATGATGGTAACTCTTTCATGTCTTTGATTTTGCTTGAAAATGCCTCAAAATAGTGCCTTTTTACCTAAAGATCATGAAAAACCAAAATAGAAGTAGACTTTGCAATATTCGATGGATTTAGCATGAAAACAAGTAATAAGATCTTCAATTTAGCATGAAAAGATATGTTACAAAATATACTATATATTTTGGTGTCATCAAAATACATAAGGCTCAAACTTTGCTTGTCCTCAAGCAAAAATCAAAATTTGATTAAAAAAATAACTTTTTCATGCTCAATAAATTTCTAAAATACAACCTATCAATGAAAAATTTCACCAATTGATTTACAAAAATAGAACTTGTAACTTCAACCCTCTAAATCCACAATTCAATCAAATAAAACTTTGCAACTTGTACAATAAATAGAACATCAACCTCATGACTTCACCCAATTTCAGTTCAAATCTATCATGCTTTTGTTTATAGAAATTGGGTTTCCAAGATCTTTTTCCGCACACAATTTTTTTTTACTTCTTTTTTTTTTCTTTTTCTTTTTCATGTATTTTGTTATTTTTGCATGGATGACATGTACCCACATAGATACACACTTTTTATTTTGACTTCAACTCTTTCTTCGGTACCACTGTCAATTTTACACAGTGCCAAGTAGAGGAGTCTTATTATTTTTCACACTCATTATTTTTTTATAGACTTCAACCCATGTCTTAGGTACCACTATCAATTTTACATAGTGCCAAGTAGGGGAGTCTCTCACTGTTTTTGTGGATTTTGGATTCTTCTTTCCCAACAAATAGCAAGATAGAATAAAATTCTACTAGGTTGATCAATTGATATCAATTCAGTAATCATACTCATATACTCATTTTATTTAAAGGAGTAGTTTCACCTTTAGATCTTATTCCTCAAATAATCCATCTACCCAAAATTTCATGCATCAACCAATGTCAAATTTCACAAGATAGATATGCATTAAAGAAATAAATATGTCATAATCAGTGCAAAAGGTGAGAAGCAAAAAAGTGAAAAGATGTAAAGTGGTAGATCCATATAATCACATAAGGCTCAAACAATGCAATGGATGTAAAGTGATGGATCTAAGAGAAGAAAAGTGTAGATAATCATATCACAAAAAAAATAAGCAATACTCACAAAACTATATGGCAAGCTCTGACCGAAAATACATAAGGCTCAGACCAAAAATAGTATCGGGGCAGATGCTGCAAGGTCCAAAGATGTGCCTTTTGAAAAATTTACCTGCATAATTTAAAGTACATAAGGCTCAGTCTGAAAATAGTCTCTAAAAGAATACTAATGATAAAAATAATTTTCTCAAGGGAGAATCGGATATATCGCCAGAGGTCTGAAGGTCTTGGTGGAAAGAGTCGAGCAGACAAGAAGCAGAGGGTGAACAGAGGCTAGCTGAAAAGCTGTTAGCAATGATGGTGATGGTGATGGTGCCGACAGTAGAGTGAGTAATTCTCTAGTGGCCTGCTAGAGAATACAGTCCTGGAGGTGAGATCGTCGGCAGATGGGTGTGAGAGATAGCACTGCAAAAAATAGAAAATCAGTCACTAATGAAGATTCTGCTGCAAAAATAAATATAATAAGAGGTAGTAGAAGAAGTAAGAATCTGCAGATGGTATAATCCAGTATTGACGGTTGGAAACAGTGATGTCAGAGGCAGATGCAGTGGTGGCTAGAGGTGGAAGATAGTTGCTCTTGAAGATTTCTGGATCTGGAGGCAACAAAAAGTAATAACAAGTAGAAAGCAAACCAAGTAGTTTTTGAAATTTTTATAAAAAGTATCCATACCCTAGAATAAAATTTAATGATCCAAATAGAAAATGGACAGAACCATGTAAAAGAATAAAACTCATTCTTTTCAGGTGTATCAAAAATAAAGGATCAAAATCTGTCAGAAATTTAGGGTATCAAAAGAAAGAAGGCTACTCAGATTACAAAACTGCAAAAACTGCACAAAAATTAATCAAGTTCGAAAAGTTACCATGTGTCCTAGAATGATCAGAAAATATTTTCATGAAAATAATTAATCCACAAGATAGAATGACACATATTCTTCATATCCCATGCGAAAAATCTGGGTTTCAAGTCACCAAAACATCTTAAAAAGTGGCAGCAAAAGTGCTAGTCAGAACAGTCAGAAAAAACTACTGCAGAAATTAATCAGAATCGAAAAGTTGCTATGTGTTTTAAAATGATCCATGGACTTTAAAATTCAGCAACAATATCAAAAATATAGACAAAGATGAGTACTTCCATGCTGTTTCAAAGATCAAAAATTTTTGCAACCTAGTTTCTTAAAATCACAGTGAGAAAACACCTACTCAATAAGCAGAAAGCAACTTTAAAATACGGTACCGTGAAATGCTTTACGGCAGTGCCATAATTTTTACAAAAGTCTCGGGTCAGAAATACCCAAAAAATACGGTACCGTAAAGTAGATTACGGCAGTGCCGTATTTGGCACAAAAGTTTATTTTCCCTGCAAAACGAATAGAAAAATTAATTCTAAAAATAAACTAAAATAAAAGAAACTAAGCTAAGTGATAATGCTTGGGTTGCCTCCCAAGAAGCGCTAATTTTAGGTCCATAGCTTGACCGAAAATCAAACATCTTGGTGAAGCAGGTGAAGCAATACCAAAGTAAAGAGCAAATAATTTTCTGCATTTTCTTTGTCCTAAAAGTTTAGCCACTAATCCAAATATCCAGAATTTCATCAAAATCAAAATGGCTTTCTTATACATGCAGAAATTAAAATTTTCAACTCTACTCAAAGGATATTCAATAATCTTCCTACATTTATCAGTAAGTAAAATCGTGAGTCCTTTCTTCAAATTTATATTTTCAATTGCAATAGAAATAGGACTTTGATCAAAATAATCAAGCATTGGATCATCATAATAATAGTCTTTATGTCTCTCATTAGAATCCTCAATAAAACATAATTTTTCAAATAAGTCACAAGATTCAATAGTAGATATGGGTAAAACATCAGAGTGAGATTCATTAATTTTTGTAATTTTCAGATCATCTACAGGTTCTTCATGCACTTCATCAAACAATTTAGCAATTTCAAAATCATCATTAAAGTCAAGATGAGACTCTTCAAAATCAATTTCCTTATGCCTCCCCACAAATAATTCATCATCAGAAGAGTCAAAATCAGAATCATATGAAAAATCATAATGAGATTTATCAATGTTTTCAATAGAATCAGAGTTAACCACAAGAGATTTATCATTAATTTCAAAAATATCACCAAAATCACAGTGGGGTTCATCAATGTCTATAATTTTCAAACCTTCATCATGCTCATCAGATTTAACCATAACTAAGTTTTCATCAAAATCAGAATTATCATTAAAAGAGGTTTTCTCAATTTCAATTTCCCCAACCTTTTTCTCAAATAAATCATCAGAAGAATCAATTTTACAATTATCAAAATTAGAATGAGATTTATTAATATTCACATAAGGCTCAATCTCAAAACAATTTTTGTGCTATATGATGGGTTTCAAGCATTTCAGAATTAGCAGATATAGATTCTTTAGTATCCTTAATATATGGTTCAAAAATATGACTAGAGCAATTATCATAAAAAGAACTAATACCACATCTAATAGAAGAATTCTTAATAGTATTCATATTCAAAGTGTTTACATGGCGAAAGATATAATCTTGAAGAGTGTATGATGGATCATCTTCAGGTTTCCTACAAGAATCTAAAAATTGATTTATTTTATCTTGAATAGTGCATGATGAATCATCTTTGTGTGGTGTGTATACTCTATCTCTTTCAGTTGGCCACGAGTTAAAATTAAAAGACAACTTCAAATCTATCAGGAATAGAAAGATAATCCAACACCAATTAATCAAAATTTTTTTTCAAAATATAAAAAAATAGAAAATCTAAAACACAAGCAAATTCACAAATTTCAGAAAATCTCAATTCTGTCACAACTTCTGAAAATCCAAAACCTGCAAAAACAAAAAAACAAAGTTAAATCTAAAACAAATAAAACTTAGTCTAGCAATACTAACAACTATTTTGATATTAACAAAACTAAGGTCCCCGGCAACGGCGCCAAAAACTTGTTGTATCCCAAGTTGTTTGGCGTGTACCTTGGACTAATCCCCGGCAACGGCGCCAAAAACTTGTTGTGATCTGCAAGGACACACTTTTAAATACAAGTAGGTAGACTAATTTAAGGAGTCACAGCCAAAACTTGTTTGGCGCACAGGGAACTGTCACCCCCTGATATGGCTCCAAAAACTTGTTGTCCCTAAACTTGTAGTGTCCGCAAGTGCACGGATACTCGAAGTAATAAAGAAAAATATCGATCCCACAGAGACCTTATTGTTAAGTACCAAATAATCGTATTCTTGCTAGCTAAGTAAACCGAATATGATGCAAGTGAACGATATAGAGAGAACACGAAAGATAATCAGAGAGATAAACTGGGACTAGGGTTTCATCCACCTTGATTTCAATGATTAGATATAAATAAAAGGTTTGTCAATCAAATCTTGTTATGATAAAGACTTAATTTACTTCATAAAGAGATTATCTCACTTTTGTGCAGACAATCATGTAGGGACCAATCCTCACTTTCGCGCAAGATTTATCCCAATGCTAAAGATAAGTAAATCATCAATCAGAGAATTCAAAGATCACTTTCGTGTATCCAAATTCTTGTTGGGGTATGCCCTTAAGGCTAATGTTTGAGGCCTTGGGATTATATCAGTATCATGTATAAACTCAATGTTTATAAAGGCAATGGTTGTTATTCAGGTTGTTACATTATCTGCTGCAATATGAATACTTCTGAATAATGTCTCAGTGATGTTCAGCTAGGCTGACATGCAGTATAGTCCTTAGTCGAGATATCTTGGTGAACATGAGACAACCTTGATATGATTGAGACTAATATGTGTTCTAATCTTATAGGATGCCTCGAGCATGGAATAAGAAGTAGACTCATGGGTACATTGGATGTACTGGACAGACCCTACTAGGATATTCAATTGCTTGTCACAATGTGAATAATCCTTGTATGCAAACAAGTGGCATATTTCCTCTGACTTGAGATCACTTGTGTTTCTAAATGATGATTGGCATTGTTTTGAGGTAGTTCAATATCATTTGAAATATAATGGTTATAGATTATCTTGGATAATGAGCATGAGTCATGTTAGGGCACTAGTGATAGATATAGGATTGCCGTCTCCTAGTTTGGAGTGTGATGTTCTAAAGGGCCCCCCTTGGATGAGATGATTGAGAAAGTGTATGGCCATACCCAGATGACTATGTTCATCTGATCTAATCATTCTCATTGTATTGGAGTTACAGGCTTGACACGCTTGTCCAATAAGAACATCCAGTGGCAAAGGAAACATGTATGCCTAGTGAGTTGAATTCACACTTGTGCTATGGTTTGGGTGTAGTCTTGGAAGACTCTTTCCTTTATATCGGGAGACAGTGATGTGTTGATAGATACCCCTCACTGATCGTGATAACGTAAGTTATCGTTACCGACATTTAAAGGAAACCCTTAGGGTCGCACAATTTGATGATATGGCTTACTTATGTCAGATCGTGTGGACTGATTTGTTTTGGTTCAGTTTAAAGGGATTTAAACTCTGATTGTAAGTGAGATCTGGTCTGATCATGTTTGATTGATTAGGGCTTGAGATCGGTAAGCTTCGATCGAGAGTAGTGATGCTAGATCGGTGAGATCAAGAGCATCGAGAGATGAATGGTTAGATCTTGAACCTTGAGGTTCAATGAGATTTAGACCAAGGCTTGGTCCTTGAACCAAATTCACTTGAACCAAACCAAATGGAACCGGTTCACTATCGTGAACGTATGGTTCGAATGGTTTGATTGAGGGATGGTAACGTGGGAGTTGAAGTGGAGTTAGTGCTTTCTAAAATTGGAAAGCCGTTTTCCTTTGTTGAAAACGTTATGCGTTTTCGAACGTGAAAGGGGATTCTTCACTCTATCGCCGAGGGCATCCTTTTTGGCCTTCTCTTCTTTTTCGGTGGTGACACTTGACGAAAAGAAGAGGGGGTTCATCTACGCCGAGAGTCATCTCTCATCTTCCCTTCAAGCGATTAGGACTCTTGAAGCTCTTTGCTAGCACAAAGGACGACAAGGAGAAAGCCATCTTCACCTTGTGTGCGGCACCTTTGGAGGAGAGCCATATCGCCCTCTAGCTTCCAAGGCACCATCTAAACGATGGCTATGGTATGATCTCTTGTTGATTCTTTGCAATCCTTGAACAAGTTGATCATGTGTTCATGCTAACCGATCTAAGAAACCCTAAATTCCGCTTCAAAATTTTATATATATATGCGCACGTCTATTAGGGTTTCGCCCCCCCCTTAGGGTGGGACTTTCAATTGGTATCAGAGCAGGTTTTGTATGAATCTACATGATTGCTTGATGTGATCCTTGTTTGCGATTTAGTGTAGATCTAAATCTTAACAACATGCGACAATAACATGTTTGTTTCCATGTTTGCAACAATGCATTGATCTATTGTTACCATGCGAAAAATAACATGCTTGTGATTAGATGTTGGCGCATGTTATTCATGTTAATGCATGATCTTTTGTTGGCGCTTGTTAAAGATGTGTTTTGTGTTTCAAAACTTGTTAACTTGCGCGCATCCATCTAGATCTACATTTGCGCCTGCTATAATACCTTAGACGGGTTATTAGGTTTGAAATCATTGTCTAGTCTAGATCCAACCAGTCTGATCAGATCATCTGACAGCCTAGATGGGTCGACCAGATGGCACCTGTGCGCAAGCACGAGGTGGCTATGGGTCGACTGCAGACAGGCGTGTAGCGATGTCTGGTTGAGACAACCAGTGAACGCTCTTGAGTTAGGCTCGGGGTCACACCCGCTTGCCAGAACTCTTGAGGATCGTTCAGCCCAACACATGCATTGTTGACCACTGGGTCGACTCAAGTCAGTTAGGACTTGGTGCATGCTAGGGTAGTGGGTCTGACTAGATCTGATGAGTGGATCCCTAATAATGGACCGTTGTAAGGTAGTAGGGCACATAAGGAAAATAAAATTGATGCCAATGGGTTTTCAAAAATTTTATTTTCTTGTTTGGATCACATGTTGAATCTATAACATGATGCTTGTTTATTTAATCTTATGTGGGCTGCCTATTTTAATGTGTGCTGTGCTGGGGCCTGCGTGCCTGGATTAATTGTAAATTATTATAATTGTGATCTGCGCATCACATTTTAATTAATTTATTGTGTAATTGACCTGCGTGTCAATCTTGTCTAGATAGATTAAATTGTATTTTAATCAGACAAGAGCACAGAGCACACTTGGCAGAGGCGCATGCAGCAGTGGCTTGACCAGGTGGGAGGTCCAGGGTTCGACTCTGGGACAGGCGCATTTACCTGGTGGGCGCACCTGAGCTGCAGTGGGCGCTTGGGCCCTGGGTTGGGCCAGATGAGATGCAAAAGACCCATCAACAGCTCAAGTGAAGACTTAAGTTAAATTAAGGTCTTACCTAGGCTTAATGGGCTTTTACCACATAAGATCAGCATGCTTTCTATTTATTGTTTATATAGTTAGAATTGCATGATTTAATCTTCTGCTATCACCATAGGGTTTGCATGATAGTTAAGAAGATAAAAGACCGTTAAAATCCAACGCTAAAATATCAAGCTCGTAAGCCTTCTGGCGCGAAACCTCACTGTTCTGACTATCGTTGGGGCCGTGTTGTACCCACTCAGTAGGCACGCCCATCTATCTTCAGACGGTGTGTGATTACACCTGCGTGTTACAGGGAAGGGATTTATCGCTTCTCATTGCTCAGCATAGCACGTGGTGGTCCAGGGAGTAGGTCGGGTCAGCTTGACCATGTAGGCTACATATGTGGAGTATATGGTAGCTATATGGAGGCAGCCATCTGTGGGATCAGAGACTGTGTTGTACCAACTCAGTTGGCACAGTCTGCTGGA
Organism: Costus lasius; assembly: GCA_027563935.2. Lineage (NCBI taxonomy): Eukaryota > Viridiplantae > Streptophyta > Magnoliopsida > Zingiberales > Costaceae > Costus > Costus lasius. The sequence continues at coordinate 100,760,486 of CM050448.1, forward strand.
TTGCCCAGATGAAGGGGAATCGCACGGGTTGGCGATTGGCAGGGATTGCCTACCAGAGATTAGTGCTTGTACTCTCTGTGCATCTTATCTCGCCTGAGCGGGACGCGGAGACCAAGTATGAAATCTGGATCCCATCTCACTAAAAGAGTTTTACTCTTTCGGGCTGTTTTGCTGGATTTTTCAGCTAGATAAAATAGTGAGAAAAGAATCATTCTTAAGTCCTGAATTGATTCTCACATTGATACTGACCTTGCTGTTCTTGCATTGTTGTAGATTACTGCAGCAACGAACACCACGAATTTCAATGTGCGATCTCTACTGGAAAGGGAGAAGTTTGCTGGACCAAACTTCTCAGACTGGTACGGACACCTTAAGATTGTTCTTAAGGCTGAGAGGAAACTGTATGTCCTCGAGACGGCTATACCGCCTCAACCCGCTCCGAATGCAGCAAGGGCGGTTCGGGATGCTTATGAGAAGCATGTCAATGATAGCATTGATGTCGCTTGCCTAATGCTTGCGTCTATGACGCCAGAGCTGCAGCGTCAGCATGAGGATCTCTCTGCTATAGAAATTATAGCAAACCTCAAGATGCTGTATGCTGCACAGGCGAGGACTGAACGCTACAATTTGACTAAACTTTTCTTTCAGAGCAAACTGGCTGAAGGAAGTCCAGTGGGAGCTCACGTACTCAAGATGATTGGGTACAAGGAGGCTCTAGAGAAACTGGGACATACCATCAATCAGGAGCTTGCTGTAGACATCATATTGCAGTCTCTCCCGACCTCTTTCGATCCGTTCATCATTAACTTTAATATGAACAAGATCGACTGTACGCCGGCAGAGTAACTAAATATGCTCTTGACTACAGAGTTGACTCTAGAGGGAAAGCCTGTATCCTCTGTCTTAATGGTTCCTTCTAGGAACAAGAAGAAAGGGAAAAAAGGCAAAGCCCCTGTTAAGAGCTACAGCAAGGCTCTGAAACAAAAGGTTAAGCGGTCGAAGGAATACAGATGTTTCCACTGTGGCCAGTTGGGTCACTGGAAAAAGGACTGTAAAGCGCTCCAAGGAGATAAGAAGGGAAGCAATCCTTTTGCTTCTGGCTCAGGTATTTTTGTGACTGAAGTCATGATATCTTCTTCTTCTATTTCATGGGTGTTGGACACTGCATGTGGAGTTCACATTTGTTCAAATGTACAGGAACTCAAGAGAAGAAGACAGGTGGGACAGCATGAGGTGGACCTACGAGTTGGAAACGGGGCACGGGTTGCTGCTGTTGCTGTAGGAATTTATTACATCTCATTACCATCTGGGCTTGTATTGGAACTGGACAATTGTTATTTTGTACCAAGCATAACGAAAAATATTATCTCTATTCCTGCTCTTGTCAGGAAAGGGTTTTCCTTTGAATGCAATATTTCAAAGTGTATTATTTCTTTTGATAATATTGTTTATGCTACTGGGTCGATTAACAATGGGTTATTCATGTTGGACATGGAATGTTCTATACAACAAATTGATAACAAGAAAGCTAAGTATGCTGATAACAGCACCTTGCTATGGCATAGTCGTTTAGGCCATATTAACAAGAAGCGCATTAAGCGGTTGCATGATCATGGACTGCTGGGATCATTCTCCTATGAGGAGATTGATACATGCAAAGCTTGTTTAATGGGTAAAATGACGAAGTTTCCTTTTCCTAAGAAAGGTCAAAGGGCTTCAGGTTTACTTGACCTTATACACAGTGATGTGTGTGGGCCTTTTAGTAAACATGCCAGAGGTGGCTATCTATACTTCATTACCTTTACTGATGATTTCAGTAGATATGGGTATGTCTATCTAATGGGACATAAAAGTGAATCTTTTGACAAGTTCAAAGAGTTCAAGAATGAAGTACAGAATCAGCTAGGCCAAAATATCAAGGCACTTCATTCAGATCGAGGTGGTGAATACTTGAGTCGAGAGTTTACTGACTATCTGAAGGAGTGTGGGATTATCTCACAGCTCACTCCGCCAGGAACACCGCAATGGAATGGTGTGTCCGAGAGGAGGAACAGAACCTTACTGGATATGGTTCGTTCTATGATGAGTCAGGCTACTCTGCCTTACTCCTTTTGGGGATGTGCACTGGAAACAGCTGCAAAGGTACTAAACCGAGTGCCATCCAAGGCAGTTTCAAAGACGCCATATGAGTTATGGTATGGGAAACAGCCAAGCTTGACGTTTATCAAGATCTGGGGTTGCGAGGCTTATGTCAAAAAGCTCGCCTCTGGGAAACTAGAGAGCAGATCTGAGAAATGTATCTTTGTCGGTTACCCTAAGGAAACTAAGGGTTATTATTTCTACGATCCCAAAGAGAACAAAGTATTTGTTGCTCGGACGGCTATTTTTCTTGAGAAGGAATTTCTTCTGCAAGAGGCCAATGGGAGAGAAATAAAGCTGGATGAGAATCCAGAAGAAGGACAAAGTAGTCAAGCACAGTTGGATGAGCCTGAGCCAGTAGATCAGGTTACTGAACAACCTGAGGCTCAGATATCACGGGAACCGCGAAGATCGGGAAGGATCCGTTGACAGCCTGAGCGCTATGACGGAATCTACATCATTGATGATGAACCCCTCACTTATGCGGATGCGGTCAGTGGACCGGAATCAGCGAGATGGCTTGAAGCTATGCGAGCCGAGATGGACTCCATGTCAGATAACCAAGTCTGGGATTTGGTTGATCCGCCTCCGGGAGTAATCCCTATAGGCTGTAAATGGATCTTCAAGAAGAAGATTGACATGGATGGTAACGTGGTTACCTATAAAGGCAGGCTAGTTGCGAAAGGTTTCAAACAAATCTACAGGATAGATTATGATGAAACTTTCTCTCCTGTAGCTATGTTTAAGTCTATTCGGATTATTCTCGCGATAGCAGCATATTATGATTATGAGATCTGGCAGATGGATGTGAAGACTGCTTTCCTTAATGGAAAACTGGATGAGGATGTGTATATGACACAACCTGAAGGTTTCACCAATCCATCAGATCATCATAAAATATGCAAGTTAAAGAAGTCCATTTATGGACTTAAGCAAGCGTCAAGAAGCTGGAATATTCGTTTTGATGAATCAATCTGTGAGTTTGGTTTCATCAAGAATGAAGATGACCCGTGTGTATATAAGAGGTTTAGTGGGAGCGTAATTACTTTCCTAGTCCTCTACGTCGATGATATCTTAATCATTGGAAACGATATTTCTGAACTACGTGCCGTCAAGGCATGGTTAAGAAAATGTTTCCAGATGAAAGATTTAGGAGAAGCAGCTTATGTATTAGGTGTGAAGATATACAGAGATAGATCTAAGAGGCTTCTCGGGCTGTGCCAGAGTACTTACATCGATAAAGTCCTGGAGAGATTCCATTTAGAGAATTCTAAAAGAGGATATCTTCCAGTCAGACATGGTCTGAATCTTTCAAAGAGTCAGTGTCCACAAACACAGACTGAGAAAGATGAAATGGACAATACGCCTTATGCTTCGGCTATTGGGTCCATTATGTATGCGATGTTGTGTACTCGCCCAGACGTCGCTTACGGGTTAAGCGTGACCAGTCGATTCCAAAGTAATCCAGGTAAGGCGCACTGGATTGCAGTCAAGAACATTTTGAAATATCTGCGGAGGACCAAAGATATGTTCTTGGTGTATGGTGGTCAGGAAGAACTCAGTATTGAAGGATATACTAACGCTTCGTTCCAATCTGACCAGGATGATTTCCGATCGCAATCAGGCTATGTTTTTAGCTTGAATGGAGGTGCAGTGGTGTGGAAAAGTTTCAAACAATCTATTGTTGCTGATTCCACAACAGAAGCCGAGTATGTTGCAGCCTCGGAAGCATCTAAGGAGGCAGTGTGGATTCGTAAGTTCGTTCAGGAACTTGGTGTTGTTCCTTCGAGTGCAGATCCATTGGTTATCTTCTGTGATAACACTGGAGCAATAGCACAGGCAAAGGAACCACGGTCGCACCAGAAGTCCAAGCACATACAGAGACGATTTCACTTGATCCGGGAGATCATTGATCGTGGCGAGATCAAAGTCTGCAAGGTTCATACAGATGACAATCTGGCTGACCCGCTTACTAAGCCTCTGGTACAGTAGAAGCATGAGAAGCACTGTAATAATATGGGTTTGATATTTCTCAACCATTAGATTAAGTGCAAGTGGGAGATTGTTGGGGTATGCCCTTAAGGCTAATGTTTGAGGCCTTGGGATTATATCAGTATCATGTATAAACTCAATGTTTATAAAGGCAATGGTTGTTATTCAGGTTGTTACATTATCTGCTGCAATATGAATACTTCTGAATAATGTCTCAGTGATGTTCAGCTAGGCTGACATGCAGTATAGACCTTAGTCGAGATATCTTGGTGAACATGAGACAACCTTGATATGATTGAGACTAATATGTGTTCTAATCTTATAGGATGCTTCGAGCATGGAATAAGAAGTAGACTCATGGGTACATTGGATGTACTGGACAGACCCTACTAGGATATTCAATTGCTTGTCACAATGTGAATAATCCTTGTATGCAAACAAGTGGCATATTTCCTCTGACTTGAGATCACTTGTGTTTCTAAATGATGATTGGCATTGTTTTGAGGTAGTTAAATATCATTTGAAATATAATGGTTATAGATTATCTTGGATAATGAGCATGAGTCATGTTAGGGGACTAGTGATAGATATAGGATTGCCGTCTCCTAGTTTAGAGTGTGATGTTCTAAAGGGCCCCCCTTGGATGAGATGATTGAGAAAGTGTATGGCCATACCCAGATGACTATGTTCATCTGATCTAATCATTCTCATTGTATTGGAGTTACAGGCTTGACACGCTTGTCCAATAAGAACATCCAGTGGCAAAGGAAACATGTATGCCTAGTGAGTTGAATTCACACTTGTGCTATGGTTTGGGTGTAGTCTTAGAAGACTCTTTCCTTTATATCGGGAGACAGTGATGTGTTGCTAGATACCCCTCACTGATCATGATAACGTAAGTTATCGTTACCGACATTTAAAGGAAACCCTTAGGGTCGCACAATTTGATGATATGGCTTACTTATGTTAGATCGTGTGGACTGAATTGTTTTGGTTCAGTTTAAAGGGATTTAAACTCTGATTGTAAGTGAGATCTGGTCTGATCATGTTTGATTGATTAGGGCTTGAGATCGGTAAGCTTCGATCGAGAGTAGTGATGCTAGATCGGTGAGATCAAGAGCATCGAGAGATGAATGGTTAGATCTTGAACCTTGAGGTTCAATGAGATTTAGACCAAGGCTTGGTCCTTGAACCAAATTCACTTGAACCAAACCAAATGGAACCGGTTCACTATCGTGAACGTATGGTTCGAATGGTTTGATTGAGGGATGGTAACGTGGGAGTTGAAGTGGAGTTAGTGCTTTCTAAAATTGGAAAGCCGTTTTCCTTTGTTGAAAACGTTATGCGTTTTCGAACGTGAAAGGGGATTCTTCACTCTCTCGCCGAGGGCATCCTTTTTGGCCTTCTCTTCTTTTTCGGTGGTGACACTTGACGAAAAGAAGAGGGAGTTCATCTACGCCGAGAGTCATCTCTCATCTTCCCTTCAAGCGATTAGGACTCTTGAAGCTCTTTGCTAGCACAAAGGACGACAAGGAGAAAGCCATCTTCACCTTGTGTGCGGCACCTTTGGAGGAGAGCCATATCGCCCTCTAGCTTCCAAGGCACCATCTAAATGATGGCTATGGTATGATCTCTTGTTGATTCTTTGCAATCCTTGAACAAGTTGATCATGTGTTCATGCTTACCGATCTAAGAAACCCTAAATTCCGCTTCGAAATTTTATATATATATGCGCACGTCTATTAGGGTTTCGCCCCCCCCCCCCTTAGGGTGGGACTTTCAATTCTAAGTTGATTGTCTCGAGTGGAATCTCAAGGATCACTTTCGTGCATCCGAAACTCAACACAAGTTCTACCTATGGTTCTCCAATGTTCCTATCCTCACTTTTGTGCAAGATCTCCATGTTTGACAAACTAACTTAATCCTGGGTTCATAATTATCAACATAGCAATTAATCTCTAAAATAAAGAAATAAGAACCTAACCTAATTTCTTACGGTGAGTTCCTATTTATCAATTTTAGGGTTCCAATTCTCAAGCAAGTCACCATTCGATCCTTATTACAAGAACTCTAAACATAATGACAAGTAATAAACTAAGGAGAAACTTAGAGCAATAATCACATAAGTAAAATTATCATGGCAAAATTATCTTGACGAAATAAAAAGGTATCTAATCATATAAAATCAAAGGGGATTACACCCCGTGTCCCAAAATATGTCTAAGCTATCATGGAGAAAGAAAAACAATCAACCATAGTTTCAAAGTATCAAAAGTTGAAGGGAAGGAAGAAATATACTTTACAACACGGCTGTGAAATTAAACACAACTATAATTTGCTAGGAACTCGCTGTGAATAGTGCCGGGGACGCTTCTTTCGTTGATTCCTCCTCTAATCGGACTCCTTTTGCTCTGAAACTTCTGTGGTGTCCTCCTTTCCTCCAAACAAAGCTTCAGTGTAAAAATCGCAGCTGGAGATGACCTCTATGCCTCTCGGCATGAAACCAAACCCTAGACGCCTTTCTGACGATTTCTCTCCCGATACTTGGTAAAAATTGGGGCTTTCGGTGTATATGTGATCTTCTCGTGACCCCCTCCCGGATTGCTTTTTACGACTTCAAACATAAAGCTCTGGTTCACCGGCAATCATCTCCGCAAGAATCGGACTTCAGAATTGACTTGGAAATCGCGTTCAACAACAGAAATACGACAGTGTAATAGTTTACGGCACTGCCGTAAAATCGGTCGAGTTTTCTCTTCTAATGTCGTCTCAGAAATACGGCACCGTAATCTGGTTTATGGTACTGCCATAAAATCGGCTGAACTCTCTGTTCGGGAGTGACTAGAAAATACGGCCCGTATAATCCTTTATGGGGGTGCCGTAAAATCAAGCAAAGTTTCTGTTCTGAAGCGCTCTGAAATACGATAGCATAATCTGGTTTACGGTGCTGCCGTAAAATCCAAAAAACTTTCTGTTCGGGAACTCCTCAAAATACGGTAGTGTTCTCGATATTACGGTAGCGTATAAAAATACGATACCGTAATATAGTTTACAGCCCTGCCGTATTTTGCTGAGATGCTCTGATTTTTGTGAAATTTCATGGGTGATCTTCTCTTGATGATGGTAACTCTTTCATGTATTTGATTTTGCTTGAAAATGCCTCAAACTAGTGCCTTTTTACCTGAAGTTCATGAAAAACCAAAATAGAAGTAGACTTTGCAATATTCGATGAATTTAGCATGAAAACAAGTAATAAGATCTTCAATTTAGCATGAAAAGATATCTAAAATGATACAAAATATACTATATATTTTGGTGTCATCACCTCGGGAGTTGGAATTGGGGGAACTCTTAGCCAAGAGGGCATCCGATTGCCTTTTATAGTGAAAAATTGAATGAAGCAAGGCAAAGGTACTCTACCTATGATAAAGAGTTCTATGCCATAGTGCAAGCTCTTAAGCATTGGAGGCACTACCTGATTCACAAAGAGTTTATCCTCAATAGTGACCACCAAGCCCTCATCTATCTAAGTAGTCAAGACAAATTAAACCCTAGGCATGCTAAATGGGTGGAGTTCCTACAACAATACACATTTGTGCTAAAACACAAAGCTGTAACTCAAAACAAAGTGGCCGACGCTTTGAGCAGAAAGCTACTTCTCTTAATCACTTTACAAGTGTCGGTTACAGGATTTGATAGGGTTAAAGGAGAATATGAGGGATGTCCTGATTTTAAAGATGTGTTCACTAATATGGAAGCCAAACCTACATGCAATCCTGATTTTGAACTTAATGATGGGTATTTATTTAGAAAGGGAAAACTATGTATTCCACGCACATCATTGAGAGTGTTTTTGGTTTGGGAATTACATGGAGGGGGCACAGCCGATCATCATGGGATGGATAAGACTCTAGCATTAGTGGAAGAGAGATTCTATTGGCCCACCACGTTTAAAGATGTGACTAAGGTGGTTGGGCATTGTCAAACATGTCAAGTATCCAAGACAAGGAAGCATAATGCCGGGCTGTACATGCCTTTACCTATACCCGAGGGACCTTGGCAAGCTCTAAGTATGGACTTTGTGCTTGGGCTCCCTCACACTAGTGCCCACTATGACTCCATCTTTGTGGTGGTGGATAGGTTCACCAAGATGGCTCACTTCATCCCATGTACTAAGACTACAGATGCTTCTCATGTAGCAAGACTCTTCTTCAAAAATGTGGTGCGTTTACATGGTCTACCCCGTACCATTGTGTCCGATAGGGATGTTAAATTTGTGGGACATTTTTGGATCACCTTATGGAAATTAAGGGGAACCAAGCTTAACTTATCCATAGCCTACCACCCACAATCTGATGGTCAAACCGAGGTGGTAAATCGATCCTTAGGAAATATTCTAAGATGTTTAGTGGGGGAACACCCGGGTACGTGGGATAAACTTTTACCAACTGCTGAATTTGCCTTTAATAGTGCTGTGAACCGCACCACCGATGCTAGCCGTTTCTATTAGTGTTATGCCCTGAGACCTATCTTTTGGTCTAGACACATGTACTACATACATTGATATTTATAGATATCCTAGCATTGTTGTTGTCATGGTTTATTATACATCTGCCCATATGTATGTTTACATGATGATGTCCCTCGAGATATTGCTATCTCAGTTTGCTTATGTCCCGAGTCAAGTACCATAGTGGATAGGGGATAGCTATGGTGTGGGTGAGACTCGTTTATGCGCTGGTTAGCACGGGTTGCTCAACGCAGGCATAAGGGTGTATCAAGGGAGATATGCTGGACCGACCCGCCGGGAGAGTTCTTCTTGGTGTCTCAAGAAGAATCTCACAGTGATAGTATCTGTCCTTTGACTTGAGGAAGATTGTATCTTTGTGTTGTAAAGGATGTACTTTGATACAACCTAACACCTCGCCATAACAGGGAGGTTATAACGGTTGTCATTGGGTATATCTTAAGCAATACGAGAGGTTCATCTTGCCGATAGAGGATTTGCCCCTTCCCTACGGGGAAGCTTGATGTCCATGGGCCCCTAGATGGTGAATGACTGAAAGCGTGTGGCCACACCTAGGTTTAGCCTGATTTAGTCATGACCATCGTTGTTGGAATATACAAGTGTGACATGCTTGTCCAACTTGGACGATCAGTCTGGCAAAGGGACATGGATACTCTTAATCCTTATCATAGTTTGAGGTTGTCGATGGTGACATTTATTCCGATGACTTGGGTAGCGGCGATGTACTGCTAGGTGCCATTCACCACTTGTGATGAATGGGTCATCACTGCCAACGTCAGAGGGACCTGCAGGGTCGCACACCTAGACGCTAGAGACTCCGTATTGATCGGTTAGCCTCTGATCGGATCGTTGTATGATTCGGATCATTTTGGGAAGCTGATGCTATGGTTTTTCTTATGAGGAGATGAGACTTTATTTTGTTCATGTTTGATCCCTAGTTGACTCTAGTGGACCACATTTGACCTCTGTTGACCTGAGGTGTCAAAATGTGTCGAACAAGGGTCTTAGTGCAAGGTTGGGCTTTGCACTTTAGTCACATGAATAAAATAAAACTATTAATTGATAAGAGAATTCTTCTCTTGGCTAATTTATAAGCTTAAACGCAATTTACAATTAATTGTGTATGCAGGGATTCGAACCCATGACGCTTAATTGTGAGAAGGCGCCTATGCACATAGTCCCGCATGGGAAGATCTCCAAAGAGGAGTTGGCGCTTCTATTATAAATAGAGAGGCCTACCTGGGAGATTTTGCACTAGTCTCTTTTCTCCTCTCTTGTTGTCGCCTCCCTTCTGCTCCTGGCGTGAGGGTCTTGGAGGTGATGACAAAAAGAAAATTTTTTCATCAAGGTTGGGACAAGTTGTAGTGATGCCCACTCCTTGTCGCCAACGGTTCCTCTTCTTCTTGGCACGTGGTCTTTGAGATTGGCGCAAGTAGAGAAGAAGCTAGAGGCGTGGATCTCTTCTCCCGAAGCTAGCACGTGCGCGGAGCAGAGGAGTCTCGAGGCAGTCTGTGTATGCTCGATTGTAGAGGACGGGCCTTTGCGCGTCTCAGCCATCGCCAGCATCAAACTGCTAAGTGAGGTATACCCCTATCACATCCTTTGTATTCTTCGTAAGACGGTCCTTATTGTTGAATTAGGAATCTCATTTCGGGCTCGCTTCCGCTGTTTTCGATTTTAAATAGCACGGGGATTCCCAACACTTTCCAACTCAATTATGGGTTCCAACCATGCAAACCTATTGACCTAGCCCCTTTGCCATTGCCCTTCAAGCAAAACCACTCAGCCTTGTCTTTTGCGCAACACATTGTCAAAATTCATAATGAAGTGAAGGATCATATTGCAAAGAATACACTTAACTATGAGTTGGCTGCTAATCCTCACCGTCGTGCTGTAAAATTGCAAGAAGGAGACTTAGTCATGCTTAAAAACAGGAAGGAGCGGCAACATGGTCCCAATAACAAACTTCAACCAAGAGCCATGTGTCCTTTCCGAATATTAAAAAAGGTAAATGATAATGCTTACATGCTTGATTTGCCACAGGCCCTTGGGATACACCATACCATCAACATAGAAGACTTGACGCCCTACAAAGCGCCCCTCCACATTGAAGCGCCAGATCCACCAAAGAGGACCAGTCAAATATTGGAGGTCCAGCAACATGTTAGGAAGCAGGGGGTTCAGAATCATTACCTCAGCCAATGGGAAGATCACGCTGAAGAATGTCTCCCCGAAGAAGAAGTGCGCCAGCACCTACCCAAGGAACTTGAGAGCTTCTTATTTAACTCTCCGGAGGAGAGTTCTCCCAACCCCGAGAAAGCTGATGTAGGGACACCCCCTAGGAGATCAACAAGGCTCAAGAAGACCCCAATTTGTTATGGGATGAATGTGTGATGCCCTTTCACATTTTGTGAATCTGTTGGAAAACTTGTTATTTTGTTGCATTGTAATATGTTACAAACACTATTTTATTTTCAGCACTTGATATTATGTTGTAGCTAGGACTAGCCTAGGTTTATTTTGAAATCTCATTTTTATTTTGTAGTGATTGTAGTAGGTTGCTATAGCTTAGGTTCTCTTGCACACATGTATTGCACAAAACAGGCACCTAGCTCCCTCAACAGCATGTGACAGTGACCTTTATGTTCTGAAGTTCATCTCCATCCAGCTCAAGGAAAACCAAGCATTTGAAGACCAATTCAACATCAATCCGAGAAGGTCAAGATCAATACCATCCATTTACCAACAGCCTCCACAAATAACTTCAGCCCAGAACCTTCAAGCCCACGAGGATCAATCCACATTAGCCCACTTATCAACTCCCTCGTCCACAAGAATTAGTCCACAAAGACCCACTTACCAATACACCCCCCCTCTCCAACGGCTACAATTTATTTCCTGAATGTGCATGAAGCTAGCTGACATCAAGATCCACTCACCACTCACTCAGCCAACGAATACTACAGCTAAGGGAATACCAAAGCTCAAGAGATGTAATCGTTGAGGGATAGGTTTTAAGCTTGTGTTGTATCACTTTTGATGTCTCAAAATTATATCGTCTTTTAGACCTATATTTACCTGTGAATTGAGACCTATTTTCATGCTTTTACATCTCTTTCCAGCTTATTTCATTAACTTTCTTCAGAAGCTTCACTACTTGTCATATTTGTTAAATACAGGAAAATTCACTCGTTTCTAGAGCTATACGGATGCACGATCACATACCCGAGTGAATCTAGATTCATGACAGGAAATTTAGCTTCAGACGGGAGTAAGAATTTACCCGTGCCCAGCATTTTTTTTCCAACTATCAAGGGACACGCCATTAATGAGGATTTAAAAGACATTCATGAATGAAGATTTAATAGACATTCATGAATGAGGATTTAATAGTCATTCATCAATGAGGGATTAATGAAACACATATGAATGTGGATTTAATAGTCATTCATCAATGAGGGATTAATGAAACACATTCATGAATGAGGATTTAATTAAATATATTCATAAATGAGGATAACACGCCACCCTTGAAGAGACACCTTGAAAAGACACCCTGAAAAGACACCTTGAAGAGACACTTTGAAGAGACATCTTGAAGTCTCTATATAAGAGAGATGAGTTCTCTTCAACCAAGAGGGGGGGGGGGGGTCCGAAGGCCGAGAGGCCCGGGGGCGGAGCGCCCACTCGGGGCCCCAGAGAAAGAGAGGAGGAGTACGCTCGAGAACCCAAGGCTTGGTCGCAAGAACGCAAGAAATTCCAAGGAGAAGAAGGATTCTTTGAGGAAGAGAGAAAGGAGTTTGTCTGGATTCTTTTCCCATCTTTACCTTGTTCTGTTTCCTTGCTTTTTAATTGGAAGGCTTGTTGTTGTTGTATCCATGTATGTATTAGCGTAAAAACCTCAATCGGGATTTGGGCGTAGCCCGTCTTTTTGATTTACAGCCAATAGGGATTACTCCCGGAGGCGGATCAACCAAATCCCAAACTTGGTTATCTGACATGGAGTCCATCTCGGCTCGCATAGCTTCAAGCCATCTAGCTGACTCCGGTCCACTGACCGCATCCGCATAAGTCAGGGGTTCATCATTATCAATGATGTAGACTCCGTCATAGCGCTCAGGCTGTCGACGGATCCTTCCCGATCTACGCGGTTCCCGTGATATCTGAGCCTCAGGTTGTTCAGTAACCTGTTCTACCGGCTCAGGCTCATCCAACTGTGCTTGACTACTTTGTCCTTCCTCTGGATTCTCATCCAGTTTTATTTCTCTCCCACTGGCCTCTTGCAGAAGAAACTCCTTCTCAAGAAAAATGGCCGTCCGAGCAACAAATACCTTGTTCTCTTTGGGATCGTAGAAATAATAACCCTTAGTTTCCTTAGGGTAACCGACAAAGATGCATTTCTCAGATCTGCTCTCTAGTTTCCCAGAGGCAAGCTTTTTGACATAAGCCTCGCAACCCCAGATCTTGATAAATGTCAAGCTAGGCTATTTCCCATACCATAACTCATATGGAGTCTTTGAAACTGCCTTGGATGGCACTCGGTTTAGTACCTTTGCAGCTGTTTCCAGTGCAAATCCCCAAAAGGAGTAAGGTAGAGCAACCTGACTCATCATAGAACGAACCATATCAAGTAATGTTCTATTTCTCCTCTCGGACACACCATTCCATTGCGGTGTTCCTGGCGGAGTGAGCTGTGAGATAATCCCACACTCCTTCAGATAGTCAGTAAATTCTCGACTTAGGTATTCACCACCTCGATCAGAACGAAGTGCCTTGATATTTCAGCCTAGCTGATTTTGTACTTCATTTTTGAACTCTTTGAACTTGTCAAAAGATTCACTTTTATGTCTCATTAAATAGACATATCCATACCTACTGAAATCATCAGTAAAGGTAATGAAGTATGAATAGCCACCTCTGGCATGTTTACTAAATGGCCCACACATATCACTGTGTATAAGGTCAAGTAAACCTGAAGCCCTTTGACCTTTGTTAGGAAAAGGAGACTTCTTCATTTTACCCAATAAACAAGCTTTGCATGTATGAATCTCCTCATAGGAGAATGATCCCAGCAGTCCATGATCATGCAACCGCTTAATGCGTTTCTTGTTAATATGGCCTAAACGACTATGCCATAACAAGGTGCTGTCATCAGCATACTTGGCTTTCTTATTATCAATAGTTTGTATAGAACATTCCATGTCCAACATGAATAACCCATTGTTAATTGAACCAGTAGCATAAATAATATTATCCAAAGAAATAATACACTTTGAAATATTGCATTCAAAGGAAAACCCTTTCCTGACAAGAGCAGGAATAGAGATAATATTCTTGGTAATGCTAGGAACAAAATAACAATTGTCTAGTTCCAATACAAGTCCAGATGGTAATGAGATGTAATATTCCCCTACAGCAACAGCAGCAACCCGTGCCCCGTTTCCAACTCGTAGGTCCACCTCATGCTGCCCCACCTGTCTTCTTCTCTTGAGTTCCTGTATATTTGAACAAATGTGAACTCCACATGCAGTGTCCAACACCCATGAAATAGAAGAAGATATCATGACCTCAGTCACAAATATACCTGAGCCAGAAGCGATGCTTCCCTTCTTGTCTCCTTGGAGCGCTTTACAGTCCTTTTTCCAGTGACCCAGCTGGCCACAGTGGAAACATATGTATTCCTTCGACCGCTTAACCTTCTGTTTCAGAGCCTTATTGTAGTTCTTGACTGGGGCTTTGCCCTTCTTCCCCTTCTTCTTGTTCCTAGAAGGAACCATTAAGACAGAGGTTGAAGGCTTTCCCTTCAGAGTCTCCTCCGTAGTCAAGAGCATATTCAGCCGGGGTACAATCGATTTTGTTCATATTAAAGTTAATAATGAACGCATCGAAAGAGGGCGGGAGAGACTGCAGAATAATGTCTACAGCAAGCTCCTGATTGATGGTATGCCCCAGTTTCTCTAGAGCCTCTTTGTGCCCAATCATCTTGAGCACGTGAGCTCCCACTGGGCTCCCTTCAGCCAGTTTGCTCTGAAAGAAAAGCTTGGTCAAAATATAGCGCTCAGTCCTCGCCTGTGCAGCATACAACATTTTGAGGTTTGCTATAATTTCTATAGCAGACATATCCTCATGCTGTCGCTGCAGCGGTGGCGTCATAGACGCTAGCATCAGGCAAGCGACATCAATGCTATCATTGACATGCTTTTCATAGGCTTCACGAACTGCCCTTGCGGCGTTCGCTGCGGGTTGAGGCGGTATTGCCGTCTCGAGGACATACAGTTTCCTCTCTGCCTTAAGAACAATCTTAAGGTGTCCGTACCAGTCTGAGAAGTTTGGCCCAGCAAACTTCTCCCTTTCCAGTAGGGATCGCACATTGAAGCTCATGGTGTTCGTTGCTGCAGGAATCTACAACAATGCAAGAACAGCAAGGTCAGTATCAATGTTTAGAATCAATCCAGGACTTAAGAATGATTCTTTTCTCACTATTTTATCTGACTGAAAAATCCAGTAAAACAGTCCGAAAGAGTAAGACTCTTTTAGTGAGATGGGATCCAGATTTCATACTTGGTCTCCGCGTCCCGCTCAGGCGAGATAAGATGCACAGAGAGTACAAGCACTAATCTCTGGTAGGCAGTCCCTGCCAATCGCCAACCCGTGCGATTCCCCTTCATCTGGGCAATCGAGCTGACTGTGCCAACTGAGTTGGTACAACACAGTCTCTGATCCCACAGATGGCTGCCTCCATATAGCTAACATATGCCCCATATGTAGCCTACATGGTCAAGCTGACCTGACCTACTCCCTGGACCACCACGTGCTATGCTGAGCAACGAGAAGCGATAAATCCCTTCTCTGTAACACGCAGGTGAAATCACACACCGTCTGAAGATAGATGGGCGTGCCCACTGAGTGGGTACAACACGGCCCCAACGATAGTCAGAACAGTGAGGTTTCGCGCCAGAAGGCATTACGTGCTTGATATTTAGCGTTGGATTTTAACGGTCTTTTATCTTCTTACTATCAGGCAAATCCTATGGCTATAGCAGAAGATAAATAACTCATGCAATTCTAATTATTAAACAATAAAAGAAAGCATGGATCTTATGTGGTAAAAGCCCATTAAGCCTAAGTAAGACCTTAACCTAAATTAAGTCTTCACTTGCTTTATTCATGGGGCTTTTTCTTCTCATCTGGCCCAACCCAGGGCCCAAGCGCCCACTGCAGCTCAGGTGCGCCCACCAGGAAAATGCTCCTGTCCTAGGGTCGAACCCTAGACCTCCCACCTGGTCAAGCCACTGCTGCATGCGCCTCTGCCATGTGTGCTTTGTGCTCTTGTCTGATTAAATTACAAATTAATCTATCTAGACAAGATTGACACGTAGGTCAATTACACTTATAAATTAAATACAATGTGATTCGCAGATCACAATTAAATATTAATTTACAATTAACCAGGCTCGCAGGCCCCAGCACAGCACACAATAAAGGGCAACCCACATAAGATGAAATAAACAAGCACATGGCATCCAATCAAACATGTGATCCAATAATAATAAGAAAATAAAATTTTGAAAACCCATTGGCATCAATTTTAATTTTCTTATATGCCCTACAACCTTACAACGGTCCATTGATAGGGATCCACTCATCATTTCTAGTTAGATCCATTGCCCTTGCATGCACCAAGTCCTAACTGACTTGAGTTGACCTAATGGTCAACCATGCATGCGCCAAGGGCTGAACAACCATCATGAGTTCTGGCAAGCGGGTGTGACCCCGGGCCTAACTCATGTGCGTTCAATGGTTGTCTCAACCAGACCTCGCTACACGCCTGTGATGCAATCGACCTATAGCCACCTCGTGCTTGCGCACAGGTGCCATCTGGTCGATCCATCTAGGCTGTCAGATGGTCTGATCAGACTGGTTGGATCTACTCTAGAAGATGACTTCAACCCCATCAACCCGTCTAAGGGTTTATAACAGGCGCTTAGTCTAAAGAGGGGCGCGCAAGTTAAGTTTTTCTATGACAAAACAACAACAAGCACCAATACATGCGCCAAAGAGCAATAAACATCATACATGTTGTTTTCGCATCATGAACTTTCATGAACTTGCGCATGTAATCAACCATAGATCTAAGCATGAGAGTAAACATGGATCACACAAAGTATCAGGCAATCATATGAATTATACCGAAAACATAAGCTCTGATACCATTTGTAAGTACCCCTTTCATGAGGGGGGCGAAACCCTAAAGCATGCGCATTCAAGAAATTTTCTAGGGCTTCATAAGAACGCATGTGGTATAACCATATGATCAACTTAAGTTTTACTAAGATCAAGATGTGATCTTACCATAGCCATCGCTTGGATGGTGCCTTGGAAGCAAGAGGGCGAAAGGGGCTCTCCTCCAAAGGTGGCGCACACAAGAGGATGATGGCTACTCCTTGTGTTCCTTGTGCTAGCAAGGCTTCAAGGGTCCTTGTCGAATGGAAGGGAAGAGATCTACTCTTTGCTTGGCCGAATCCTCTCTTGTCGTCAACCTTCACAACGCAAGCCGTGAGTCATCAAGAGCAAAGGGGCGAGAGATGAGAATCGAGAAGCATTGCATTCGAACGTGGAGACGTTCCCATTTTGGAAAACTGAAATTCCAAAAATAGCAACTACTTGATTTCATGCGTTATGCGTTCACTTGAAGTGAACCAAACGCATATCCCTTCTCCCATATGAACCATGCGCTCACACATGAGCCGGTTCAATGTATTTGGTTCAATGACCAAACCAAATCAGCCCAAGCTTTTAGTCCAGATCGAATTAAACCCTAAGGTTACAGATCTGACCATTCATCTCCTGATGCTTCTGATCTCACCGATCTAGCATCAACACTCTCGATCGAAGCTTACCGATCTCAAGCCCTAATCAATCAAACATGATCAGACCAGATCTCACTTATAATCAGAGTTTAAATCCCTTTAAACTGAACTAAACAATTCAGTCCACACGATCTGACTTAAGTAAGCCATATCATCAAATTGTGCGACCCTGAGGGTTTCCTTTAAATGTCGGTAACGATAACTTACGTTATCACGATCAGTGAGGGGTATCTAGCAACACATCACTGTCTCCCGATATAGAGGAAAGAGTCTTCCAAGACTACACCCAAACCATAGCACAAGTGTGAATCAACTCACTAGGCATACATATTTCCTTTGCCACTGGATGTTCTTATTGGACAAGCGTGTCAAGCTTGTAGCTCCAATATGATGAGCATGATTAGATCAGATGATCATAGTCACCTGGGTATGGCCATACACTTTCTCAATCATCTCATTTAAGGGGGGGGGGCCCATTAGAACATCACACTCCAATTAAGGAGACGGCAATCCTATATCTATCACTAGTGCCCTAACCTGACTCATGATCATTATCCAAGATAGTCTATAACCATTATGTTTCAAATGATATTGAACTACCTCAAAACAATGACAATCATCATTTAGAAACACAAGTGATCTCAAGTCAGAGGACATGTGCCACTTGAAGCAAAACAAGGATTATTCACATTGTGACAAGCAATTGAATATCCTAGTAGGGTCTGTCCAGTACATCCAATGTACCCATGAGTCTACATCTTATTCCATGCTCGAAGCATCCTATAAGATTAGAACACATATTAGTCTCAATCATATCAAGGCTGTCTCATGTTCACCAAGATATCTCGACTAAGGACTTTATAGCATGTCAGCCTAGCTGAACAGCATTGAGACATTATTCAGAAGTACAATTATTGCAGCAGACAATGTAACAACCTGAATAACAACCATTGCCTTTATAAACATAAGAGTTTATACATGATACTGATACAATCCCAAGGCCTCAAACATTAGCCTTAAGGGCATACCCCAACAGTATCTGGCAAAATTGCTTGGCTTCTATCCTCTCAAACATCCAAAGAACATCCTCATAAAGCCCTAAGGCTTCAAGAGTTCTTTGATCAGCGTATTTTGTGTTTACAATTCTCCTTTCCAGCAGTTTGTTATATCTTGCTTCTTGCATCTCATTCCTAAATGTGATCCCATATGGATTTTGGGATTGAGATGATCTACTAGGGGCTTTCCCCTTTCCTTTTCTTTTGTCTGGTTCTCTTTGGCAAATGGACTTTTTTCTTGGCATGTTGGCAATCAAGCTGCAAACTCACAATTTAATGGCAGCAAACAATAATGTAGTTCAATTGCAACCTATCCATGTGTTCTAAAACATAAAAATAGGGCATGCAATTTAATCTTCATTCTGATATGGTATGTATGAATCACAGGTTCTTCATCACTAATTAAGCAAGTAGAAAGTGAAAATCAACTCAAAACTCAGCTCAAACTAAAAAAAAAATCAACCGAACTATGAGTGAACAGTAACTTCAAATGCGCTTATCGTGTTTCAGCTCAAATCGGTCACGAAATCTAACCAAATTATTTTCTAACAGCAAGAAATCGAAAGCCTATCCTCTAACGAGCGTATAGAAACAAAAATCACTTCAAACGGTTGGGAATCCAGCAAGAACGAGCGAAAGGGGCGAAAGTTCGTCAAAACTCGCTAAAATGTAAAAATCAGAGAATCGGTTACCTAATCGACGACGAAGATTGAACGGAAAGGGTCGCCGGTGTCTTGAGGTGGTCGGAGAAAGTCGGAGATCGAAAATCGGCGCAAGAACGAGCGGGATCGAGGGTAAAAACCCTAAGAATGGTTAGGTTGTAACCCTAAATACGGCACAGGGTTTGCGTATAGGAAGCAAAATATGGCAATGTAAAATATTACGACACTGCCGTAAAATCGTTACAGCTCTCGGGTTGAAACAGAAAAGGAAATACGGTACCGTAATTTTCATTACGGTATTGCCGTAAAATTTCAAAAGCGTTATGTTCAAAACAATTCCCAAATATGGTACCGTAAAACAGTTTACGGTACCGCCGTTAAATTCAAGCAGCGATTTTTTTTTTGACGGAAAATCGAAAAACAAAATTTTAGAAAATACGGCACGTAAACTACCTTATGGTAGTGCCGTAAAAACGAAAGAACTCTCGGGTGGATTTTGGATCAGAAATACGGTACTGTGAAATCCTTTACGGCCATATCGTAATTTCGTCGCAGCTTTCTAGTCAGAAGTAGACTGAAATACGGTCCTGTAAACTCCTTTACGGTACTGTTGTATTTTGCTCCAAATCACGAAAACCTACAAATAATAAAATAAAAATTAGTCCTAAGCAAAAATCAAGGTAAATAAAACTAAAATAAGGGTTAGAAAGCATGGGTTGCCTCCTAAGAAGCGCTAATTTAAAGGTCAATAACTTGACCCTTTAACACTCGGGTTTGATCGTGAATTTTTGGATCTCAACCCTGATTTTACAACATAAGGCTCGATCTTGAAACAGTATCCAAATCTGCTCAGAATTCTTTCTATTTTCTCAATCATCCTAGAGCCTTCTCTTCTTCTCTTCCTCTTTGGCTTTTTCTTCTTCTGCAATTTCTCATCAATACCCTCAAAAAGATTGTTAGATTCATTATTTGGGGTTTCATCAAACAAACTTGAAACATCATAAATTTCATCATTAAATATTTCAATACTACAACAAGATCCTGAGTATGAAAGTTTGTTTGTTGAATCATTAAGACTAAATTCGATCTTGTTATCACATATATCAAAGGTAATTTTTCCTGATTCCACATCAATTTTTGCTTTAGCTGTGGCCAATAGTGGTCTACCCAGAATGATAGGATTTCTACAATTTTCCTCCATGTCCAATATTACAAAATCTGCAGGTATGAGAAACTCACCTATCTTTATTGGAATATTCTCTAACATACCTACAGGATACTTCACTGATGAGTCTGCGAGCTGCAAAGATATTGATGTAGGCTTTAGCTCTCCCAAATTCAGTTTCCTGTAAGTAGAAAGTGGCATTAAACTTACACTCGCACCTAAGTCACATAAGGCTCGGTCAAAAGATAGGGTGCCAATTGAACAGGGTACAGAAAAGCTACCTGGATCCTTCAATTTAGGTGACAATTTATTCTGTATGACCGCACTATAATCTTCTGTTAGTGTAACCATGCAAGTACCATAATCATCCTATTTTCTTTTACTAGACAATATCTCTTTTAAAAACTTGGCATAAGATGGAATTTCAATAATAGCTTCAAGAATTGGAACATTAATATAAAGCTTTTTAAAACCTTCAAGAAACTTGCCAAACTTTTTGTCTAGTTTATGTTGAACTAACCTTTGAGGAAAAGGTATAGGTGTTTGGTAAGGATTAGGTAAATCAGATTTAGGATTATCTTTCTCACATGATTCCTCCCCCTTTTGGTTCATCACCCTTTTGAGGTGATAAACAAATTTGGGGTTTCTCATGTGAAGAAGATTCTCCTATCTCCAATTCCCTCTTATTATCATTAAGATTTTCTTCAGTGTTTTCAAACCTCCCTCTAGGTTCTCCCAGTTGTTTCCCACTTCTAGTCATGATGGCATTACAGTGCTCCCTAGGGTTTATCTCAGGTTTTGCAGGCAATTTCCCAGGGGGTCTGTAAGGAACACTAGCATGCTGTGCAATTTGGTTTTCAAGAATTTTATTGTGGGCTTCTACTCTATCCAGTCTAGAGTTGATTTGATGAAAATTTTCCTTAAATTCCTCATTTTGCTTGTTTTGATTTGACATGTATTCTTTTATATCAGACATGAACTGATTTTGGTTGGCCAAAAGTTTTTCAAGTATGGATCCATCATTAGAATTTTGATTTATGTTTTGGTTCAGATTTTGCTTTTGGAATCCTTTGTTTTCATTGTTCCCCCCTACATTGTTATTGTTTTTCCATGAAAGGTTGGGGTGATTTCTCCATCCAGGGTTGTATGTATTAGAATAGGGATCATTAGGTCTACTTTGGTTGTAATTCCCTATGGCGTTCACATGCTCATTACCCTAATCGACAATTCTACAATATTCAGCAGTATGACCATCATTACCATAGTTTTCACAAGTGATAGCAGAAACAAAAGCAGTTTGCATGGAATTTAATTGACTACACAAAAATTTTACCTTCTCTTCTAAGGAGCGTATTTCATCACTTCCACTATTACCTTGAGACTTGTACAGTACTCCCCTTTCAGTAGTCCATTGATTATGGTTTTCTAGCATCTCCTCTAGCAGTCTGAAGGCTTCATATGGTGTTTTGCTCATAAGAGCTCCTCCTGCAGCAGCATCCACAATCATTTTAGTCTGATCAGATAGTGTAATATAGAAAGTTTTCATTAAAGTCTGAAGTTCTATTCCATGGTGAGGACACTTCCGCTGCAGTTCATTGAATCTCTCCTAGGCTTCACTGAGCGACTCCCCACTTCTTTGTTGGAAGTTTGTAATTTGGTTCCTCAATTCAAGTGTCTTCCTTGGGGGAAAGTATTTGTTCAAGAAGGAATTTGATAGTTGATTCCAAGTGGTGAAGGTACCGGCTGGGTGTGAATTAAGCCATGTCTTTGCCCGGTCCCTAAGAGAAAAAGGAAAAAGTCTTAGTCTAAATGCATCGTTAGAAACACCATTCATCTTAATAGTATCGCATAAGTCAAGAAATAAGGCCAAGTGTTGGTTGGGATCCTCCAGTGGAGATCCTCCAAACTGATCTTGTTGAAACATTGCAATGAGTTGAGGTTTAATCTCGAAATTGTTGGCCTCAATTGCTGGCCTAGCAATACTAGAACGAATTTCATGATGATTAGGGGCTGCATAGTCCCTAAGTGTTCTCTGATGGTTCTGATTGTCTCTCATCTCTAAAATCTCTTCTTGTAACTCTGGTTGGGATTATTCTTGCAGTTCTTCTTGTGATGATTCTTCTAACCTCAACTTTCTGCGCGCTCTAAATGTCTTATTGATTTCAGGATCCAATGGTACATGTGGTCCTGATCTAAGGCTCCTGCGCATGCAAAGTAAACAGAAAAAGTGATTTCAAGAAATAGAAAATAAGTAGTAAATAATAATAAAAAAATAGTAAATAAAAACCTAATCTAGCAATAATCTCAACGTCTCTAATATCGACAAAACTAAGGTCCCCGGCAACGGTGCCCAAAACTTGATAGCCTGAAAGGGAACACAACAAATCTGGCACGCGTGTACCTTGGACTAATCCTTGGTAACGGCACCAAAAACTTGTAGTTAAACCGCAAGCGCACGGGTATACGAAGTAATAAAAAAGTATCGAATCCACAGGGACCAACGTTGTCGAATACTAAATAGTTGATTTCTTACTATCTAGGCAAGTCGAGATCGTGAGAATAGCATTCGGTAAGTAAAAGCGGGATTATCAGAGAGAAAAGCTGGGACTAGGGTTTCGTTCACTTAAACTTTTATGACTAGACATGAATAAGGATTTCGTTGATTCAATTTCATCATGAAGAAGATATTATCAAATGATGAACTCAAGAATCGCTTTCGTGCATCCGAGCTCTATAATCTCTAGTGGAGTGTCAAGGATCACTTTCGTGCATCCGAGTCTCGCAACTAGTTTTGCTCGAGGACCTCCAACGTTCCGATCTTTGCTTTCGTTCAAGATCTCCACGTTTGACAAATAGACTCGATCTATAGATTCATGTTATAATCATGGCAATTATTTTACTAGAAAAGATCAAGATGGATCTAACCTATGGAAGGGATCCTAACATGCAATTCTAGGGTTCCAAATTCTCAAGAAATTACCTTTCAGTCTCAAGCGAAAGTTCTAAGAACATAATTAATAACATGAACTTAAAGAGAATCTAAGCACAATTATCACATGAGCAAAATCATCATGCTAAAATCAAACTCAACGAAATATTGAAAAAGAAGTTATCTAATCATTAAAAGTCAAGTGAACTACTCCCCCATGTCCCAAGAGTAGTTTAAGCTAGCAAGGCGAAGGAAATACAATATTCCATAATTTCAGAAAATCGGAAATCAACAAAAGGAAGAGTTTTTAGAAAATACGGCACGGCTGTGAAGTATTTCACAGCCGTATTTTACAAAAGAAGGCGTGAACAGTGGTGGCGATCCTTCTTCCCTTGATTTCTCCTCCAATTTGTCTCTTTTCAATCTGAAACTTCTGGTACGTTGTCTCCTTCACCAGGTGATGCTTCGGTAGAAAAATCGCGGCCGGAGGTCGTCTGAATCGAGCGCGGCGGCGAAACCCTCCACGGCGGAGTGGATCGCGATTTCTCCCTCCACAGTCAATCAAAATTGGGGCCTTTTGTCTCTCTGTAATCCTGTCGTGAAAATCCCCTTTTTCTTCTTACGGCATCGAATATAAACTTCTGGATTGTCCGCAATCATCTCCGCAAGAATCGGGTGTGGACATTGACCTGGGCGTCGCGTTCAAAACGGGTTTTACGGCAGTGTAATTGTTTACGGCCGGTGCCGTAAAATCTCTTGCGTCTTCTGTGCCGATGTCGTCTCGGAAAATATGGCCAGTAAAATAGTTTATGGCCAGTGCCGTAAAATCTCTTGAACTCTCTGGTCAGATTCGTCGGGGAAATACGGCTCGTGTAATTCTTTACGGCAGGTGCCGTAATTTCAGATGAAGTTTCTGTTCTGGCGCAATCCGAAATACGGTACCGTAATATTGCTTACGGCCGGTACCGTAAAATTGAGAAATCTTTCTATTCGAAAATCTTCACAAATTACGGCAGTGTTCGGATTTTACGGTACCATTTGGAATTACGTTACCGTAAAATAGATTACGGCACTACCATAATTTGCTGGCTTGCTCCGATTTGCGTGAACTTTCTTGGGTGATTTCCTATTGAGGATGAGAACTCTTCCATGCATTTGATTTTGCTTGAAAACACCTAAAATAGTGCCTTTTTTCCTGAAAAACATGAAAAACCAAAATAGAAGTAGACTTTGCAATATTTGATGGATTTAGCATAAAAACAAGTAGAAAGATCCTCGATTTAGCATGAAAAGGTATCTAAAATGATGCAAAATATACTACATATTTCGGTGTCATCAAACACATAAGGCTCAAACCTTGCTTCTCCTCAAGCAAAAATCAAAATTTAAAATCAAAATTTGATTGGAAGAATAACCTTCCCATGCTCAATAAATTTCTAAAATACAACTTGTCAATGAAAATTTCTATTAATTGATTTACAAAATTTCAAGTAAACATATCATCCTCAGAACTCAATTTTCTAGATTCACAACTCAATCAAATAAAACTTTGCAACTTGTATAATAGATAGAATTTTCAATCTCATGATTTCACTCATTATCAATTTAAATCTATCATGCTTTTGTTTACAGGAATTAGGTCTCCAAGATCTTTTTCCACACGTAATTTGTTTTTTCTTTTTGTTTGTTTTTGTGAAGACGGCATGTATCCACATAGACACATACTTTTTATTTTTGACTTCAACCCTTTCTTCGGTACCACTGTCAATTTTACATAGTGCCAAGTAGAGGAGTCTTATTCTTTTCACCACTCATTATTTTTCATGCATAGACTTCAACCCATGTCTTAGGTACCTCTATCAATTTTACATAGTGCCAAGTAGGGGAGTCTCTCACTATTTTTTATGGATCTTGGATTCTTATTTCCCAACAAATAGCAAAAATAGACTAAACCTCAACTAGGTTGATCAATTGATCTAAATTCACAAATCATACTAATATACTCATTTTATTCAAAAGAGAAGTTTCACTTTTAAATTTTATTCTTCAAATAATATATCTCCCCAAAATTTTATGCATCAATCAATGTCATATATCAATAGACAAATATGTATTGAAGAAATAAATTTGACATGATGGAGTTATGTTTTCAATCATGAATTTGAGATCATCAATCATTCAAGTCATCAACAGTATAAATTAAGAGTGAACCCATCATCACCTTCAATTATCACAATATCATATCAATATATCAAAACATTAGAATATCAAATCATCATACAATCCCATCGAATCAGTAAAGATCAATATCATCATCATAATACAACCATATCGAATATCAATCATCAAAATATCATCATACAACCATATCGAAATAAGAGTAATAGGCATGTTAAACAGAATGTAGTGGCGGTAGTCATGGTAGCACCATCCTTCCCTTCATCATATAAAACAACAGTGAGATAAAGAAAATCATAGTACTGCAAAAAGGTAAGGGAAGATAATACTCACAAAGCCTCTACTCATCATCATCAGATCGCGTAGCCTCTGAAACTCGTGCAGCAGTCTCCATGGGATCAAAGTATGGGGCTCCTTCCTGATCGCCATGATAGCCATAGTCCCTATGATCAGCATAACCAAAACGGTCATAGAGGAAGTTACCCATGTCTTCCATGTGGTTGCATAGCCTCTCCATGTCTCTGTGGATGTACCCTAATATTGCTTACGGCCGGTACCGTAAAATTGGGAAATCTTTCTATTCAAAAATCTTCATAAATTACGGTAGTGTTCGGATTTTACGGTAGCATTTGGAATTATGGTACCGTAAAATAGATTACGGCACTACCGTAATTTGCTGGCTTGCTCCGATTGTTGGGATATGCCCTTAAGACTAATGTTTGAGGTCTTGGGATTGTAACAGTATCATGTAATAAACTGTTATGTTTATAAAGGCATGGTTGTTATTCAGTTAATTACATTGTCTGCTGCAATATATGTTCTTCTGAATAATGTCTCAAAGTTGTTCAGCTAGGCTGACATGCAGTTAAGTCCTTAGTCGAGATATCTTGGTGAACTTGAGACAGCCTTGATATGCTTGAGACTAATATGTGTTCTAATCTTATAGGATGCTTCGAGCATGGAATAAGATGTAGACTCATGGGTACATTGGATGTACTGGACAGACCCTACTAGGATATTCAATTGCTTGTCACAATGTGAATAATCCTTGTTTGCTACAAGTGGCACATCTCCTCTGACTTGAGATCACTTGTGTTTCTAAATGATGATTGTCATTGTTTTGAGGTAGTTCAATATCATTTGAAAGATAATGGTCATAGACTATCTTGGATAATGATCATGAGTCAGGTTAGGGCACTAGTGATAGATATAGGATTGCCGTCTCCTTGTTTAAGGAGTGCGGTATTCTAAAGGGGCCCCCCCGGCTGAGATGATTGAGAAAGTGTATGGCCATACCCAGGTGACTGTGTTCATCTGGTCTAATCATGCTCATCATATTGGAGCTACAAGCTTGACACGCTTGTCCAATAAGAACATCCAGTGGCAAAGGAAATATGTATGCCTAGTGAAGCCTAGTGAAAAGGATTCACACTTGAGCTGTGTTTTGGGTGTAGTCTTGGAAGACTCTTTCCTTTATATCGGGAGACAGTGATGTGTTGCTAGATACCCCTCACTGATCGTGATAACGTAAGTTATCGTTACCGACATTTAAAGGAAACCCTCAGGGTCTCACAATTTGATGATATGGCTTACTTAAGTCAGATCGTGTGGACTGAATTGTTTCGGTTCAGTTTAAAGGGATTTAAACTCTGATTGTAAGTGAGATCTGGTCTGATCATGTTTGATTGATTAGGGCTTGAGATCGGTAAGCTTCGATCGAGGGTGTTGATGCTAGATCGATCAGATCAGAAGCATCTGGAGATGAATGGTCAGATCTAGGACCTTAGGGTCTAATTCGATCTAGACTTAATGTTTGGGCTGATTTGGTTTGGTCATTGAACCAAACATCTTGAACCGGCTCATGGGTTGAGCACAAGGTTCAGGTGGGAGAAGAGAGTTGCGCATGGTTCACTTGGTGAACGCATAACGCATGTAATCAAGGCTTGCTATTTTGGGAACTTTCGGTTTTCAACGTGGGAACGTTTCCACGTTCACTTGCAACGCCTCCTCTCTATTCCTCTCGCTAATTCGCTCTTGGCATTGGACGACTCACGGCTGGTGGCGTGAAGGTTGACGACAAGAGGATTCGGCCAAGTTTTCATCTCTTCGTCCCTCAAACGATCAAGGAAGCTTTGGAGCATTGCTAGCACAAATCGCCCCAAAGAAGTAGGCCTTCTTCCTCTTGTGTGCGACAACCTTTGGAGGAGATCTCTCTTGCTTTCTTCTTCCAAGATACCATCCAAGAGATGGCGACGGTATGGATCCTTCTCATATCCATCTAAGTTGATCATATGCGATATAAAGATCTATGAAAGCCCTTCTTCCGCTTGCAAAAGGTTTTATGTGCCATCCTAATAGGGTTTTCGCCCCCCCTCTTGAAAGGGGTTCCTTCAAATTGGTATCAGAGCAGGTTTATATCTATGCATATGATTGCTTAATGCTATATTGTGATCCTTGTTTGCATGCTTAGATCTATAGCTTACATGCGAATATGATTTCACATGTTTTATGTTTGCGCATGTTTCAAACTAGGCGCATCTTTGTGATCTTTGTTGTTGATGTTTTATCAAAAGAATATCACTTGCGCGCCTATCATTAGACTAAGCGCCTACTATAAACCCTTAGACGGGTTAGTAGGGTTGAAGTCATCCTCTAGGTTAGATCCAACTAGTCTGATCAGACCATCTGACAGCCTAGATGGGTCGACCAGATAGCACCCTTGCGCAAGCAAGAGGTGGCTATAGGTCGGCTGCATCATAGGTGTGTAGCGATGTCTGGTTGAGACGTCTGTTGAACGCACATGAGTTAGGCCCGGGCTCACACCCGTTTGCCAGACCTCATCGTGGTTGTTCAGCCCTTGGTGCATGCATAGTTGACCACTGGGTTGACTCAAGTCAGTTAGGACTTGGTGCATGCAAGGGCAAAGGATCTGACTAGATTGGATGAGTGGATCCCTATTATTGTACCGTTGTAAGGTTGTGGGGGCATATAAGAAAATTAAAATTGATGCCAATGCGGTTTTCAAAATTTTGTTTTCTTATTGGATCACATGCTGATGTTTGATGCCATATTGCCTGTTCATTTAATCTTATGTGGGCTGCCCATGTTAAATGTGTGCTGTGCTGGGGCCTGCGTGCCTGGTAAATTTTGTAAATTAATCTTTATATATTGTGATCTGCGAATCACATTGCATTTAATTTATAAAATGTAATTGACCTGCGAGTCAATCTTGTCTAGATAGATTAATATGTAAATTAATCAGACAAGAGCACAGAGCACACTTGGCAGAGGCGCTTGCAGCAGTGGCTTGACCAGGTGGGAGGTCCAGGGTTCGACTCTGGGACCAGGCGCATTTTCCCTGGTAGGCGCACCTGAGCTGCAGATGGCGCTTGGGCCCTGGGTTGGGCTAGATGAGCAGCAAAAGACCCATGAAGAAAAGCAAGTGAAGACTTAAGTTTATTTAAGGTCTTACTTAGGCTATGGGCTTTTACCACATAAGATCCATGCTTTCTTTTATTGTTTAGTATTAGAATTGCATGATTAGTTTATCTTCTGCTATCGCCATAGGAATTGCATGATAGTGAAGAAGATAAAAGACCGTTAAAATCCAACGATTAAATATCAAGCTCGTAAGCCTTCTGACGCGAAACCTCACTGTTCTGATTATCGTTGGAGCCGTGTTGTACCCACTCAGTGGGCACGTCCATCTATCTTCAGACGGTGTGTGATTTCACCTGCGTGTTACAGAGAAGGGATTTATCGCTTCTCGTTGCTCAGCATAGCACGTGGTGGTCCAGGGAGTAGGTCGGGTCAGCTTGGCCATGTAGGCTACATATGTGGCACATATGGTAGCACATGGAGGCAGCCATCTGTGGGATCAGAGATTGTGTTGTACCAACTCAGTTGGCACAGTCTGCTGGATCGCCTAGATGAAGGGGAATCGCACGGGTTGGCGATTGGCAGGGACTGCCTACCAGAGATTAGTGCTTGTCATCTCTGTGCATCTTATCTCGCCTGAGCGGGACACGGAGACCAAGTATGAAATCTGGATCCCATCTCACTAAAAGAGTTCTACTCTTTCGGGCTGTTTTGCTGGATTTTTCAGCCAGATAAAATAGTGAGAAAAAGAATCATTCTTAAGTCCTGATTGATTCTTAACATTGATACTGACCTTGCTGTTCTTGCATTGTTGTAGATTCCTGCAGCAACGAACACCATGAGCTTCAATGTGCGATCCCTACTGGAAAGGGAGAAGTTTGCTGGGCCAAACTTCTCGGACTGGTACGGACACCTTAAGATTGTTCTTAAGGCAGAGAGGAAACTGTATGTCCTTGAGTCGGCGATACCGCCACAGCCCGCTCCGAACGCCGCAAGGGCGGTTCGAGAAACCTATGAAAAGCACGTCAATGATAGCATTGATGTCGCTTGCCTGATGCTAGCGTCTATGACGCCACCGCTGCAGCGTCAGCATGAGGATATGTCGGCTATAGAAATTATAGCGAACCTCAAGATGCTGTATACTGCACAGGCGAGGACAGAACGCTATAATCTGACGAAGCTCTTCTTTCAGAGCAAACTGGCTGAAGGGAGCCCAGTGGGAGCTCACGTGCTCAAGATGATTGGGCACAAAGAGGCTCTAGAGAAACTGGGGCATACCATCAATCAGGAGCTTGCTGTGGATATTATTCTCCAGTCTCTCCCGCCTTCATTCGATGCGTTCATTATTAATTTTAATATGAACAAAATCGACTGTACTCCGGCAGAGCTGCTGAATATGCTCTTGACTACTGAGGAAACTCTGAAGGGAAAGCCTTCAACCTCTGTCTTAATGGTTCCTTCAAGGAACAAGAAGAAGGGGAAGAAGGGCAAGGCCCCTGTCAAGAGCTACAGCAAGGCTCTGAAACAGAAGGTTAAGCGGTCCAAGGAATACAGGTGTTTCCACTGTGGCCAGCTAGGTCACTGGAAAAAGGACTGTAAAGCGCTCCAAGGAGATAAGAGGGGAAGCATCGCTTCTGGCTCAGGTATATTCGTGACTGAAGTCATGTTTTCATCTTCTTCTATTTCATGGGTGTTGGACACTGCATGTGGAGTTCACATTTGTTCAAATGTACAGGAACTCAAGAGAAGAAGGCAGGTGGGACAGCATGAGGTAGACCTACGAGTAGGAAACGGGGCACGGGTTGCTGCTGTTGCTGTAGGAGACTATTTCATTTCTTTGCCATCTGGACTTGTATTGGAACTAAACAGTTGTTATTTTGTTCCCAGCATTACTAAAAATATTATCTCTATTCCTGCTCTTGTCAGGAAAGGATTTGCCTTTGAATGCAATATTTCAAAGTGTGTTTTATCTTATGATAATATTGTTTATGCAACTGGTTCAATTAACAATGGGTTATTCATGTTGGACATGGAAAATTCTATACAAAACATTGATAATAAGAAAGCCAAGTATGCTGATGACAGCACCTTGCAGGGAACCCCTAACTAAGGGGTAGAAACCCTAATGGTGGCGCAACAAAATTTTGCATGGGATATTAGGATTTCAAAGGATCTATATATGTCATATAACTAGCTTTCGAATATTTGAATAGATGAAGATAAACTCATACCATTGCCATCGGTTTGATGAAGCTTTGGAAGGAAAGACGCAAGCGAGCCTTCTCCTAAGTTTCACACACAAGATGATCAATGCGCCTACCCTTGGTGCTCCTTGTGCTAGCAAGGTTCCTTGGAGTCCTTGATCGAGTGAAAAGGGATGGAGATGTGTTGATCTCTTTTGGCCAAAAACCTCCTCTATCTTCCAAGCGTCGCCACACACAACGAGTGTCGAGAGAGAGGTCGCTTGAGAGGCGAGAATAGCAAGAGCTATTCGAACGTGAGCGTTATCTCCAAGTGGAGATCGTGTTTACTAAAAATAGCCACACCACTCGCTCCAATGTTCACGCCAAGTGAACAAGTCACCAAGCCTTGAACCATGCGCTCATTTCATGAGCCGGTTCATATTGGTTCGGTTTAAGAACCAATCAAGCCAATGATCTAGTCTAGATCTCAAATAAACCCTAAGGCTCCAGATCTGACCGTTAATCTCTTGATGCTTCTGATCTGCCCGATCTAGCAATCATTCTCTCGATCGAAGCTTACCGATCTCAAGCCCTAATCAATCAAACATGATCAGACTAGATCTCACTTACAATCAGAGATTAAATCCCTTTAAACTGAACCCAAACAATTCAGTCCACACGATCTGACTGAAGTAAGCCATATCATCAAATTGTGCGACCCTAAGGGTTTCCTTTAAATGTCGGTAACGATAATTCACATTATCACGATCAGTGAGGGGTATCTAGCAACACATCACTGTCTCCCGATATAAAGGAAAGAGTCTTCCAAGACTACACCCAAACCATAGCACAAGTGTGAATCAATTCACAAGGCATGCATATTTCCTTTGCCACTGGATGTTCTTATTGGACAAGCGTGTCAAGCTTGTAGCTCCAATATGATGAGCATGATTAGATCAGATGAACACTGTCACCTGGGTATGGCCATACTCTTTTCTCAATCATCTCATCCAGGGGGCCCCTTTAGAACATCACACTCCTTGAACAAGGAGACGGCAATCCTATGTCTATCACTAGTGCCCTAACCTGATTCAAGCTCACCATCCAAGATAGTCTATAATCATTATGTTTCAAATGATATTGAACTATCTCAAAACAATGACAATCATCATTTAGAAAACACAAGTGATCTCAAGTCAGAGGAAATGTGCCACTTGTCATATTCAAGGATTATTCACATTGTGACAAACAATTGAATAACCTAGTAGGGTCTGTCCAGCACATCCAATGTACCCATGAGTCTACATCTTATTCCATGCTCGAAGCATCCTATAAGATTAGAACACATATTAGTCTTAACCATATCAAGGCTGTCTCATGTTCACCAAGATATATCGACTAAGGACATAACAGCATGTCAGCCCAGCTGAACAGCTTTGAGACATTATTCAGAAGAACATATATTGCAGCAGACAATGTAAACAACTGAATAATAACCATGCCTTTATAAACATAACAGTTTATTACATGATACAGATACATTCCCACAGGCCTCAAACATTAGCCTTAAGGGCATACCCCAACAATCTCCCACTTGCACTTAATCTAATGGTTGAGAAATCTCAAACCCATATTATTACAGTGCTTCTCATGCTTCTGCTGCGCCAGAGGCTTAGTAAGCGGGTCTGCCAGATTGTCATCTGTATGAACCTTGCAGATTTTGATCTCGCCACGATCTATGATCTCCCTGATCAAATGAAACCGTCTCTATATGTGCTTGGACTTCTGGTGCGACCGTGGTTCCTTTGCTTGTGCGATTGCTCCAGTGTTATCACAGAAGATAATCAAAGGATCTGCACTCGAAGGAACGACACCAAGTTCTCTCACGAACTTACGAATCCACACTGCCTCCTTGGATGCTTCCGAGGCTGCAACATACTCGGCTTCTGTTGTGGAATCAGCAACAGTTGACTGTTTGAAACTCTTCCACACCACTGCACCTCCATTCAAGCTAAAAACATAGCCTGATTGCGATCGGAAATCATCCTGGTCTGACTGGAACGAAGCGTCAGTATATCCCTCTATACTGAGTTCTTCCTGACCACCATATATCAAGAACATATCTTTGGTTCTCCGCAGATATTTTAAAATGTTCTTGACTGCAATCCAGTGCGCCATACCTGGATTACTTTGGAAACGACTGGTTACGCTTAACCCGTAAGCGACGTCTGGGCGAGTACACAACATCGCATACATAATGGATCCAATAGCCGAAGCATAAGGCGTATTGTCCATTTCATCTTTCTCAGTCTGTGTTTGTGGACACTGACTCTTCGAAAGATTCAGACCATGTCTGACTGGAAGATATCCTCGTTTAGAATTCTCTAAATGAAATCTCTCTAGGACTTTATCGATGTAAGTACTCTGGCACAGCCCGAGAAGCCTCTTCGATCTATCCCTGTAGATCTTCACACCTAACACATAGGCTGCTTCTCCTAGATCTTTCATTTGGAAACATTTCCTCAGCCATGCCTTCACAGCATGCATTTCAGGAATGTCATTTCCAATGATCAAGATATCATCGACGTAGAGGACTAGGAAAATTATTACGCTCCCACTAAACCTCTTATATACACACGGGTCATCCTCGTTCTTGATGAAACCAAATTCACTGATTGATTCATCAAAATGAATATTCCAGCTTCTAGATGCTTGCTTAAGTCCATAAATAGACTTCTTTAACTTGCATATCTTATGACGATCTGATGGATTAGTGAAACCTTCTGGTTGTGTCATATACACATCCTCATCCAGATTTCCATTAAGGAAAGCTGTTTTCACATCCATCTGCCAGATCTCATAATCATAATATGCAGCTATCGCGAAAAGAATCCGAATAGACTTAAACATAGCTACAGGTGAGAAAGTTTCATCATAATCTATCCCGTAGATTTGTTTGAAACCTTTCGCAACTAGCCTGCCTTTATAGGTAACCACGTTACCATCCATGTCAATCTTCTTCTTGAAGATCCACTTACAGCCTATAGGGATAACTCCCAGAGGCGGATCAACCAAATCCCAAACTTGGTTATCTGACATGGAGTCCATCTCGGCGCGCATAGCTTCAAGCCATCTCGCTGACTCCGGTCCACTGACCGCATCCGCATAAGTGAGGGGTTCATCATGATCAATGATGTAGACTCCGTCATAGCGCTCAGGCTGTCGACGAATCCTTCCCGATCTTCGCGGTTCCCGTGATATCTGAGCCTCAGGTTGTTCAATAACCTGTTCTACCGGCTCAGGCTCATCCAACTGTGCTTGACTACTTTGTCCTTCCTCTGGATTCTCATCCAGCTTTATTTCTCTCCCACTGGCCTCTTGCAGAAGAAACTCCTTCTCAAGAAATATGGCCGTCCGAGCAACAAAAACCTTGTTCTCTTTGGGGTCGTAGAAATAATAACCCTTAGTTTCCTTAGGGTAACCGACAAAGATACATTTGTCAGATCTGCTCTCTAGTTTCCCAGAGGCG
Source organism: Costus lasius (assembly GCA_027563935.2). Lineage (NCBI taxonomy): Eukaryota > Viridiplantae > Streptophyta > Magnoliopsida > Zingiberales > Costaceae > Costus > Costus lasius. The sequence continues at coordinate 100,795,094 of CM050448.1, forward strand.
AGCTTTTTGACATAAGCCTCGCAGCCCCAGATCCTGATAAATGTCAAGCTTGGCTGTTTCCCATACCATAACTCATATGGCGTCTTTGAAACTGCCTTGGATGGCACTCGGTTTAGTATCTTTGCAGCTGTTTCCAGTGCAAAACCCCAAAAGGAGTATGGAAGAGTAGCCTGACTCATCATAGAACGAACCATATCAAGTAACGTTCTATTTCTCCTCTCGGACACACCATTCCATTGCGGTGTTCCTGGTGGAGTGAGCTGTGAGATGATCCCACACTCCTTTAGATAGTCAGTAAACGCATGACTTAGGTATTCACCACCTCGATCTGAGCGAAGTGCCTTGATATTTCGGCCTAGCTGATTCTGTACTTCATTTTTGAACTCTTTGAACTTGTCAAAAGATTCACTCTTATGTCTCATCAGATAGACATACCCATACCTACTGAAATCATCAGTAAAGGTAATGAAGTACTGATAGCCACCTCTGGCATGTTTACTAAATGGCCCACACACATCACTGTGTATAAGGTCAAGTAAACCTGAAGCCCTTTGACCTTTGTGAGGAAAAGGTGACTTACCCATCAAACAAGCTTTGCATGTATCAATCTCCTCATAGGAGAATGATCCCAGCAGTCCTTTATCATGCAACCGCTTAATGCGTTTCTCGTTTATATGGCCTAAACGACTATGCCATAGCAAGGTGCTGTCATCAGCATTCTTGGCTTTCTTAATATCAATTTGCTGTATCGAACATTCCATGTCCAACATGAATAACCCATTGCTAATTGAACCAGTTGCATAAACAATATTATCATAAGATAAAACACACTTTGAAATATTGCATTCAAAGGAAAATCCCTTCCTGACAAGAGCAGGAATGGAGATAATATTTTTAGTAATACTGGGAACAAAATAACAACTGTTTAGTTCCAATACAAGTCCAGATGGTAAAGAAATGAAGTAGTCTCCTACAGCAACAGCAGCAACCCGTGCCCCGTTTCCAACTCGTAGGTCCACCTCATGCTGTCCCACCTGCCTTCTTCTCTTGAGTTCCTGTACATTTGAACAAATGTGAACTCCACATGCAGTGTCCAACACCCATGATATAGAAGAAGAAAATATGACCTCAGTCACGAATATACCTGAGCCAGAAGCGAAGCTTCCCCTCTTATCTCCTTGGAGCGCTTTACAGTCCTTTTTCCAGTGACCCAGCTGGCCACAGTGGAAACACCTGTATTCCTTAGACCGCTTCACCTTCTGCTTCAGAGCCTTGCTGTAATTCTTGATAGGGGCCTTGCCCTTCTTCCCCTTCTTCTTGTTCCTGGAAGGAACCATTAAGACAGAGGTCGAAGGCTTTCCCTTCAGAGTCTCCTCAGTAGTGAGGAGCATATTCAGCAGCTCTGCCGGAGTACAATCGATTTTGTTCATATTAAAGTTAATAATGAACGCGTCGAATGAAAGCGGGAGAGACTGTAGAATAATATCCACAGCAAGCTCCTGGTTGATGGTATGCCCCAGTTTCTCTAGAGCCTCCTTGTGCCCAATCATCTTGAGCACGTGAGCTCCCACTGGGCTCCCTTCAGCCAGTTTGCTCTGAAAGAAGAGCTTCGTCAAATTGTAGCGCTCTGTCCTCGCCTGTGCAGCATACAGCATCTTGAGGTTTGCTATCATGTCTATAGCAGACATATCCTCATGCTGACGCTGCAGCGGTGGCGTCATAGACGCTAGCATCAGGCAAGCGACATCAATGCTATCATTGACGTGCTTTTCACAGGCTTCCCGAACCGCCCTTGCGGCGTTCGGAGCGGGCTGCGGCGGTATCGCCGTCTCGAGGACATACAGTTTCCTCTCTGCCTTAAGAACGATCTTAAGGTGTCCAAACCAGTCAGAGAAGTTCGGCCCACCAAACTTCTCCCTTTCCAGTAGGGATCGCACATTGAAGTTCATGGTGTTCGTTGCTGCAGGTATCTACAACAATGCAAGAACAGCAAGGTCAGTATCAATGTATAAGAATCAATCAGGACTTAAGAAAGATTCCTTTTCTCACTATTTTATCTGACTGAAAAATCCATTAAACAGTCCGAAAGAGTAGACACTCTTTTAGTGAGATGGGATCCGGATTTCATACTTGGTCTCCGCGTCCCGCTCAGGCGAGATAAGATACACAGAGAGTACAAGCACTAATCTCCGGTAGGCAGTCCCTGCCGATCGCCAACCCGTGCGATTCCCCTTCATCTGGGCAGTCCAGCAGACTGTGCCAACTGAGTTGGTACAACACAGTCTCTGACCCCACAGATGGCTGCCTCCATGTGCTACCATATGCGCCACATATGTAGCCTACACGGTCAAGCTGACCCGACCTACTCCCTGGACCACCATGTGCTATGCTGAGCAACGAGAAGGGATAAATCCCTACTCTGTAACACACAGGTGTAATCCCACACCGTCTGAAGATAGATGGACGTGCCCACTGAGTGGGTACAACATGGCTCCAACGATAATCAGAACAGTGAGGTTTCGCGTCAGAAGGCTTACGAGCTTGATATTTTAGCGTTGGATTTTAACGGTCTTTTATCTTCTTCACTATCATACAATTCCTATGGTGATAGCAGAAGATAAATTAAAACATGCTGTTCTACTTATATAAGCAATAAAAGAAAGCATGGTTCTTATGTGGTAAAAGCCCATAGCCCTAGAAGACCTTAACCTAGTTTAAGTCTTCACTTGCTCTTCATGGGTCTTTTGCTGCTCATCTGGCCCATACCAGGGCCCAAGCGCCAATTGCAGCTCTGGTGCGCCCACCAGGAAAATGCGCCAGGTCCTAGGGTCGAACCCTAGACCTCCCACCTGGTCAAGCCACTGCTGCATGCGCCTCTGCCAAGTGTGCTCTGTGCTCTTGTCTAATTAAATTACAAATTTAACTATCTAGACAAGATTGACACGCAGGTCAATAACATTTTATAAATTAAAGCAATGTGATGCGCAGATCACAATAATTAATTTACAACAATTTTAAATCCCAGGCACGCAGGCCCCAGCACAGCACACAATTAATATGGGCAGCCCACATAAGACTAAATAGACAAACATATGCATCCAATCAGCAATCATGTGATCCATCATAAAAAAATTAAAATTTTTCGAAAAACCCCATGGGATCAATTTTAATTTTTTCTTATTTGCCCTACAACCTTACAACGGTCCATTACTAGGGATCCACTCAACCAACCTAGTCAGATCCTCTGCCCTTGCATGCACCAAGTCCTAACTGACTTGAGTCGACCATAAGGTCAACCATGCATGCGCCAGGGCTGAACAACCACACTGAGGTCTGGCAAGCGGGTGTGACCCCGGGCCTAACTCAGGTGCGTTCATGGGTCGTCTCAATCAGACATCGCTACACGCCTGTCTGCAGTCGACCTGTAGCCACCTCAAGCTTGCGCCAAGGTGCTATCCAGTCGACCCATCAAGGCTGTCAGATAGTCTGATCAGACTGATTGGATCTGACCTAGGGGGTGATTTCAACCCTAATAACCCGTCTAAGGGTTTATAGCAGGGCCTTAGATCTAATGTTAAGCGCGCATGTGATATTTCCTTTTGAGAAAACTTAAGCTACAACATGCGCCAACATAGATGCGCAAAAAGAAAAGCATAAACTAGTTTCGCACATATAAGATCTAAGCATATATGGATTCACAATCAAAGCAATCATATGAACATATAACCCTAGCTCTGATACCAATTGCAGGGAACCCCTAACTAAGGGGTAGAAACCCTAATGGTGGCGCAACAAAATTTTGCATGGGATATTAGGATTTCAAAGGATCTATATATGTCATATAACTAGCTTTCGAATATTTGAATAGATGAAGATAAACTCATACCATTGCCATCGGTTTGATGAAGCTTTGGAAGGAAAGACGCAAGCGAGCCTTCTCCTAAGTTTCACACACAAGATGATCAATGCGCCTACCCTTGGTGCTCCTTGTGCTAGCAAGGTTCCTTGGAGTCCTTGATCGAGTGAAAAGGGATGGAGATGTGTTGATCTCTTTTGGCCAAAAACCTCCTCTATCTTCCAAGCGTCGCCACACACAACGAGTGTTGAGAGAGAGGTCGCTTGAGAGGCGAGAATAGCAAGAGCTATTCGAACGTGAGCGTTATCTCCAAGTGGAGATCGTGTTTACTAAAAATAGCCACACCACTCGCTCCAATGTTCACGCCAAGTGAACAAGTCGCCAAGCCTTGAACCATGCGCTCATTTCATGAGCCGGTTCATATTGGTTCGGTTTAAGAACCAATCAAGCCAATGATCTAGTCTAGATCTCAAATAAACCCTAAGGCTCCAGATCTGACCGTTAATCTCTTGATGCTTCTGATCTGCCCGATCTAGCAATCATTCTCTCGATCGAAGCTTACCGATCTCAAGCCCTAATCAATCAAACATGATCAGACTAGATCTCACTTACAATCAGAGATTAAATCCCTTTAAACTGAACCCAAACAATTCAGTCCACACGATCTGACTGAAGTAAGCCATATCATCAAATTGTGCGACCCTAAGGGTTTCCTTTAAATGTCGGTAACGATAATTCACATTATCACGATCAGTGAGGGGTATCTAGCAACACATCACTGTCTCCCGATATAAAGGAAAGAGTCTTCCAAGACTACACCCAAACCATAGCACAAGTGTGAATCAATTCACAAGGCATGCATATTTCCTTTGCCACTGGATGTTCTTATTGGACAAGCGTGTCAAGCTTGTAGCTCCAATATGATGAGCATGATTAGATCAGATGAACACTGTCACCTGGGTATGGCCATACTCTTTTCTCAATCATCTCATCCAGGGGGCCCCTTTAGAACATCACACTCCTTGAACAAGGAGACGGCAATCCTATGTCTATCACTAGTGCCCTAACCTGATTCAAGCTCACCATCCAAGATAGTCTATAATCATTATGTTTCAAATGATATTGAACTATCTCAAAACAATGACAATCATCATTTAGAAAACACAAGTGATCTCAAGTCAGAGGAAATGTGCCACTTGTCATATTCAAGGATTATTCACATTGTGACAAACAATTGAATAACCTAGTAGGGTCTGTCCAGCACATCCAATGTACCCATGAGTCTACATCTTATTCCATGCTCGAAGCATCCTATAAGATTAGAACACATATTAGTCTTAACCATATCAAGGCTGTCTCATGTTCACCAAGATATATCGACTAAGAACATAACAACATGTCAGCCCAGCTGAACAGCTTTGAGACATTATTCAGAAGAACATATATTGCAGCAGACAATGTAAACAACTGAATAATAACCATGCCTTTATAAACATAACAGTTTATTACATGATACAGATACATTCCCACAGGCCTCAAACATTAGCCTTAAGGGCATACCCCAACACACCTTGCTATGGCATAGTCGTTTAGGCCATATTAACGAGAAACGCATTAAGCGGTTGCATGAACATGGACTGCTGGGATCATTCTCCTATGAGGAGATTGATACATGCAAAGCTTGTTTGATGGGTAAAATGACGAAGTCACCTTTTTCTCACAAAGGTCAAAGGGCTTCAGGTTTACTTGACCTTATACACAGTGATGTGTGTGGGCCATTTAGTAAACATGCTAGAGGTGGCTATCAGTACTTCATTACCTTCACTGATGATTTCAGTAGGTACGGTTATGTCTATCTGATGAGACATAAGAGTGAATCTTTTGACAAGTTCAAAGAGTTCAAGAATGAAGTACAAAATCAGCTAGGCCGAATATCAAGGCACTTCGCTCAGATCGAGGTGGAGAATACCTAAGTCATGCGTTTACTGACTATCTAAAGGAGTGTGGGATTATCTCACAGCTCACTCCGCCAGGAACACCGCAATGGAATGGTGTGTCCGAGAGGAGAAATAGAACGTTACTTGATATGGTTCGTTCTATGATGAGTCAGGCTACTCTACCTTACTCCTTTTGGGGGTTTGCACTGGAAACAGCTGCAAAGGTACTAAACCGAGTGCCATCCAAGGCAGTTTCTAAGACTCCATATGAGTTATGGTATGGGAAACAGCCGAGCTTGACATTTATCAGGATCTAGGGCTGCGAGGCTTATGTCAAAAAGCTCGCCTCTGGGAAACTGGAGAGCAGATCTGAGAAATGCGTCTTTGTCGGTTACCCTAAGGAAACTAAGGGTTATTATTTCTACGATCCCAAGGAGAACAAGGTTTTTGTTGCTCGGACGGCTATATTTCTTGAGAAGGAGTTTCTTCTGCAAGAGGCCAGTGGGAGAGAAATAAAGCTGGATGAGAATCCAGAGGATGGACAAAGTAGTCAAGCACAGATGGATGTGCCTGAGCCGGTAGATCAGGTTATTGAACAACCTGAGGCTCAGATATCACGGGAACCGCGAAGATCGGGTAGGATCCGTCGACAGCCTGAGCGTTATGACGGAGTCTACATCATTGATAATGATGAACCCCTCACTTATGCGGATGCGGTCAGTGGACCGGAGTCAGCTAGATGGCTTGAAGCTATGCGAGCCGAGATGGACTCCATGTCAGATAACCAAGTCTGGAATTTGGTTGATCCGCCTCCGGGAGTAATCCCTATAGGCTGCATATGGATCTTCAAGAAGAAGATTGACATGGATGGTAACGTGGTTACCTATAAAGGCAGGCTTGTTGCGAAAGGTTTCAAACAAATCTACGGGATAGATTATGATGAAACTTTCTCTCCTGTAGCCATGTTTAAGTCTATTCGGATTCTATTCGCTATAGCTGCATATTATGATTATGAGATCTGGCAGATGGATGTGAAAACAGCTTTCCTTAATGGAAATCTGGATGAGGATGTGTATATGACACAACCTGAAGGTTTCACTAATCCATCAGATCGTCATAAGATATGCAAGTTGAAGAAGACCATTTATGGACTGAAACAAGCATCAAGAAGCTGGAACATTCGTTTTGATGAATCAGTCACTGACTTTGGTTTCATCAAGAACGAGGATGACCCGTGTGTATATAAGAGGTTTAGTGGGAGCGTGATTACTTTCCTAGTCCTCTACGTCGATGACATCTTGATCATTGGAAATGACATTCCTGAAATGCATGCTGTGAAGGCATGGTTAAGGAAATGTTTCCAGATGAAAAGATTTAGGAGAAGCAGCCTATGTATTAGGTGTGAAGATCTACAGGGATAGATCTAAGAGGCTTCTCGGGCTGTGCCAGAGTACTTACATCGATAAGGTCCTGGAAAGATTCCATTTAGAGAATTCTAAAAGGGGATATCTTCCAGTCAGACATGGTCTGAATCTTTCGAAGAGTCAGTGTCCACAAACACAGACTGAGAAAGATGAAATGGACAATACGCCTTATGCTTCGGCTATTGGGTCCATTATGTATGCGATGTTGTGTACTCGCCCAGACGTCGCTTACGGGTTAAGCGTGACCAGTCGATTCCAAAGTAATCCAGGTATGGCGCACTGGATTGCAGTCAAGAACATTTTGAAATATCTTCGGAGGACCAAAGATATGTTCTTGATATATGGTGGTCAGGAAGAACTCAGTATTGAAGGATATACTGACGCTTCGTTCCAGTCGGACCAGGATGATTTCCGATCGCAATCAGGCTATGTTTTTAGCTTGAATGGAGGAGCAGTGGTGTGGAAGAGTTTCAAACAGTCAACTGTTGCTAATTCCACAACAGAAGCCGAGTATGTTGCAGCCTCGGAAGCATCCAAGGAGGCAGTGTGGATTCGTAAGTTCGTGAGAGAACTTGGTGTCGTTCCTTCGAGTGCTGATCCTTTGGTTATCTTCTGTGATAACACTGGAGCAATCGCACAAGGAAAGGAACCACGGTCACACTAGAAGTCCAAGCACATACAGAGACGGTTTCACTTGATCCGGGAGATCATAGATCGTGGCAAGATCAAAGTCTGCAAGGTACATACAGATGACAATCTGGCAGACCCGCTTACCAAGCCTCTGGCGCAGCAGAAGCATGAGAAGCACTGTAATAATATGGGTTTGAGATTTCTCAACCATTAGATTAAGTGCAAGTGGGAGATTGTTGGGATATGCCCTTAAGACTAATGTTTGAGGTCTTGGGATTGTAACAGTATCATGTAATAAACTGTTATGTTTATAAAGGCATGGTTGTTATTCAGTTAATTACATTGTCTGCTGCAATATATGTTCTTCTGAATAATGTCTCAAAGTTGTTCAGCTAGGCTGACATGCAGTTAAGTCCTTAGTCGAGATATCTTAGTGAACTTGAGACAGCCTTGATATGCTTGAGACTAATATGTGTTCTAATCTTATAGGATGCTTCGAGCATGGAATAAGATGTAGACTCATGGGTACATTGGATGTACTGGACAGACCCTACTAGGATATTCAATTGCTTGTCACAATGTGAATAATCCTTGTTTGCTACAAGTGGCACATCTCCTCTGACTTGAGATCACTTGTGTTTCTAAATGATGATTGTCATTGTTTTGAGGTAGTTCAATATCATTTGAAAGATAATGGTCATAGACTATCTTGGATAATGATCATGAGTCAGGTTAGGGCACTAGTGATAGATATAGGATTGCCGTCTCCTTGTTTAAGGAGTGTGGTGTTCTAAAGGGGCCCCCCCGGCTGAGATGATTGAGAAAGTGTATGGCCATACCCAGGTGACTGTGTTCATCTGGTCTAATCATGCTCATCATATTGGAGCTACAAGCTTGACACGCTTGTCCAATAAGAACATCCAGTGGCAAAGGAAATATGTATGCCTAGTGAAGCCTAGTGAAAAGGATTCACACTTGAGCTGTGTTTTGGGTGTAGTCTTGGAAGACTCTTTCCTTTATATCGGGAGACAGTGATGTGTTGCTAGATACCCCTCACTGATCATGATAACGTAAGTTATCATTACCGACATTTAAAGGAAACCCTCAGGGTCGCACAATTTGATGATATGGCTTACTTAAGTCAGATCGTGTGGACTGAATTGTTTCGGTTCAGTTTAAAGGGATTTAAACTCTGATTGTAAGTGAGATCTGGTCTGATCATGTTTGATTGATTAGGGCTTGAGATCGGTAAGCTTCGATCGAGGGTGTTGATGCTAGATCGATCAGATCAGAAGCATCTGGAGATGAATGGTCAGATCTAGGACCTTAGGGTCTAATTCGATCTAGACTTAATGTTTGGGCTGATTTGGTTTGGTCATTGAACCAAACATCTTGAACCGGCTCATAGGTTGAGCACAAGGTTCAGGTGGGAGAAGAGAGTTGTGCATGGTTCACTTGGTGAATGCATAACGCATGTAATCATGGCTTGCTATTTTGGGAACTTTCGGTTTTCAACGTGGGAACGTTTCCACGTTCACTTGCAACGCCTCCTCTCTATTCCTCTCGCTAATTCGCTCTTGGCATTGGATGACTCACGGCTGGTGGCGTGAAGGTTGACGACAAGAGGATTCGGCCAAGTTTTCATCTCTTCGTCCCTCAAACGATCAAGGAAGCTTTGGAGCATTGCTAGCACAAATCGCCCCAAAGAAGTAGGCCTTCTTCCTCTTGTGTGCGACAACCTTTGGAGGAGATCTCTCTTGCTTTCTTCTTCCAAGATACCATCCAAGAGATGGCGACGGTATGGATCCTTCTCATATCCATCTAAGTTGATCATATGCGATATAAAGATCTATGAAAGCCCTTCTTCCACTTGCAAAAGGTTTTATGCGCCATCCTAATAGGGTTTTCGCCCCCCCTCTTGAAAGGGGTTCCTTCACCGATTTGTGTGAACTTTCTTGGGTGATCTCCTCTTGAGGATGAGAACTCTTCCATGTATTTGATTTTGCTTGAAAACGCCTAAAATAGTGCCTTTTGCCTGAAAAACATGAAAAACCAAAATAGAAGTAGACTTTGCAATATTTGATGGATTTAGCATAAAAACAAGTAGAAAGATCCCCAATTGAGCATGAAAAAGTATCTAAAATAATGCAAAATATACTACATATTTCGGTGTCATCAGGGGCCTAGGTGCATCCACCCCTAACCTTCCCTTAATCTAGCTTTTATTTGCATGTTAGAGCTCCATACCTAAGGTGATTCTTGGGCTAGAAATTCAGTTCTTCATCACTTCCTCTAGTGGCAACAATCCATCTCCTTTCATAGGTGCAAGTGGAGACTGGGGGTTATCCACTTCTTCCTTGGCACATCCTCTTGGAGGATTGGCACAAGCTTTGAAGAAGGCTACTCCTTCACGCTTTCGCGCTTCCTTGGTGGTGGCGCAAGTAGAGATTGGGGGTTGTCCCCTTTCATTTATTTATGTCAATGAAACACCAAAGCCCATTATAATATTCACTCAATCTTTACAATCTCTCCCACACTCACTCTGATCCGCTTGTTGGATCTCTCAGCCACCATCTGCTACTCGTGGAAGGCGGGTGCTCAAAGGGAAGCTCTTTGCTCTCAGAACCTTCCTCATAGGTTCTCCTCCTCTCCTCCCACGTCCGCTCGTTGGACGAATTATAGAGAAGAGGTGTTGCTTCTAGAAATGGTTAGCATGCCTCTCCTTCAAATCCAGTGTGCTTGCCTAATTCATTCGCTCTGAAGGATTCGCCAGAGGTGTTACCAATCTCATTTAGCTCGGTCCGAGTATATTTAGACGTCTCAATTCTACCCCACCCAATTTGGACATTGCCCTTGATGTTTCTTACGGGCGACTCTGTCACAACCACTACTGCGATATATGAACCTTGTACTCATGCGGGATCCATCACTCTACGTGTCCCCCATGTTCTCGAATTCGAGGCCATCAAACTACTTCGCTGAATACCTGAGATCCATCTTGGTGCTTCCTCATAAACCACTTAGATTCCTTCCAAGTCTGGAACCATAGAAACCTTTGCTCGTTGAACTAAGTCAATGCCGAGGATGAGGTCGTAATCAACCATCTTTGCCACTCGAATGTGAAGTCATCCTGTCTAGTCTCCTTGATTTACCCAAAGATTGTAGGAGATTCCCATAATCCGCTACTCTATGGTGCTGACTGTCTTCATTCGATCCACATAGGTAAAGTGTGCAAACCAAGCTATGCAGCCATTCATTTCGGTACGAATAGATGGGTAGCGTCGGTGTCGACCATAGCCTCCACCTCGATGTTATATATCTGCATCGGAACATAGCTTAATCGTGCTCCTCCTAAGGCTGACACTGATGTGATCACATTTGTCATCATCGTTCCAACTGTCGTCACTAGAGGATCATCATCAGCTTTATTAGCTAACTCCCGTTGTACGATTGCTATAATCCGTGCATCTGATGTGGTCCTTTACACAAGAAACATGTCATTGGTCTCGGTCTGTCCTACCCTTTCTCTATAAGTCGGTTCATCTCTTGTCATGCAGGCTAACCTCCGCCTCGCTGGGGAAAGGCTCTCCCCCTTTCTAGTGCTCTCACCCTCATCGGAGAGTTATGCTTTAGAGGCGACTTTGATGCTCTAGATGAAGTCATTTCTAAAGCTCTCGTTGTTGGGAAACCCCGGGGACATTTTACAATTTTCAGAGCCATGGACATACATTTTACGCAGCGGAAGAATGTCCCCGAAACAAGCCAGTCCCAAAAACCCAGTGAAGATCTCTTGCGAGGGGTTCGACACGATGTGATAGTAAGTACCTTTAAGCAATTAGAAGCCGATGTCGATGAAGGCGCCCAAGTGTTCGCCCTCTGCAGTCTCGCACACACGGATTCCTCAAGTTTTCTTCTTCCTCGCCTGGTGCTAGCCTCGGGAAGAAGATCCATGCCTTAGGAGAGTCCTCCAAGCAACTTGCGCCACCACCAAGATGTGATGCGCCAAGGAGATGGAAGGAGAAGAGAACGCCGCAAGCCTTCTTGTTCCTTTGCACCAAGGAAAGGAAGAGGAGAAGCATGCTTGCGCCCTTGATGGAAGAAGAAGAGCTCTAAGCTCTCCAAGCCGTCGCCCTCTAATGCTTCACGCCTCCAAGGAATTAGCATCATCAAGAGAGGGGGCGGCAAGGGCTTATTTATAGGAGCAAGAGGCGGTTAGGGGAGAATGGCAAGTGTTGACAATTAGGGCATGATTCTAGGAGATTATCCAATCAAATATATTGATTAAATCTCCACTCCCATATGCGCCTAAGACTTGCCAAAGCAAGCATCAGCCATATGCACCCATATCATGCCATATGAGGCATTAATCCCATCCATGCGCCTAGACCTAGTCAAGGCAATATGATAGATTGCCTAATGTGGCTTGGGCGCAAGTCCTAATCCAATTAGGACTCTAATTATGTTAATAATCAGCCCACAATTGTCAAACACAATCCAATCAATTATCTTGTGTGATTTAATCAAATCCAATTTGATTTAATCACCTAGGATATACCAAACAAGGCATAGGCGCAAATTCTAGTCCAACTAGAATCCCATATGCGCCTATCCCATTAATTCATCCCCATTATACCCTTCAAGCCTCTTAGCCCTTCAATACAACTTATTAGCAAGCCCAACTAAGCAATGGGCCATGCCCAAAGTCCATTATGCATGTTAACCAAGCTATTGGATCCAATCCAATTTAACCCATGGTTAAATGAGGCTAACCATGGTTAATTTGATTGATATGCCAAAAACGAAAGTTGGCCCCAATAAGTTTCTTCCATCTCATCAGGCCCATTGGCGCTGATGAAATCTCCCAAATAGATTAGAGTTATCCAATAACTCGATCTAAAGGCTACCCGATCAATATGAAAACTCGAGTATCAAGGTGTGCGACCCTGTAGGTTCCTCTAACGCTGGCAGTGCTGACCAAAGGTCATCACAAGCAGTGAGTGGCACCTAGCAGTGCATCGCTGCTACCCAGGTTATTGGAATGGATATCGACATCGACATCCCCATCATCGCAACTAGGTACAGATGCATTACAGTCTCTTTGCCGTACTGATATCCGATTGGACAAGTGTGTCACCACTTGTTTTCATCCAATCACATGGCTATGACTAAAATAGGTTCTCACCTGGGTATGGCCATACACTCTCAGTCATAGACCATAAGGGAGCTCCATGGATATCATACTTCCCAAAGGAAGGGGCAAATCCTATGTCTGTCCATTGACCTTCTCATATGGGTCGTGACATGCTCAATGACAACCGTTATGACCTCCCAACTACGGCAAGGTGTTAGGTTGCATCAAAGCAAGTCCCTAACCATATAGAATGGTCAATGACCTCAAGTCAAGGGATCAATGCATCTCCTGTCACTTGTGAGGATAACTCATGACACCAAGTCATAGCCTCACAGCGGGTCTATCCAGTATATCCTCCAATGATACACCCATGTGTCTGCGTTAGCACCACGTGCCTAACCAGCCCACATACCAGTCTCTCAAGTACCAGAGTTGTCCCATATCCACTCAGGTACATCGACTGGGGACTATAGTTCGAGCACAGATCCAATCTGTCTCCAGGGACATTATCATGTAAGTACACAATCGCAGGTGTAGACAAACAATGATAACGACAATGCCAGAAAGATATATATTAATATCAGAGTCAAGTAGTACAAAGATTGACCAAAACTAGGTCCTAGGGCATATACACCAACAATCTCCCACTTGCACTAAGACCTAGAGGTTGAGCAACCTCAACCCCATATCTCTAGTACGACCATCATGCTTCTGCTGCGCCAAAGCCTTGGTCAGTGGGTCTGCTAGATTGCTCTCTGTGTTAATTCTGCTAATCTTGACATCACCTCGATCAATGATCTCTTTGATCAGGCGAAATCTCTTGAGTATGCGTTTGGACCTTTCATGAGACCGTGGTTCCTTAGTATGTGCAGTTCCCATTGTTGTCATAGTAGAGCTCAATGGTATCCATTGCACTTGGAACCACCTGAAGTTCAGAAAAGAACTTCCTGATCCAAACGGCTTCATTGGCTGCCTCAGATGCAACCACATACTCAGCTTCGGTTGTAGAATTAGCTATGGTGGATTGCTTGAAGCTCTTCCAGCATACAGCACCTCCAACCATCTTAAACTAATAGCTGGTCTGCGATCTGATGTCGTCAGGATCAGACTGGAACGACTCATCAGTGAAGCCTTGCACACTGAGTTCTTCCTGTCCCTATAGACTTTATAGAATAAATCCTTAGTTCCTTTCAGGATACTCAAGGATATTCTTTACAGCCACCCAGTGCTGCAAACCTGGATTGGATTGGTATTGGCTGGTTATGCTTACAGCATAACCCACATCTGGTCTAGTACACAGCATTGCATACATGATTTATCCCATTGCCGAAGCATAGGGAATTCGACTCATGTTATCCCTCTCAGCCCGTGTTGTAGGACACTGGCTCTTTGAGAGAGTAAGGCCATCTCTCACTGGAAGGTATCCTTTCTTGGATTGCTCCAAGTTGAACCTCTCCAGGACCTTATCAATGTGGGTACTATTGTTGGGGTATGCCCTTAAGGCTAATGTTTGAGGCCTTGGGCTGTTATCAGTATCATGTATAAACTCTATGTTTATAAAGGCAATGGTTGTTATTCAGGTTGTTGCATTATCTGCTGCTATATGTATACTTCTGAATAATGTCTCAATGGTGTTCAGCTTGGCTGACATGTAGTATTGTCCTTAGTCGAGATATCTTGGTGAACATGAGACAGCCTTGATATGATTGAGACTAATATGTGTTCTAATCTTACAGGATGCTTCGAGCATGGAATAAGATGTAGACTCATAGGTACATTGGATGTACTGGACTGACCCTACTTAGGATATTCAATTGTTTGTCACAATGTGAATAATCCTTGTATGCAAACAAGTGGCATACTTCCTCTGACTTGAGATCACTTGTGTTTCTAAATGATGATTGGCATTGTCTTGAGGTAGTTCAATATCATTTGAAACATAATGGTTATAGACTATCTTGGATAATGAACATGAGTCATGTTAGGGCGCTAGTGATAGATATAGGATTGCCTTCTCCTTGATTGGAGTGTGATGTTCTAAAGGGGCCCCCTGGATGAGATGGTTGAGAAAGTGTATGACCATACCCAGATGACTATGTTCATCTGATCTAACCACTCTCATCATATTGGAGTTACAGGCTTGACACGCTTGTCCAATAAGAACATCCAGTGGCAAAGGAAACATGTACGCCTAGTGAATTGGATTCACACTTGTGCTGTGGTTTGGGTGTAGTCTTGGAAGACTCTTTCCTTTATATCGGGAGACAGTGATGTGTTGCTAGATACCCCTCTCTGTTCGTGATAACGAAAGTTATCGTTACCGACATTTAAAGGAAACCCTTAGGGTCGCACAATTTGATGATATGGCTTACTTATGTCAGATCGTGTGGACTGAATTGTTTTAGTTCAGTTTAAAGGAGTTTAAACTCTGATTGTAAGTGAGATCTGGTCTGATCATGTTTGATTGATTAGGGCTTGAGATCGGTAAGCTTCGATCAAGAGAAATGATGCTAGATCGATGAGATCAAGAGCATCAAGAGATGAATGGTTAGATCTTGAACCTTTTGGTTTTATATGATCTAGACCAAGGCTTGGCTTAACTTGGTCTTTGAACCAAATGTAATTGAACCGGCTCATCATAGTGAGCGCATGGTTCAATGGGAGAGGAAAATGCGATGGTTCACTTGGAGTGAACGCATCACACGTTGAGGGCTTACTATTTTTGGAAGTCATGCTTTCCAAAATAGTTCACGCCTCTACGTTCGTGGTTACACGCGCTATTCTCGTCTCTGGCCTCTTCCTCTCGACGCCTCCTCTCTCGCGTGAAAACCCACCACACGAGAGAGGAGGCATCGAGAGGAAGAGGCCAGAGACGAGAATAGCAAAGTGTGCTCTAGACCTCCCACTGGTGAAGCCACTTGCTGCATGCGCCTCTGCCAAGTGTGCTCTGTGCTCATGTCTGATCAAAATACATTTTAATCTATCTAGACATGATTGACACGCAGGTCAATTACACTTTATCATAATTTTAAAATGTGATGCGCAGATCACAATAATAATTTACAATTATTAATCCAGGCACGCAGGCCCCAGCACAGCACACAAAAATTGGGCAACCCACATAAGATGAAATAAACACCCATCATGGTTAGACAAGCAACATGTGATCCAAACAAGAAAATAAAATTTTGAAAAACCCATTGGCAACAATTTTATTTCCTTATGTGCCCTACTACCTTACAACGGTCCATTAATAGGGATCCACTCATCAGACCTAGTCAGACCCACTGCCCTTGCATGCACCAAGTCATAACCGACTTGAGTCGACCTTATGGTCAACAATGCATGCTTTAAGGGCTGAACGTCCCTCATGATTTCAGACATCGCTACACGCCTTTCTGCAGTCGACCTATAGCCACCTCATGCTTGCGCATAGGTGCCATCTGGTCGACCCGTCTAGGCTGTCAGATGGTCTGATTAGACTGTAGGGTCTAGACTAGACGACGACTTCAACCCTAATAACCCGTCTAAGTTTTTAAAGTAGGCGCTTATAGATCTAAGCGGATGCGCGCAAGTTGTTATAAGTTTTGATAAAATAACATTTAACATGCGCCAACAATAAACATCATACATGCGCCAACATCAGAAAACAAATGTTTAACATGTAGTTACTGTTGGGGTATGCCCTTAAGGCTAATGTTTGAGGCCTGTGGGAATGTATCTGTATCATGTAATAAACTGTTATGTTTATAAAGGCATGGTTATTATTCAGTTGTTTACATTGTCTGCTGTAATATATGTTCTTCTGAATAATGTCTCAAAGCTGTTCAGCTAGGCTGACGTGCTATAAGTCCTTAGTCGAGATATCTTGGTGAACATGAGACAGCCTTGATATGATTGAGACTAATATGTGTTCTAATCTTATAGGATGCTTCGAGCATGGAATAAGATGTAGACTCATGGGTACATTGGATGTACTGGACAGACCCTACTAGGATGTTCAATTGTTTGTCACAATGTGAATATTCCTTGAGTGAGACAAGTGGCACATTTCCTTTGACTTGAGATCACTTGTGTTTTCTAAATGATGATTGTCATTGTTTTGAGATAGTTCAATATCATTTGAAACACAATGATTATAGACTATCTTGGATGGTGAACTTGAATCATGTTAGGGCATTAGTGATAGACATAGGATTGCCGTCTCCTTGTTTAAGGAGTGTGATGTTCTAAAGGGGCCCCCCTCGGATGAGATGATTGAGAAAGTGTATGGCCATACCCAGATGACTATGCTCATCTGATCTAATCATGCTTATCATATTGGAGTTACAGGCTTGACAGGCTTGTCCAATAAGAACATCCAGTGGCAAAGGAAATATGCATGCCTAGTGATGTTGATTCACACTTGTGCTGTTTTTGGGTGTAGTCTTGGAAGACTCTTTCCTTTATATCGGGAGACAGTGATGTGTTGCTAGATACCCCTCACTGATCGTGATAACGTGAGTTATCGTTACCGACATTTAAAGGAAACCCTCAGGGTCGCACAATTTGATGATATGGCTTACTTAAGTCAGATCGTGTGGACTGAATTGTTTGGGTTCAGTTTAAAGGGATTTAATCTCTGATTGAAAGTGAGATCTGGTCTGATCATGTTTGATTGATTAGGGCTTGAGATCGGTAAGCTTCGATCGAGAGAATGAGTGCTAGATCAGTCAGATCAGAAGCATTGAGAGATTGACGGTCAGATCGAGAGCCTTTGGGTTTATTTTGATCTGGACTTATTTCTTGGTTTATTTGGTTAGTGGACCAAATCGGTTTGAACCAGCTCATGGATGAGCGCATGGTTCAATGGTGATGTGGCATTTGCGATTGGGGTAAACCCAAGATCGCATATGGAGAAGTGGGATGCTATTTTTAGCACTTCTCAAACGTGGCCATGAACACACGTCGCCCCTCTCTTGCCTCTTCATGCAATTGACGCCTCCTTGGGTTGTCATCGAGCGGCATTCTCGTGTGAGGAAGTCTAAGGCGACAAGAGAAAAACGCCAAGAAAGAAAAAGCTCTCTTTTCCCTTTTGCATTCGATCAGAGACACCTTGGACGACTCTTGCTAGCACAAGGGACGACAAGAAGGAGCCAAGACTCATCTTGTGTGTGACGATTTAGAGGACATCTTCATTGCTCTCTTTCTTCCAAGGCGCCATCTAGAAATGGCAATGGTATGGATCGAATCACTTCTTTTACAATCGGTTTTTGTTAAGTTGATCATATGATACATGCTCTTCGATCTATGAAACCCTTTATCCGCTGCCCCCTACTTTGATTGCGCCACCACTTTAGGGTTTTGCTCCCCCTCGAAGGGGACTCTTCAATTGGTATCAGAGCGGAGTTAACGCATGTTTTTGTATGATTGCTTAAGCCATTTTGTGATCCATGCTTGCGAAAATGCTTAGATCTTTCATACATGCAAAAATACATGTTTACATGTCATAAGCGAAACTTGTGTTTGTTTTCTTTGCGCATGTATGTTGGCGCATGATGTAGTTTTTCTCAAAAATATATCAGTTGCGCGACTCATTGTAGATCTAAGATGCGCCTGCATTAAACCCTTAGACGGGTTATTAGGGTTGAAGTTATCCCCTAGGTTAGATCCAATCAGTCTGATCAGACTATCTGACAGCCTTGATGGGTCGACTGGATAGCACCTTGGCGCAAGCTTGAGGTGGCTATAGGTCGACTGCAGACAGGCGTGTAGCGATGTCTGATTGAGACGACCCATGAACGCACCTGAGTTAGGCCCGGGGTCACACCCGCTTGCCAGACCTCAGTGTGGTCGTTCAGCCCTTGGCGCATGCATGGTTGACCTTTTGGTCGACTCAAGTCAGTTAGGACTTGGTGCATGCAAGGGCAGTGGATCTGACTAGGATGGATGAGTGGATCCCTAGTAATGGACCGTTGTAAGGTTGTAGGGCAAATAAGGAAAAATTAAAATTGATCCCATGGGGTTTTCGAAAATTTTAATTTTTATGATGGATCACATGATTGTTGAATGATGCATATGTATGTTTATTTAATCTTATGTGGGCTGCCCATTTTAATGTGTGTTGTGCTGGGGCCTGCGTGCCTGGTATTAATTGTAAATTAATTTTTAGTTTTGTGATCTGCGTATCACAGTTCAATTAATTTATAATGTGAAATTGACCTGCGTGTCAATCTTGTCTAGATAGTTAAATTTGTAATTTAATTAGACAAGAGCACAGTGCACACTTGGCAGAGGCGCATGCAGCAGTGGCTTGACCAGGTGGGAGGTCCAGGGTTCGACTCTGGGACCAGGCGCAAATTCCTGGTGGGCGCACCACAGCTGCAGAAGGCGCTTGGGCCCTGGTTTGGGCCAGATGAGCAGCTAAAGACCCATGAAGAGCAAGTGCAGACTTAAGTTAGGTTAAGGTCTCACTAGGGCTATGGGCTTTTACCACATAAGATTCATGCTTTCTTTTATTTAATGTTTAAATATTAGAATTGCATGATTAAGTTTATCTTCTGCTATCACCATAGGAATTGCATGATAGTGAAGAAGATAAAAGACCGTTAAAATCCAACGCTGAAATATCAAGCTCGTAAGCCTTCTGACGCGAAACCTCACTGTTCTGATTATCGTTGGAGCCGTGTTGTACCCACTCAGTGGGCACGTCCATCTATCTTCAGACGGTGTGGGATTACACCTGTGTGTTACAGAGTAGGGATTTATCCCTTCTCGTTGCTCAGCATAGCACATGGTGGTCCAGGGAGTAGGTCGGGTCAGCTTGACCGTGTAGGCTACATATGTGGCGCATATGGTAGCACATGGAGGCAGCCATCTGTGGGGTCAGAGACTGTGTTGTACCAACTCAGTTGGCACAGTCTGCTGGACTGCCCAGATGAAGGGGAATCGCACGGGTTGGCGATCGGCAGGGACTGCCTACCAGAGATTAGTGCTTGTACTCTCTGTGCATCTTATCTCGCCTGAGCGGGACGCGGAGACCAAGTATGAAATCTGGATCCCATCTCACTAAAAGAGTTCTACTCTTTCGGGCTGTTTTGTTGGATTTTTCAAGCCAGATAAAATAGTGAGAAAAGGAATCTTTCTTAAGTCCTGATTGATTCTTATACATTGATACTAACCTTGCTGTTCTTGCATTGTTGTAGATACCTGCAGCAACGAACACCATGAACTTCAATGTGCGATCCCTACTGGAAAGGGAGAAGTTTGCTGGGCCGAACTTCTCTGACTGGTTTGGACACCTTAAGATCGTTCTTAAGGCAGAGAGGAAACTGTATGTCCTCGAGACGGCGATACCGCCGCAGCCCGCTCCGAACGTCGCAAGGGCGGTTCGGGAAGCCTATGAAAAGCACGTCAATGATAGCATTGATGTCGCTTGCCTGATGCTAGCGTCTATGACGCCACCGCTGCAGCGTCAGCATGAGGATATGTCGGCTATAGAGATTATAGCGAACCTCAAGATGCTGTATGCTGCACAGGCGAGGACTGAACGCTATAACTTGACGAAGCTCTTCTTTCAGAGCAAACTGGCTGAAGGGAGCCCAGTGGGAGCTCACGTGCTCAAGATGATTGGGCACAAGGAGGCTCTAGAGAAACTGGGGCATACCATTAACCAGGAGCTTGCTGTGGATATTATTCTGCAGTCTCTCCCGCCTTCATTCGACGCATTCATTATTAATTTTAATATGAACAAAATCGATTGTACTCCGGCAGAGCTGCTGAATATGCTCTTGACCACTGAGGAGACTCTGAAGGGTAAGCCTTCGACCTCTGTCTTAATGGTTCCTTCTAGGAACAAGAAGAAGGGGAAGAAGGGCAAGGCCCCCGTCAAGAGTTACAGCAAGGCTTTGAAGCAGAAGGTCAAGCAGTCCAAGGAATACAGGTGTTTCCACTGTGGCCAGCTGGGTCACTGGAAAAAGGACTGTAAAGCGCTCCAAGGAGATAAGAGGGGAAGCTTCGCTTCTGGCTCAGGTATATTCGTGACTGAGGTCATGTTTTCTTCTTCTATATCATGGGTGTTGGACACTGCATGTGGAGTTCACATTTGTTCAAATGTACAGGAACTCAAGAGAAGAAGACAGGTGGGACAGCATGAGGTAGACCTACGCGTTGGAAACGGGGCACGGGTTGCTGCTGTTGCTGTAGGAGACTACTTCATTTCTTTACCATCTGGACTTGTATTGGAACTAAACAATTGTTACTTTGTTCCCAGTATTACTAAAAATATTATCTCCATTCCTGCTCTTGTCAGGAAGGGATTTTCCTTTGAATGCAATATTTCAAAGTGTGTTTTGTCTTTTGATAATATTGTTTATGCAACTGGTTCAATTAGCAATGGGTTATTCATGTTGGACATGGAATGTTCGATACAGCAAATTGATATTAAGAAAGCCAAGAATGCTGATGACAGCACCTTGCTATGGCATAGTCGTTTAGGCCATATAAACGAGAAACGCATTAAGCGGTTGCATGATAAAGGACTGCTGGGATCATTCTCCTATGAGGAGATTGATACATGCAAGGCTTGTTTAATGGGTAAAATGACGAAGTCACCTTTTCCTCACAAAGGTCAAAGGGCTTCAGGTTTACTTGACCTTATACACAGTGATGTGTGTGGGCCATTTAGTAAACATGCCAGAGGTGGCTATCAGTACTTCATTACCTTTACTGATGATTTCAGTAGGTATGGCTATGTCTATCTGATGAGACATAAGAGTGAATCTTTTGACAAGTTCAAAGAGTTCAAGAATGAAGTACAGAATCAGCTAGGCCGAAATATCAAGGCACTTCGCTCAGATCGAGGTGGAGAATACTTGAGTCATACGTTTACTGACTATCTGAAGGAGTGTGGGATTATCTCACAGCTCACTCCGCCAGGAACACCGCAATGGAATGGTGTGTCCGAGAGGAGAAATAGAACGTTACTTGATATGGTTCGTTCTATGATGAGTCAGGCTTCTTTACCCAACTCCTTTTGGGGTTTTGCACTGGAAACAGCTGCAAAAGTACTAAACCGAGTGCCATCCAAGGCCGTTTCAAAGACGCCATTTGAGTTATGGTATGGGAAACAGCCGAGCTTAACATTTATCAGGATCTGGGGCTGCGAGGCTTATGTCAAAAAGCTCGCCTCTGGGAAACTAGAGAGCAGATCAGACAAATGTATCTTTGTCGGTTACCCTAAGGAAACTAAGGGTTATTATTTCTTCGATCCCAAGGAGAACAAGGTTTTTGTTGCTCGGACGGCCATATTTCTTGAGAAGGAGTTTCTTCTGCAAGAGGCCAGTGGGAGAGAAATAAAGCTGGATGAGAATCCAGAGGAAGGACAAAGTGCTCAAGCACAGTTGGATGAGCCTGAGCCAGTAGATCAGGTTATTGAACAACCTGAGGCTCAGATATCACGGGAACTGCGAAGATCGGGAAGGATTCGTCGACAGCCTGAGCGCTATGACGGAGTCTACATCATTGATAATGATGAACCCCTCACTTATGCAGATGCGGTCAGTGGACCGGAGTCAGCGAGATGGCTTGAAGCTATGCGCGCCGAGATGGACTCCATGTCAGATAACCAAGTTTGGGATTTGGTTGATCCGCCTCCGGGAGTTATCCCTATAGGCTGTAAATGGATCTTCAAGAAGAAGATTGACATGGATGGTAACGTGGTTACCTATAAAGGCAGGCTAGTTGCGAAAGGTTTCAAACAAATCTACGGGATAGATTATGATGAAACTTTCTCACCTGTAGCTATGTTTAAGTCTATTCGGATTCTTTTCGCGATAGCTGCATATTATGATTATGAGATCTGGCAGATGGATGTGAAAACAGCTTTCCTAAATGGAAATCTGGATGAGGATGTGTACATGACACAACCTGAGGGTTTCACTAATCCAGCAGATCGTCATAAGATATGCAAGTTAAAGAAGTCTATTTATGGACTTAAGCAAGCATCAAGAAGCTGGAATATTCGTTTTGATGAATCAGTCACTGATTTTGGTTTCATCAAGAACGAGGATGACCCGTGTGTATATAAGAGGTTTAGTGGGAGCGTGATAACTTTCCTAGTCCTCTACGTCGATGACATCTTGATCATTGGAAATGACATTCCTGAAATGCATGCTGTTAAGGCATGGTTAAGGAAATGTTTCCAGATGAAAGATCTAGGAGAAGCAGCCTATGTATTAGGTGTGAAGATCTACAGGGATAGATCTAAGAGGCTTCTCGGGCTGTGGCAGAGTACTTACATCGAAAAGGTCCTGGAGAGATTTCATTTAGAGAATTCTAAACGAGGATATCTTCCAATCAGACATGGTCTGAGTCTTTCGAAGAGTCAGTGTCCACAAACACAGACTGAGAAAGATGAAATGGACAATACGCCTTATGCTTCGGCTATTGGATCCATTATGTATGCGATGTTGTGTACTCGCCCAGACGTCGCTTACGGGTTAAGCGTGACCAGTCGTTTCCAAAGTAATCCAGGTGTGGCGCACTGGATTGCAGTCAAGAACATTTTAAAATATCTGCGGAGGACCAAAGATATGTTCTTGATATATGGTGGTCAGGAAGAACTCAGTATTGAAGGATATACTGACGCTTCGTTCCAGTCGGACCAGGATGATTTCCGATCGCAATCAGGCTATGTTTTTAGCTTGAATGGAGGAGCAGTGGTGTGGAAAAGTTTCAAACAGTCAACTGTTGCTGATTCCACAACAGAAGCCGAGAATGTTGCAGCCTCGGAAGCATCCAAGGAGGCAGTATGGATTCGTAAGTTCGTGAGAGAACTTGGTGTCGTTCCTTCGAGTGCAGATCCTTTGGTTATCTTTTGTGATAACACTGGAGCAATCGCACAAGCAAAGGAACCACGGTCGCACCAGAAGTCCAAGCACATACAGAGACGGTTTCATTTGATCAGGGAGATCATAGATCGTGGCGAGATCAAAATCTGCAAGGTTCATACAGATGACAATCTAGCAGACCCGCTTACTAAGCCTCTGGCGCAGCAGAAGCATGAGAAGCACTGTAATAATATGGGTTTGAGATTTCTCAACCATTAGATTAAGTGCAAGTGGGAGATTGTTGGGGTATGCCCTTAAGGCTAATGTTTGAGGCCTGTGGGAATGTATCTGTATCATGTAATAAACTGTTATGTTTATAAAGGCATGGTTATTATTCAGTTGTTTACATTGTCTGCTGCAATATATGTTCTTCTGAATAATGTCTCAAAGCTGTTCAGCTAGGCTGACGTGCTATAAGTCCTTAGTCGAGATATCTTGGTGAACATGAGACAGCCTTGATATGATTGAGACTAATATGTGTTCTAATCTTATAGGATGCTTTGAGCATGGAATAAGATGTAGACTCATGGGTACATTGGATGTACTGGACAGACCCTACTAGGATGTTCAATTGTTTGTCACAATGTGAATATTCCTTGAGTGAGACAAGTGGCACATTTCCTTTGACTTGATATCACTTGTGTTTTCTAAATGATGATTGTCATTGTTTTGAGATAGTTCAATATCATTTGAAACACAATGATTATAGACTATCTTGGATGGTGAACTTGAATCATGTTAGGGCACTAGTGATAGACATAGGATTGCCGTCTCCTTGTTTAAGGAGTGTGATGTTCTAAAGGGGCCCCCCTCGGATGAGATGATTGAGAAAGTGTATGGCCATACCCAGATGACTATGCTCATCTGATATAATCATGCTTATCATATTGGAGTTACAGGCTTGACAGGCTTGTCCAATAAGAACATCCAGTGGCAAAGGAAATATGCATGCCTAGTGATGTTGATTCACACTTGTGCTGTTTTTGGGTGTAGTCTTGGAAGACTCTTTCCTTTATATCGGGAGACAGTGATGTGTTGCTAGATACCCCTCACTGATCGTGATAACGTGAGTTATCGTTACCGACATTTAAAGGAAACCCTCAGGGTCGCACAATTTGATGATATGGCTTACTTAAGTCAGATCGTGTGGACTGAATTGTTTGGGTTCAGTTTAAAGGGATTTAATCTCTGATTGAAAGTGAGATCTGGTCTGATCATGTTTGATTGATTAGGGCTTGAGATCGGTAAGCTTCGATCGAGAGAATGAGTGCTAGATCAGTCAGATCGGAAGCATTGAGAGATTGACGGTCAGATCGAGAGCCTTTGGGTTTATTTTGATCTGGACTTATTTCTTGGTTTATTTGGTTAGTGGACCAAATCGGTTTGAACCAGCTCATGGATGAGCGCATGGTTCAATGGTGATGTGGCATTTGCGATTGGGGTAAACCCAAGATCGCATATGGAGAAGTGGGATGCTATTTTTAGCACTTCTCAAACGTGGCCATGAACACACGTCGCCCCTCTCTTGCCTCTTCATGCAATTGACGCCTCCTTGGGTTGTCATCGAGCGGCATTCTCGTGTGAGGAAGTCTAAGGCGACAAGAGAAAAACGCCAAGAAAGAAAAAGCTCTCTTTTCCCTTTTGCATTCGATTAGAGACACCTTGGACGACTCTTGCTAGCACAAGGGACGACAAGAAGGAGCCAAGACTCATCTTGTGTGTGACGATTTGGAGGAGATCTTCATTGCTCTCTTTCTTCCAAGGCGCCATCTAGAAATGGCAATGGTATGGATCGAATCACTTCTTTTACAATCGGTTTTTGTTAAGTTGATCATATGATACATGCTCTTCGATCTATGAAACCCTTTATCCGCTGCCCCCTACTTTGATTGCGCCACCACTTTAGGGTTTTGCTCCCCCTCGAAGGGGACTCTTCAGTTACGCCATGATGATGAATTTAGATCAATGTATACGCTAACAAGGATCACATTACAAGCAATCATATGAACATACAAAACCATGCTCTGATACCAATTGAAAGTGGGGCGAAACCCTAATATGCGCAGATTAAGATTTTGCATAGCGGAAGCTAGGGTTTCTAAGGATCGATTAGCATGAATATATGATCAACTTGTAAAACTTGTATAGATCAAAAGAGAGATCATACCAATGCCATTTCTTGGATGGCGACTTGGAAGCAAAGAAGCGTGTGCTTCTTCTCCAAAGGAACCGCACACAAGGTGATTGATGGCTTCTCCTTGGCGTTCCTTGTGCTAGCAAAGATCCAAGGTCTCCTGATCGCGTGAAGGTGATTAGAGATGATGTCTTTTTTTTTTATCTATACAAGTTTTACAAGTTGATCATATATTCATGCTAATCGATCCTTAGAAACCCTAGCTTCCGCTATGCAAAATCTTAATCTGCGCATATTAGGGTTTCGCCCCACTTTCTTGGATTGCTCCAAGTTGAACCTCTCCAGGACCTTATCAATGTGGGTACTATGACTAAGGGCCAAGAGTATCTTGGATCTATCCCGGTAGATCCTCACGCCCAGAACATAGGCGGCCTCCCCTAAGTCTTTCATCTCAAAACATTTCCCCAACCATGTCTTCACAGCTTGAAGACTAGGGATGTTGTTTCCGATGAGCAGTATGTCATCGACATACATGACCAGAAAAGTCACCATGCTCCCACTGAATTTTCTGTATACACAGGCGTCATCTTCACTTTTGATAAAGCTATAATCTCTCACAGCTTCATCAAACTGAAGATTCTAACTTCGAGATGCTTGCTTTAATCCATAAATGGATTTCTTTAGCCTGCAGACTTTACTAGTATCTGCAGGATGGATGAAGTCATTAGGTTGTGTCATATACACATCCTTAGTTAGCTTTCCATTGAGGAACGCTGTCTTCACATCCATCTGCCATATCTCATAGTCATGATATGCAGCTATAGCAAGCAGAATCCGAATGGATTTGATCATGGCAACTAGCGAGAAGGTTTCATCATAGTCCACCCCGTGGACTTGTTTAAATCCTTTAGCCACTAGTCTACCCTTATAGGTAACTATGTTGCCATCCATGTCTGTCTTCCTCTTGAAGACCCATTTACCCCTTATGGGTATTACCCCATTAGGCAGCTCAACCAAATCCCAGACTTGGTTAGCCGACATGGAATCCATCTCGGATCGCATGGCCTCAAGCCATCTCTCGGAGTCCGGTCCACTGACCGCCTTATCATAAGTCCTGGGTTCATCCTCCATGATGAAGATCCCGTCGTGTTGGGTCGGCAGCGACCTGTACCTCTCAGGTGCACGACGAATCCTCCCAGACCTACGTGGGGCCTGTGTCTGAGCCTCAGGTTGCCTAGCAACCGGTGTAGGTGGCAAAGGTTCCCATCT
The DNA here is from genome assembly GCA_027563935.2 of Costus lasius. NCBI lineage: Eukaryota > Viridiplantae > Streptophyta > Magnoliopsida > Zingiberales > Costaceae > Costus > Costus lasius. The sequence continues at coordinate 100,822,343 of CM050448.1, forward strand.
CTATGTCTTGTGGTTGCACTTGGACCTCGTCCAAGTCAAACTTCCTCCCACTAACTTCTTTCATGAGAAATTCTTTCTCTAGAAAGACCGCACCCCGAGCAACAAAAACTTTGTTCTTGGTGGGAATATAGAAGTAGTAACCCTTAGTCTCCTTAGGGTACCCCACAAACATACACTTATCAGATCTAGGTTCTAGCTTGCTAGAATCCTGACGTTTGACATAAGCCTCACATCCCTAGATCCTAATAAAAGTGAGATTAGGGCGTCTCCCATTCCATACCTCGTATGGAATCTTTGAGACACTCTTAGATGGAACATTATTCAGTTTTAGAGAAGCTTTTTCAAGTGCATGTCCCCAGAATGAGGGAGGTAGAGTTGCATGACTCATCATAGACCGAACTATGTCCAACAAGGTTCGATTTCTCCTTTCAGATACCCCATTCTACCGAGGTGCTCTAGGAGGAGTGAGTTGGGATAGGATCCCACACTTACTCAGATAGTCAAAGAATTCACTGCTCAGGTGCTCTCCATCACGATCTGATCGAAGATTATTAAAGGATCTACCAAGCTGGTTCTCTACTTTATTTCTGAACTCCTTAAATTTCTCAAAGGATTCAGACTCATGTCTCATCATGTAGACATTACCATATCTACTGAAGTCATCAGTAAATGTGATGAAGTAGTTATACCCTCCTTTGGCTTGTTTATTGAATAGCCCACACACATCACTATGTATGAGATCCAACAAACCTCCTGCCCTCTCACCAGTCTTGGTGAAGGGTGTCTTTGTCATTTTCCCTAATAAACAAGTCTCACATGTATCAAGTTCCTCCAAGGAACTCTAATCTAGCAACCCATTTGCATGGAGTTGTCGAATGCGATTCTTGTTTATATGGGCTAATCGACAATGCCGTAGGAAAGCACCAACTGAACCACTCAGTTTGGTCCTTTTATTATTTATGTTACAAATAGAGCTAACCATGTCCAAGACATGCGGACCATTGCACAAAGTACCCTTCCCATAAAACATGTTTGCAAAAGAAAAAGAACATAAGTTCTCTTTTATTTCAAACCTAAATCCTTTCTTTGCCAAGCAAGGAGTGGATACAATGTTTTGGTAAGGGAAGGTACATAATAGCAATTGTCTAGCTTTAACTGAAGTCCAGAAGGCAGGGAGAAAAACTCCTATAGCAACAGCAGCAACTTGTGCCCTGTTACCTATCCGTAGGTCAATCTCTCTAGGCCTTACCGATCTATCCTTTCTGAGCCTTTGCATATTTGTACTCCACATGCGGTATCCAATACCCATGTCATAGGAGTAGAAAGGTTGACTTCGGTAACATAAATACCTGAGCATGAAGACAAGGCCTTGCCTTTCTTCTCCTCATTCTGAAGTTGCAACATGTCCTTCAACATGTGAGGTGGCCCTCCACATGAATAGCACCTATTATTCCTGATCATATCCATCTTTAATTTCAGTTCCTTGGTCAAGCCTTTCGGCTCAACACACTGAATATCAACTTTAGCAGGATTGAGCTCAACCAATTCATCAAAGAGCTGCCTTAGATTAAAATAATTTCAGAGGCACTATTCGATTCATATCACCCTTTAAATTCAAGTGACATGTTGGTTAGCAACCTCCAAAGTATCAACCTGATGCTTATCATAAGCATCCCTCTCAGCCGCTGAGGCCGAGCATGGAAGTGGCTCAGGAATAAGACGCTCAAGAACATAAAGCTTCCTCTCGAGCTTGAGCACGATTCTCAAGTTCATATACCAATCCAGTAAGTTGGATCCAACCAACTTATCCAGGGTAGATCATAGTGACCAACTGCTATTGTTCATAGCCATTGTTCTACAACAACCAAGAAACAGCAGATTAGTACTACTTCGAGTCATTTAAACTGGACTTGCCTTTTAAATGACCATGGCTCCCACTATTTTTAATCGAATTGACAACCCACAAAGTCAATCGAGAAATCCAAGATTTCCTAGTGAGATGAGATCCTCATTCCACACAGGGCTTTGCGTCCCACGAGGGTGGGATGAGATGCACAAAGTGACCCATGTTTCCTAAGGTGGGCGCGCCGGCCGATTGCTCCAAGCAATTCCCCTTATTGAGACAGTCCAGGCATTTCATGTCCAGCGAGGGCTGGATACAACATGAAACCCTTACCTCTCAACGATGCCTCTAGACTTTCACCATGTGCCCAGCACATGTGAACTTCTAGTCAAGTCCATCCCTAACCGTTATGCCCAGGGCCAACGAGTTTCCTTGCGAAGGCACGCCCAGGTTAAAACTGGACTGGGGAAACCATTGCCACCACGCACTTTCTAAAGATAAGTGGGTGTGTCCCACGAGGGTGGGAAACAGTTAACAACTCCACTGATCGATAGCTTAGTGAGGGCTACGGGTTAGAAGGCTACTAGACTTGATATTTTAATTGAGGGTTTTTGTTTAAGGTCTCATCATCTCAGTTTTATCTTGAAAGTTCCATTAAAGGGGGCGAAACCCTAATAGGCGCATATCAGAGGTTTTGCATTGAGCGGAAGCTAGGGTTTCTAAAGGATCAACAGCATGTCAAATGATCAACTTGTAAATACTTGTATATATCGAAAAGATTCATACCATTGCCCTTGCCTGGATGGCGACTTGGAAGCAGAGAGAACGAAATGGTTCTCCTCCAAAACGTGCGCACACAAGATGAGAGTTGACTACTCCTTGTCGTTCCTTGTGCTAGCAAGGATCTCCAAGTTTCCTGATCGCGTCAAGGGAATTGAGATGACGTCTTTGCTTGGCCAAACTCTCTCCAAGGCGTGAAGACTCTCTACCCGAGAGAGGAGAGGCGACAAGAGGTGAAGAGGCGAGAATAGGGCGTGACCACTTCGAACGTGAGGCGTCCACGCTATTTTGGAAAACATAACTTCCAAAAATAGCAAGCCACTACTTCAACGCAAGATGCGTTTACCCCAATCGCAACTTTCTCCCTTGACTTGAACCATGCGCTCACACTAAGTGAACCGGTTCAATTTCATTTAGTTCAAAGACCAAATTAAACCAAGCATTGGTCTAGATCAAATTAAACCATAAGGCTCAAGATCTAACCATTCATCTCTTGATGCTCTTGATCTCACCGATCTAGCATCAATTCTCTCGATCGAAGCTTACCAATCTCAAGCTCTAATCAATCAAACATGATCAGACCAGATCTCACTTACAATCAGAGTTTAAATCCCTTTAAACTGAACCAAAACAATTCAGTCCACACGATCTGACTTAAGTAAGCCATATCATCAAATTGTGCGACCCTAAGGGTTTCCTTTAAATGTCGGTAACGATAACTTACGTTATCACGATCAGTGAGGGGTATCTAGCAACACATCACTGTCTCCCGATATAAAGGAAAGAGTCTTCCAAGACTACACCCAAACCACAGCACAAGTGTGAACCCAAGTCACTTGACATATGTGTTTCCTTTGCCACTGGATGTTCTTATTGGACAAGCGTGTCAAGCCTGTAATTCCAATATGATGGGAATGATTAGATCAGATGAACATAGTCATCTAGGTATGGCCATACACTTTCTCAATCATCTCATCTAGGGGGCCCCTTCAGAACATCACACTCCAAACAAGGAGACGGCAATCCTATATCTATCACTAGTGCCCTAACATGACTCATGCTCATTATCCAAGATAATCTATAACCATTATGTTTCAAATGATATTGAACTACCTCAAAACAATGCCAATCATCATTTAGAAACACAAGTGATCTCAAGTCAGAGGAAATATGCCACTTGCTCGCATACAAGGATTATTCACATTGTGACAAGCAATTGAATATCCTAATTAGGGTCAGTCCAGTACATCCAATGTACCCATGAGTCTACATCTTATTCCATGCTCGAAGCATCCTATAAGATTAGAACACATATTAGTCTTAATCATATCAAGGCTGTCTCATGTTCACCAAGATATCTCGACTAAGGACAAAACTGCATGTCAGCCAAGCTGAACAGCATTGAGACATTATTCAGAAGTATACATATTGCAGCAGATAATGTAACAAGCTGAATAACAACCATCATTGCCTTTATAAACATAGAGCTTATACATGATACTGATAACAACCCAAGGCCTCAAACATTAGCCTTAAGGGCATACCCCAACAATCTCCCACTTGCACTTAATCTAATGGTTGAGAAATCTCAAACCCATATTATTACAGTGCTTCTCATGCTTCTGCTGCGCCAGAGGCTTTGTAAGCGGGTTAGCTAGATTGTCATCTGTATGAACCTTGCAGATTTTGATCTCGCCACGATCAATGATCTCCCGGATCAAGTGAAACCTTCTCTGTATGTGCTTGGACTTCTGGTGCGACCGTGGTTCCTTTGCTTGTGCTATTGCTCCGTGGTTCCTTTCCTGAACGAACTTACGAATCCACACTGCCTCCTTAGATGCTTCTGAGGCTGCAACATACTCGGTTTCTGTTGTGGAATCAGCAACAATTGATTGTTTGAAACTTTTCCACACCACTGCTCCTCCATTCAAGCTAAAAACATAGCCTGATTGCGATCGGAAATCATCCTGGTCAGATTGGAACGAAGTGTCAGTATATCCTTCAATACTGAGTTCTTCCTGACCTCCATATATCAAGAACATATCTTTGGTCCTCCGAAGATATTTCAAAATGTTCTTGACCGCAATCCAGTGTGCCTTTCCTGGATTACTTTGGAATCGACTGGTCACGCTTAACCCGTAAGCGACGTCTGGGCGAGTACACAACATCGCATACATAATGGACCCAATAGCCGAAGCATAAGGCGTATTGTCCATTTCATCTTTCTCAGACTGTGTTTGTGGACACTGACTCTTTGAAAGATTCAGACCATGTCTGACTGGAAGATATCCTCTTTTAGAATTTTCTAAATGGAATCTCTCCAGGACTTTATCGATGTAAGTACTCTGGCACAGCCCGAGAAGCCTCTTAGATCTATCTCTGTAGATCTTCACACCTAATACATAGGCTGCTTCTCCTAAATCTTTCATCTGGAAACATGTTCTTAACCATGCCTTGACCGCATGTAGTTCAGGAATATCGTTTCCAATGATTAAGATATCATCGACGTAGAGGACTAGGAAAGTAATCATGCTCCCACTAAACCTCTTATATACACACGGGTCATCTTCATTCTTGATAAAACCAAATTCACAGATTGATTCATCAAAACGAATATTCCAGCTTCTTGATGCTTGTTTAAGTCCATAAATGGACTTCTTTAATTTGCATATTTTATGACGATCTGATGGATTAGTGAAACCTTCAGGTTGTGTCATATACACATCCTCCTCTAAGTTTCCATTAAGGAAAGCGGTCTTCACATCCATTTGCCAGATCTCATAATCATAATATGCCGCTATCGCAAGAATAATCCGAATAGACTTGAACATGGCTACAGGAGAGAAAGTTTCTCCATAATCTATCCCGTAGATTTGTTTGAAACCTTTCGCAACTAGCCTGCCTTTATAGGTAACCACGTTACCATCCATGTCTATCTTCTTTTTGAAGATCCACTTACAGCCTATAGGGATTACTCCCGGAGGTGGATCAACCAAATCCCAAACTTGGTTATCTGACATGGAGTCCATCTCGGCTCGCATAGCTTCAAGCCATCTCGCTGATTCCGGTCCACTGACCGCATCCGCATAAGTGAGGGGTTCATCATCAATGATATAGACTCCGTCATAGCGCTCAGGCTGTCGACGGATACTTCCCGATCTTCACGGTTCCCGTGATATCTGAGCCTCAAGTTGTTCAGTAACCTGATCTACTGGCTCAGGCTCATCCAACTGTGCTTGACTACTTTGTCCTTCTTTTGGATTCTCATCCAGCTTTATTTCTCTCCCACTGGCCTCTTGAAGAAGAAATTCCTTCTCAAGAAAAATAGCCGTCCGAGCAACAAATACTTTGTTCTCTTTGGGATCGTAGAAATAATAACCCTTAGTTTCCTTAGGGTAACCGACAAAGATACATTTCTCAGATCTGCTCTCTAGTTTCCCAGAGGCGAGCTTTTTGACATAAGCCTCGCAACCCCAGATCTTAATAAATGTCAAGCTCGGCTGTTTCCCATACCATAACTCATATGGAGTCTTTGAAACTACCTTGGATGGCACTCGGTTTAGTAACTTTGCAGCTGTTTCCAGTGCAAATCCCCAAAAGGAGTAAGGTAGAGTAGCCTGACTCATCATAGAACGAACCATATCCAGTAAGGTTCTATTTCTCCTCTCGGACACACCATTCCATTGCGGTGTTCCTGGCGGAGTGAGCTGTGAGATAATCCCACACTCCTTCAGATAGTCAGTAAACTCATGACTCAAGTATTCTCCACCTCGATCTGAACGAAGTGCCTTGATATTTCGGCCTAGCTAATTTTGTACTTCATTCTTGAACTCTTTGAACTTGTCAAAAGATTCACTCTTATGTCTCATTAGATAGACATAACCATACCTACTGAAATCATCAGTAAAGGTAATGAAGTATGAATAGCCACCTCTGGCATGTTTACTAAATGGCCCACACACATCACTGTGAATGAGATCAAGTAAACCTGAAACCCTTTGACCTTTATTAGAAAAAGGAGACTTCGTCATTTTACCCATTAAACAAGCTTTGCATGTATCAAGCTCCTCATAGGAGAATGATCCCAGCAGTCCATGGTCATGCAACCGCTTAATGCGCTTCTTGTTAATATGGCCTAAACGACTATGCCATAACAAGGTGCTGTCATCAGCATACTTGGCTTTCATAATATCAATCTTCTGTATAGAACATTCCATGTCCAACATGAATAACCCATTGTTAATTGACCCGGTAGCATAAACAATATTATCAAAAGAAATATAACACTTTGAAATTTTGCATTCAAAGGAAAACCCTTTCCTGACAAGAGCAGGAATAGAGATAATATTCTTAGTTATGCTCGGTACAAAATAACAATTGTCCAGTTCTAATACAAAACCAGATGGTAAAGAGATGTGATATTCTCCTACAGCAACAGCAGCAACCCGTGCCCCGTTTCCTACTCGTAGGTCCACCTCATGCTGTCCCACCTGTCTTCTTCTCTTGAGTTCCTGTACATTTGAACAAATGTGAACTCCACATGCAGTGTCCAACACCCATGATATAGAAGAAGAAACCATGACCTCAGTCACGAAAATACCTGAGCCAAAAGTGAAAAGATTGCTTCCCTTCTTGTCTCCTTGGAGCGCTTTACAGTCCTTTTTCAAGTGACCCAACTGGCCACAGTGGAAACATCTGTATTCCTTTGACCGCTTAATCTTTTGCTTTAGAGCCTTGTTGTAGCTCTTGATAGGGGCTTTGCCCTTCTTCCCCTTCTTCTTGTTCCTAGAAGGAACCATTAAGACAGAGGATGAAGGCTTTCCCTTCTCAAGAGTCTGCTCTGTAGTACTGAGCATGTTCAGTAACTCCGCCGGGGTACAGTCGATCTTGTTCATATTAATAATGAATGGATCGAAAGAGGCCGGGAGAGACTGTAGGATGATGTCTACAACAAGCTCCTGATTGATGGTGTGTCCCAGTTTCTCTAGAGCTTCTTTGTACCCAATCATCTTGAGCACGTGAGCTCCCACTGGACTCCCTTCAGTCAGTTTGCTCTGAAAGAAAAGTTTCGTCAAGTTATAGCGTTCAGTCCTTGCCTGTGCAGCATACAGCATCTTGAGGTTTGCTATAATTTCTATAGCAGATAAATCCTCATGCTGACGCTGCAGCTGTGGCGTCATAGACGCTAGCATAAGGCAAGCGACATCAATGCTATCATTGACATGCTTCTCATAAGCTTCCCGAACCGCCCTTGCGGCGTTCGCAGCGGGTTGAGGTGGTATAGCCGTCTCGAGGACATACAGCTTCCTCTCAGCCTTAAGAACAATCTTAAGGTGTCCGTACCAGTCTGAGAAGTTTGGCCCAGCAAACTTCTCCCTTTCCAGTAGGGATCGCACATTGAAATTTGTGGTGTTCGTTGCTGCAGGAATCTACAACAATGCAAGAACAGCAAGGTCAGTATCAATGTTAGAATCAATTCAGGACTTAAGAATGATTCTTTTCTCACTATTTTATCTGGCTGAAAAATCCAGCAAAACAGCCCGAAAGAGTAAAACTCTTTTAGTGAGATGGGATCCAGATTTCATACTTGGTCTCCGCGTCCCGCTCAGGCGAGATAAGATGCACAGAGAGTACAAGCACTAATCTCTGGTAGGCAATCCCTGCCAATCGCCAACCCGTGCGATTCCCCTTCATCTGGGCAATCCAGCAGACTGTGCCAACTGAGTTGGTATAACACAGTCTCTGATTCCACAGATGGCTGCCTCCATATAGCTACCATATGCTCAATATGTAGCCTACATGGTCAAGCTGACCCGACCTACTCCCTGGACCACCACGTGCTATGCTGAGCAACGAGAAGCGATAAATCCCTTCTCTGTAACACGCAGGTGTAATCACACACCGTCTGAAGATAGATGGGCGTGCCCACTGAGTGGGTACAACACGGCCCCAACGATAGTCAGAACAGTGAGGTTTCGCGTCAGAAGGCTTACGTGCTTGATATTTAACGTTGGATTTTAACGGTCCTTTTATCTTCTTACTATCAGGCAAATCCTATGGTGATAGCAGAAGAATAGATCATGCAGTTACTAAATTACTTAAACAGTAAATTAAAAGCATGATGATCTTATGTGGTAAAAGCCCATTAAGCCTAAGTAAGACCTTAATTTACTTAAGTCTTCACTTGAGCTCTTCATGGGTCTTTAGCATTTCATCTGGCCCAACCCGGGCCCAAGCGCCCACTACAGCTCAGATGCGCCCACTAGGTAAAATGCGCCTGTCCTAGAGTCGAACCCTAGACCTCCCAGTGGTGAAGCCACTTGCTGCATGCGCCTCTGCCATGTGTGCTCTGTGCTCATGTCTGATTAAATTACAATTTAATCTATCTAGACATGATTGACACGCAGGTCAATTACACTTTATAAATTAATTAAAAATGTGATGCGCAGATCACAATAAATAATTTACAATATCAATCCAGGCACGCAGGCCCCAGCACAGCACACATTAAATTTGGGCAGCCCACATAAGATGAAATAAACACTCATCATGTTATACAAACATCAAGTGATCAATCAAGAAAATAAAATTTTCGAAAATCCCATTGGCTTCATTTTATTTCCTTATGTGCCCTACTACCTTACAACGGTCCATTAATAGGGATCCACTCATCAGACCTAGTCAGACCCCCTGCCCTTGCATGCACCAAGTCATAACCGACTTGAGTCGACCTCATGGTCAACAATGCATGCGTTAAGGGCTGAACGTCCCTCATGAGTTCTGGCAAGCGGGTGTGACCCCGGGCCTTAATCATGAGCGTTCACTGGTTGTCTCAATCAGACATCGCTACACGCCTTTCTGCAGTCGACCTATAGCCACCTGATGCTTGCGCATAGGTGCCATCTGGTCGACCCATCTAGGCTGTCAGATGGTCTGATCAGACTGTTGGGTCTAGACTGGACGATGACTTCAACCCTAATAACCCGTCTAAGATTTTAAAGCAGGCGCTTAGATCTAATGCGGGGCGCGCAAGTAATTACGTTTTGAGAAAAAACTACAACAAGCGCCAACATAGATACATGCGCCAACATACATCTATTTTCGAAAATAAGCATGTAGTTTCGCATGAAGATAACCATTAGATCTATTCATACAAACATAAATCACACATGTCAAGCAATCATATGAACATACCAGAACCTATCGCTCTGATACCAATTGAAAGTTCCATTAAAGGGGGCGAAACCCTAATAGGCGCATATCAGAGGTTTTGCATTGAGCGGAAGCTAGGGTTTCTAAAGGATCAACAGCATGTCAAATGATCAACTTGTAAATACTTGTATAGATCGAAAAGATTCATACCATTGCCCTTGCCTGGATGGCAACTTGGAAGCAGAGAGAACGAAATGGTTCTCCTCCAAAACGTGCGCACACAAGATGAGAGTTGACTACTCCTTGTCGTTCCTTGTGCTAGCAAGGATCTCCAAGTTTCCTGATCACGTCAAGGGAATTGAGATGACGTCTTTGCTTGGCCAAACTCTCTCCAAGGCGTGAAGACTCTCTACCCGAGAGAGGAGAGGCGACAAGAGGTGAAGAGGCAAGAATAGGGCGTGACCACTTCGAACGTGAGGCGTCCACGCTATTTTGGAAAACATAACTTCCAAAAATAGCAAGCCACTACTTCAACGCAAGATGCGTTTACCCCAATCGCAACTTTCTCCCTTGACTTGAACCATGCGCTCACACTAAGTGAACCGGTTCAATTTCATTTAGTTCAAAGACCAAATTAAACCAACCATTGGTCTAGATCAAATTAAACCAAAAGGCTCAAGATCTAACCATTCATCTCTTGATGCTCTTGATCTCACCGATCTAGCATCAATTCTCTCGATCGAAGCTTACCAATCTCAAGCTCTAATCAATCAAACATGATCAGACCAGATCTCACTTACAATCAGAGTTTAAATCCCTTTAAACTGAACCAAAACAATTCAGTCCACACGATCTGACTTAAGTAAGCCATATCATCAAATTGTGCGACCCTAAGGGTTTCCTTTAAATGTCGGTAACGATAACTTACGTTATCACGATCAGTGAGGGGTATCTAGCAACACATCATTGTCTCCCGATATAAAGGAAAGAGTCTTCCAAGACTACACCCAAACCACAGCACAAGTGTGAACCCAAGTCACTTGACATATGTGTTTCCTTTGCCACTGGATATTCTTATTGGACAAGCGTGTCAAGCCTGTAATTCCAATATGATGAGAATGATTAGATCAGATGAACATAGTCATCTGGGTATGGCCATACACTTTCTCAATCATCTCATCCCGGGGGCCCCTTCAGAACATCACACTCCAAACAAGGAGACGGCAATCCTATATCTATCACTAGTGCCCTAACATGACTCATGCTCATTATCCAAGATAATCTATAACCATTATGTTTCAAATGATATTGAACTACCTCAAAACAATGCCAATCATCATTTAGAAACACAAGTGATCTCAAGTCAGAGGAAATATGCCACTTGCTCGCATACAAGGATTATTCACATTGTGACAAGCAATTGAATATCCTAATTAGGGTCAGTCCAGTACATCCAATGTACCCATGAGTCTACATCTTATTCCATGCTCGAAGCATCCTATAAGATTAGAACACATATTAGTCTCAATCATATCAAGGCTGTCTCATGTTCACCAAGATATCTCGACTAAGGACAAAACTGCATGTCAGCCAAGCTGAACAGCATTGAGACATTATTCAGAAGTATACATATTGCAGCAGATAATGTAACAACCTGAATAACAACCATCATTGCCTTTATAAACATAGAGCTTATACATGATACTGATAACAACCCAAGGCCTCAAACATTAGCCTTAAGGGCATACCCCAACATATCTTATGTCTATCATTACAGGCATGCAATCCTATGGTGATAACATAACGATAAAACATCACAGGCATGCTTTAGCTTTTGTAAAGAAAGCAATAAAAGGATGATGTGATCGTAGCCCATTCAAGACATTGAACCAATACATGCCAAAAAGGGGTTCAACTCTTGACCTAGGATTCAAGCCCCAAGATTAGACCTAGCCTAGCTGACCTCTAGCTCTATCTTCAAGGTTGGCTCCAAGGTCATTCTCCCATGGTTTAGCTCTCAAACCCTAGGGGTACACCCACAAGGTTCGTCCAATGCCATGGTCTTCCTCCAAGGAAGGTGCGTCATTTAGCAAGCCACAAGAGGGATAGCACACAAGCACAAGGCTCGGCCAAACCCTAACTTGCGCCCCCATGCAAGGATGTGCCACCTTTGAAGCTTGTTGCGCCATCATGCAAGGATGCGCAACCAAGCAAGCATGCACCTTGCTCCAAGTAGATGCGCCATCCTAATCTTCTTCTTAGCTAAAAGCAAAAAGAAAAGCGGCACGCAGGCCTCACAAGGATACATCACAGGCATGTTAAGGGGCTTGATATATGACCACAACATTATTCATAATCAAGTACTTACTCATGCAATTCTATATGCTCATGAAAAATATAAAATTTGAAATTTTACTTTTTCATAAAACATGTCTCTCTTTCTTCCATTCATATCACAAATCTTTGATTCTAAGTTTCTCTCAGGAGTCTACAAGAGGCATACCGGTTGCCCTCCTTGCAATCCCTAACTTGCTAGGATAAGGGCAATCACCCAGTCCATGCCCTATTCCAACAAGTCTCTCAAGATAGGTCTATCCTATTATGAGAGGAGAAATTTTCTCTTCCACGTATGGGTCTATCCCATCACATGAAGAGAGCAAAGAACCACAAGAAGTTAATTAGAAGTAAGAAACAAGAGACCTACAATTTTTCTACTTAAAGAAAAATCATGCGCCAACATCTATGCAATATGCGAAAATGTAGATATGGCATGTGAGCATGAAAAGCATGAAAGAACATCGTTCGAGGCTCGCAAGTCCCTCTGATACCACTGTTGGGAAACCCCGGGCACATTTTACAATTTTCAGAGCCATGGACATACATTTTACGCAGCAGAAGAATGTCCCCGAAACAGGCCAGTCCCAAAAACCCAGTGAAGATCTCTTGCGAGGGGTTCGACACGATGTGATAGTAAGTACCTTTAAGCAATTAGAAGCCGATGTCGATGAAGGCGCCCAAGTGTTCGCCCTCTGCAGTCTCGCACACACGGATTTTTCAAGTTTTCTTCTTCCTCGCCCGGTGCTAGCCTCGGGAAGAAGATCCATGCCTTAGGAGAGTCCTCCAAGCAACTTGCGCCACCACCAAGATGTGATGCGCCAAGGAGATGGAAGGAGAAGAGAACGCCGCAAGCCTTCTTGTTCCTTTGCGCCAAGGAAAGGAAGAGGAGAAGCATGCTTGCGCCCTTGATGGAAGAAGAAGAGCTCTAAGCTCTCCAAGCCGTCGCCCTCTAATGCTTCACGCCTCCAAGGAATTAGCATCATCAAGAGAGGGGGCGGCTAGGGCTTATTTATAGGAGCAAGAGGCGGTTAGGGGAGAATGGCAAGTGTTGACAATTAAGGCATGATTCTAGGAGATTATCCAATCAAATATATTGATTAAATCTCCACTCCCATATGCGCCTAAGACTTGCCAAAGCAAGCATCAGCCATATGCGCCCATATCATGCCATATGAGGCATTAATCCCATCCATGCGCCTAGACCTAGTCAAGGCAATATGATGGATTGCCTAATGTGGCTTGGGCGCAAGTCCTAATCCAATTAGGACTCTAATTATGTTAATAAACAGCCCACAATTATCAAACACAATCCAATCAATTATCTTGTGTGATTTAATCAAATCCAATTTGATTTAATCACCTAGGATATACCAAACAAGGCATAGGCGCAAATTCTAGTCCAACTAGAATCCCATATGCGCCTATCCCATTAATTCATCCCCATTATACCCTTCAAGCCTCTTAGCCCTTCAATACAACTTATTAGCAAGCCCAACTAAGCAATGGGCCAAGCCCAAAGTCCATTATGCATGTTAACCAAGCTATTGGATCCAATCCAATTTAACCCATGGTTAAATGAGGCTAACCATGGTTAATTTGATCGATATGCCAAAAACGAAAGTTGGCCCCAATAAGTTTCTTCCATCTCATCAGGCCCATTGGCGCTGATGAAATCTCCCAAATAGATCAGAGTTATCCAATAACTCGATCTAAAGGCTACCCGATCAATATGAAAACTCGAGTATCAAGGTGTGCGACCCTGTAGGTTCCTCTAACGCTGGCAGTGCTGACCAAAGGTCATCACAAGCAGTGAGTGGCACCTAGCAGTGCATCGCTGCTACCCAGGTTATTGGAATGGATATCGACATCGACATCCCCATCATCGCAACTAGGTACAGATGCATTACAGTCTCTTTGCCGTACTGATATCCGATTGGACAAGTGTGTCACCACTTGTTTTCATCCAATCACATGGCTATGACTAAAATAGGTTCTCACCTGGGTATGGCCATACACTCTCAGTCATAGACCATAAGGGAGCTCCATGGATATCATACTTCCCTAAGGAAGGGGCAAATCCTATGTCTGTCCATTGACCTTCTCATATGGGTCGTGACATGCTCAATGACAACCGTTATGACCTCCCAACTACGGCAAGGTGTTAGGTTGCATCAAAGCAAGTCCCTAACCATATAGAATGGTCAATGACCTCAAGTCAAGGGATCAATGCATATCCTGTCACTTGTGAGGATAACTCATGACACCAAGTCATAGCCTCACAGCGGGTCTATCCAGTATATCCTCCAATGATACACCCATGTGTCTGCGTTAGCACCACGTGCCTAACCAGCCCACATACCAGTCTCTCAAGTACCAGAGTTGTCCCATATCCACTCAGGTACATCGACTGGGGACTATAGTTCGAGCACAGATCCAATCTGTCTCCAGGGACATTATCATGTAAATACACAATCGCAGGTGTAGACAAACAATGATAACGACAATGCCAGAAAGATATATATTAATATCAGAGTCAAGTAGTACAAAGATGGACCAAAACTAGGTCCTAGGGCATATACACCAACACTCGTGTCCACCAAGGCCTCGGCCACTATTGTGGCCTCTCTGCACTCCTACGGTGTATGCCGTAGAACTTCTGCCTTAGCCCATGGCTGAAGATGTCGAATGAAGGTATGCCTCCTATCCGCCTCCAACATATCTGAAATATGCAACATCAATGTTGAATAGGCTCAAACATACTCTTAGATCAGGCCTTTATGTCAAAACCGATCTATTGCATCTCGTGTGACGGAGTCATCGACGCCTATGAGGAAGGCCCATTCCCTCCAGAAGACAGTTGGAAAGACTCCCTAGAACTTGAGGAGGACACCCAACAAATTTCAGCTCAAAAAGCCCTCTGCCACCCTGAACACGGCCAGGCCATGTTGATAGACACGGCCGTGACGAGCAACATGGTCATTCCTCTAGCCGTTCCCGGTGCCGGAGGTTTCAGTCTATCCGAACACGGTGTTGGGAAACCCTGGGGACATTTTACAATTTTCAGAGTTATGGACATACATTTTTCGCAGCGGAAGAATGTCCCCGAAACAGGCCAGTCCCAAAAACCCAGTGAAGATCACAAGCAAGGGAGTCGACACGATGAGTTAGGAAATACCTTAAGAGCAATGTAGAGCGATGTCGATGAAGGCGCCCAAGTGTTCGCCCTCTGCAGTCTCGCACACACGGATCTCTTGAGTTCTCTTCTTCCACGCCCGGTGCTAGCCTCGGGAAGAAGATCCAAGCCCTAGGGATATACTCTACTTCACTTGCGCCACCAAGAGAGATGATGCGCCAAGAGAAGAAAGAAAACCACCCAAGCCGCCAAGCCCTAGATCTCCTTGCGCCAAGAGGAAAGGAGGAAGAGGCTTGCGGTTATGGAAGATGCGCCCTTTGTTCCAAGCACTCGCCCCTCTCCTTGTGTTCACGCCTTCAAGGAATTAATTACACACAAGAGGGGGCGACTAGGGTCATATTTATAGGGCAAGAGGCGGTTAGGGTAATGGCTAGGATCATGACAAGTGTAGGGCTAGGATGAGGAGGTTTGAGATAAGGAAAGTCTCCAAGACATTTCCATAATTCTCATTCAACCTTACCTTTTGTTCCCACGCCTTTCCTTGTGCGCCAAGGCCTTGCCTTGCGCCTCAAGCAATGCCATAGAGGCATGCATTCCATCCTAGGAAGAGAGGGGGAGGCGCCCTTTACTTCCATAATGAAGCAAAGGCGCCAACATGACCCCATTATGCCCCTAGGCGCCTAATGGTTCATGCTTCTCCCCATTATACCCTTTTAGCCTCTTATCTCTTCATGAGAACTTGTTATTGGGCCTCATTGGATAATGAGCTAGCCTAAACATCATTGCATAGGTTGATTAAGCACTTGGATCCAATCCAATGCAACCCTAATCCAAATGTGACCAACCATGGTCAAATACGGGTCAACCTGCCATAAATGAAGTTTGGCTCCAATAACATTCTTCCATCTCATCAGGCCCATTGGCGCTGATGAAATCTCCCAATTAGATCCGAGTTATCCAATAACTCGATCATAAGGCTTCCCGATCAATACGAGAACTCAAGTATCAAGGTGTGCGACCCTATAGGTTCCTCTGACGCTGGTAGTGCTGACCAGAGGTCATCACAAGCAGTGAGTGGCACCTAGCAGTGCATCGCTACTACCCAGGTCATTGGAATGGATATCGACATCGACATCCCCATCATCGCAACTAGGTACAGATGCATTATAGTCTCTTTGCCGTACTGATATCCGATTGGACAAGTGTGTCACCACTTGTTTTCATCTAATCACATGGCTATGACTAAAACAGGTTCTCACCTGGGTATGGCCTTACATTCTCAATCATAGAACCATAAAGGAGCTCCATGGATATCATACTTCCTTAGGGAAGGGGCAAATCCTATGTCTGTCCATTGATCTTCTCATATGGGTCGTGACATGCTCAATAACAACCGTTATGACCTCCCAGCTACGGCAAGGTGTTAGGTTGTATCAAAGCAAGTCCCTAACCATATAGAATGATTAATGACCTCAAGTCAAGGGATCAATGCATCTCCTGTCACTTATGAGGATAACTCATGACACCAAGTCATAGCCTCATAGCGGGTCTATCCAGTATATCCCCAATGATATACCCATGTGTCTGCATTAGCACCACGTGCCTAACGAGCCCACATACCAGTCTCACAAGTACCATAGCTGTGCCATATCCACTAAGGTACATCGACTGGGGATTATAATTCGAGCACAGATCTAATCTGTCTCTAGGGACATTATCATGTAAGTACACAATCGCAGGTGTAGTCAAACAATGATAACGACAATGCCAGAATGATATATAAATATCAGTGTCAAGTAGTACATAAGTTGACCAAAACTAGGTCCTAGGGCATATACACCAACACACGGCTAGCCCGTGTCCACCGACATGACTGTGACACGGTCAAACCAGCACGTGAACGCGGATACGGCCGACTTCACAGGCGTTCCTCTAGCCATGACGAGCTCGATAGATCCCCAGCCCAAAATTACGGGCCGTAATATGCATTACGGCCCCACCGTAATTCCAAAGCAACCTTCTGTGTATTTCTAGCATGAAAATATGGCCCGTGGAAAAGATTATGGCACTGCCATAAAATCAGGCCAACCTTCTGTGGATTTCCAGCATGAAAATACGGCCCGTGGAAAAGATTACGGCACCGCCGTAAAATCAGGCCAACCTTCTGTGGATTTTTGGCCAAAAAATACGGTCCGTGGAAGCGATTATGACACCGCCGTAAAAGCTACTTGACAACGACACGGCACACTCGAGTTCACAGACACGGCCGTGACAAGCCCGGCGGATGCTGGACCTCCCGATCACGCCTGTGACGGCAAGCACGGCCAAGCCGTGTTTAGCCCTAGAAAACACACGAAGGCCAATTTTCATCCAGTTTGATGCTCGCAACGATCCTCGCATCCCCCGGACCATTTTGTGGGCATCTCGAGCCCAGTATCAGCCACGACGTGCCACATCCGCTCCATCCACGTGACTTCACCAGTGTCAATGCCACCCCTCCACCCTCTCAACTTGGCAAACACCGTAAGCCGGCCACTCCAGGACTTGACCACCGATAGATACAACAATCGGGTCCTCAACTCGGCCCAGGAGACAGCCAACAATGTGCAAAATCAGCCCACCATCAGCAAGTTTTGTTGCTTCGTAGTAGCTTGTTCCGAGATGGTGTAGCGGACAATGGCCTAGTCAACGGCCCAACAAGGAGGCCCATGCGCCAGCCATGTGTGTTATCCCTTGTCTTTTTATTCCCTAGTTAGTTATCTCTTTTCGGATTGTTAGAGGGCATCTTGGACCCCCTTAAGTTGTTAGGGGTTGTTGGTTTCAACAAACCCCATGTGAGTAGTTTGTGTCTCACCCCTCCCTCTTGTTCTATAAAAGAGGGCTGAGGGACTACTAGTTTTTTAGTTCTTGGTAGTAGCTCCTTCCCCCACGCGAAGGTTTAGGCCACTTCAAAACTCCGAGGAGCTTGCCTAGGGCCTCTTCACCACCTCTTGTAATCACTTCAGTTTTCAATCAAAACACCCGGAGAACCTTCCAAGGCTCCGGGTCCTTTTCAAGGCAATCCTTGCGATCATTGTCAGCATTGTGTCTTGGACTCGCAGGGTTCTGCCTCCGCAGCCCTGTCTAGGCCCTGCGCGCACATGCTTGCTTCAAGAAATTGGCTCTACTAGTCAGGTCAGTAGTTTCCTTCATAGAATCATGTTCGTTGTTTCCTCGGCTCATTGGTATTTCTCAAGTCGCGTCCCCGCGGCATGGGTTTTCATCGGTTTTCTTGAGTTTTCATCGCCCCGCATGTTTTTACTTCCCTCATCTCCAGCCCCTCTCACGTCTTCGGCATCATGGTTTTCCCCACCGTAGAGTACTAAATTAAGGACCAACTCACACATAACATCCGTTGCGTCAATTTTGGTATCAAAGGGAGGTTGGAGATAACTCTTGTCTAGCTCCGCCAATCTCTTGCATCATATCATTCGGCTTCTTCGGTTTTCTCTTCCGCATTACATACTCATACATTTTCTATCACCATGACTACTAGATCTGGAACCTCTTACCAAAACCCCCCTACCCAAGTGCCCACTACGACCGATGAGAGTACTCCGCCTTGGGCGGAGGAGGCCCCTCCCCCATAGCGTTTAGTCCAGTGCAGTCGTGAGGATGATGAGGTCCGTCGTCTCACGCGCATCGATCCCCCTATCTTTAAGGGTAGCCTAGATCCCAACGATTTCCTTGACTGGGTTTCAGCCATGGAAAACTACTTCGAGTGGAGCGCTATGTCTGCTCACCTTAAGGTCAGTTATGTTCGCCTCCTGCTGACCGGCCCTGCCCGGTTGTATTGGACGAATGTCTAGCACCACCTAGTTGACCTGCGTCTTCCCCCGATCACTCGGTGGGAGGAGATGTGCTATCGCCTTAAGGAGAAGTACGTACCGCCCACTTACCGTCAACGCCTCCTCGATTCCTATTGCGCTATCTCGCAGGGATCTGACTCCATCGATGCGTACCACACTCATTTCGATGAACTCGGAATCCGTTGCAATCTTAGGGAGGATCCCGCGTTCACGTTGTCTAGGTTTAAGCGCGGACTCCGTGAGGACATCAGACGCGCCCTTCCGACCTATGGGTTAGATTCGATTATCCTCGTTCTACACCATGCTCGTGAGATCGAGCAAGATTTGCATTTGCAGCACCGTAACGGCGAACTTGCTCCCCAGCGTCGTCTGGTCCATGCCCCCCCCCCCCCCCGCACAAGCCCTGACCCCCTGCCATGAGGCTCCTCCGTGTCCCTAGCACGCAGGTCCCCGACGACCTCCGCGTGATGCTCCGTGAGACACACCTGCGCCCCATCTCACCTAGGACGATAAGGGTAAGGCGCCCATCGCTACGATACCCCCCGGACCTTGTCGTCACTATAGTTAGACTGGTCACTTCAAACGGGAATGCCCCACACTTCGTAACCATTCCTTGCATATCGCGGCCGCTCCGCGCGACACCCAATTCGTTACCCCTCTTGGGCCACCCTCTGAAAGTCCCTAAAAGGGGAGCGAAACCCTAATATGCGCAGATTAAAAGTTTTTGCATAGCGGAAGCTAGGGTTTCTAAGATTGCATGGATGAATATATGATCAACTTTAATAACATGTATAGATCGAGAAGGGATCATACCATAGCCATTGCTTGGATAGTGCCATGGAAGCTAGAGGGCAATGTGGCTCTCCTCCAAAGGTGCCGCACACAAGATGAGAAATGGCTTTCTCCTTGTCGTTCCTTGTGCTAGCAAGGATCTCCAAGTCTCCTGATCCCTTGAAGGGAAGATGAGATGATCTCTTGGCTATGCCGAATCCTCCTTGAGCGTCAAAACTCACCACACGAGAGGAGAGAGGCGACAAGAGGAAGTTGCGAGCGAGAATAGAGCAATGCTCTCGAACGTGAGGCGTGCACACTATTTTGGAAAGCATGACTTCCAAAAATAGTAAACCCTCAATGTGTTCAAGCTTTCACGCCAAGTGAACAAGTCGCAACATTCTCCTCTTTGAACCAAGCGTTCACTTGATGAACCGGTTCAATCTCATTTGGTTTAAAGACCAAATCAAACCAAGCATTGGTCTAGATCATATTAAACCATAAGGCTCAAGATCTAACCATTCATCTCTTGATGCTCTTGATCTCATCGATCTAGCATAAATTCTCTCGATCGAAGCTTACCGATCTCAAGCCCTAATCAATCAAACATGATCAGACCAGATCTCACTTACAATCAGAGTTTAAATCCCATTAAACTGAACCAAAACAATTCAGTCCACACGATCTGACATAAGTAAGCCATATCATCAAATTGTGCGACCCTAAGGGTTTCCTTTAAATGTCGGTAACGATAACTTACGTTATCACGAACAGAGAGGGGTATCTAGCAACACATCACTGTCTCCCGATATAAAGGAAAGAGTCTTCCAAGACTACACCCAAACCACAGCACAAGTGTGAACCCAAGTCACTTGACATATGTGTTTCCTTTGCCACTGGATGTTCTCATTGGACAAGCGTGTCAAGCCTGTAATTCCAATATGATGAGAATGGTTAGATCAGATGAACATAGTCATCTGGGTATGGCCATACACTTTCTCAACCATCTCATCCAGGGGGCCCCTTCAGAACATCACACTCCAAACAAGGAGACGGCAATCCTATATCTATCACTAGTGCCCTAACATGACTCATGCTCATTATCCAAGATAGTCTATAACCATTATGTTTCAAATGATATTGAACTACCTCAAAACAATGCCAATCATCATTTAGAAACAGAAGTGATCTCAAGTCAGAGGAAATATGCCACTTGTTTGCATACAAGGATTATTCACATTGTGACAAGCAATCGAATATCCTAAGTAGGGTCTGTCCAGTACATCCAATGTACCCATGAGTCTACATCTTATTCCATGCTCGAAGCATCCTATAAGATTAGAACACATATTAGTCTCAATCATATCAAGGCTGTCTCATGTTCACCAAGATATTTCGACTAAGGACAATACTGCATGTCAGCCAAGCTGAACAGCATTGAGACATTATTCAGAAGTATACATATGGCAGCAGATAATGCAACAACCTGAATAACAACCATTGCCTTTATAAACATTAAGTTTATACATGATACTGATATAATCCCAAGGCCTCAAACATTAGCCTTAAGTGATGGAACCCTTTCAGGAGGGGAGCGCAAAACCTATTGTGAGAAGAACCCCTTTCATGAGGGGGGCGCAAGTCATATGTTTCTTTCTCATAGCAGCGGAATTAGGGTTTCCACATAAGATCGCATTCTATACTTTCATATAATCAACTTGAATAACAAGTGAGAGATTCATTACCATGGCCATGGGAAGGTGCGGCTTGGAAGAAGAAAGATCGAAGGGATCTTCTCCAAAGAAATCACACACAAGGGATGAAAGCTTCCTCCTTGCGCAACTCTTGTGCTAGCAAGATTGCCAAGCTTTTCCAACCGTGTGTAGGAGATTAGATGAAAAGGGCTTCCTTCTTTTCGAGAGCTCTTCTTCCTTGGCGCAAGAACGATGCCTTCCTCACGAGCAAGCCGTTCAAAAACCACGTCCAAGAAGCAAAACCGAAAAGCATTAGAGAGACATCAAGCCATGAACGCATATGCGTTATGCTTTTGGAACTTTCCAAAATTGGCAACGATTAAGAGTTGGCGTTCATGTTTCCATGAACCAAACGCAACCTCTTCTCCCTCTTGAACCAAGCGCTCAACCCATGAGCCGGTTCAAAATCCTTGGTTCAATAGCGAAACCAAATCAGCCCATAAATTAAGTCTAGATCAAATTAGACCCCAAGGTCCTAGATCTGACCATTCATCATCTGACGCTTCTGATCGCATCGATCTAGCATCATCTCTCTCGATCGAAGCTTACCGATCTAAAGCTCTAATCAATCAAACATGATCAGACCAGATCTCACTTACAATCAGAGATTAAATCTCTTTAAACTGAACCAAAACAATTCAGTCCACACGATCTGACTTAAGGAAGCCATATCACCAAATTGTGCGACCCTGAGGGTTTCCTTTAAATGTCGGTAACGATAACTTACGTTATCACGATCAGTGAGGGGTATCTAGCAACACATCACTGTCTCCCGATATAAAGGAAAGAGTCTTCCAAGACTACTCCCAAACCATAGCACAAGTGTGACTCAATTCACAAGGCATACATGTGTCCTTTGCCACTGGATGTTCTTATTGGACAAGCGGGTCAAGCTTGTAACTCCAATACGATGAGCATGATTAGATCAGATGCACATAGTCATCTGGGTATGGCCATACACTATCTCAATCATCTCATATAGGGGGGCCCTTAGAACACTACACTCCTTAAACAAGGAGACGGCAATCCTATGTCTATCACTAGTGCCCTAACCTGATTCAAGCTCACCATCCAAGATAGTCTATAATCATTATGTTTCAAATGATATTGAACTACCTCAAGACAATGACAATCATCATTCAGAAACACAAGTGATCTCAAGTCAGAGGACATGTGCCACTTGCTGCTTACAAGGATCATTCACATTGTGACAAGCAATGGAATATCCCAGTAGGGTCTGTCCAGTACATCCAATGTACCCATGAGTCTACGTCTTATTCCATGCTCGAAGCATCCTATAAGATTAGCACTCATATTAGTCTCAATCATATCAAGGCTGTCTCATGTTCACCAAGATATCTCGACTAAGGACATATAGCCTGTCAGCCTAGCTGAACAGCTTTGAGACAGTATTCAGAAGTACACTTATTACAGCAGACAAGGTAACAACCTGAATAATAACCATGCCTTTATAAACTTAAGAGTTTATTACATGATACTAATACAATCCCAAGGCCTCAAACATTAGCCTTAAGGGCATACCCCAACAATCTCCCACTTGCACTTAATCTAATGGTTGAGAAATCTCAAACCCATATTATTACAGTGCTTCACATGCTTCTGCTGCGCCAGAGGCTTGGTAAGTGGGTCTGCCAGATTGTCATCTGTATGAACCTTGCATATTTTGATCTCGCCTCGATCAATGATCTCCCGGATCAAGTGAAACCGTCTCTGTATGTGCTTGGACTTCTGGTGCGACCGCGGTTCCTTTGCTTGTGCGATGGCTCCAGTGTTATCACAGAAGATAACCAAAGGATCTGCACTCGAAGGAACGACACCAAGTTCTCTCACGAACTTACGAATCCACACTGCCTCCTTAGATGCTTCCGAGGCTGCAACATACTCGGCTTCTGTTGTGGAATCAGCAACAGTTGACTGTTTGAAACTCTTCCACACCACTGCTCCACCATTCAAGCTAAAAACATAGCCTGATTGCGATCGGAAATCATCCTGGTCCGACTGGAACGAAGCGTCAGTATATCCCTCTATACTGAGTTCTTCCTGACCACCATATATCAAGAACATATCTTTGGTCCTCCGCAGATATTTTAAAATGTTCTTGACCGCAATCCAGTGCGCCAAACCTGGATTACTTTGGAATCGACTGGTCACGCTTAACCCGTAAGCGACGTCTGGGCGAGTACACAACATCGCATACATAATGGACCCAATAGCCGAAGCATAAGGCGTATTGTCCATTTCATCTTTCTCAGTCTGTGTTTGTGGACACTGACTCTTCGAAAGATTCAGACCATGTCTGACTGGAAGATATCCACGTTTAGAATTCTCTAAATGGAATCTCTCCAGGACCTTATCGATGTAAGTACTCTGGCACAGCCCGAGAAGCCTTTTAGATCTATCCCTGTAGATCTTCACACCTAGTACATAGGCTGCTTCTCCTAAATCTTTCATCTGGAAACATTTTCCTAACCATGCCTTAACAGCATGCAATTCAGGAATATCATTTCCAATGATTAAGATATCATCGACGTAGAGGATTAGGAATGTAATTACGCTCCCACTAAACCTCTTATATACACACGGGTCATCTTCGTTCTTGATGAAACCAAACTCAGAGATTGATTCATCAAAACGAATATTCCAGCTTCTTGATGCTTGTTTAAGTCCATATATGGACTTCTTTAACTTGCATATTTTATGACGATCTGCTGGATTATTGAAAACTTCCGGTTGTGTCATATACACATCCTCATCCAGATTTCCATTAAGGAAAGCTGTTTTCACATCCATCTGCCAGATCTCATAATCGTAATATGCAGCTATCGCGAAAAGAATCCGAATAGACTTAAACATGGCTACAGGAGAGAAAGTTTCATCATAATCTATCCCGTAGATTTGTTTGAAACCTTTCGCAACTAGCCTGCCTTTATAGGTAACCACGTTACCATCCATGTCAATCTTCTTCTTGAAGATCCATTTACAGCCTATAGGGATTACTCCCGGAGGCGGATCAACCAAATCCCAGACTTGGTTATCTGACATGGAGTCCATCTCGGCTCGCATAGCATCAAGCCATCTAGCTGACTCCGGTCCACTGACCGCATCCGCATAAGTTAGGGGTTCATCATTATCAATGATGTAGACTCCGTCATAGCGCTCAGGCTGTCGACGGATCCTACCCGATCTTCGCGGTTCCCGTGATATCTGAGCCTCAGGTTGTTCAGTAACCTGATCTACTGGCTCAGGCACATCCAACTCTGCCTGACTACTTTGTCCTTCCTCTGGAATCTCATCCAGCTTTATTTCTCTCCCACTGGCCTCTTGCAGAGAAAACTCCTTCTCAAGAAATATGGCCGTCCGAGCAACAAATATCTTGTTCTCTTTGGGATCGTAGAAATAATAACCCTTAGTTTCCTTAGGGTAACCGACAAAGATACATTTATCAGATCTGCTCTCTAGTTTCCCAGAGGCGAGCTTTTTGACATAAGCCTCGCAACCCCAGATCCTGATAAACGTCAAGCTAGGCTGTTTCCCGTACCATAACTCATATGGCGTCTTTGAAACTGCCTTGGATGGCACTCGGTTTAGTACCTTTGCAGCTGTTTCCAGTGCAAAACCCCAAAAGGAGTATGGAAGAGTAGCCTGACTCATCATAGAACGAACCATATCAAGTAACGTTCTATTTCTCCTCTCGGACACACCATTCCATTGCGGTGTTCCTGGCGGAGTGAGCTGTGAGATAATCCCACACTCTTTCAGATAGTCAGTAAATGCATGACTTAGGTATTCACCACCTCGATCAGAACGAAGTGCCTTGATATTTCTGCCTAACTGATTTTGTACTTCATTTTTGAACTCTTTGAACTTGTCAAAAGATTCACTTTTATGTCTCATCAAATAGACATACCCATACCTACTGAAATCATCAGTAAAGGTAATGAAGTACTGATAGCCACCTCTGGCATGTTTACTAAATGGCCCACACACATCACTGTGTATAAGGTCAAGTAAACCTGAAGTCCTCTGACCTTTGTGAGGAAAAGGAGACTTCGTCATTTTACCCATCAAACAAGCTTTGCATGTATCAATCTCCTCATAGGAGAATGATCCCAGCAGTCCATGTTCATGCAACCGCTTAATGCGCTTCTCGTTTATATGGCCTAAACGACTATGCCATAGCAAGGTGCTGTCATCAGCATACTTGGCTTTCTTATTATCAATGTTTTGTATAGAATATTCCATGTCCAACATGAATAACCCATTGTTAATTGAACCAGTGGCATACACAATATTATCATAAGTCAAAATACACTTTGAAATCTTGCATTCAAAGGCAAATCCTTTCCTGACAAGAGCAGGAATAGAGATAATATTCTTGGTAATACTGGGTACAAAATAACAATTGTTTAATTCTAATACAATGCCAGATGGTAAAGTAATGAAATAGTCTCCTACAGCAACCGCAGCAACCCGTGCCCCGTTTCCAACGCGTAGGTCTACCTCATGCTGTCCCACCTGCCTTCTTCTCTTGAGTTCCTGCACATTTGAACAAATGTGAACTCCACATGCAGTGTCCAACACCCATGATATAGAAGAAGATGAAACCATGACTTCCGTCACGTATATACCTGAGCCAGAAGCGATGCTTCCCCTCTTATCTCCTTGGAGCGCTTTACAGTCCTTTTTCCAGTGACCCAGCTGGCCACAGTGGAAACACCTGTTGTCCTTCGACCGCTTCACCTTCTGTTTCAGGGCCTTGCTGTAATTCTTGACAGGGGCCTTGCCCTTCTTCCCCTTCTTCTTGTTCCTAAAAGGAACCATTAAGACAGAGGTTGAAGGCTTGCCCTTCAGAGTTTCCTCAGTAGTCAAGAGCATATTCAGCAGCTCTGCCGGCGTACAATCGATTTTGTTCATATTAAAGTTAATGATGAACGCATCGAAAGAAGGCGGAAGAGACTGCAGAATAATATCTACAGCAAGCTCCTGGTTGACGGTATGCCCCAGTTTCTCCAGAGCCTCCTTGTGCCCAATCATCTTGAGCACGTGAGCTCCCACTGGGCTCCCCTCAGCCAGTTTGCTCTGAAAGAAGAGCTTTGTCAGATTATAGCGTTCTGTCCTCGCCTGTGCAGCATACAGCATCTTGAGGTTCGCTATAATTTCTATAGCCGACATATCCTCATGCTGACGCTGCAGCGGTGGCGTCATAGACGCTAGCATCAGGCAAGCGACATCAATGCTATCATTGACGTGCTTTTCATAGGCATCCCGAACCGCCCTTGCGGCGTTCGGAGCGGGCTGCGGCGGTATCGCCGTCTCGAGGACATACAGTTTCCTCTCTGCCTTAAGAACGATCTTAAGGTGTCCGAACCAGTCAGAGAAGTTCGGCCCAGCAAACTTCTCCCTTTCCAGTAGGGATCGCACATTGAAGCTCATGGTGTTCGTTGCTGCAGGAATCTACAACAAGCAAGAACAGCAAGGTTAGTATCAATGTTTCAGAATCAATCCAGGACTTAAGAAAGATTCTTTTCTCACTATTTTGTCTGACTGAAAAATCCAGTAAACAGTCCGAAAGAGTAACACTCTTTTAGTGAGATGGGATCCAGATTTCATACTTGGTCTCCGCGTCCCGCTCAGGCGAGATAAGATGCACAGAGATGACAAGCACTAGTTTCTGGTAGGCTCTCCCAGCCAATCGCCAACCCGTGCGATTCCCCTTCATCTTGGCAATCCAGCAGACTGTGCCAACTGAGTTGGTACAACACAGTCTCTGATCCCAGAGATGGCTGCCTCCATGTGCTACCATATGCGCCACATATGTAGTCTACATGGTCAAGCTGACCTGACCTACTCCCTGGACCACCACGTGCTATGCTGAGCAACGAGAGGGGATAAATCCCAACTCTGTAACACGCAGGTGAAATCCAGCACCGTCTGAAGATAGATGGACGTGCCCACTGAGTGGGTTCAACACGGCTCCAACGATAGTCAGAAAGGTGAGGTTTCGCGTCAGAAGGCTTACGAGCTTGATATGTTAGCGTTGGATTTTAACGGTCTTTTATCTTCTTACTATCAGGCATGTCCTATGGCTATAGCAGAAGATAAACATAAATATGCAATTCTAATTATTAGCAATAAGTAGAAAGCATGATCTTATGTGGTAAAAGCCCATGAACCCTAGTAAGACCTTAATATTACTTAAGTCTTCACTTGAGCTTCATTGCATCTCATCTGGTCCAACCCAGTGCCCTAGCGCCAAGAGCACCACAGGTGCACCACCAGGTGAATGCCCCTCTTGGATGTGTGCCTTTGTTCTTGTCTAATCAAAGTACATTTGATCTATCTAGACAAGATTGACTCGCAGGTCAACAACATATTATAAATTAAGTACAATGTGATTCGCAGATCACAAATTAATTTACAATTTTTTTTAAGTCTAGGCACGCAGGCCCCAGCACAGCACACAATTGGGCAACCCACATAAGACTAAATAGACAAGCATATGGTTCAATCAACATGTGATTCGATCATCTTGAAATTAAAAGTTTTGAAAACCCCATGGCATCAATTTTAATTTCCTTATGAGCCCTACAACCTTACAATGGTGCATTGATGGGGATCCACTCATCCATCTAGTTAGATCCTTTGCCCTTGCATGCACCGAGTCCTAACTGACCCGAGTTGACCTAATGGTCAACCATGCATGCGCCAAGGGCTGAACTACCCCCATGAGTTTTGGCAAGCGGGTGTGACCCCGGGCCTAACTCAAGTGTGTTCAGTAGTGTCTCAACCAGACCTCGCTACACGCCCTAGATGCAGTCAACCTATAGCCACCTTGTGCTTGCGCATAGGTGCTATCAGGTTAACCCATCTGAGCTGTCAGATGGTCTGATCAGACTAATGGATCTAACCTAGAGGTGACTTCAGCCCCATCAACCCATCTAAGGGTTTATAGTAGATGCATATAGATCTAAATGTTTGCGCGCAAGTAGGTATAAGATTTGATGAAATATCATTCAACCATTCAACATACTTATCATGCGCCAACACAACAACATGCGCAACTCATGAAGAAACATACATCTTGCGCAACTCATGAAGAAACATACATCTAAGTTCTAAACTAGCATGTAGGTTTCGGCATGTGAGCAATCACCTTTAGATCTATTCACCAACATATTCATGGATCAAACATGATGATCTACTCATTAGAACCGCAAGCAATCATATGAAAAAGTATAGATTGGCTCTGATACCAATTGATGGAACCCTTTCAGGAGGGGAGCGCAAAACCTATTGTGAGAAGAACCCCTTTCATGAGGGGGGCGCAAGTCATATGTTTCTTTCTCATAGCAGCGGAATTAGGGTTTCCACATAAGATCGCATTCTATACTTTCATATAATCAACTTGAATAACAAGTGAGAGATTCATTACCATGGCCATGGGAAGGTGCGGCTTGGAAGAAGAAAGATCGAAGGGATCTTCTCCAAAGAAATCACACACAAGGGATGAAAGCTTCCTCCTTGCGCAACTCTTGTGCTAGCAAGATTGCCAAGCTTTTCCAACCGTGTGTAGGAGATTAGATGAAAAGGGCTTCCTTCTTTTCGAGAGCTCTTCTTCCTTGGCGCAAGAACGATGCCTTCCTCACGAGCAAGCCGTTCAAAAACCACGTCCAAGAAGCAAAACCGAAAAGCATTAGAGAGACATCAAGCCATGAACGCATATGCGTTATGCTTTTGGAACTTTCCAAAATTGGCAACGATTAAGAGTTGGCGTTCATGTTTCCATGAACCAAACGCAACCTCTTCTCCCTCTTGAACCAAGCGCTCAACCCATGAGCCGGTTCAAAATCCTTGGTTCAATAGCGAAACCAAATCAGCCCATAAATTAAGTCTAGATCAAATTAGACCCCAAGGTCCTAGATCTGACCATTCATCATCTGACGCTTCTGATCGCATCGATCTAGCATCATCTCTCTCGATCAAAGCTTACCGATCTAAAGCTCTA
Organism: Costus lasius; assembly: GCA_027563935.2. NCBI lineage: Eukaryota > Viridiplantae > Streptophyta > Magnoliopsida > Zingiberales > Costaceae > Costus > Costus lasius. The sequence continues at coordinate 100,851,987 of CM050448.1, forward strand.
ATCAATCAAACATGATCAGACCAGATCTCACTTACAATCAGAGATTAAATCTCTTTAAACTGAACCAAAACAATTCAGTCCACACGATCTGACTTAAGGAAGCCATATCACCAAATTGTGCGACCCTGAGGGTTTCCTTTAAATGTCGGTAACGATAACTTACGTTATCACGATCAGTGAGGGGTATCTAGCAACACATCACTGTCTCCCGATATAAAGGAAAGAGTCTTCCAAGACTACTCCCAAACCATAGCACAAGTGTGACTCAATTCACAAGGCATACATGTGTCCTTTGCCACTGGATGTTCTTATTGGACAAGCGGGTCAAGCTTGTAACTCCAATACGATGAGCATGATTAGATCAGATGCACATAGTCATCTGGGTATGGCCATACACTATCTCAATCATCTCATATAGGGGGGCCCTTAGAACACTACACTCCTTAAACAAGGAGACGGCAATCCTATGTCTATCACTAGTGCCCTAACCTGATTCAAGCTCACCATCCAAGATAGTCTATAATCATTATGTTTCAAATGATATTGAACTACCTCAAGACAATGACAATCATCATTCAGAAACACAAGTGATCTCAAGTCAGAGGACATGTGCCACTTGCTGCTTACAAGGATCATTCACATTGTGACAAGCAATGGAATATCCCAGTAGGGTCTGTCCAGTACATCCAATGTACCCATGAGTCTACGTCTTATTCCATGCTCGAAGCATCCTATAAGATTAGCACTCATATTAGTCTCAATCATATCAAGGCTGTCTCATGTTCACCAAGATATCTCGACTAAGGACATATAGCCTGTCAGCCTAGCTGAACAGCTTTGAGACAGTATTCAGAAGTACACTTATTACAGCAGACAAGGTAACAACCTGAATAATAACCATGCCTTTATAAACTTAAGAGTTTATTACATGATACTAATACAATCCCAAGGCCTCAAACATTAGCCTTAAGGGCATACCCCAACATTAAGGGCATACCCCAACAATCTCCCACTTGCACTTAATCTAATGGTTGAGAAATCTCAAACCCATATTATTACAGTGCTTCTCATGCTTCTGCTGCGCCAGAGGCTTTGTAAGTGGGTCAGCTAGATTGTCATCTGTATGAACCTTGCAGATTTTGATCTCGCCACGATCAAAGATCTCCCGGATCAAGTGAAACCTTCTCTGTATGTGCTTGGACTTCTGGTGCGACCGTGGTTCCTTTGCTTGTGCTATTGCTCCAGTGTTATCACAGAAGATAACCAAAGGATCTGCACTCGAAGGAACAACACCAAGTTCCTGAACAAACTTACGAATCCACACTGCCTCCTTAGATGCTTCTGAGGCTGCAACATACTCGGCTTCTGTTGTGGAATCAGCAACAATTGATTGTTTGAAACTTTTCCACACCACTGCTCCTCCATTCAAGCTAAAAACATAGCCTGATTGCGATCGAAAATCATCCTGGTCAGATTGGAACGAAGCGTCAGTATATCCTTCAATACTGAGTTCTTCCTGACCTCCATAAATCAAGAACATATCTTTGGTCCTCCGAAGATATTTCAAAATGTTCTTGACTGCAATCCAGTGTGCCTTCCCTGGATTACTTTGGAATCGACTGGTCACGCTTAACCCGTAAGCGACGTCTGGGCGAGTACACAACATCGTATACATAATGGACCCAATAGCCGAAGCATAAGGCGTATTGTCCATTTCATCTTTCTCAGTCTGTGTTTGTGGACACTGACTCTTTGAAAGATTCAGACCATGTCTGAGTGGAAGATACCCTCTTTTAGAATTTTCTAAATGGAATCTCTCCAGGACTTTATCGATGTAAGTACTCTGGCACAGCCCGAGAAGCCTCTTAGATCTATCTCTGTAGATCTTCACACCTAATACATAGGCTGCTTCTCCTAAATCTTTCATCTGGAAACATTTTCTTAACCATGCCTTGACGGCATGTAGTTCAGGAACATCGTTTCCAATGATCAAGATATCATCGACGTAGAGGACTAGGAAAGTAATCACGCTCCCACTAAACCTCTTATATACACACGGGTCATCTTCATTTTTGATGAAACCAAATTCACAGATTGATTCATCAAAACGAATATTCCAGCTTCTTGATGCTTGTTTAAGTCCATAAATGGACTTCTTTAATTTGCATATTTTATGACGATCTGATGGATTGATGAAACCTTCAGGTTGTGTCATATATGAAAGTCCCCTTCAAGGGGGAGCGAAAGGGGTTGAAACCCTAAGCATGCGCAATTTCAAAACTTGCATGGGCGGAATTAGGGTTTCCATAGGATCGCATGTAGTATGTCTATATAATCAACTTTGATTCATTTCATAGATCAAGAGAAGATCTCACCATGGCCATGAGTGGATGGCGATTTGGAAGCAAGAGGGCGAATTGGCTCTCCTCCAAAGAAGACGCACACAAAGGTGATGATGGCTTCCTCCTTGCGCAATTCTTGTGCTAGCAAAAATGCCAAGTTATCCTTTCGTATGGAGGAGATGAGATGATCCTCTCTTTTCCGAAAGCTCTCCTCTTTGTCTCAACGATACACCACGCACGAGAGAGCTTCGAAGATAAGAGGCATTTAGGCAAATTGGCGTTTAGGCGTTAGGCGTTACAAGACTTCCAAAATTGGAAAGTCATGAAGCCATGCGCTTATGTCATGTGAACCCATCCAAAATGCCAATTCAATTGAACCATGCGTTCACATATGTGAACCGATTCAATTGTGTTCGGTCCAATTGCAATTGGTTCAAAGACCAAATTGAACCAAGCCAAGCCATGGTCTAAATCTCATATGAACCATGAAGGTTCAAGATCTAACCGTACATCTCTCGATGCTCTTGATCTCACCGATCCAGCATCAATACTCTCGATTGAAGCTTACCGATCTCAAGCCCTAATCAATCAAACATGATCAGACCAGATCTCACTTACAATCAGAGTTTAAACTCCTTTTAAACTGAACCCAAACAATTCAGTCCACACGATCTGACTTAAGTAAGCCATATCATCAAATTGTGCGACCCTAAGGGTTTCCTTTAAATGTCGGTAACGATAACTTACGTTATCACAATCAGTGAGGGGTATCTAGCAACACATCACTGTCTCCCGATATAAAGGAAAGAGTCTTCCAAGACTACACCCAAACCACAGCACAAGTGTGAATCCACTTCACTAGGCATACATGTTTCCTTTGCCACTGGATATTCTTATTGGACAAGCGTGTCAAGCCTGTAGCTCCAATATGATGAGCATGATTAGATCAGATGAACATAGTCACCTGGGTATGGCCATACACTTTCTCAATCACCTCATTCGGGGGGGCCCCTTTAGAACATCACACTCCTTAAACAAGGAGACGGCAATCCTATATCTATCACTAGTGTCCTAACCTGACTCATGATCATTATCCAAGAAAGTCTATAACCATTATGTTTCAAATGATATTGAACTACCTCAAAACAATGACAATCATCATTTAGAAACACAAGTGATCTCAAGTCAGAGGACATGTGCCACTTGTTGCAAACAAGGATTATTCACATTGTGACAAGCAATTGAATATCCTAGTAGGGTCTGTCCAGTACATCCAATGTACCCATGAGTCTACATCTTATTCCATGCTCGAAGCATCCTATAAGATTAGAACACATATTAGTCTCAATCATATCAAGGCTGTCTCATATTCACCAAGATATCTCGACTAAGGACATTACAGCATGTCAGCCTAGCTGAACAGCTTTGAGACATTATTCAGAAGCACACTTATTGCAGCAGACAATGTAACAAACTGAATAACAACCATTGCCTTTATAAACATAAGAGTTTATACATGATACGGAAAGAATCCCAAGGCCTCAAACATTAGACTTAAGGGCATACCCCAACAATCTCCCACTTGCACTTAATCTAATGGTTGAGAAATCTCAAACCCATATTATTACAGTGCTTCTCATGCTTCTGCTGCGCCAGAGGCTTGGTAAGCGGGTCTGCCAGATTGTCATCTGTATGAACCTTGCAAATTTTGATCTCACCACGATCAATGATCTCCCGGATCAAGTGAAACCTTCTCTGTATGTGCTTGGACTTCTGGTGCGACCGTGGTTCCTTTGCCTGTGCGATTGCTCCAGTGTTATCACAGAAGATAACCAAAGGATCTGCACTCGAAGGAACAACACCAAGTTCCTGAATGAACTTACGAATCCACACTGCCTCCTTGGATGCTTCCGAGGCTGCAACATACTCGGCTTCTGTTGTGGAATCAGCAACGATAGACTGTTTGAAACTTTTCCACACCACTGCTCCTCCATTCAAGCTAAAAACATAGCCTGATTACGATCGGAAATCATCCTGGTCAGACTGGAATGAAGCGTCAGTATATCCATCAATACTGAGTTCTTCCTGACCTCCATATATCAAGAACATATCTTTGGTCCTCCGAAGATATTTTAAAATGTTCTTGACTGCAATCCAGTGCGCCTGACCTGGATTACTTTGGAATCGACTGGTCACGCTTAACCCGTAAGCGACGTCTGGGCGAGTACACAACATCGCATACATAATGGATCCAATAGCCGAAGCATAAGGCGTATTGTCCATTTCATCTTTCTCAGTCTGTGTTTGTGGACACTGACTCTTTGAAAGATTCAGACCATGTCTGACTGGAAGATATCCTCTTTTAGAATTCTCTAAATGAAATCTCTCCAGGACTTTATCGATGTAGGTACTCTGGCACAGCCCGAGAAGCCTCTTAGATCTATCCCTGTAGATCTTCACACCTAATACATAGGCTGCTTCTCCTAGATCTTTCATCTGGAAACATTTTCTTAACCATGCTTTAACAGCATGCAGTTCAGGAATATCGTTTCCAATGATTAAGATATCATCGACGTAGAGGACTAGGAAAGTAATCACGCTCCCACTAAACCTCTTATATACACACGGGTCATCTTCATTCTTGATGAAACCAAATTCACAGATTGATTCATCAAAACGAATATTCCAGCTTCTTGATGCTTGTTTAAGTCCATAAATGGAGTTCTTTAACTTGCATATTTTATGACGATCTGATGGAACAGTGAAACCTTCAGGTTGTGTCATATACACATCCTCATCCAGTTTTCCATTAAGGAAAGCGGTCTTCACATCCATCTACCAGATCTCATAATCATAATATGCCGCTATCGCGAGAATAATCCTAATAGACTTGAACATGGCTACAGGAGAGAAAGTTTCATCATAATCTATCCCATAGATTTGTTTGAAACCTTTCGCAACTAGCCTGCCTTTATAGGTAACCACGTTACCATCCATGTCAATCTTCTTCTTGAAGATCCATTTACAGCCTATAGGGATTACTCCCGGAGGCGGATCAACCAAATCCCAGACTTGGTTATTGAAAGACCCCTTCAAGGGGGAGCGCAAGGGGGTGAAACCCTAAATAGGGGGCGCATGAAATATTTCTAGGGTTTCAACTAGATCGATTGCATGAACATATATATGATCAACTTTGAAATTATTTCAAAGATCAAGTTAAGATCCTTTACCATAGCCATGATGAAGGAGGCGGCTTGGAAGAAGAGAACAAAGTTGATCTCTTCCAAATGGCGCGCACACAAGAAGACAATGGCTACTCCCTTCACACCTTTGTGCTAGCAAAAGCTTCAAGGGGTCTTGTCGTATGAAGGAGATGATCGAGATATCTTTGCTCGGCCCAATCCTTCTTCTTGTCGTCAACCAACTCTTCTCCACCCGAGAGTGCAAGCAGTCACACACCAAGAGCGAAGCATTGAGGCGTTTTGGCGTTTTTGCAAAGTCGCCTTGATGACTTTCCAAAAATGGAATGACATGAAGTAATGCTCTCAAAACCGACCAAAACGCTTAAGGATTGAACCAAGCGTTCACACATGTGAACCGGTTCAAGCTCAATCGATCCAATAGACTTTGGTCCAAAAAACCAAATCAAATCAGCCCAAGCCATTTGGTCTAGACCATAGTAAACCATAAGGTTCCAGATCTAACTGTACATCTCTTGATGCTCATGATCTCACCGATCTAGCATCAACTCTCTCGATCGAAGCTTACCGATCTCAAGCCCTAATCAATCAAACATGATCAGACCAGATCTCACTTACAATCAGAGTTTAAACTCCTTTAAACTGAACCCAAACAATTCAGTCCACACGATCTGACTTAAGTAAGCCATATCATCAAATTGTGCGACCCTGAGGGTTTCCTTTAAATGTCGGTAACGATAACTTACGTTATCATGATCAGTGAGGGGTATCTAGCAACACATCACTGTCTCCCGATATAAAGGAAAGAGTCTTCCAAGACTACTCCCAAACCATAGCACAAGTGTGAATCCACTTCACTAGGCATACATGTTTCCTTTGCCCCTGGATGTTCTTATTGGACAAGCATGTCAAGCCTGTAACTCCAATATGATGAGCATGATTAGATCAGATGAACATAGTCACCTGGGTATGGCCATACACTTTCTCAATCATCTCATTCAGGGGGGCCCCTTTAGAACATCATACTCCTTAAACAAGGAGACGGCAATCCTATATCTATCACTAGTGTCCTAACCTGACTCATGATCATTATCCAAGATAGTCTATAACCATTATGTTTCAAATGATATTAAACTACCTCAAAACAATGACAATCATCATTTAGAAACACAAGTGATCTCAAGTCAGAGGACATGTGCCACTTGTTGCAAACAAGGATTATTCACATTGTGACAAGCAATTGAATATCCTAGTAGGGTCTGTCCAGTACATCCAATGTACCCATGAGTCTACAACTTATTCTATGCTCGAAGCATCCTATAAGATTAGAATACATATTAGTCTCAATCATATCAAGGCTGTCTCATGTTTACCAAGATATCTCGACCAAGGACATAGAGCATGTCAGCCTAGCTGAACAGCTTTGAGACATTATTCAGAAGTACACTTATTGCAGCAGACAATGTAACAAACTGAATAACAACCATTGCCTTTATAAACATAAGAGTTTATACATGATACTGAAAGATCCCAAGGCCTCAAACATTAGCCTTAAGGGCATACCCCAACAATCTCCCACTTGCACTTAATCTAATGGTTGAGAAATCTCAAACCCATATTATTACAGTGCTTCTCATGCTTCTGCTGCGCCAGAGGCTTGGTAAGCGGGTCAGCCAGAATGTCATCTGTATGAACCTTGCAGATTTTGATCTCACCACGATCAATGATCTCCCGGATCAAGTGAAACCTTCTCTGTATGTGCTTGGACTTCTGGTGCGACCGTGGTTCCTTTGCCTGTGCGATTGCTCCAGTGTTATCACAGAAGATAACCAAAGGATCTGCACTCGAAGGAACAACACCAAGTTCCTGAACGAACTTGCGAATCCACACTGCCTCCTTGGATGCTTCCGAGGCTGCAACATACTCGGCTTCTGTTGTGGAATCAGCAACGATAGACTGTTTGAAACTTTTCCACACCACTGCTCCACCATTCAAGCTAAAAACATAGCCTGATTGCGATCGGAAATCATCCTGGTCTGATTGGAATGAAGCGTCAGTATATCCCTCTATACTGAGTTCTTCCTGACCACCATATATCAAGAACATATCTTTGGTCCTCCGCAGATATTTTAAAATGTTCTTGACCGCAATCCAGTGTGCCTGACCTGGATTACTTTGGAATTGACTGGTCACGCTTAACCCGTAAGCGACGTCTGGGCGAGTACACAACATCGCATACATAATGGACCCAATAGCCGAAGCATAAGGCGTATTGTCCATTTCATCTTTCTCAGTCTGTGTTTGTGGACACTGACTCTTTGAAAGATTCAGACCATGTCTGACTGGAAGATATCCTCTTTTAGAATTCTCTAAAGGGAATCTCTCCAGGACCTTATCGATGTAAGTACTCTGGCACAGCCCGAGAAGCCTCTTAGATCTATCCCTGTAGATCTTCACACCTAACACATAGGCTGCTTCTCCTAGATCTGTCATATGGAAACATTTTCTTAACCATGCTTTAACAGCATGAAGTTCAGGAATATCGTTTCCAATGATTAAGATATCATCGATGTAGAGGACTAGGAAAGTAATCACGCTCCCACTAAACCTCTTATATACACACGGGTCATCTTCATTCTTGATGAAACCAAATTCACAGATTGATTCATCAAAACGAATATTCCAGCTTCTAGATGCTTGTTTAAGTCCATAAATGGACTTCTTTAACTTGCATATTTTATAACGATCTGATGGACTAGTGAAACCTTCAGGTTGTGTCATATACACATCCTCATCCAGTTTTCCATTAAGGAAAGCGGTCTTCACATCCATCTGCCAGATCTCATAATCGTAATATGCTGCTATCGCGAAAAGAATCCGAATAGACTTGAACATGGCTATAGGAGAGAAAGTTTCATCATAATCTATCCCGTAGATTTGTTTGAAACCTTTCGCAACTAGCCTGCCTTTATAGGTAACCACGTTACCATCCATGTCAATCTTCTTCTTGAAGATCCATTTACAGCCTATAGGGATTACTCCCGGAGGCGGATCAACCAAATCCCAGACTTGGTTATCTGACATGGAGTCCATTTCGGCTCGCATAGCTTCAAGCCATCTAGCTGAGTCCGGTCCACTGACCGCATCCGCATAAGTGAGGGGTTCATCATTTTCAATGATGTAGACTCCGTCATAGCGCTCAGGCTGTCAACGGATCCTTCCCGATCTTCGCGGTTCCCGTGATATCTGAGCCTCAGGTTATTCCGTAACCTGTTCTACCGGCTCAGGCTCATCCAATTGTGCTGGACTACTCTGTCCTTCCCCTGGATTCTCATCCAGCTTTATTTCTCTCCCACTGGCCTCTTGCAGAAGAAACTCCTTCTCAAGAAAAATGGCCGTCCGAGCAACAAATACCTTGTTCTCTTTGGGATCGTAGAAATAATAACCCTTAGTTTCCTTAGGGTATCCGACAAAGATACATTTCTCAGATCTGCTCTCTAGTTTCCCAGAGGCGAGCTTTTTGACATAAGCCTCGCAACCCCAGATCTTTATAAATGTCAAGCTCGGCTGTTTCCCATACCATAACTCATATGGAGTCTTTGAAACTGCCTTGGATGGCACTTGGTTTAGTACCTTTGCAGCTGTTTCCAGTGCAAAACCCCAAAAGGAGTAAGGTAGAGTAGCCTGACTCATCATAGAATGAACCATATCCAATAAGGTTCTGTTCCTCCTTTCGGACACACCATTCCATTGCGGTGTTCCTGGTGGAGTGAGCTGTGAGATAATCCCACACTCCTTCAGATAGTCAATGAACTCTCGACTTAGGTATTCACCACCTCGATCAGAACGAAGTGCCTTGATATTTCGGCCTAGCTGATTTTGTACTTCATTTTTGAACTCTTTGAACTTGTTAAAAGATTCACTCTTATGTCTCATTAGATAGACATACCCATATCTACTGAAATCATCAGTAAAGTTAATGAAATATAAATAGCCACCTCTGGCATGTTTACTAAACGGCCCACACACATCACTGTGTATAAGGTCAAGTAAACCTGAAGCCTTTTGACCTTTGTTAGAAAAAGGAGACTTCGTCATTTTGCCCATTAAACATGCCTTGCATGTATCAATCTCCTCATAGGAGAATGATCCCAGCAGTCCATGATCATGCAACCGCTTAATGCGTTTCTTGTTAATATGGCCTAAACGACTATGCCATAGCAAGGTGCTATCATCAGCATACTTGGCTATCTTATTATCAATATTTTGTATAGAACATTCCATGTCCAACATGAATAACCCATTGTTAATTGATCCAGTAGCATAAACAATATTATCAAGAGAAAGATAACACTTTGAAGTCTTGCATTCAAAGGAAAACCCTTTCCTGACAAGAGCAGGAATAGAGATAATATTTTTAGTAATGCTTGGAACAAAATAACAATTGTTTAGTTCTAATACAAGTCCAGATGGTAAAGAGATGTAATAATCCACTACAGCAACAGCAGCAACCCGTGCCCCGTTTCCAACTTGTAGGTCCACCTCATGCTGTCCCACCTGTCTTCTTCTCTTGAGTTCCTGTACATTTGAACAAATGTGAACTCCACATGCAGTGTCCAACACCCATGATATTGAAGAAGAAGAAAACATGACCTCAGTCACAAAAATACCTGAGCCAGAAGCGATGCTTCCCTTCTTGTCTCCTTGGAGCGCTTTACAGTCCTTTTTCCAGTGACCCAGCTGGCCACAGTGGAAACATCTGTTGTCCTTGGACCGCTTCACCTTTTGTTTCAGAGCCTTGTTGTAACTCTTGACAGGGACTTTGCCCTTCTTCCCCTTCTTCTTGTTCCTGGAAGGGAACATCAAGACAGAGGTTGAAGGCTTACCCTTTAGAGTCTCCTCTGTGGTCAAGAGCATATTCAGCAACTCTGCCGGAGTGCAGTCGATCTTGTTCATATTAAAGTTAATAATGAACGGATCAAAAGAGGCCGGGAGAGACTGCAGAATAATGTCTACAGCAAGCTCCTGATTGATGGTATGCCCCAGTTTCTCTAGAGCCTCTTTGTGCCCAATCATCTTGAGCACATGAGCTCCCACTGGACTCCCTTCAGCCAGTTTGCTCTGAAAGAAAAGCTTGGTCAGATTATAGCGTTCAGTCCTCGCCTGTGCAGCATATAGCATCTTGAGGTTTGCTATAATTTCTATAGCAGACATATCCTCATGCTGACGCTGCAGCGGTGGCGTCATAGACGCTAGCATCAGGCAAGCGACATCAATGCTATCATTGACATGCTTCTCATAGGCTTCCCGAACCGCCCTTACGGCGTTCGGAGCGGGTTGAGGCGGTATTGCCGTCTCGAGGACATACAGTTTCCTCTCTGCCTTAAGAACAATCTTAAGGTATCCGTACCAGTCTGAGAAGTTTGGCCCAGCAAACTTCTCCCTTTCCAGTAGGGATCGCACATTGAAGCTCATGGTGTTCGTTGCTGCAGGAATCTACAACAATGCAAGAACAGCAAGGTCAGTATCAATGTTTAGAATCAATCCAGGACTTAAGAATGATTCTTTTCTCACTATTTTATCTGGCTGAAAAATCCAGCAAAACAGCCCGAAAGAGTAAAACTCTTTTAGTGAGATGGGATCCAGATTTCATACTTGGTCTCCGCGTCCCGCTCAGGCGAGATACGATGCACAGAGAGTACAAGCACTAATCTCTGGTAGGCAGTCCCTGCCAATCGCCAACCCGTGCGATTCCCCTTCATCTAGGCAATCCAGCAGACTGTGCCAACTGAGTTGGTACAACACAATCTCTGATCCCATAGACGGCTGCCTCCATATAGCTAACATATGCCCCATATGTAGCCCACATGGTCAAGCTGACCTGACCTACTCCCTGGACCACCACGTGCTATGCTGAGCAACGAGAAGCGATAAATCCCTTCTCTGTAACACGCAGGTGAAATCACACACCATCTGAAGATAGATGGACGTGCCCACTGAGTGGGTACAACACGGCTCCAACGATAGTCAGAACAGTGAGGTCTCGCGTCAGAAGGCTATCGAGCTTGATATTTTAGCGTTGGATTTTAACGGTCTTTTATCTTCTTAACTATCATGCAAACCCTATGGTGATAGCAGAAGATAGATAAATCATGCAAGTCTACTTATTTAAACAATAAAAGAAAGCATGATGATCTTATGTGGTAAACGCCCATTAAGCCTAGGTAAGACCTTAAGTTATCTTAAGTCTTCACATGCTTCTTGTGTCTTTTGCCTCTCTCCTGGCCCAAATCAGGGCCCAAGCGCTCTCTGCAGCTCAAGTGCGCCCACCAGGTAGATGTCACTGCTGCATGCGCCTCTGCTATGTGTGCTTTGAGCTCTTGTCAGATTAAAAGTACATTTTAATCTATCTAGACAAGATTGACTCGCAGGTCAATTACATTTTATAAATTAATTAAAAGTGATGCGCAGATCACAATAAAAATTAATTTACAATTTTAATCCAGGCTCGCAGGCCCCAGCACAGCACACATGAAAAGGGCAACCCTCATAAGATGAAATAGACAAGCATCATGGTATTCAACCAACATGTGATCCTATTACAAGAAAATAAAATTTTCGAAAACCCCATAGGCATCAATTTTATGTTTCTTATGTGCCCTGCTACCTTACAACGGTCCATTAATAGGGATCCACTCATCAGACCTAGTCAGATCCACTGCCCTTGCATGCACCAAGTCCTAACTGACTTGAGTTGACCTAATGGTCAACAATGCATGACATGGGCTGAACTACCCTCATGAGTTCTGGCAAGCGGGTGTGACCCCGGGCCTAACTCATGTGTGTTCACTGGTTGTCTCAGCCAGACATCGCTACACGCCTGTCTGCAGTCGATCTATAGCCACCTGTTGCTTGCGCACAGGTGCCATCTGGTCGACCCATCTAGGCTGTCAGACGGTCTGATCAGACTGGTTGGATCTTAACTAGTCTATGACTTCAACCCTAATAACCCGTCTAAGGGTTTATAGCAGGCGCAAATGTAGATCTAGGTGATAGGCGCGCAAGATGTAATGAGTTTTAACAAATACATTCAACAAGCGCCAACATGAAACAATCATACATGCGCAAACAACTAAATCATGAAGTTTCGCATGTTAACATTAGATCTTTACATTAGCGCAAACAAGTTATATCAAACATGCGCCAACATCTAATGACTAGCATGTTCTCATGGTGATAGATCTACTATATTGGCGCAAACAAGGATCACTCAAAGCAATCATATGATTCATGCATAAACCATACCTCTGATACCAATTGAAAGTCCCCTTCAAGGGGGAGCACAAGGGGGTGAAACCCTAAATAGGGGGCGCATGAAATATTTCTAGGGTTTCAACTAGATCGATTGCATGAACATATATATGATCAACTTTGAAATTATTTCAAAGATCAAGTTAAGATCCTTTACCATAGCCATGATGAAGGAGGCGGCTTGGAAGAAGAGAACAAAGTTGATCTCCTCCAAATGGCGCGCACACAAGAAGACAATGGCTACTCCCTTCACACCTTTGTGCTAGCAAAAGCTTCAAGGGGTCTTGTCGTATGAAGGAGATGATCGAGATATCTTTGCTCGGCCCAATCCTTCTTCTTGTCGTCAACCAACTCTTCTCCACCCGAGAGTGCAAGCGGTCACACACCAAGAGCGAAGCATTGAGGCGTTTTGGCGTTTTTGCAAAGTCGCCTTGATGACTTTCCAAAAATAGAATGACATGAAGTAATGCTCTCAAAACCGACCAAAACGCTTAAGCATTGAACCAAGCGTTCACACATGTGAACCGGTTCAAGCTCAATCGATCCAATAGACTTTGGTCCAAAAAACCAAATCAAATCAGCCCAAGCCATTTGGTCTAGACCATAGTAAACCATAAGGTTCCAGATCTAACCGTACATCTCTTGATGCTCATGATCTCACCGATCTAGCATCAACTCTCTCGATCGAAGCTTACCGATCTCAAGCCCTAATCAATCAAACATGATCAGACCAGATCTCACTTACAATCAGAGTTTAAACTCCTTTAAACTGAACCCAAACAATTCAGTCCACACGATCTGACTTAAGTAAGCCATATCATCAAATTGTGTGACCCTGAGGGTTTCCTTTAAATGTCGGTAACGATAACTTACGTTATCATGATCAGTGAGGGGTATCTAGCAACACATCACTGTCTCCCGATATAAAGGAAAGAGTCTTCCAAGACTACTCCCAAACCATTGCACAAGTGTGAATCCACTTCACTAGGCATACATGTTTCCTTTGCCCCTGGATGTTCTTATTGGACAAGCATGTCAAGCCTGTAACTCCAATATGATGAGCATGATTAGATCAGATGAACATAGTCACCTGGGTATGGCCATACACTTTCTCAATCATCTCATTCAGGGGGGCCCCTTTAGAACATCATACTCCTTAAACAAGGAGACGGCAATCCTATATCTATCACTAGTGTCCTAACCTGACTCATGATCATTATCCAAGATAGTCTATAACCATTATGTTTCAAATGATATTAAACTACCTCAAAACAATGACAATCATCATTTAGATACACAAGTGATCTCAAGTCAGAGGACATGTGCCACTTGTTGCAAACAAGGATTATTCACATTGTGACAAGCAATTGAATATCCTAGTAGGGTCTGTCCAGTACATCCAATGTACCCATGAGTCTACATCTTATTCTATGCTCGAAGCACCTATAAGATTAGAATACATATTAGTCTCAATCATATCAAGGCTGTCTCATGTTTACCAAGATATCTCGACCAAGGACATAGAGCATGTCAGCCTAGCTGAACAGCTTTGAGACATTATTCAGAAGTACACTTATTGCAGCAGACAATGTAACAAACTGAATAACAACCATTGCCTTTATAAACATAAGAGTTTATACATGATACTGAAAGATCCCAAGGCCTCAAACATTAGCCTTAAGGGTATACCCCAACAGTTATCTGACATGGAGTCCATCTCGGCTCGCATAGCTTCAAGCCATCTAGCTGATTCCGGTCCACTGACCGCATCCGCATAAGTAAGGGGTTCATCATGATCAATGATGTAGACTCCGTCATAGCGCTCAGGCTGTCGACGGATCCTTCCCGATCTTCGCGGTTCCCGTGATATCTGAGCCTCAGGTTGTTCAGTAAGCTGTTCTACTGGCTCAGGCTCATCCAATTGTGCTTGACTACTTTGTTCTTCCTCTGGATTCTCATCCAGCTTTATTTCTCTCCCACTGGCTTCTTGCAGAAGAAATTCCTTCTCAAGAAAAATTGTCGTCCGAGCAACAAATACCTTGTTCTCTTTGGGATCGTAGAAATAATAACCCTTAGTTTCCTTAGGGTAACCGACAAAGATGCATTTCTCAGATCTGCTCTCTAGTTTCCCAGAGGCGAGCTTTTTGACATAAGCCTCGCAACCCCAGATCTTAATAAATGTCAAGCTCGGCTATTTCCCATACCATAACTCATATGGAGTCTTAGAAACTGCCTTGGATGGCACTCGGTTTAGTACCTTTGCAGCTGTTTCCAGTGCAAATCCCCAAAAGGAGTAAGGTAGAGTAGCCTGACTCATCATTGACCGAACCATGTCAAGTAATGTTCTGTTCCTCCTCTCGGACACACCATTCCACTGCGGTGTTCCTGGCGGAGTGAGCTGTGAGATGATCCCACACTCCTTCAGATAGTCAGTAAACTCTCGACTTAGGTATTCACCACCTCTATCTGAACGAAGTGCTTTGATATTTCGGCCTAGCTGATTCTGTACTTCATTCTTGAACTCTTTGAACTTGTCAACAGATTCACTTTTATGTCTCATTAGATAGACATACCCATATCTACTGAAATCATCAGTAAAGGTAATGAAGTATGAATAGCCACCTCTGGCATGTTTACTAAATGGCCCACACACATCACTGTGTATAAGGTCAAGTAAACCTGAAGCCCTTTGACCTTTGTGAGGAAAAGGAGACTTCGTCATTTTACCCTTTAAACAAGCTTTGCATGTATCAATCTCCTCATAGGAGAATGATCCCAGCAGTCCATGGTCATGCAACCGCTTAATGCGCTTCTTATTAATATGGCCTAAACGACTATGCCGTAGCAAGGTGCTGTCATCAGCATACTTGGCTTTCTTATTATCAATATTTTGTATAGAACATTCCATGTCCAACATGAATAACCCATTGTTAATTGACCCAGTAGCATAAACAATATTATCAAGAGAAAGATTACACTTTGAAGTCTTGCATTCAAAGGAAAACCCTTTCCTGACAAGAGCAGGAATTGAGATAATATTCTTGGTAATGCTAGGTACAAAATAACAATTGTTCAGTTCTAATACAATTCCAGATGGTAATGAGATGTAATAAGTTCCTACAGCAACAGCAGCAACCCGTGCCCCGTTTCCAACTCGTAGGTCCACCTCATGCTGTCCCACCTGTCTTCTTCTCTTGAGTTCCTGTACATTTGAACAAATGTGAACTCCACATGCAGTGTCCAACACCCATGAAATAGAAGAAGAGGATATCATGACTTCAGTCACGAAAATACCTGAGCCAGAAGAGATGCTTCCCTTCTTGTCTCCTTGGAGTGCTTTGCAGTCCTTTTTCCAGTGACCCAGCTGGCCACAGTGGAAACATCTGTTGTCCTTCGACCGCTTCACCTTTTGTTTCAGAGCCTTGTTGTAATTCTTGACAGGGGCTTTGCCCTTCTTCCCCTTCTTCTTGTTCCTAGAAGGAAACATCAAGACAGAGGTTGAAGGCTTTCCCTTTAGAGTTTCCTCTGTAGTCAAGAGCATATTCAGCAACTCTGCCGGTGTACAGTCGATCTTGTTCATATTAAAATTAATAATGAACGGATCGAAAGAGGCCGGGAGAGACTGCAGAATAATGTCTACAGCAAGCTCCTGATTGATGGTATGCCCCAGTTTCTCTAGAGCCTCTTTGTGCCCAATCATCTTGAGCACATGAGCTCCCACTGGACTCCCTTCAGCCAGTTTGCTCTGAAAGAAAAGCTTGGTCAAATTATAGCGTTCAGTCCTCGCCTGTGCAGCATACAGCATCTTGAGGTTTGCTATAATTTCTATAGCAGATAGATCCTCATGCTGACGCTGCAGCTGTGGCGTCATAGACGCTAGCATCAGGCAAGCGACATCAATGCTATCATTGACATGCTTTTCATAGGCATCCCGAACCGCCCTTGCGGCGTTCGGAGCGGGTTGAGGCGGTATAGCCGTCTCGAGGACATACAGTTTCCTCTCAGCCTTAAGAACAATCTTAAGGTGTCCGTACCAGTCTGAGAAGTTTGGCCCAGCAAACTTCTCCCTTTCCAGTAGGGATCGCACATTGAAGCTCATGGTGTTCGTTGCTGCAGGAATCTACAACAATGCAAGAACAGCAAGGTCAGTATCAATGTTTAGAATCAATCTAGGACTTAAGAAAGATTCTTTTCTCACTATTTTATCTGGCTGAAAAATCCAGCAAAACAGCCCGAAAGAGTAAAACTCTTTTAGTGAGATGGGATCCAGATTTCATACTTGGTCTCCGCGTCCCACTCAGGCGAGATAAGATGCACAGAGAGTACAAGCACTAATTTCTGGTAGGCAGTCCCTGCCAATCGCCAACCCGTGCGATTCCCCTTCATCTGGGCAATCCAGTAGACTGTGCCAACTGAGTTAGTACAACACAGTCTCTGATCCCACAGATGGCTGCCTCCATATAGCTACCATATGCGCCACATATGTAGCCTACATGGTCAAGCTGACCCGACCTACTCCCTGGACCACCACGTGCTATGCTGAGCAACGAGAAGCGATAGATCCCTTCTCTGTAACACGCAGGTGAAATCACACACCGTCTGAAGATAGATGGACGTGCCCACTGAGTGGGTACAACACGGCTCCAACGATAGTCAGAATAGTGAGGTTTCGCGTCAGAAGGCTATCGAGCTTGATATTTTAGCGTTGGATTTTAACGGTCTTTTATCTTCTTAACTATCATGCAAAACCTATGGGGATAGCAGAAGATAATTAAATCATGCAAGTCTAATTATTCAAACAATAAAAAGAAAGCATGATGATCTTATGTGGTAAACGCCCATTAAGCCTAGGTAAGACCTTAAGTTAACTTAAGCCTTCACTTGAGCTCTTCTTGGGTCTTTTGCCTCTCATCTGGCCCAGCCCAGGGCCATAGCGCCCAGTGCAGCTCAGGTGCGCCCACCAGGTAAAGGCACCTGTCATAGGGTCAAACCCTAGTCCTCCCACCTGGTCAAGCCACTGCTACATGCGCCTCTGCCAAGTGTGCTCAGTGCTCTTGTCTGATTGAATTACAATGTAATCTATCTAGACAAGATTGACACGCAGGTCAATTACATTT
This sequence comes from Costus lasius, assembly GCA_027563935.2. Classification (NCBI taxonomy): domain Eukaryota; kingdom Viridiplantae; phylum Streptophyta; class Magnoliopsida; order Zingiberales; family Costaceae; genus Costus; species Costus lasius. The sequence continues at coordinate 100,869,957 of CM050448.1, forward strand.
CATAAATTAATTAAAATGTGATGCGCAGATCACAATAATAATAATTTACAATTTTTTAATCCAGGCACGCAGGCCCCAGCACAGCACACATTAAAACAGGCAGCCCACATAAGATGAAATAGACAAGCATCATGGCATCCAATCAACATGTGATCCATCAACAAAATAGAATTTTCAAAATCCCATTGGAATCAATTTTATTTGTCTTATGAGCCCTACTACCTTACAACGGTCCATTAATAGGGATCCACTCATCATCTCTAGTCAGATCCACTGCCCTTGCATGCACCAAGTCCTAACTGACTTGAGTTGACCTAATGGTCAACCATGCATGCGACAAGGGCTGAACAACCATCATGAGTTCTGGCAAGCGGGTGTGACCCCGGGCCTAACTCAAGTGCGTTCACTGGTTGTCTCAACCAGACCTCGCTACACGCCTATCTGCAGTCGACCTATAGCCACCTCATGCTTGCGCATAGGTGCCATCTGGTCGACCCATCTAGGCTGTTAGATGGTCTGATCAGACTATTTGGATCTTACCTAGAGGATGACTTCAACCCTATCAACCCGTCTAAGGGTTTATAGTAGGCGCCTATAGATCTATGTGAGGGGGCGCGCAAGATGATAGTTTTGGTAAAACATCTTCAACAAGCGCAAACAAAGAACATGCGCAACTTAAGAAAAACAAGATACATGTAATATCTAGCATGTTAATCTTCGCATGTTGATAACCCTTAGATCTATGCATAAGCGCAAACAACTTGTAGCAATGATACAAGCGCAAACAAAGTATGTAAACATAGCATCAAGTAAGCACATGTAAACATGGCATCATATATGGATCACAATTAGATCAAAGCAATCATATAGATTCATACCGAAAACCCATGCTTTGATACCAATTGAAAGTCCCCTTCAAGGGGGAGCGAAAGGGGTTGAAACCCTAAGCATGCGCAATTTCAAAACTTGCATGGGCGGAATTAGGGTTTCCATAGGATCGCATGTAGTATGTCTATATAATCAACTTTGATTCATTTCATAGATCAAGAGAAGATCTCACCATGGCCATGAGTGGATGGCGATTTGGAAGCAAGAGGGCGAATTGGCTCTCCTCCAAAGAAGACGCACACAAAGGTGATGATGGCTTCCTCCTTGCGCAATTCTTGTGCTAGCAAAAATGCCAAGTTATCCTTTCGTATGGAGGAGATGAGATGATCCTCTCTTTTTCGAAAGCTCTCCTCTTCGTCTCAACAATACACCACGCACGAGAGAGCTTCGAAGACAAGAGGAGTTTAGGCAAATTGGCATTTAGGCGTTAGGCGTTACAAGACTTCCAAAATTGGAAAGTCATGAAGCCATGCGCTTATGTCATGTGAACCCATCCAAAACGCCAATTCAATTGAACCATGCGTTCACATATGTGAACCGGTTCAATTGTGTTCGGTCCAATTGCAATTGGTTCAAAGACCAAATTGAACCAAGCCAAGCCATGGTCTAAATCTCATATGAACCATGAAGGTTCAAGATCTAACCGTACATCTCTCGATGCTCTTGATCTCACCGATCCAGCATCAATACTCTCGATCGAAGCTTACCGATCTCAAGCCCTAATCAATCAAACATGATCAGACCAGATCTCACTTACAATCAGAGTTTAAACTCCTTTTAAACTGAACCCAAATAATTCAGTCCACACGATCTGACTTAAGTAAGCCATATCATCAAATTGTGCGACCCTAAGGGTTTCCTTTAAATGTCGGTAACGATAACTTACGTTATCACAATCAGTGAGGGGTATCTAGCAACACATCACTGTCTACCGATATAAAGGAAAGAGTCTTCCAAGACTACACCCAAACCACAGCACAAGTGTGAATCCACTTCACTAGGCATACATGTTTCCTTTGCCACTGGATATTCTTATTGGACAAGCGTGTCAAGCCTGTAGCTCCAATATGATGAGCATGATTAGATCAGATGAACATAGTCACCTGGGTATGGCCATACACTTTCTCAATCACCTCATTCGGGGGGGGCCCCTTTAGAACATCACACTCCTTAAACAAGGAGACGGCAATCCTATATCTATCACTAGTGTCCTAACCTGACTCATGATCATTATCCAAGATAGTCTATAACCATTATGTTTCAAATGATATTGAACTACCTCAAAACAATGACAATCATCATTTAGAAACACAAGTGATCTCAAGTCAGAGGACATGTGCCACTTGTTGTAAACAAGGATTATTCACATTGTGACAAGCAATCGAATATCCTAGTAGGGTCTGTCCAGTACATCCAATGTACCCATGAGTCTACATCTTATTCCATGCTCGAAGCATCCTATAAGATTAGAACACATATTAGTCTCAATCATATCAAGGCTGTCTCATATTCACCAAGATATCTCGACTAAGGACATTACAGCATGTCAGCCTAACTGAACAGCTTTGAGACATTATTCAGAAGCACACTTATTGCAGCAGACAATGTAACAAACTGAATAACAACCATTGCCTTTATGAACATAAGAGTTTATACATGATACGGAAAGAATCCCAAGGCCTCAAACATTAGCCTTAAGGGCATACCCCAACAATATACACATCCTCTTCTAGTTTTCCATTAAGGAAAGCAGTTTTCACATCCATTTGCCAGATCTCATAATCATAATATGCCGCTATCGCAAGAATAATCCGACTAGACTTGAACATGGCTACAGGAGAGAAAGTTTCATCATAATCTATCCCGTAGATTTGTTTGAAACCTTTCGCAACTAGCCTGCCATTATAGGTAACCACGTTACCATCCATGTCAATCTTTTTCTTGAAGATCCACTTACAGCCTATAGGGATTACTCCCGGAGGCGGATCAACCAAATCCTAGACTTGGTTATCTGACATGGAGTCCATCTCGGCTGTCGACGGATCCTTCCCGATCTTTGCGGTTCCCATGATATCTGAGCCTCAGGTTGTTCAGTAACCTGATCTATTGTCTCAGGCTCATCCAACTGTGCTTGACTACTTTGTCCTTCTTCTGGATTCTCATCTAGCTTTATATCTCTCCCACTGGCCTCTTGCAGAAGAAATTCTTTCTCAAGAAAAATAGCCGTCCGAGCAACAAATACTTTGTTCTCTTTGGGATCGTAGAAATAATAACCCTTTGTTTCTTTAAGGTAACCGACAAAGATACATTTATCAGATCTGCTCTCCAGTTTCCCAGAGGCGAGCTTTTTGACATAAGCCTCGCAACCCCAGATCTTAATAAATGTCAAGCTCGGCTATTTCCCATACCATAACTCATATGGAGTCTTTGAAACGGCCTTGGATGGCACTCGGTTTAGTACCTTTGCAGCTGTTTCTAGTGCAAATCCCCAAAAGGAGTATGGTAGAGTAGCCTGACTCATCATAGAACGAACCATATCCAGTAAGGTTCTATTTCTCCTCTCGGACACACCATTCCATTGCGGTGTTCCTGGCGGAGTGAGCTGTGAGATAATCCCACACTCCTTCAGATAGTCAGTAAACTCTCGACTCAAGTATTCTCCACCTCGATCTGAGTGAAGTGCCTTGATATTTCGGCCTAGCTGATTTTGTACTTCATTTTTGAACTCTTTGAACTTGTCAAAAGATTCACTTTTATGTCTCATTAGATAGACATAACCATACCTACTGAAATCATCAGTAAAGGTAATGAAGTATGAATAGCCACCTCTGGCATGTTTACTAAATGGCCCACACACATCACTGTGAATGAGGTCAAGTAAACCTGAAGCCCTTTGACCTTTGTTGGAAAAAGGAGTCTTCGTCATTTTGCCCAATAAACAAGCTTTGCATGTATCAAGCTCCTCATAGGAGAATGATCCCAGCAGTCCATGTTCATGCAACCGCTTAATGCACTTCTTGTTAATATGGCCTAAACGACTATGCCATAGCAAGGTGCTGTCATCAGCATACTTGGCTTTCTTATTATCAATCTGTTGTACAGAACATTCCATGTCCAACATGAATAACCCATTGTTAATCGACCCAGTAGCATAAACAATATTATCAAAAGAAATATAACACTTTGAAGTTTTGCATTCAAAGGAAAACCCTTTCCTGACAAGAGCATGAATAGAGATAATATTCTTAGTTATGCTCGGTACAAAATAACAATTGTCCAGTTCTAATACAAGACCAGATGGTAAAGAGATGTGATATTCTCCTACAGCAACAGCAGCAACCCGTGCCCCGTTTCCTACTCGTAGGTCCACCTCATGCTGTCCCACCTGTCTTCTTCTCTAGAGTTCCTGTACATTTGAACAAATGTGAACTCCACATGCAGTGTCTAACACCCATGAAATAGAAGAAGATAGCATGACTTCAGTCACAAAAATACCTGAGCCAGAAGCGAAAGGGTTGCTTCCCTTCTTATCTCCTTGGAGCGCTTTACAGTCCTTCTTCCAGTGACCTAGCTGGCCACAATGGAAACATCTGTATTCCTTTGACCGCTTTACCTTTTGTTTCAGAGCCTTGTTGTAGCTCTTGACAGGGGCTTTGCCCTTCTTCCCCTTCTTCTTGTTCCTTGAAGGAACCATTAGGACAGAGGATGAAGGCTTTCCCTTCTCACGAGACTAAGTCTGCTCTGTAGTCAAGAGCATGTTCAGTAACTCTGCCGGGGTACAGTCGATCTTGTTCATATTAAAATTAATAATGAATGGATCGAAAGAGGCCGGGAGAGACTGCAGGATGATGTCTACAACAAGCTCCTGATTGATGGTGTGTCCCAGTTTCTCTAGAGCCTCCTTGTACCCAATCATCTTGAGTACGTGAGCTCCCACTGGACTCCCTTCAGTCAGTTTGCTCTGAAAGAAAAGTTTAGTCAAGTTATAGCGTTCAGTCCTTGCCTGTGCAGCATACAGCATCTTGAGATTTGCTATAATTTCAATAGCAGATAAATCTTCATGCTGACGCTGAAGCTCTGGCGTCATAGACGCAAGCATAAGGCAAGCGACATCAATGCTATCATTGACATGCTTCTCATAAGCCTCCCGAACCGCCCTTGCGGCGTTCGCAGCGGGTTGAGGCGGTATTGCCGTCTCGAGGACATACAGTTTCCTCTCAGCCTTAAAAACAATCTTAAGGTGTCCGTACCAGTCTGAGAAGTTTGGCCCAGCAAACTTCTCCCTTTCCAGTAAGGATCACACATTGAACGCTGTGGTGTTCGTTGCTGCAGTAATCTACAACATTGCAAGAACAGCAAGGTCAGTATCAATGTTAGAATCAATTCAGGACTTAAGAATGATTCTTTTCTCACTATTTTATCTAACTGAAAAATCCAGTAAAACAGTCTGAAAGATTAAAACTCTTTTAGTGAGATGGGATCCAGATTTCATACTTGGTCTCTGCGTCCCACTCAGGCGAGATAAGGTGCACAGAGAGTACAAGCACTAATCTCTGGTAGGCAATCCCTGCCAATCGCCAACCCATGCGATTCCCCTTCATCTGGGCAATCCAGCAGACTGTGCCAACTGAGTTGGTACAACACAGTCTCTGATCCCACAGATGGCTGCCTCCATATAGCTACCATATGCTCAATATGTAGCCTACATGGTCAAGCTGACCCGACCTACTCCCTGGACCACCACGTGCTATGCTGAGCAACGAGAAGCGATAAATCCCTTCTCTGTAACACGCAGGTGTAATCACACACCGTCTGAAGATAGATGGGCGTGCCCACTGAGTGGGTACAACACGGCCCCAACGATAGTCAGAACAGTGAGGTTTCGCGTCAGAAGGCTTACGTGCTTGATATTTAACGTTGGATTTTAACGGTCCTTTTATCTTCTTACTATCATGCAAATCCTATGGTGATAGCAGAAGAATAAATCATGCAGTTACTAAATTACTTAAACAGTAAATTGAAAGCATGATGATCTTATGTGGTAAAAGCCCATTAAGCCTAAGTAAGACCTTAATTAACTTAAGTCTTCACTTGAGCTCTTGATGGGTCTTTAGAATTTCCTCTGGCCCAACCCGGGCCCAAGCGCTCACTACAGCTCAGATGCGCCCACCAGGTAAAATGCGCCTGTCCTAGAGTCGAACCCTAGACCTCCCACTGGTGAAGCCACTTGCTGCATACGCCTCTGCCATGTGTGCTCTGTGCTCATGTCTGATTAAATTACTGTAAAACCCGAGAATTTTGATGTATTAAACCTCGGTATGTGACTCATTTTAATTATCTATAATCAGGTATTTATTAACCTTGTTGGTGGGATTTTTGGCTAAGGGGGAAAATTATTCTCCTGCAGGGCAAAAATAAGTTGCTGTGGAGGAGTCTTGAACCTGAGACCTCTCCTGTGTATGTTGGCCTGGCTACCAGAGTTCCAGCCCAGTCTTTGTGTTAGGTATGTGGGCGCCCCCTTATTATGTGAGTATACAGATTAAATGCAGATTTCACTTAAGTGACTTGGCATCACTTAAGTTGTTTCCGATTTTCATCCTAACCCTAGCCGACCCTTACGATTTTTCCTCTCCCTCTCGTGGACTCTCGTGGACGATTTGCCGCCGCGCCTTCCCCTTTCGTCCAGCTCCTTTCCGGCGAGGTTCCGGCGGCGGCGCTTGGTTTTCCGGCGTGGTGGACAGCGGCGACGTGTGGGAGCTTCAGACAAGCCCATTTGCTCACGATTTGCTTGCAAATCATCCCCAAGGCGAGTGGAAATCCTATGTTACTTGTAATCCGATTATATGATCTTTCCCTTGACATGTTTTCTTGCTTTGTGATGGAAAAACGAGTAGCTTACCATGAAACCGTGATCACCCATTTGAAGTTTCGAAAATCAGATTTAGGGGCTCTAATCATAGGGCTTTTCGTTCTTTACTTGATTAGATGTCTTATGAGGATGAGTGATCATGATCTTGAACTTCAATTTGATTGTATGATGTATTCATGAAAAACCCTAGAGTATGACATGCGCCCATGCCCTAAATTGATGAAATTTCATGCTAACTTTTGGGGAAAACTTAGGATTCATGAAATTAGAAGTATGAGGGAATTTATCATGAATTTTCTGCTATTTTTGGAGCCTTAATTCTTGCTGGCCGAAATTTACCCTAGGGGTATTTTGGTCAATGTTCAGTTAACTTTTGGGGCAAAGCTGTTATTCATGTAATTGAGTTTATATGGTGCTTAAATATGATTTTTGCCTAATTTTAGGAATTTTCTATGCATAGTTACAAGTGTAATCGTTCTCTTGAAATTAAGTGATGGTAATGTGTGCAATGTTTGTAAATTCTGTTTGATAACCTAGAATATAGATGTTACAATCTAATTGCATGAAATCTAGGATTAACACATTTTACCTGTATGGAAACATTTGTTGAGAACTTAGCATGGTATCTTCCTAACCTGATTGCATGAAACTTAAGGACTACCCTGTCTAAGACATTTATGCTGTTTAATTAATTTCGAGTGGTGAATGATATCCGGGTGTTAGTCTTTTGCTATAAGTGTGTGGCATAAGTCATGTCCATTATGTGTGACCCTGGAGATGTTGTGAAGTGAGGCAAAGTGTCACGCCTTGGTCAGGCGGGAGCCACCACTTGATCTTCCTTCACAGATGTGATTAGTTTAGCATAAGAGAGACAAAGTGCCACGCTACTGGTAAGCGAGGGCCACCTCTTGAACTCTCTGACTGCTGTGTGACCAATGTGGGGAAACAAAGTGCCGCGCCGTGACTTGGCGGGGGCCACCTCTTGATTTACCACATTGTCTGAGTGGGTAGATGGAGATCAGCGTGCCACGTCTTAGCTAGACGGGGGCCACCTCCTGATTCCTCCCCTACTGTTTGGCATGCATGCATTCTCTGAGCCCTGACGAGGGAAGGGTCGGACCTTTGTGGTCGTTTCGTTCTGTTCTGGATTTGGACATGTTAGGATGTGCATCTACGTATGTGTTCTGTTTCGCCATGTGATATGCACGTTTCTATTTCGGTTTTGTTGTATTATGATTAGATTTCGCCATGTGGATTATTTTGTAAGTTGTGTTCTTATCTGTATTTGATTTGATATTTAATAATCGCATTCGGTAAATGTTTTGAAAAACCTTACATGCTATATTTTTGAATGTATTAATGGAGGGGTTTCATAGGGATTCTCACTTGCGGAGCTGTTAGCTCACCCCCTCTAATATCTACAGGTGAGAGACCGTGATTGATACAGCGTTATGCACCTTGAGATATGAGTAGCTTGACGAAGCTTTGGGCTTTGTGATATGGACCTTGTAAAAGATTTCGGTTGTATTTGAATACTTGTATCGTGACTCCGTTATCTGGGGCCTGCGTGCCTGTATTGGTTATACTTTGTTTTGGATGATGGATACTATATTCTGGTTACATGTGAGGGCTTAGGCCCATTTTGTTATAAGATTTCGGTTGTGGTATTTTCACCGTTTTGATGGGATTTTATGTTCAGTCTGCCGTGATATGAGATTTTGTCTCCGTATATGTATAGTACGGAGTTGTGAACTGATTCGCTTATGTTTAGTATTATATAAGTTGAAATTACTTGTTGTTATGAATCAGTACAGCATGTACATGTATGGGAATTTTCCCGACCTTGTATGTACGCATACATGCTGCCGGATTTTTGTATAAATTTTCAGATCTTTTATTCCCTAGCTCCGTTAGTAGTATGATCTTGGCGTTCGGTTTTATTTCTCGTGACGTTCCTCGTATGATTTCCGCATGAACTTCGGGGTTAAGTATCGAGGGGCCTTACAATTACAATTTAATCTATCTAGACATGATTGACACGCAGGTCAATTACACTGTATAAATTAATTAAAATGTGATGCGCAGATCACAATAAATAATTTACAAAAATAATCCAGGCACGCAGGCCCCAGCACAGCACACATTAAATTTTGGGCAGCCCACATAAGATTAAATAGACAATCATTCATGTTATACAAACTTCATGTGATCCAGTCAAGAAAATAAAATTTTCGAAAATCCCATTGGCTTCATTTTATTTCCTTATGTGCCCTACTACCTTACAACGGTCCATTAATAGGGATCCACTCATCAGACTTAGTCAGACCCACTGCCCTTGTATGCACCAAGTCATAACCGACTTGAGTCGACCTCATGGTCAATAATGCATGCGTTAAGGGCTGAATGTCCCTCATGAGTTCTGGCAAGCGGGTGTGACCCCGGGCCTTAATCATGAGCGTTCATCGGTTGTCTCAATCAGACATCGCTACACGCCTTTCTGCAGTCGACCTATAGCCACCTCATGCTTGCGCATAGGTGCCATCTGGTCGACCCATCTAGGCTGTCAGATAGTCTGATCAGACTGTTGGGTCTAGACAGGACGATGACTTCAACCCTAATAACCCGTCTAAGCTTTAAAGTAGGCGCTTAGATCTAAATGGATGCGCGCAAGTTGTTATAAGGTTTTGATAAAAATAACATTCATCAAGCGCCAACAATAAACATCATACATGCGCTAAATGTAAAACATACATCTATTTTCGCAAACTAGCATGTAGTTTCACATGATGATATCCTTAGATCTATTCATAAGCGCAAACAAGGATCACAACAAGCAATCATATGAATCATACAAGGAACTATGCTCTGATACCAATTGAAAGTCCCTAAAAGGGGAGCGAAACCCTAATATGCGCAGATTAAAACTTTTTGCATAGCGGAAGCTAGGGTTTCTAAGATCGCATGGATGAATATATGATCAACTTTAATAACATGCATAGATCGAGAAGGGATCATACCATAGCCATTGCTTGGATAGTGCCTTGGAAGCTAGAGGGCAATGTGGCTCTCCTCCAAAGGTGCCGCACACAAGATGAGAAATGGCTTTCTCCTTGTCGTTCCTTGTGCTAGCAAGGATCTCCAAGTCTCCTGATCGCTTGAAGGGAAGATGAGATGATCTCTTGGCTATGCCGAATCCTCCTTGAGCGTCAAAACTCACCACACGAGAGGAGAGAGGCGACAAGAGGAAGTTGCGAGCGAGAATAGAGCAATGCTCTCGAACGTGAGGCGTGCACACTATTTTGGAAAGCATGACTTCCAAAAATAGTAAACCCTCAATGTGTTCAAGCTTTCACGCCAAGTGAACAAGTCGCAACATTCTCCTCTTTGAACCAAGCGTTCACTTGATGAACCGGTTCAATCTCATTTGGTTTAAAGACCAAATCAAACCAAGCATTGGTCTAGATCATATTAAACCATAAGGCTCAAGATCTAACCATTCATCTCTTGATGCTCTTGATCTCATCGATCTAGCATCAATTCTCTCGATCGAAGCTTACCGATCTCAAGCCCTAATCAATCAAACATGATCAGACCAGATCTCACTTACAATCAGAGTTTAAATCCCATTAAACTGAACCAAAACAATTCAGTCCACACGATCTGACATAAGTAAGCCATATCATCAAATTGTGCGACCCTAAGGGTTTCCTTTAAATGTCGGTAACGATAACTTACGTTATCACGAACAGAGAGGGGTATCTAGCAACACATCACTGTCTCCCGATATAAAGGAAAGAGTCTTCCAAGACTACACCCAAACCACAGCACAAGTGTGAACCCAAGTCACTTGACATATGTGTTTCCTTTGCCACTGGATGTTCTCATTGGACAAGCGTGTCAAGCCTGTAATTCCAATATGATGAGAATGGTTAGATCAGATGAACATAGTCATCTGGGTATGGCCATACACTTTCTCAACCATCTCATCCAGGGGGCCCCTTCAGAACATCACACTCCAAACAAGGAGATGGCAATCCTATATCTATCACTAGTGCCCTAACATGACTCATGCTCATTATCCAAGATAGTCTATAACCATTATGTTTCAAATGATATTGAACTACATCAAAACAATGCCAATCATCATTTAGAAACACAAGTGATCTCAAGTCAGAGGAAATATGCCACTTGTTTGCATACAAGGATTATTCACATTGTGATAAGCAATCGAATATCCTAAGTAGGGTCTGTCCAGTACATCCAATGTGCCCATGAGTCTACATCTTATTCCATGCTCGAAGCATCCTATAAGATTAGAACACATATTAGTCTCAATCATATCAAGGCTGTCTCATGTTCACCAAGATATCTCGACTAAGGACAATACTGCATGTCAGCCAAGCTGAACAGCATTGAGACATTATTCAGAAGTATACATATGGCAGCAGATAATGCAACAACCTGAATAACAACCATTGCCTTTATAAACATTAAGTTTATACATGATACTGATATAATCCCAAGGCCTCAAACATTAGCCTTAAGGGCATACCCCAACACCCTCGGCTCAAGAGCTTGGTCCCTAGTGTTACTCCGATGAGGATTTGAGCCCGCGTCCTACCTTGGCCGTATTCTGCTGCACCCTTGTGCACTCCCAACCCCCCCCCCCCCCCCGGTCTGAGGATTGGAAGCGCACGAGCATCTTTTACACTTATATTAAGTGCAATGGACATGGACACTTGTGCAAAATCATGATCGATGGAGGTAGTAGCCTTAACGTCGTCTCCCGGATGGTGGTCACCCGTTTTGGCCTCCCTTTGGAGCCGCACCCTCGACCCTACTCGATTGCATGGGTCGACGCCTCCAGCCTTCCCATCACCCATTGCTGCCAAGTCCCCATTTACTTCGGTGACTACGCCGAGAAGGTGTGGTGTGATGTTACCTCCATGGATGTCAGCCATGTTCTTCTTGGCCGGCCTTGGCTATATGACTGTGATGTCATCGACTATGGCCGATCTAACATCTATGTCTTCCAACATGGAGGGCGTAAGTCTGCCTGACCCCGGCTCCACCCAAGGAGTTCCGGGCCTCCACCTCGAAGGGCCTAGTCTCACCTTCCCCCCCTGGACCATTGGTGCCTAAGCCGGTCATGCTTGTCCACCCTGGCTCCATCATGATGGAAGCCCATGAGTCCGCAGTCGTCTATGTGCTCATGGTGTGCGAGATCCCCCGCAAACCTTCGTCCCCTCCGGCCCCTTTGCCAGCCGAGATCACCGCCCTCCTCGATGAGTTTTCCGGCATCTCCCCGGTAGACCTCCCCGTTGGCCTCCCTCCAGATCGTGACATCCAGCACGTCATCGATCTCATCCTCGGGGCATCTCTGCCCAACCTGCCCCACCATCGCCTCAACCCAATTAAGCACACGGAGCTCAAGCGGCAGGTCGACGATATCCTAGCCAAAGGCTTCATCCGTGAGAGCCTTAGCCCTTGTGCCGTCCCGGCCCTTCTCACCCCGAAGAAGGATGGTTCCTAGCGGATGTGCATTGATTGCTATGCAATCAATCGCATCACAGTGAAGTACCAGTTCCCCATTCCCCGTTTAGACGACATGCTTGACCTCATTTCCGGTGCGTGTTGGTTCACCAAACTTGTCCTCCAGAGCGGTTACCACCAGGTCCGCGTCCGTGAAGGCGATGAGTGGAAGACGACCTTCAAGATGAAGGACGGCCTCTACGAGTGGCTGGTCATGCCCTTCAGCCTTACCAACGCGCCCTACACCTTTATGCGTCTTATGAGTTAGGTGCTTCGCCCTTACATGGGCAAATTCCTTGTCGTCTACGTTGACAACATTCTTATCCACAGCCGGACCCACAATGATCACTTAGCACACCTGCGTTTGACCTTTGACCTTTTGCATAAGTAGCGCTTGTTCCTTAACGCAAAGAAATGCTCATTCCTCGAAACTCATGTCTAGTTCCTTGGGTTCATCGTGTCGGACCAAGGACTTATGGTCGACCCCACTAAGGTTGAGGCCATTCGCCAATGTGATGTAGGGGGGAACGTGGAGTAAAACTACTGATATAAAATTCAGTTATTTATTTATTTATATTTTTTTATTTTCAGCAAAATCAAAATTTTGAAAAATAACTAGAAATCCAGGGCGATAAAATTAATCAATTACGATAAGTTGCTATGCCTTGTAGGAAAATCCAGAAATCCAAAATAAGAACCAATTTAACCAAGATGTATAACAAGATTAGTTCTTTGAATCGTGTAAGAATAGTAGCGTGAAGAGCTGTCAGGCATTTATAATACTTGCAACAATATAGCTATTCAGATTGGTGAGTTAAAACTGCACAGAAATGTTTCAGATTGCAAATTTTGCAATGCGGGCTAGATTAAACCGTTGATCCTGGGCTTGCATCAACTAGTCCAAATGAAAGTGCAAGATGAGTGCTTCAATATCAAACCATAGTTCAAGATCTTTGTTGCACCGCTTGCTTAAGGTACTGTGTAAAATACACTAATCAGATTAGTTTATAAAATCAATTTGCAGGAGTTAATCAGGTATGAAATTTTCTTATGCTTCTGAGGTTGATCCATTGTCGCTTCAGTTAGATTGACTCGTCCATCTGTTAGAGCAAGGTAAGTTATTCTTACTAACGCCAAAGATCAAGATTTTGGTGGCGCCGGTTGCTTAAAGTACCCGCGTGAACAAGCTTAATCAGATTAGAGTTTGAGCAAAACTTGAACACAACAGCAGTGCAGAGTGTGGAAACAGGCAAGCGAAGCTTGCGCCGATCAGTGATGCGGGAGCTTGGGTGTTCGTGAAGGCACCCCTAAACCTAAGGGGGGGCGAAACCCTAATAGGAGGCGCAACAAAAATTCTAGCGGAATCTAGGGTTTCTAAAAGATCGCATAGCATGTAATATATTCAACTTTCAAAGTGAAACGATTCTCACCATTGCCATCACTTAGATGATGTCTTGGAAGGAAAGGCGCAAGCGAACCTTCTCCTTAGTTTCGCACACAAGGTGATCAATGCGCCTACTCCCTTGATGCTCCTTGTGCTAGCAAGGCTTCAAGGTTGTCTTGTCGAAATGGAAGGGAAAAGAGAGATCGCCTTGCTTAGTCGAATGGTCCCTCTTGTCGTCCACAATGCTCCACACGAGAATGCCTTTCGAACGAAAAACCAAAAGGGCGACAAAGGCGTGAAGAGGCAAGTGAGATGCAACGTGAGATCATGGCCACGTTTGAGGACATGCTATCTAAAAATAGCCAAGTCCAAACGTTCATGCGACCATGTATTAACCCACTCGCAAATGCCTTATCAATTGAACCATGCGCTCAACCAATGAGCCGGTTCAAATCAATTTGGTTTAATAACCAAATAAACCAAGCAATCAGTCCAGACCATAATAAACCCTAAGGCTCTTGATCTGACCGTCGATCTCTTAATGCTTCTGATCTGACCGATCTAGCATCTATTCTCTCGATCGAAGCTTACCGATCTCAAGCCCTAATCAATCAAACATGATCAGACCAGATCTCACTCACAATCAGAGATTAAATCCCTTTATACTGAACCCGAACAATTCAGTCCATACGATCTGACTTAAGTAAGCCATATCATCAAATTGTGCGACCCTGAGGGTTTCCTTTAAATGTCGGTAACGATAACTCACATTATCACGATCAGTGAGGGGTATCTAGCAACACATCACTGTCTCCCGATATAAAGGAAAGAGTCTTCCAAGACTATACCCAAATTACAGCACAAGTGTGAATCAACTCACAATGCATGCATATTTCCTTTGCCACTGGATGTTCTTATTGGACAAGCGTGTCAAGCTTGTAGCTCCAATATGATGAGCATGATTAGATCAGATGAACACTGTCACCTGGGTATGGCCATACTCTTTTCTCAATCATCTCATCCAGGGGGCCCCTTTAGAACATCACACTCCTTAAACAAGGAGACGGCAATCCTATGTCTATCACTAGTGCCCTAACCTGATTCAAGTTCACCATCCAAGATAGTCTATAATCATTATGTTTCAAATGATATTGAACTACCTCAAAACAATGACAATCATCATTTAGAAAACACAAGTGATCTCAAGTCAGAGGAAATGTGCCACTTGTCTCATTCAAGGAATATTCACATTGTGACAAACAATTGAACATCCTAGTAGGGTCTGTCCAGTACATCCAATGTACCCATGAGTCTACATCTTATTCCATGCTCGAAGCATCCTATAAGACTAGAACACATATTAGTCTAGATCCAATTAATCATATCAAGGCTGTCTCATGTTCACCAAGATACATCGACTAAGGACTTAACTGCATGTCAGCCCAGCTGAGCAGCATTGAGACATTATTCAGAAGAACATATATTGCAGCAGACAATGTAGCTAACTGAATAATAACCATGCCTTTATAAACATAAACGTTTATTACACGATACTGTTACAATCCCAAGGCCTCAAACATTAGGCTTAAGGGCATACCCCAACAATCTCCCACTTGCACTTAATCTAATGGTTGAGAAATCTCAAACCCATATTATTACAGTGCTTCTCATGCTTCTGCTGCGCCAGAGGCTTAGTAAGCGGGTCTGCCAGATTGTCATCTGTATGAACCTTGCAGATTTTGATCTCGCCACGATCTATGATCTCCCTGATCAAATGAAACCGTCTCTGTATGTGCTTGGACTTCTGGTGCGACCGTGGTTCCTTTGCTTGTGCGATTGCTCCAGTGTTATCACAGAAGATAACCAAAGGATCTGCACTCGAAGGAACAACACCAAGTTCTCCCACGAACTTACGAATCCACACTGCCTCCTTGGATGCTTCCGAGGCTGCAACATACTCGGCTTCTGTTGTGGAATCAGCAACAGTTGACTGTTTGAAACTCTTCCACACCACTGCTCCTCCATTCAAGCTAAAAACATAGCCTGATTGCGATCGGAAATCATCCTGGTCAGACTGGAACGAAGCGTCAGTATATCCTTCAATACTGAGTTCTTCCTGACCACCATATATCAAGAACATATCTTTGGTCCTCCGCAGATATTTTAAGATGTTCTTGACTGCAATCCAGTGCGCCACACCTGGATTACTTTGGAAACGACTGGTCACACTTAACCCGTAAGCGACGTCAGGGCGAGTACACAACATCGCATACATAATGGAACCAATAGCCGAAGCATAAGGCGTATTGTCCATTTCATCTTTCTCAGTCTGTGTTTGTGGACACTGACTCTTCGAAAGACTCAGACCATGTCTGACTGGAAGATATCCTCGTTTAGAATTCTCTAAATGAAATCTTTCCAGGACTTTATCGATGTAAGTACTCTGGCACAGCCCGAGAAGCCTCTTAGATCTATCCCTGTAGATCTTCACACCTAATACATAGGCTGCTTCTCCTAAATCTTTCATCTGGAAACATTTCCTTAACCATGCCTTCACAGCATGCATTTCAGGAATGTCATTTCCAATGATCAAGATATCATCGACGTAGAGGACTAGGAAAGTAATCACGCTCCCACTAAACCTCTTATATACACACGGGTCATCCTCGTTCTTGACGAAACGAAATTCAGTGACTGATTCATCAAAACGAATATTCCAGCTTCTTGATGCTTGCTTGAGTCCATAAATGGACTTCTTTAACTTGCATATCTTATGACGATCTGATGGATTAGTGAAACCCTCAGGTTGTGTCATGTACACATCCTCATCCAGATTTCCATTAAGGAAAGCTGTTTTCACATCCATTTGCCAAATCTCATAATCATAATATGCAGCTATCGCGAAAAGAATCCGAATAGACTTAAACATAGCTACAGGTGAGAAAGTTTCATCATAATCTATCCCGTAGATTTGTTTGAAACCTTTCGCAACTAGCCTGCCTTTATAGGTAACCACGTTACCATCCATGTCAATCTTCTTCTTGAAGATCCATTTACAGCCTATAGGGATAACTCCCGGAGGCGGATCAACCAAATCCCAAACTTGGTTATCTGACATGGAGTCCATCTCGGCTCGCATAGCTTCAAGCCATCTAGCTGAATCCGGTCCACTGACCGCATCTGCATAAGTGAGGGGTTCATCATGATCAATGATGTAGATTCCATCATAGCTCTCAGGCTGTCGACGAATCCTTCCCGATCTTCGCGGTTCCCGTGATATCTGAGCCTCAGGTTGTTCAATAACCTGATCTACTGGCTCAGGCTCATCCAATTTTGCTTGAGCACTTTGTCCTTCCTCTGGATTCTCATCCAGCTTTATTTCTCTCCCACTGGCCTCTTGCAGAAGAAACTCCTTCTCAAGAAATATGGCCGTCCGAGCAACAAAAACCTTGTTCTCTTTGGGATCGTAGAAATAATAACCCTTAGTTTCCTTAGGGTAACCGACAAAGATACATTTGTCAGATCTGCTCTCTAGTTTCCCAGAGGCGAGCTTTTTGACATAAGCCTCGCAGCCCCAGATCCTGATAAATGTCAAGCTCGGCTGTTTCCCATACCATAACTCATATGGAGTTTTTGAAACGGCCTTGGATGGCACTCGGTTTAGTACCTTTGCAGCTGTCTCCAGTGCAAATCTCCAAAAGGAGTATGAAAGAGTAGCCTGACTCATCATAGAACGAACCATATCGAGTAACGTTCTATTTCTCCTTTCGGACACACCATTCCATTGCGGTGTTCCTGGCGGAGTGAGCTGTGAGATAATCCCACACTCCTTCAGATAGTCAGTAAACGTATGACTCAAGTATTCACCACCTCGATCTGAGCGAAGTGCCTTGATATTTCGGCCTAGCTGATTCTGTACTTCATTCTTGAACTCTTTGAACTTGTCAAAAGATTCACTCTTATGTCTCATCAGATAGACATAGCCATACCTACTGAAATCATCAGTAAAGGTAATGAAGTACTGATAGCCACCTCTGGCATGTTTACTAAATGGCCCACACACATCACTGTGTATAAGGTCAAGTAAACCTGAAGCCCTTTGACCTTTGTGAGGAAAAGGTGACTTCGTCATTTTACCCATCAAACAAGCTGTGCATGTATCAATCTCCTTGTAGGAGAATGATCCCAGCAGTCCATGATCATGCAACCGCTTAATGCGTTTCTCGTTAATATGGCCTAAACGACTATGCCATAGCAAGGTGCTGTCATCAGCATACTTGGCTTTCTTAATATCAATATTTTGTATAGAACGCTCCATGTCCAACATGAATAATCCATTGCTAATTGAACCAGTTGCATAAACAATATTATCATAAGATAAAACACACTTTGAAATATTGCATTCAAAGGAAAATCCTTTCCTGACAAGAGCAGGAATGGAGATAATATTTTTAGTAATACTGGGAACAAAATAACAATTGTCAAGTTCCAATACAATTCCAGATGGTAAAGAAATGAAATAGTCTCCTACAGCAACAGCAGCAACCCGTGCCCCGTTTCCAACGCGTAGGTCCACCTCATGCTGTCCCACCTGTCTTCTTCTCTTGAGTTCCTGCACATTTGAACAAATGTGAACTCCACATGCAGTGTCCAACACCCATGATATAGAAGAAGAAAACATGACCTCAGTCACGAATATACCTGAGCCAGAAGCGATGCTTCCCCTCTTATCTCCTTGGAGCGCTTTACAGTCCTTTTTCCAGTGACCCAGCTGGCCACAATGGAAACACCTATATTCCTTAGACCGCTTCACCTTCTGCTTCAGAGCCTTGCTGTAGCTCTTGACAGGGGTCTTGCCCTTCTTCCCCTTCTTCTTGTTCCTCGAAGGAACCATTAAGACAGAGGTCGAAGGCTTTCCCTTCAGAGTCTCCTCAGTAGTGAGGAGCATATTCAGCAGCTCTGCCGGAGTACAATCGATTTTGTTCATATTAAAGTTAATAATGAACGCGTCGAATGAAGGCGGGAGAGACTGCAGAATAATATCCACAGCAAGCTCCTGGTTGATGGTATGCCCCAGTTTCTCTAGAGCCTCCTTGTGCCCAATCATCTTGAGCACGTGAGCTCCCACTGGGCTCCCTTCAGCCAGTTTGCTCTGAAAGAAGAGCTTCGTCAAATTATAGCGTTCAGTCCTCGCCTGTGCAGCATACAGCATCTTGAGGTTTGCTATCATGTCTATAGCAGACATATCCTCATGCTGACGCTGCAGCAGTGGCGTCATAGACGCTAACATCAGGCAAGCGACATCAATGCTATCATTGACGTGCTTTTCATAGGCTTCCCGAACCGCCCTTGCGGCGTTCGGAGCGGGCTGAGGCGGTATCGCCGTCTCGAGGACATACAGTTTCCTCTCTGCCTTAAGAACAATCTTAAGGTGTCCAAACCAGTCAGAGAAGTTCGGCCCAGCAAACTTCTCCCTTTCTAGTAGGGATCGCACATTGAAGTTCATGGTGTTCGTTGCTGCAGGTATCTACAACAATGCAAGAACAGCAAGGTCAGTATCAATGTTAAGAATCAATCAGGACTTAAGAAAGATTCTTTTTCTCACTATTTTATCTGGCTGAAAAATCCAGCAAAACAGCCCGAAAGAGTAGACACTCTTTTAGTGAGATGGGATCCGGATTTCATACTTGGTCTCCGCGTCCCGCTCAGGCGAGATAAGATGCACAGAGAGTACAAGCACTAATCTCCGGTAGGCAGTCCCTGCCGATCGCCAACCCATGCGATTCCCCTTCATCTGGGCAATCCAGCAGACTGTGCCAACTGAGTTGGTACAACACAGTCTCTGATCCCACAGATGGCTGCCTCCATGTGCTACCATATGCGCCACATATGTAGCCTACATGGTCAAGCTGACCCGACCTACTCCCTGGACCACCATGTGCTATGCTGAGCAACGAGAAGGGATAAATCCCTACTCTGTAACACACAGGTGTAATCCCACACCGTCTGAAGATAGATGGACGTGCCCACTGAGTGGGTACAACACGGCTCCAACGATAATCAGAACAGTGAGGTTTCGCGTCAGAAGGCTTACGAGCTTGATATTTTAGCGTTGGATTTTAACGGTCTTTTATCTTCTTCACTATCATACAATTCCTATGGTGATAGCAGAAGATAAACTAATCATGCAATTCTAATATTTTAAACAATAATAAAAGAAAGCATGAATCTTATGTGGTAAAAGCCCAAAGCCTAAGTAAGACCTTAACCTAACTCAAGTCTTCACTTGCTTTTCTTCATAGGGCTTTTGCTGCTGATCTGGCCCAAACCTGGGCCCAAGCGCCATCTGCAGCTCTGGTGCGCCCACCAGGAATATGCGCCAGGTCCTAGGGTCGAACCCTAGACCTCCCACCTGGTCCAGCCACTGCTGCAAGCGCCTCTGCCAAGTGTGCACTGTGCTCTTGTCTAATTAAATTACAAATTTAACTATCTAGACAAGATTGACACGCAGGTCAATTATACATTATAAATTAATTAAACTGTGATTCGCAGATCAGAAAAATAAAAATTAATTTACAATTAATTCCCAGGCACGCAGGCCCCAGCACAGCACTCATTAAACACGGGCAGCCCACATAAGATTAAATAGACAAACATATGCATCAACTAACATGTGATCCTTTCAAGAAAATTAAATTTCGAAAACCCCTTGGGATCAATTTTAATTTTCCTTATTTGCCCTACTACCTTACAATGGTCCATTACTAGGGATCCACTCATCAGACCTAGTCAGATCCACTGCCCTTGCATGCACCAAGTCCTAACTGACTTGAGTCGACCAAAAGGCCAACCATGCATGCGCCAAGGGCTGAACGACCACACTGAGGTCTGGCAAGCGGGAGTGACCCCGGGCCTAACTCATGTGCGTTCATAGGTTGTCTCAATCAGACACCGCTACACGCCTGTCTGCAGTCGACCTACAGCCACCTCTGGCTTGCGCCAAGGTGCTATCTGGTCGACCCATCTAGGCTGTCAGATGGTCTGATCAGACTAATTGGATCTAGACTAGATTGAGATTTCAACCCTAATAACCCATCTAAGGATTTAAAGTAGGTGCCTTAGATCTAAGGTGAATCGCGCATATAATACAGGTTTTGAAAAACATACTTATGCGCCAAGAACAAGCGCCAACATAAAATGTAACATGAAACATTTCGCATGAAACATCTAAGATGCGCAAGTTATAGATCTAAGCATGTAATGAGTAACAAGGATCACAAAGAAAGCAAACATATTATCATGCATGAAAAACAAGGCTCTGATACCAATTTGAAGGCACCCCTAAACCTAAGGGGGGGGGGGGGCGAAACCCTAATAGGAGGCGCAACAAAAATTCTAGCGGAATCTAGGGTTTCAAAAAGATCGCATAGCATGTAATATATTCAACTTTCAAAGTGAAACGATTCTCACCATTGCCATCACTTAGATGATGTCTTGGAAGGAAAGGCGCAAGCGAACCTTCTCCTTAGTTTCGCACACAAGGTGATCAATGCGCCTACTCCCTTGATGCTCCTTGTGCTAGCAAGGCTTCAAGGTTGTCTTGTCGAAATGGAAGGGAAAAGAGAGATCGCCTTGCTTAGTCGAATGGTCCCTCTTGTCGTCCACAATGCTCCACACGAGAATGCCTTTCGAACGAAAAACCAAAAGGGCGACAAAGGCGTGAAGAGGCAAGTGAGATGCAACATGAGATCATGGCCACGTTTGAGGACATGCTATCTAAAAATAGCCAAGTCCAAACGTTCATGCGACCATGTATTAACCCACTCGCAAATGCCTTATCAATTGAACCATGCGCTCAACCAATGAGCCGGTTCAAATCAATTTGGTTTAATAACCAAATAAACCAAGCAATCAGTCCAGACCATAATAAACCCTAAGGCTCTTGATCTGACCGTCGATCTCTTAATGCTTCTGATCTGACCGATCTAGCATCTATTCTCTCGATCGAAGCTTACCGATCTCAAGCCCTAATCAATCAAACATGATCAGACCAGATCTCACTCACAATCAGAGATTAAATCCCTTTATACTGAACCCGAACAATTCAGTCCATACGATCTGACTTAAGTAAGCCATATCATCAAATTGTGCGACCCTGAGGGTTTCCTTTAAATGTCGGTAACGATAACTCACATTATCACGATCAGTGAGGGGTATCTAGCAACACATCACTGTCTCCCGATATAAAGGAAAGAGTCTTCCAAGACTATACCCAAATTACAGCACAAGTGTGAATCAACTCACAATGCATGCATATTTCCTTTGCCACTGGATGTTCTTATTGGACAAGCATGTCAAGCTTGTAGCTCCAATATGATGAGCATGATTAGATCAGATGAACACTGTCACCTGGGTATGGCCATACTCTTTTCTCAATCATCTCATCCAGGGGGCCCCTTTAGAACATCACACTCCTTAAACAAGGAGACGGCAATCCTATGTCTATCACTAGTGCCCTAACCTGATTCAAGTTCACCATCCAAGATAGTCTATAATCATTATGTTTCAAATGATATTGAACTACCTCAAAACAATGACAATCATCATTTAGAAAACACAAGTGATCTCAAGTCAGAGGAAATGTGCCACTTGTCTCATTCAAGGAATATTCACATTGTGACAAACAATTGAACATCCTAGTAGGGTCTGTCCAGTACATCCAATGTACCCATGAGTCTACATCTTATTCCATGCTCGAAGCATCCTATAAGACTAGAACACATATTAGTCTAGATCCAATTAATCATATCAAGGCTGTCTCATGTTCACCAAGATACATCGACTAAGGACTTAACTGCATGTCAGCCCAGCTGAGCAGCATTGAGACATTATTCAGAAGAACATATATTGTAGCAGACAATGTAGCTAACTGAATAATAACCATGCCTTTATAAACATAAACGTTTATTACACGATACTGTTACAATCCCAAGGCCTCAAACATTAGGCTTAAGGGCATACCCCAACAGTTCGTCGGCGACTTTGGTAACGAGGGAAGGTGTAGAACGTGAGGTCGACGTCGGAGCACCGGCAGGCGCGGAGAAACGGCTCTTCCATCGGAACAGGGCCAGTTGGGAAACTGGAGGCGGCTATTTAATGGAACAGGGGAGTTGCGCTAGAAGAACAGAGGTCGTCGCTGGAAGTCGTAGAAGATACGAGCGCTGAACCTGCTAAAACTGGGACTCCTTGTGTTGGTGGTGACGACATGGCCGGAGTTTGGAGGCGAGTTGAGGCTTATCGGAGGAGAACGACAATGAAGGGCGGAAGGCTGCGGAGGCGGGAAGGTGTTCTGTTGGAACAGAGCAGTAGCGGGATTGGAGCAGAGGTGTTCGCCGTTCGTCCGATGGTGGACGAACTCCAAACCTATTTCAACTGGAGGTTCGTGTGATGGGAGAGAGGTCGTGGCCGGAGTTTGAGGTTGAATGATGGCCGGCCGAAGGAGAACGGCGCCGGAAGGCGAATCTAGGGCGTGAGCATGGCAAAAATAGGGGATGGTGTCGGAGTCTCGATTCTGGCCATCGGAGAGGCAGATGGAGCGATGCTGGTGGCTGTTGCTTCGTATTGTGGAGGAGGAGGGATGGCTGAAGTTGCGTGATGATCGGACGGTTGGATCGCCGGCGGGAAGGTTCCGAAGTTTCAAAATTCTGGGTTGCTGAAACTTGTGGATGGTTGTAGCTGATAGGAAACTTTGGAGGAAGTAGAGATTGGAGAAGAAGGGAAGAGGGAGGGCTCAGCCCAAGAAGGAGAAGAAGAGAAGACTAGGTGACAAGCACCTTAGAGAAAAGAAGGAGACATCCGATTCATCGGAAGAGAAACCATTTCCATTCATTCAAAACAATCTGTCCCTTACAAGGTTCAAGCTTTGATACATATAGGGTGAAGCTGGATAGAGGTTGCTGCCGAATGTTGAAGCTTCTATCTTCGGCAGGAAAGAGACATTGGAGAAGTTTCCATTGTTGGCTATGAGTGAGCATCGCAAGGTTCCGGCATTGAAGAAGATGAGTGTTGTGCAAAGAGACGTTGGTATTTCCTTTGTTGGCTGCAAGCGTGGCAAGGTTCATGCGTGAGATTGGCGTTGATGCTTTTCTTCCTTCGAATGCTTGAGAGATGTTACACCTTCTTTGTGAGGTGCGAAGGGGAGACGTTGGAGTTTCCTTTTGCTTGTAATGTGGGCTGGCGCTTGATGATATCCTAGAATCTGATTTGGAGTTGGTGCATCTTGATTTGATGCAGGCTGATCGAATGGAATAGTCTTGGGCTTCTTTGTGGCGAATTATTGCTGATAAGTGGGCTTGTCTTGGGCCTCTTATGTAGTGGTTAATTATTGAGCTAGCTTTATTGATTGAGCTTGCTAGCTTATTCGCGAACCTCCTGGCCTTTGACTAGGGTACTCATACACTCAACTTGTGCCTTCTTGGCCTGTGGTCTCTGCCCCCATCATTTCTCCCCGGGTGAAAAAAATTCTTCTCCGAAGAATTGTTCTTGCGTAGGTGGAGAAGTTCTGGAGGGGTGGGAATCAGTTGCTCCATAAGGGTCCGAAGCTTTAAAATATAGCATCCTATCTGGTTGTTCCATGTCCATGGTCCAAGCTGTAAGTCAGGGACACCTGCATTGAATTTCCTTTCTCGGCCATATTCATTAGTAAATTTGTCATAGAAAATCACAGGACTTTGAAAAGAACAAGGAATGATGAAATCAATATACTCATTTTTAATAAGAGCAGAGTGCATAGCATGTTTGAGTTCATTATGTTTTGTTAATACTAATCGAGGCTTAAGGGTGTGGGTAGAGGGACCTAATAGACAAGATTCAAGGATCATAGGGTCCTAGAAGAGATTTTCTAAGTCTAGGGGTTGACCTAAGGGGTGAGGATTAGGATCCAGGTCAAGCTCAAATAGTTCTAACTTAGGTTCAAGACATGGTTCATGAAGACCTATGGGTTTGGGTTCAACTAGATTTTTAGGCAAGTCATCTTTAGGTTCACTAGAGGTAGTGCTAAGGTCAAGCTGAGAAACTGTGGGTATGGGCCCTAAAATTGAGGGTAAAAGTTTTGGCCCTAAAATTGAAGGTGAAGGTACTGATTCTACTGGAAGGTTTGGTTCTTCATGTCTTACTTCTTCAAGTTCACAAGTTTCATCAAGACATGAGTTAGGTTCTAAAGTAGGCTCCAAAGTTTGTTCAAGTTCTAAAGGGGTCTCTAAAGGTGACTTAGGGTTAGGTTGACTATCAGATAAGTCAACTAAAGGTTCCCTAGTATTGGATTTACACTCATCTAGGGGTATGTTCAGAATGGTTCTAGGTAGGTCAAGTTTCCTCCTATGTGTTGCTTTAAGATTCTGCACTACCTCAGTAGCTATTTTGAAAGCTTCTTCTAAAGTGTGTATGGGGTAGTAGGTGAGACCTTTCCAAATATCAAATCTAAGACCATTCATAAACCTATTAAGTATAACCCTAGGAGTTTCTCTAATTCTACTCCTATAGTGGAGATCATTAAACTTGAATATATATTCAGGCACTGTCATATTTTTCTGTGTAAGGGTAATAAATTGGTCACAAAAATTTTTATGGAGAAGTGGAGAATCATATTTTTCTTCTAGTTTATAAAGCATCTCATCCCATTTTTCAATAGGGGGTGTCCAAACATCTTTAGGTTTCTTTCTACACTGATCCAGTATTATTTAGCTGTGCCTTCTAGGAGACAACGGGTGAACCTAACTTTTGCCAGTCCCCTTCAAGGGGGAGCAAAACCCTAATAGGCGCATGTGTAAAAATTTTTCATTGCGGAAGCTTGGGTTTCAATGATCGCATGTATGTTTCATTGATCAACTTATATAAACTTGCATAGATTGGAAGAGATTCATACCATGGCCATCGCTTGGATGGAGATTTGGAAGCAGGAGGACGATGAGGTTCTCCTCCAAAGTGTGCGCACACGAGATGAGACTTAGCCTACTCCTTGTTGCTCCTTGTGCTAGCAAGGCTCCAAGAATCCTGATCGCTTGAGGGAGAAGAGATGATGTCTCTAGCTTGGCCGAGTCTCTCCTTGTCTTCCACCCTTTTCTCCACACGCGAAGACGTCGAGAGGAAGAGGCAAAAAGGGCGAGAATAGGATGAGTGCTCTCGAACGTGAGGTGAGTTAACTATTTTGGAAAACGCCTCTTCCAAAAATAGTAAAAACTTCACTTCATGCGTTCACGCATTCATGAACCATGCGCTCACTCAAGGCAAACCGCCCAAAGTGCCATCAAGCCTTTGAACCATGCGTTCACCTATGTGAACCGGTTCAAGCCATTCGGTTCAACCCAATTTGGTTCAAAGACCAAATCAAACCAAGCCTTGGTCCAGATCACCTAAAACCCTAAGGTTCATGATCTAACCGTTCATCTCTTGATGCCCTTGATCTCATCGATCTAGCATCAACTCTCTCGATCGAAGCTTACCGATCTCAAGCCCTAATCAATCAAACATGATTAGACCAGATCTCACTTACAATCAGAGTTTAAATCCCTTTAAACTGAACCAAAACAATTCAGTCCACACGATCTGACTTAAGTAAGCCATATCATCAAATTGTGCGACCCTGAGGGTTTCCTTTAAATGTCGGTAACGATAACTTACGTTATCACGATCAGTGAGGGGTATCTAGCAACACATCACTGTCTCCCGATATAAAGGAAAGAGTCTTCCAAGACTACACCCAAACCACAACACAAGTGTGAATCTATTTCACAAGGCATACTTGTTTCCCTTGCCACTGGATGTTCTTATTGGACAAGCGTGTCAAGCCTGTAGCTCCAATATGATGAGCATGATTAGATCAGATGAACATAGTCACCTGGGTATGGCCATACACTTTCTCAATCATCTCATCCAGGGGGGCCCCTTTAGAATATCACACTCCTTAAACAAGGAGACGGCAATCCTGTATCTATCACTAGTGCCCTAACCTGACTCATGATCATCATCCAAGATAGTCTATAATCATTATGTTTCAAATGATATTGAACTACCTCAAAACAATGACAATCATCATTTAGAAACACAAGTGATCTCAAGTCAGAGGACATTATGCCACTTATTGCAAACAAGGATTATTCACATTGTGACAAGCAATTGAATATCCTAGTAGGGTCTGTCCAGTACATCTAATGTACCCATGAGTCTACATCTTATTCCATGCTCGAAGCATCCTATAAGATTAGAACACATATTAGTCTCAATCATATCAAGGCTGTCTCATGTTCACCAAGATATCTCGACTAAGGACATTACAGCATGTCAGCCAAGCTGAACAGCATTGAGACATTATTCAGAAGCACACTTATTGTAGCAGACAATGTAACAAACTGAATAACAACCATTGCCTTTATAAACATAAGAGTTTATACATGATACTGAAAGAATCCCAAGGCCTCAAACATTAGCCTTAAGGGTATACCCCAACAACTTTGCAATGTTCAGGCATGACAGTTGAATAAAAATAATGCTCAAGTTTTGTTACCCAATCACTAAAATCCATAGGGTTAAGAGAACCACTAAAGGTAGGGGGTTGGAATCTAGTGGCCATGGGATGTTTTGAAAACACAATATGATCCTTTGAAAATAGAGCTCCCTAAGATGTCAAAAATGACTTCAGCTAGTATGAAAAAAATTTATCTCAGAATAAACAAACTAGCATGCAAACAATAAGCACATAATCATTTTTTTTTATCAAATAGCAAAAGTATGCAAACTAAATGATATGAACAATGAAACATGAAAGCAATCAATTTTTTTTTAATTGCAAGTAAATAGCAAATACTTAACTAGAATGCAAAAACAATGAAAGCAACAAAACAAATAATTTTTTTTTTGTGCAAAGAGTGAAGCAAGGATCGTGTGAGCAGACAACAGTTGCCCACAAACTTGCTTTGATACCAAACTGATGTAGGGGGGAAACGTGGAGTAAAACTACTGATATAAAATTCAGTTATTTATTAATTTTTTTTATTTTCAGCAAAATCAAAATCTTGAAAAATAACCAGAAATCTAGGGTGATAAAATTAATCAATTACGATAAGTTGCTATGCCTTGTAGGAAAATCCAGAAATCCAAAATAAGAACCAATTTAACCAAGATGTATAACAAGATTAGTTCTTTGAATCGTGTAAGAATAGTAGCGTGAAGAGCTGTCAGACATTTATAATACTTGCAACGATATAGCTATTCAGATTGTTGAGTTAAAACTGCACAGAAATGTTTCAGATTGCAAATTTTGCAATGCCGGCTAGATTAAACTGTTGATCCTGGGCTTGCATCAACTAGTCCAAATGAAAGTGCAAGATGAGTGCTTCATTATCAAACTATAGTTCAAGATCTTTGTTGCACCGCTTGCTTAAGGTACCTGCATAAAATACACTAATCAGATTAGTTTATAAAATCAATTTGCAGGAGTTAATCAGGTATGAAATTTTCTTATACTTCTGAGGTTGATCCATTGTCGCTTCAGTTGGATTGACTCGTCCATCTGTTAGAGCAAGGTGAGTTCTTCCTACTAACGCCAAAGATCAAGATTTTGGTGGCACCGATTGCTTAAAGTACCTGCGTGAACAAGCTTAATCAGATTAGAGTTTGAGCAAAACTTGAACACAACAGCCGTGCAAAGTGTGGAAACAGGCAAGCGAAGCTTGCGCCGATCAGTGATGCGGGAGCTTGGGTGTTCGTCGGCGACTTTGGTAACGAGGGAAGGTGTAGAACGTGAGGTCGGCATCGGAGCACCGGCAGGGGCGGAGAAACGGCTCTTCAATCGGAACAGGGCCAGTTGGGAAACTGGAGGCGGCTATTTAACGGAACAGGGGAGGTGCGCCAGAAGAACAGAGGTCGTCGCTGGAAGTCGTAGAAGACACGAACGCTGAACCTGCTACAACTGGGACTCCTTGTGTTGGTGGTGGCGACGTGGCCGGAGTTTGGAGGCGAGTTGAGGCTTGTCGGAGGAGAACGACAATGAAGGGCGGAAGGCTACGGAGGCAGAGGGTGTTCTGTTGGAACAGAGCAGTAGTGGGATTGGAGCAGAGGTGTTCACCGTTTGTCCGATGGTGGACGAACTCCAAACCTGTTTCAACTGGAGGTTCGTGTGATGGGAGAGAGGTCGTGGCTGGAGTTTGAGGTCGAATGATGGTCGACCGGAGGAGAACGGCGCTGGAAGGCGGATCTAGGACGTGAGCATGATGGAAACAGGGGATGGCGTCGGAGTCTCGATTCCGGCCATCGGAGAGGCGGATGGAGCGATGCCGGTGGCTGTTGCTTCGTATTGTGGAGGAGGAGGGATGGCTGAAGTGGCGTGATGATCAGACGGTTGGATTGCCGGCGGGAAGGTTCCGAAGTTTGAAAATTCTGGGTTGCTAAAACTTGTGGATGGTTGTAGCTGACAGGAAACTTTGGAGGAAGTAGAGATTGGAGAAGAAGGGAAGAGGGAGGGCTCAGCCCTAGAAGGAGGAGAAGAGAAGACTAGGTGACAAGCACCTCAGAGAAAAGAAGGAGACATCCGATTCATCGGAAGAGAAACCATTTCCATTCATTCAAAACAATCTGTCCCTTACAAGGTTCAAGCTTTGATACATATAGGGTGAAGCTGGATGGAGGTTGCCGCCGAACGTTGAAGCTTCCATCTTCGGCAGGAAAGAGACGTTGGAGAAGTTTCCATTGTTGGCTGTGAGTGAGCATCGCAAGGTTCCAGCATTGAAGAAGATGAGTGTTGTGCAAAGAGACGTTGGTATTTCCTTTGTTGGCTGCAAGCGTGGCAAGGTTCATGCGTGAGATTGGCGTTGATGCTTTTCTTCCTTTGAATGCTTGAGAGACGTTACACCTTCTTTGTGAGGTGCCAAGGGGAGACGTTGGAGTTTCCTTTTGCTTGTAATGTGGGCTGGCGCTTGATGATATCCTAGAATCTGATTTGGAGTTGGCGCATCTTGATTTGATGCAGGCTGATCGAATGGAATAGTCTTGGGCTTCTTTTTGGTGAATTATTGCTAATAAGTGGGCTTGTCTTGGGCCTCTTATGTAGTGGTTAATTATTGAGCTAGCTTTATTGATTGAGCTTGCTAGCTTATTCACGAACCTCCTGGCCTTTGACTAGGGTACTCGTACACTCCACTTGTGCCTTCTTGGCCTGTGGTCTCTGCCCCCATCACAATGGCCTGAGCTCGAGTCCATCACCGAGGTCTGCAGTTTGCTCGGCCTCACAGCCTTCTATCGCCGCTTCAATAAGGGCTTCAGCACCATCGCTGCCCCAATGACGGCCTGCACTAAGCACAAGGCCTTCTCATGGACCCCCGCCATTAGCCGTGCCTTCGTAGCGCTTAAGGAAATCATGACCTCAGCACCTGTCCTTTGCCTACCCGACTTCTCCAAAGTCTTCAAGGTCACTTGCGATGCCTCCGGCATGGGCATCGGTAGCACTCTTAGTCAAGAGGGCCACCCCGTCGCCTTCTTTAGTGAAAAGTTGAACGAGGTGCGCCAACGGTACTCCAACTATGATAAGGAGTTCTACGCCATAGTCCAGTCCCTCCGACAATGGCGTCATTACCTTCTGCACAAGGAGTTCGTTCTCTTTTGCGATCACCAGGCCCTCTCCTTCCTGAGTGCCCAGAAGAAGATCGCCCCTTGCCATGTGAATTGGGTTGAGTTTCTTCAGCAGTACACCTTCGTAATCACACACAAGGCCGGCAAAGTCAATGTGGTGGCCGACGCCCTCAGTCGCTTCCGCTCGTTGCTTTGTGTCTTGTCCACCTCTGTTTCGACCCTCGAGCATATCCACGACGAGTATGCGGACTGCCCCGACTTTGGGCACGTCTTTGCCTGACTCCTTGCCGCTGACCCCCCGGACTTGCCCTACCGTCTTCATGAAGGCTTTCTAGTGTACGATAACCGGTTGTGCGTCCCTCACTCGTCCCTTCGCACGCATCTCTTTGTTGAACTCAATGCGGGTGGTGCCACCGGGCACCATGGCCATGACAAGACCCACGATTTGGCCGAAGACCAGTTCTTCTGCCCCACTCTTCATAAGGATGTTGATAGGGTCATCCGCCATTGTGGTACATGTCAGCGTGCCAAACCTCATCCTGCGAACACCAGCTTGTACACCCCGCTTCCCATTCCTAAGAGTCTGTGGCTAGATATCAGCATGGACTTCGTCCTAGGGTTGCCCAGCACGGCCTCGCGACATGACTCCATCTTTGTTGTCATGGACCGCTTCTCCAAGATGGCCAATGCTTCCCACGTCACACATCTCTTTGTCAAAGAGATCGTTCACTTACATGGGCTCCCTCTCACTATCGTCTCCAACCGCGACACCCGATTCGTCTGTCATTTCTGGAAGTCTTTGTGGGCCCTCCTCAGGACCACCCTCAAGTACTCGTCGGCGTACCATCTGCAAATGGATGGTCAAACGGCAATGCTGAACCGTAGCTTGGGTAACCTCTTGCGCTACTTGGCTGGCGATTTCCCGCGCCATTGGGCTGATCATCTCCCCATTGTGGAGTTTGCGTATAACAATGCCTTCAATCGCTCTACCGGTCTGAGTCCTTTCTAGGTCGTCCTTGGGCACCAACCACGAAAGCCTCTCGATATGCATAACTTCCCAGCCCATCCCTCTCTTCACGAGCCCGCTCATGCATTTGCATCTCACATATCGGGTTTACATGATGAGGTTCGCCTTCGGATTTTCTTGAGCAATACCTAGTACGCAGTTGAGGCCAACGAGCATCATAGGCCACACCACTTCGAGATTGGTGAGCATGTTCTTGTGCGTGTCCACCCCGAGCGGTTGAGATCTAGAGCCAATTGGAAGTTGCAAGCACGGTGCGACGGCCCCTATACGGTTCTGTGGCGGGTTGGCGACAATGCGTACGTCCTCGATCTTCCGGAGGACTCTGTCCTTAGCCCCATCTTCAACATCGCCGATCTCCTGCCTACCACGTGCCACTTTCCACGGGCGCCCCCTCCTGCGACATCAACCCACTTTATTCTCCGGAGGAGAATCCCCCCCCCCCCCTGGGGATACTTGATGGAGTCATCGACGCCTCTGAGGAAGGCCCATTCTCAACATAAAACACTTGGAAAGACTCCCCATAACTTGAGGAGGACCCCCCACAAATTTCAGCTCATAAAGCCCTCTACCGCCCTGAACATGGCCAGGCCGTGTTGACAGACACACCCGTCATGAGCAACATGGTGATTCCTCCAGCCATGCCCGGTATCACAGGTTTTAGCCGATCCGAACATGGCTAGCCCGTGTCCACCGACACGGCTGTGACACGGTCGAACCAGCATGCGAACGCGGATACGACCGACCTCACGGGCATTCCTCCAGCCGGGACGAGCTCGACAGATTCCCAGCCCAAAATTACGGGCCGTAATATTCATTACGGCCCCGCCGTAATTCCAGAGCAACCTTCTATGGATTTCCAGCATGAAAATACGGCCTGTGGAAAAGATTACGGCACCGTTGTAAAATCAGGCCAACCTTCTATGGATTTCTGGCAGGAAAATATGGCCAATGGAAGCGATTACGGGACCGTCGTAAAAGTTACTCGACAACGACACGGCCCGCTCTAGTTCACAGACACGGCTGTGACAAGCTCGACGGATGCCGGTCCTCCTGATCACGCCCGTGACAGCAAGCACGGCAAGGCCGTTTTTAGCCCAAGAAAATGAAAGTCCCCTATACTTGGGGGGGGGGGCGAAACCCTAGATAGGCGCATATAAAACTTTTGCAGCGGAAACAAGGGTTTCATGAGGATCTATGCATGAGATATGATCAACTATAATCGATTGCAAAGATAAGTAAGGAGTCATACCATCGCCATTGCGTTGGATGGCGCCTTGGAAGAAGAGAGCAAATGGGATCTCCTCCTAAAGATGCGCACACAAGAAGATGTCGCCTACTCCTTGTTGATCCTTGTGCTAGCAAGGTTCTCCAAGTGAACTTGATCGAATGGAAGGGAAGAGAAGAATTCTTTTGCTTGGCAAGACCTCTCCCTTATCGTCAATGCTTCACCACCCGAATGTGTCGAGAGCCCAAAAACAAAGAGACGACAATAGGGCAAGAGAAGAAGCGTGAAGAGAGGCAACGTGAGGCGTGTCCACGATTAGAGAACATGTTATCCAAAAATAGCAAACCACTTCTCAACGTTCACGCGCTCATGAACAAGTCACAAACCTCTTCTCCCTTGAACCTTGCGCTCACTTGATGAGCCGGTTCAATTTGGTTTGGTTCAAAGACCAATTAACCCAAGCGATTTGGTCTAGATCATATTAAACCCTAAGGTTCCAGATCTAACCGTTCATCTCCTGATGCTCTTGATCTTACTGATCTAGCATCAATTCTCTCGATCGAAGCTTACCGATCTCAAGCCCTAATCAATCTAACAGGATCAGACCAGATCTCACTCACAATCAGAGATTAAATCCCTTTAAACTAAACCCAAACAATTCAGTCCACACGATCTGACTTAAGTAAGCCATATCATCAAATTGTGCGACCCTAAGGGTTTCCTTTAAATGTCGGTAACGATAACTTATGTTATCACGATCAGTGAGGGGTATCTAGCAACACATCACTGTCTCCCGATATAAAGGAAAGAGTCTTCCAAGACTACACCCAAACCACAGCACAAGTGTGAATCTAGTTCACAAGGCACACATGCTTCCTTTGCCACTGGATGTTCTTTATTGGACAAGCGTGTCAAGCCTGTAACTCCAATATGATGAGCATGATTAGATCAGATGAACATAGTCATCTGGGTATGGCCATACACTTTCTCAATCATCTCATCCAGGGGGCCCCTTTAGAACATCACACTCCAAACTAGGAGATGGCAATCCTATGTCTATCACCAGCGCCCTAACATGACTCATGCTCACCATCCAAGATAGTCTATAACCATTATGTTTCAAATGATATTATTACAGTGCTTCTCATGCTTCTGCTGCGCCAGAGGCTTTGTAAGCGGGTCAGCCAGATTGTCGTCTGTATGAACCTTGCAGACTTTGATCTCTCCACGATCAATGATCTCCCGGATCAAATGAAACCTTCTCTGTATGTGCTTGGACTTCTGGTGCGACCGTGGTTCCTTTGCTTGTGCTATAGCTCCAGTGTTATCACAGAAGATAACCAAAGGATCTGCACTCGAAGGAACAACACCAAGTTCCTGAACGAACTTACGAATCCACACTGCCTCCTTGGATGCTTCCGAGGCTGCAACATACTCGGCTTCTGTTGTGGAATCAGCAACAATAGACTGTTTGAAACTCTTCCACACCACTGCTCCTCCATTCAAGCTAAAAACATAGCCTGATTGCGATCGGAAATCATCCTGGTCAGATTGGAACGAAGCGTCAGTATATCCTTCAATACTGAGTTCTTCCTGACCACCATACACCAAGAACATATCTTTGGTCCTCCGAAGATATTTCAAAATGTTCTTGACTGCAATCCAGTGCGCCTGACCTAGATTACTTTGGAACCGACTGGTCACGCTTAACCCGTAAGCGACGTCTGGGCGAGTACACAACATCGCATACATAATGGATCCAATAGCCGAAGCATAAGGTGTATTGTCCATTTCATCTTTCTCAGTCTGTGTTTGTGGACACTCACTCTTTGAAAGATTCAGACCGTGTTTGACTGGAAGATATCCTCTCTTAGAATTTTCTAAATGGAATCTCTCCAGGACTTTATCGATGTAAGTACTCTGGCACAGCCCGAGAAGCCTCTTAGATCTATCTCTGTAGATCTTCACACCTAATACATAGGCTGCTTCTCCTAGATCTTTCATCTGGAAACATTTTCTTAACCATGCTTTGACCGCATGCAGTTCAGGAATATCGTTTCCAATGATTAAGATATCATCGACGTAGAGGACTAGGAAAGTAATTACGCTCCCACTAAACCTCTTATATACACACGGGTCATCTTCATTCTTGATGAAACCAAACTCACAGATTGATTCATCAAAACGAATATTCCAGCTTCTTGATGCTTGTTTAAGTCCATAAATGGACTTCTTTAACTTGCATATTTTATGACGATCTGATGGATTGGTGAAACCTTCAGGTTGTGTCATATACACATCCTTATCCAGTTTTCCATTAAGGAAAGCAGTCTTCACATCCATCTGCCAGATCTCATAATCATAATATGCTGCTATCGCAAGAATAATCCGAATAGACTTGAACATAGCTACAGGAGAGAAAGTTTCATCATAATCTATCCCGTAGATTTGTTTGAAACCTTTCGCAACTAGCCTGCCTTTATAGGTAACCACGTTACCATCCATGTCAATCTTCTTCTTGAAGATCCATTTACAGCCTATAGGGATTACTCCCGGAGGCGGATCAACCAAATCCCAAACTTGGTTATCTGACATGGAGTCCATCTCGGCTCGCATAGCTTCAAGCCATCTCGCTGATTCCGGTCCACTGACCGCATCCGCATAAGTGAGGGGTTCATCATCAATGATGTAGACTCCGTCATAGCACTCAGGCTGTCGACGGATCCTTCCCGATCTTCGCGGTTCCTGTGATATCTGAGCCTCAGGTTGTTCAGTAACCTGATCTACTGGCTCAGGCTCATCCAACTGTGCTTGACTACTTTGTCCTTCTTCTGGATTCTCATCCAGCTTTATTTCTCTCCCACTGGCCTCTTGCAGAAGAAATTCCTTCTCAAGAAAAATAGCCGTTCGAGCAACAAATACTTTGTTCTCTTTGGGATCGTAGAAATAATAACCCTTAGTTTCTTTAGGGTAACCGACAAAGACGCATTTCTCAGATATGCTCTCCAGTTTCCCAGAGACGAGCTTTTTGACATAAGCCTCGCAACCCCAGATCTTAATAAATGTCAAGCTCGGCTGTTTCCCATACCATAACTCATATGGCGTCTTTGAAACTGCCTTGGATGGCACTCGGTTTAGTACCTTTGCAGCTGTTTCCAGTGCAAATCCCCAAAAGGAGTAAGGTAGAGTAGCCTGACTCATCATAGAACGAACCATATCCAATAAGGTTCTGTTTCTCCTTTCGGACACACCATTCCATTGCGGTGTTCCTGGCGGAGTGAGCTGTGAGATAATCCCACACTCCTTCAGATAGTCAGTAAACTCATGACTCAAGTATTCTCCACCTCGATCTGAACGAAGTGCCTTGATATTTCGGCCTAGCTGATTCTGTACTTCATTTTTGAACTCTTTGAACTTGTCAAAAGATTCACTTTTATGTCTCATAAGATAGACATAACCATACCTACTGAAATCATCAGTAAAGGTAATGAAGTATGAATAGCCACCTCTGGCATGTTTACTGAATGGCCCACACACATCACTGTGTATAAGGTCAAGTAAACCTGAAGCCCTTTGACCTTTCTTAGGAAAAGGAGACTTCGTCATTTTACCCATTAAACAAGCTTTACATGTATCAATCTCCTCATAGGAGAATGATCCCAACAGTCCATGATCATGCAACCGCTTAATGCGCTTCTTGTTAATATGGCCTAAACGACTATGCCATAGCAAGGTGCTGTCATCAGCAAGCTTGGCTTTCTTAATATCAATATTTTGTATAGAACATTCCATGTCCAACATGAATAACCTATTGTTAATTGAGCCAGTAGCATAAACAATATTATCAAAAGAAATAACACACTTTGAAATATTGCATTCAAAGGAAAACCCTTTCCTAACAAGAGCAGGAATAGAGATAATATTTTTCGTAATGCTTGGTACAAAGTAACAATTGTCCAGTTCCAATACAAGTCTAGATGGTAAAGAGATGTAATAAACGCCTACAGTAACAGCAGCAACCCGTGCCCCGTTTCCAACTCGTAGGTCCACCTCATGCTGTCCCACCTGTCTTCTTCTCTTGAGTTCCTGTACATTTGAACAAATGTGAACTCCACATGCAGTGTCCAACACCCATGATATGGAAGAAGAAACCATGACCTCAGTCACAAAAATACCTGAGCCAGAAGCGAAACTTCCCTTCTTGTCTCCTTGGAGCGCTTTACAGTCCTTTTTCCAGTGACCCAGCTGGCCACAGTGGAAACATCTGTATTCCTTCGACCGCTTAACCTTTTGTTTCAGAGCCTTGTTGTAGTTCTTGACAGGGGCCTTGCCCTTCTTCCCTTTCATCTTGTTCCTAGAAGGAACCATCAAGACAGAGGATGAAGGCTTTCCCTTTAGAGTCAACTCTGTAGTCAAGAGCATATTCAGCAACTCTGCCGGGGTACAGTCGATCTTGTTCATATTAAAATTAATGATGAACGGATCAAAAGTAGCCGGAAGAGACTGCAGGATAATGTCTACAGCAAGCTCCTGATTGATGGTATGTCCCAGTTTCTCAAGAGCCTCCTTGTACCCAATCATCTTGAGTACGTGAGCTCCCACTGTACTCCCTTCAGCCAGTTTGCTCTGAAAGAAAAGCTTAGTCAAATTGTAGCGTTCAGTCCTAGCCTGTGCAGCATACAGCAGCTTGAGGTTTGCTATAATTTGTATAGCAGATAGATCCTCATGCTGACGCTGCAACTCTGGCGTCATAGACGCAAGCATCAGGCAAGCGACATCAATGCTATCATTGACATGCTTCTCATAGGCATCCCGAACCGCCCTTGCGGCGTTCGCAGCGGGTTGAGGCGGTATAGCCGTCTCGAGGACATACAGCTTCCTCTCAGCCTTAAGAACAATCTTAAGGTGTCCGTACCAGTCTGAGAAGTTTGGTCCAGCAAACTTCTCCCTTTCCAGTAGGGATCGCACATTGAAATTCGTGGTGTTCGTTGCTGCAGTAATCTACAACAATGCAAGAACAGCAAGGTCAGTATCAATGTGAGAATCAATTCAGGACTTAAGAATGATTCTTTTCTCACTATTTTATCTGGCTGAAAAATCCAGCAAAACAGTCCGAAAGAGTAAAACTCTTTTAGTGAGATGGGATCCAGATTTCATACTTGGTCTCCGCGTCCCGCTCAGGCGAGATAAGATGCACAGAGAGTACAAGCACTAATCTCTGGTAGGCAATCCCTGCCAATCGCCAGCCCGTGCGATTCCCCTTCATCTGGGCAATCTAGCAGACTGTGCCAACTGAGTTGGTACAACACAGTCTCTGATCCCACAGATGGCTGCCTCCATATAGCTACAATATGCGCCACATATGTAGCCTACATGGTCAAGCTGACCCGACCTACTCCCTGGACCACCACGTGCTATGCTGAGCAACGAGAAGCGATAAATCCCTTCCCTGTAAGAC
Source organism: Costus lasius (assembly GCA_027563935.2). Classification (NCBI taxonomy): domain Eukaryota; kingdom Viridiplantae; phylum Streptophyta; class Magnoliopsida; order Zingiberales; family Costaceae; genus Costus; species Costus lasius. Next base: position 100,907,960 of record CM050448.1, read on the forward strand.
GCAGGTGTAATCACACACCGTCTGAAGATAGATGGGCGTGCCCACTGAGTGGGTACAACACGGCCCCAACGATAGTCAGAACAGTGAGGTTTCGCGCGAGAAGGCTTACGAGCTTGATATTTTAGCATTGGATTTTAACGGTCTTTTATCTTCTTAACTATCATGCAAACCCTATGGTGATAGCAGAAGATTAAATCATGCAATTCTAATTATATAAACAATAAATAGAAAGCATGCTGATCTTATGTGGTAAAAGCCCATTAAGCCTAGGTAAGACCTTAATTTAACTTAAGTCTTCACTTGAGCTCTTGATGGGTCTTTTGCATCTCATCTCGCCCAACCCAGGGCCCAAGCGCCCACTGCAGCTCAGGTGCGCCCACCAGGTAAATGCGCCTGTCCCAGAGTCGAACCCTGGACCTCCCACCTGGTCAAGCCACTGCTGCATGCACTTCTGCCAAGTGTGCTCTGTGCTCATGTCTGATTAAAATTACAATTTAATCTATCTAGACATGATTGACACGCAGGTCAATTACACAATAAATTAATTAAAATATGATGCGCAGATCACAAGAAAATAATTTACAATTAATTCAGGCACGCAGGCCCCAGCACAGCACACATTAAATTGGGCAGCCCACATAAGATTAAATAGACACCAAACATGGTATACAATCAACATGTGATCCAATAATAAGAAAATAAAATTTTCAAAAACCCATTGGCATTAATTTTATTTTCCTTATGTGCCCTACTACCTTACAACGGTCCATTAATAGGGATCCACTCATCAGATCTAGTCAGACCCACTGCCCTTGCATGCACTAAGTCCTAACTGACTTGAGTCGACCCAGTGGTCAACAATGCATGCAATTGGGCTGAACGACCCTCATGAGTTCAGGCAAGCGGGTGTGACCACGGGCCCAACTCATGCGCGTTCACTGGTTGTCTCAACCAGACATCGCTACACGCTTGTATGCAGTCGACCTATAGCCACCTCGTGCTTGCGCACAGGTGCCATCTGGTCAACCCATCTAGGCTGTCAGATAGTCTGATCAGACTGGTTGGATCTAGACTCGACTGTGACTTCAACCCTAATAACCCGTCTAAGTGTTTCAAGTAGGCGCCACTTAGATCTAAGGTGAGTCGCGCAGGTGATGTAGTTTTAAGAAAAACTAATATGCGCCAACAAAAAGATACAACATGTAATATTTTCGCATATAACCTTTAGATCTAGTCTTTTGCGCAAACATGGATCACAAAGCAAACATAGCAATCATATTATCAGGGAATGACTTGGCTCTGATACCAATTGAAAGTCCCCTATACTTGGGGGGGCGAAACCCTAGATAGGCGCATATAAAACTTTTGCAGCGGAAACAAGGGTTTCATGAGGATCTATGCATGAGATATGATCAACTATAATCGATTGCAAAGATAAGTAAGGAGTCATACCATCGCCATTGCGTTGGATGGCGCCTTGGAAGAAGAGAGCAAATGGGATCTCCTCCAAAAGATGCGCACACAAGAAGATGTCGCCTACTCCTTGTTGATCCTTGTGCTAGCAAGGTTCTCCAAGTGAACCTGATCGAATGGAAGGGAAGAGAAGAATTCTTTTGCTTGGCGAGACCTCTCCCTTATCGTCAATGCTTCACCACCCGAATGTGTCGAGAGCCCAAAAACAAAGAGACGACAATAGGGCAAGAGAAGAAGCGTGAAGAGAGGCAACGTGAGGCGTGTCCACGATTAGAGAACATGTTATCCAAAAATAGCAAACCACTTCTCAACGTTCACGCGCTCATGAACAAGTCGCAAACCTCTTCTCCCTTGAACCTTGCGCTCACTTGATGAGCCGGTTCAATTTAGTTTAGTTCAAAGACCAATTAACCCAAGCGATTTGGTCTAGATCATATTAAACCCTAAGGTTCCAGATCTAACCGTTCATCTCCTGATGCTCTTGATCTTACCAATCTAGCATCAATTCTCTCGATTGAAGCTTACCGATCTCAAGCCCTAATCAATCTAACATGATCAGACCAGATCTCACTCACAATCAGAGATTAAATCCCTTTAAACTGAACCCAAATAATTCAGTCCACACGATCTGACTTAAGTAAGCCATATCATCAAATTGTGCGACCCTAAGGGTTTCCTTTAAATGTCGGTAACGATAACTTATGTTATCACGATCAGTGAGGGGTATCTAGCAACACATCACTGTCTCCCGATATAAAGGAAAGAGTCTTCCAAGACTACACCCAAACCACAGCACAAGTGTGAATCCAGTTCACAAGGCACACATGCTTCCTTTGCCACTGGATGTTCTTTATTGGACAAGCGTGTCAAGCCTGTAACTCCAATATGATGAGCATGATTAGATCAGATGAACATAGTCATCTGGGTATGGCCATACACTTTCTCAATCATCTCATCCAGGGGGCCCCTTTAGAACATCACACTCCAAACTAGGAGATGGCAATCCTATGTCTATCACCAGCGCCCTAACATGACTCATGCTCACCATCCAAGATAGTCTATAACCATTATGTTTCAAATGATATCGAACTACCTCAAAACAATGCCAATCATCATTTAGAAACACAAGTGATCTCAAGTCAGAGGAAGTATGCCACTTGTTCGCATACAAGGATTATTCACATTGTGACAAGCAATTGAACATCCTAGTAGGGTCTGTCCAGTACATCCAATGTACCCATGAGTCTACATCTTATTCCATGCTCGAAGCATCCTATAAGATTAGAACACATATTAGTCTCAATCATATCAAGGCTGTCTCATGTTCACCAAGATATCTCGACTAAGGACTATACTACATGTCAGCCTAGCTGAACATCATTGAGACATTATTCAGAAGTATACATATTGCAGCAGATAATGTAACAACCTGAATAACAACCATTGCCTTTATAAACATAGAGTTTATACATGATACTGATATAATCCCAAGGCCTCAAACATTAGCCTTAAGGGCATACCCCAACAGAAAACACACGGAGGCCAATTTTCATCCAGTTTGACGCTCGCAACGATCCTCGCATCCCCTGGATCATTTTGTGGGCGTCTCGAGCCCAGTATCAACCACGACGTGCCACATCCGCTCCATCCACGTGACCTCGCCAACGTCAATGCCACCCGTCCACCCTCTCAACTTGGTAAACACCGTAAGCCGGCCCCTCCAAGACTCGACCACCGATAGATACAACAATCGGGTCCTCAACTCGGCCCAGGAGACAGCCAACAACGTGCAAAATCAGCCCACCATCAGCAAGTTCTATTGCTTCGTAGTGGCTTGTTCCGAGATGGTGTAGCGGACAATGGCCCAGTCAATGGCCCAACAAGGAGGCCCATGCACTAGCCATGTGTGTTATCCCTTGTCCTTTTATTCCCTAGTTAGTTATCTCATTTCAGGTTGTAAGAGGGCATCTTGGACCCCCTTTAGTTGTTAGGGGTTGTTGGTTTCAACAAACCCCATGTGAGTAGCTTGTGTCTCTCCCCTCCCTTTTGTTCTATAAAAGAGGGCTGAGGGACTACTAGTTTTTCAGTTCTTGGTAATAGATCCTTCCCCCATGCAAAGGTTTAGGCCACTTCAAAACTTCGAGGAGCTCACCTAGGGCCTCTTCGCCACTTCTTGTAATCACTTCAGCTTTCAATCAAAACACCCGGAGAACCTTCCAAGGCTCCAGGTCATTTTCAAGGCAATCCTTGCGATCATTGTCGGCTTTGTGTCTTGGACTCGTAGCGTTCTGCCTCCGCAGCCCCGTCTAGGCCCTGCGCGCACGTGATTGCTTCAAGAAATTGGCTCTACTAGTTAGGTGAGTAGTTTCCTTCGTAGAATCATGTTCGTTGTTTTCTCGGCTCGCTTGTATTGTTCAAGTCGCGTCCCCGTGGCACGGGTTTTCATCGATTTTATCGAGTTTTCATCGCCCCGCACGTTTTTACTTCCCTTGTCTCTAGCCTCTCTCACGTCTTCAGCATCATGGTTTTCCCCACCGCAGAGTACTGAATTAAGGACCAACTCACCCATAACATCCGCTGCGTCATCGTGCCTGGTCCATCAAGTTTTTGGGAAGAAACTGCCTCCATTGTTCCTCTTGGAACACCTCCCATGTCCAACTCACTACTCCTAACGTCAAGCCAAATTTGGTTCTCCACTAAAAGTTTGCATCATCAAAATGGTAGGCGGTGCACACCTGCACTCGCTCCTGGTCTTGAATATGATGGGCGATGAAAAACTGCTCCATGTCCCATATGAAGTTCTCTAGTTCTTTGGATAATCGGGCTCCTTCAAACATTGAAGGTTCAGGAATCCGAACCTTCAGTTTAGGAGCCGGTTGCTCCATGGTCGCCGTTGTCACTGGTGCTCCTCCTTATGCTCGTGCCAACGCCATGCGTAGCACCACGATCTCTGCCTACATCTGCTATTGTGCCACTGCATGCCCCACTACCTGCTCTTGTAGCGCTACCATCCCCTCCAAACTTTGGTGGAGAGTGATGATTTGCAACCTCTATTGCTCTACCGTCCGCTACAAGGTCTCAAATTGGGGAACAACAGTGTCTTCCCCATCTCCAATTAGGGCAAGTACCTAGTCTACTCATGCGAAACGTTCTCCTTATGTAACCATGTCGTTGAAGTCTACTCTGGCACTAGTTTGTCACCCTATTTTACTCTACTGTCCACGTCAGCAACATACCTCCGTTTGCATGCCAATTTCAAAATTTTCAGCTGATTCTAATTTCCAATTTTGACCGTTGTGTTGCTGACTCAACTAGCCTCATTTCAAACACATGAAATCGCGTTCGTCTACCACACCAAGCTCAGCGTCGTCAGCATGCACAAATGCCATCGGGATTCATTGCTCTTCACCACAGAAGAAAGGGTGGAGTTCGGGCATGTGGCAGGGGGAGGAACCTTTGTGCCCTCAGACTCAACCCTCATCACTGCCAGAAGCTGCTGCTATCGGATCTCATCGCCGATGATGGTGCAGAAGCTTGGAGAGGCTCATCGGGGAATAATAGATGGATGATCGGAAGAGACGCTGGAGAGATTAAGGGAAACCCTTTCGTTTATTGACGTCAACAAAACACCTAAATCGCAAACAAGTTTCACTCAATCTTTACAATCTCACCATCACTCACTCTGGTCCGCTCGTAGGATCTCTTAGCCGCCATCCGTTTCTCACGGAAGGCGGGTGCTCAAAGGTAAGCTCTCTACTCTCGGAACCTTCCTCACAGGTTCTCCTCCTCTCCTCTTTTGTCCGCTCATTGGACAAATTATAGAGAAGAGGCGTCGCTCCTAGAAATGGCTAACGAGTTGCTTTGTCTGCCTCTCCTTCAAATCGAGTGCTCTCGCCTTATTCTTTCGCCTTGAAGGCTTAGCCAGCATCACCCGAATCATCTGCTGCCTTCTCTCTGTATTGGTGACAGCGCTGAAGACCGCTTCCTTCACCAAGGAAAGCAAAGCCGCCTTCCTCACGTGAGTCTACGTCTAAAGATCTCGTTGAAGGAAGTGTCGAAGTCTGCTGTGCGCTTCCCACAAAATCACTGCTCTCAATTTCAGATTTAGGCATTGACTAGATCTAGTGATCACAGGCTACCCTCTTGTGCCAACGTCATAGGCTTGGGCCGCCGCCTAGCCCAATCTCATTTAGCCTGGTCCGTGCAGATTCGGACATCACACTTACCATCCTTTCGGCCCAATAAAAGATGCATCCCTTATTTGTATATTTCCAGTGAATAGATTTTTTAGCAATCTTTTCGGTGAACGGATCTAGGGCTTCGATTATGTCAGCGAGTTTATTCCAGGTGTTCCTACAATATGTGGTGGTTTGCATTTGCACGTGGGCTAATGGCTAGGTTAATACTCACATCTTACCAGTTATTTATGCATCACATTGATGCATGCAACACGAACAAGATGTGTTTGCTTACTTGTTAAACCAGCGACTGTTAAATACTTTAGGACTACGTAGAATAACATAACATACTAGAATAATATAATGAGATAATAATAATAAAATAAATTAAAATAAAATACATGATCTTATGTAGTAATTGTACTATTTAGGACCTAGCGATTGTGATTCACGGGATTTTGATTGATTGTAGAATTGTTTATTGTTATAGTTTTGAGGTAGGGATCCTCTCTTATCTTTTTATAAGGTGCCAAATGCACGTGTCAGATAATAGCACCTTACCTTTCAGTATAGTTCCATTGCTTTGTATCAACATCACGTTGAATTCTGATTTTGTTGTTGACTCCTTAACCCTTTGGCGCTTCCTTGGTGGTGGCACATGAGGTGATGATGACATGCTTTTATATAGTATTTCTACTATACTTTTTATGCATAATTTCTCCTATTCTTATCATATTTTCACTTATTTTCACTTAAATCCTTTTGTTCGGAATCTTCACCTCTCTTCACTTTTGGCATGTTTTAGACAAAAACGATCAAATTTTGATAGATTTTGAAGAATTCAAATGCACAGATGAATTCTACAAATCAAGACAAAGCTGCCCATCAAATTTTGTTTGAATCAAAGCTTATTTGAAAAATACAGCACTGTCATATTTATTATCACGACCGTATTTTTAGAAGAACATAGAGGGAAATACGGCACTGCTTGTAAAATTTATCACAGCCATATTTTTGTCCTAGAAATCCATAGAAAGAAATATGGCAAGGCTGTATTTATTTCATAGCCGTATTTCTGCAAGGTTTTATTTCTAGAAGAACACAGAAAAAAATACGGCAGGGACATATTTATTTTCATGGCCGTATTTATTTTCACCAGTTTCGGTTTTGACCTCGTTTCTTGCCCGATTTGGCTCGTTTTGAGCCAAATTTTTGGGAAACCCTAATTAGATGATGGGGAACTATATAAGCTACCAAAGGAGTGATTATTGGGGGCTTATGGTAAGGATTTAATGCAAATTCGACAAAGGAGCGAAATCAAGGGCGACTAGGCGGCAGACAGCGATTTTCTCTCTAGAAACTCTTCGTCTGCAACCTACTAGCTTCGATCTTCACAAGGGAGTCCTATATTTCATCCTCCTTGTTATTTCTATTATTATTTTGCCAGTTTTGTAATAAAAACATGGATCTTTACAACATGAACATGAACAGCGTGATAGTGTATCTTTTTCTTCAAGGCTAGGGCGTAGCCCTCTTTGTTTTAATGACTTAATTATTGATTTCTTTCTTATGAAGTAATTTACTTATGTTAGATTCAATTATTGTTGTGTTTATTACAAGTTGATTACTAGCCATAATTTGCATGCTTAGAGACATCGCAAGAAGTTGTTGGGAAACCCCGGGGATATTTTATAATTTTTGACATACGCAGCAGAAGAATATCCCCGAAATAGACCAGTCCCAAAAATCCAGTGAGGATTGTCATGCAAGGGGGACAACTAGATGTGATAGAAAGTACCTAGAAGAAGTGGAGGCCGATGTTGAGGTAGGCGCCCAAACGTTCGCCCTCTGCAGTCTCTCACACATGGATTCCTCGAGTCTTCTTCTTCTACGCTCAGTGCTAACCTCGGGAAGAAGTTCCAAGCCTTTGGTCACCTTCTTCAAAGCTTGTGCCACCTATAAGGATGATGCGCCAATGAAGAAGAAGGGAAGATGAATGCCGCCAAGGTCTCCCATAACTTACGACAAAAAAGGAGGAAGAGGAGAAGATGCTTGCGACTTCAAAGTGGATAAGGAGTTGTGCCAATTCTATTACTCTCGCCCCTTCTTCTTGGTTGCTCACGCCAACTTAATTGCATAGAAGGGGCTCTCGCATATGTATCAACATATATAGAGCAAGGGGTTGGCAACACAAGGCTTATGGGCGAAAATCTCATGAGTAGAAATCGGTTAGGGCTAGGGCTTAGAAGCAATTAGGGTTTGATGTAAGAAAAGTCTCTAAAACTTTACGATAAACCTCATCCCCTCTTCCATATGCGCATAAGACCTTCCATAGAAGTCCATCAAGCCATATCAGCCCCAAGACTTGGAATAGAGACAAGCATACCATTCAAGGTTGAAGGGCTAGGTGCCAATTGCTTCCTAATGAAGCATTAGGCGCCTACTTCTCCCCATTATACCCCTTAGGTGCCAATGAGGATGATTTCTCCCCATTATACCCTTTTAGCCCATTATCTCTTCATGACAACTTGTTATTGGGCCTCATTGGGTAATGAGCTAGCCCAAACTTCATTACATGGGTTGATTAAGCCATTGGATCGAATCTAATGCAACCCTAATCCAAATGTGACCAACCATGGTCAATTTTGGGTCAAGCTGCCAAAAATGAAGTTTGGCTCCAATAACTCTGTTCCATCTCGTCAGGCCCATTGGCGCTGACTTAATATCCCATTATCTTATAACTCGATATAAAGGCTACCGGATCAATAAGAAAGCTCGAGTATCAAGGTGTGCGACCCTATAGGTTCCTCTGATGTTGGCAGTGATGACCTAAGGTCATCACATGCAGTGAGTGACACCTAGCAGTGCATTGCTACCACCCAAGTCATCGGAATAGATATCGACATCGACATCCCCATCATCGCAACTTGGTATAGATACATTATAGTCCTTTGCCAAACTGATATCCGATTGGACAAGTGTGTCATCACTTGTTTTCACCCAATCTCATGGTTATGACTAAAGCAGGTTCTCACCTAGGCATGGCCATACACTCTCAATCATAGAACCGTAGGGGAGCTCCATGGATATCATGTTTCACTTAGGAAGGGGAAAATCCTCTGTCTGTATATTGATCTTCTCATATGGGTCATGATATACTCAATGACATCCGTTATAACCTCCCAACTACGGTGAGGTGTTATATTGCATCAATGCATGTCTCTAACCATATAGAAGAGTTAATGACCTCAAGTCTAAGGATCAATGCATCTCCTATCGCTTGTGAGGATAACTTATGACACCAAGTCATTGCCTCATAGTGGGTCGATCCAGTATATCTACCACTGATATACCCATATGTTTGCACTAGCACCTCGTGCCAAACCAGCCTATATACCAGTTTCACAAGTACCATAGATCTCCCATATCCACTATGGTACATTGATTGGGGATAATCATTTAAGTACAGATCCAATCTCTCTCCAGGGACGTTATCATATAAGTACATAATCGCAAATATAAATAGACAATGATAACGACAATGCCAGAATGATATATATAAAATATCAAAGTCAAGTAGTAAAAAAATGGACCAATACTAGGTCTCAGGGCATATACACTAATAGAAGTACTGAGAGGTGAATTTTGACGTTGGATCTATAATTTTTGGAGAAGTTGATTTGAACACGAGAGTAGCTCGAATCGACTTGAGGGATTTTCTTGATTTATCAATAACTCATTGGGTTTATCATGAGTTAATAACCATGAGAGTAGGGGATTAATTCAGATAAACACCGGATTGTACTGCTGAGAGAGGGGAATCTGTACATGCGGATAAATCCCCTTTGACACAGTAAATCCTTCTTAAGATACCTTTAATTATAGAAAGTCATGAAACACAGTGCGGTGAATTCAAAATCCTGAAATTCCATAAAATTGATTACAACCCAATTGTATTTTTTTTTCTGCAACTTAGTTAAGATTAGATTCAACCTTTTCCTGATTCATCTAGCTAGTGATTCTAAGATATGTTGGTACTTGGTCATTGGTCTCTATGGGATCGATATTTTTATTACTTTGACGTATCTGTGCACTTGCGGACACATCAGGTGAATACTCCCATAGGCGTGGATCTCTCCTCCCGAGGCTAGCACTAGATGTGGAGGTAGAGGGATCTCAAAGAGCCTGTGTGTACACTATTGTAGAGGATTCTCCCTTGCATGTTCGGTCATCATTGCCCACCCCTTTGCTCACAACAAAGGCACCTATCTCTATCACATTCAGTGGCTCCCTCATAAGTTGATTCTTTAGTTGGTTTTGGAAACTAGTTATGGGCATCGCTTCTAGCTGTTTTAAAATTTTAATTGTCTGGGGATTTCCAACAGTGGTATAAGAGCTAACTGACGAGACCCATGCATTGTATTGATTTTTCTACATGCGCCCATGCCATGAAAATTTTTTTAAAATTTTATGTCATGAATTTTCTACTTAGAAATATGTAGGTTTATCTTTTCCTAACTTATTGTGTAAATTTTGTGATTTCAATTCTCCTTATATGTAAAGGATAGACTTTGCATGTAAGCCATGCAAAAATTATATAGAGTATGGACTAGGTGATTACTCTAATTTTTTACATAGTTTGGCTTGTCATGTTGGGGTGGAAGCATGCTGATAGATTACATCTGCCACTCATAAGAAGCCTTAGAGAGTCGCAAGTCTAAGAAAAAATTATGATGAGTCATTGAGGATTAATAAATAGATTTTATGAAAACTAAAATGGATTAATTGTTAGTTTTTCATTGCATGTAGAAAAGCATAAGTATGTGCATTATAATATTGTTATAGACAAGCCCCAATACATGTATATGATGTATTTGATTGTGAGGCCTGTGTGCCACCATTCCTTTTCAAATTTTATATATTGTAAATAGAATAGTTTAGGGCATGAAGACTAAAGAAGAAAGGTGATCTATAACATTGGAGCAAATGGCACAAACAAGCAAGGCAACACATCCTTCCTTTGGTCAAACAATGGTGGCACATCTAGGGTTTCCTAAGTTGCACACCTATGGTTTATGAGCTAATATAGGGATTGTGTCACCTTGTCAGCGCTCCTTAGGGCTAGCTAAACCTTAGTGCATCTAGGGTTCTTAGGTGGTGCCTCTAGGGTTTAGGAGCTAACCCTTGGAGTGAAAGACCAAGGTGGCACATTTAGGATTTGGAGCATAGACCCTTGGCAAACTTAGGGCTTGGCTAGCAGCTGATGGCATGTGCTGGGCGGCTTCGAACCTTGGAGTTGATTAGCGAGTCTAGGTCTAAGGGGCTTGTTACCTAAGGTCAATCATTGATTCATCATAGGGCTTGTGATGAATCAATGTCTCGATAAGGGCTATAATCATATCATATTTTATCTACTCATTTATTTATGTTAAATGCATGATTATTATTTTATCTTTTTGTTAATCACTATAAAATTATATCTTTGTAATGTTAGACATCAGATAAAATTACATGGTGGTAAGACCATAAAAACCCTCATCAAATTATAACAAGTCTATTTATAGCTTTCTAATGCGTAGCACTCATCAAACTATCGATCAATAATTTTGTGCACTGTTTCCTACCCTAGTGGGACACACCCATTTATTCAGGAGGCATGTGATGATAATGGTTTCCCCAGTCCAGTTAAAATCTTGGGCACGTGATGCCATTGCAAGTGCATAGCTTTATAGAAGTAATAAATAAGTTATCATTCCCAACGAGGATTTGGTGGTCAAGTACCGATTACACGATTTATTTATAGCTAGACGATTCAAAGTATGATTTTGTTTAGAAGCTTATAGTACGAGGAAACAAAAACAAGCACTATGGGTAAAGATCAATATGGAGATGTCGGAACTCGGGTGATGCAAGATCAAGCAAGCCCATGAGCACACTTGAGGGTGACCCAAATCCCATGGAAGACACTTGGGAAGACTCCCCAGGACATGGGGAAGATACAGTGCAAATTTCAGCACAATCGGAGTTCCCAGGCATGACTCCAAGCACGGGCATGTCGTGTTCGCTTCTGTTGATTTCGACGACGCCAAGCACGGGCGTGACTCCAAGCACGGGCAAGCTGTGTTCGCTTCTGTGGATTTCGGTGACTTTGAACACGGCCGTGCTCACCATCACGGCCAGGCCGTGTTCGCCCCCGATGACTCATTATAGCCCCGACGACCTCACTTCGATGTGCACCGCCCCCCCCCCCCCTACCATGTTGCTCCACCCCATGACGATCCAAAGGAGCCCAACAAGGTGGACATCCAGCGATCCCAACGCCAAAGTAAGCCCCCATACCGTTTCTTGGGCGTCATTAGCCCTCTTTCCATCCATACCGAACTGGCGCAGCCCAAGGGCACTACAAGTCAACCCTCTGAAGATCCAACACCGGATGGGCCGCGTAATCTGATTAGCAACACGGCCCAAGAACGAGCCGCGACGGTGGTGACCCAGCCCACAACATCAAAGTTCTGCTGTCTTGTTGCCGTATGTTCGAAGCGCGTCTAGACCGCACCCGTACAAGGACACAGAATCACGCCCCCCCTGCCCCAAGGAATATTAGTTAGGAGTTTGTTACATTTTGTCTTTAGTCGCAGCTTGACCACCTTAGTGGCCTGCTAGAGTAGGTAGTTTGTTAAAGTTAAGTGTCTTGTGTGTATTTTGTCTTGTTCCCACCCCTCTATTCTATAAAAGAGGAGGATGGGCTGTTATGTTTTTCAGTTCTCTTGGAGTGGAGAGACCTCCTGGTGAGTTAGAGTCACTAGCATTTGTAGAAGTCGAGCCGGAGCCTCGCCTTCGTCGTTGTTCGGGTCGAGGACGCCTCGATTCCAAGTTATTTTCCCGCTTTCAGCTTGAAGTAAATCCCACCCTTCCGGTGGGTCAGGTTCGCCTGTTTCTCATTTCCGTTGTGTGTTCCTTCACTGCGATTTTCTCCTTCACCCCACGTTGTTCCCTCTTCGGGAGCGTGGTTGGTTCTTGTGTTCTTTGGCTTGTTTTCAGCTACAAAGGCCGGCGAGCTACGTCCTGCGCAATCGCTGCCCATCGCGTGGCTGAGCTTAACGTGCCAAGTGAGCTGCGAGGATTGCTTAAAATTTGCTTTGAGGTTAGTGTGCTGCATTATAGTTGGGTGTCGTCACTTTTCATTCGCATTAGTGTTGCCCTAATCGAACTCATCGCCATTTTCGTCGCATTTTCTACCGGCTTCTCCTGCACTTTCCGGAGCGTTTCTCCTTCCCTCATCTCGCGACCCTCTCCTGTTTTACGTGCATTGTGTAAAATCCCTAGAGTACGGCTTAAGGACCCTCCCTCCTATTAGACGCTACATCATCGAGGTTTCACCATACTGATAAATATGAATTTAGAAAAATAAAATATTTGAACAGAAAATTAAAATTTTGAAAGAGATTTCTTGGAGTGTAAAGATTACCTTCTCCCGAAGCGTAATCCGGTATCTAATCACAATAACTCCCTACTCTCGTTGTTGGGGTATGCCCTTAAGGCTAATGTTTGAGGCCTTGGGATTATAAACTGTATCATGTAATAAACTGGTATGTTTATAAAAGGCATGGTTGTTATTCAGGTTGTTACCTTGTCTGCTGTAATAAGTGTACTTCTGAATAATGTCTCAAAGCTGTTCAGCTGGGCTGACATGCTCTTTGTCCTTAGTCGAGATATCTTGGTGAACTTGAGACAGCCTTGATATGATTGAGACTAATATGAGTGCTAATCTTATAGGATGCTTCGAGCATGGAATAAGATGTAGACTCATGGGTACATTGGATGTACTGGACAGACCCTACTGGATATTCCATTGATGGTCACAATGTGAATGATCCTTGTAAGCACTAAGTGGCACATGTCCTTTGACTTGAGATCACTTGTGTTTCTAAATGATGATTGTCATTGTTTTGAGGTAGTTCAATATCATTTGAAACATAATGATTATAGACTATCTTGGATGGTGAGCTTGAGTCAGGTTAGGGCACTTGTGATAGATAAAGGATTGCCGTCTCCTTGTTTAAGGAGTGTGATGTTCTAAAGGGCCCCCCTATATGAGATGATTGAGGAAGTGTATGGCCATACCCAGATGACTATGTGCATCTGATCTAATCATGCTCATCGTATTGGAGTTACAGGCTTGACATGCTTGTCCAATAAGAACATCCAGTGGCAAAGGAATCATGCATGCCGAGTGAGTTGATTCACACTTATGCTGTGGTTGGGTGGAGTCTTGGAAGACTCTTTCCTTTATATCGGGAGACAGTGATGTGTTGCTAGATACCCCTCGCTGATCGTGATAACGTAAGTTATCGTTACCGACATTTAAAGGAAACCCTTAGGGTCGCACAATTTGATGATATGGCTACTTAAGTCAGATCGTGTGGACTGAATTGTTCGAGTTCAGTTTAAAGGAGATTAAACTCTGATTGTAAGTGAGATCCAGTCTGATCATGTTTGATTGATTAGGGCTTGAGATCGGTAAGCTTAGATCGAGAGTGTGGATGCTAGATCGAAGAGATCAAGAGCATTAAAAGGATGAACGGTCAGATTTTGAACCTTAGGGTTTAATTTGGTCTGAACCGATTATTGGGCTGATTTGGTTTGGTCATTGGACCAATTGAATTGAACCGGCTCACATGTGAGCGCTTGGTTCATTTGAGAGGAGAGCTATGCGTTTGGTTCACTTCATGTGAACGCATAACGCAAGCTTTGATGACTTGCCATTTATGGCATTTCGGTTTGACAATTGTGATGAATGTCTCCACATTCGATCACAAGTTTGGCTAATGCTCCTCTCCATCATCTTGCTCTCGACGACACACACTTTCTTGTGTGGTGAAAGTGACGAGAAGAAAGATCGGCCAAGAGTTCATCATCTCCTTCATGCGATAAGACCCCTTGAAGCTTTTGCTAGCACAAAGGTGAGAAGGGAGTAGTCTTTGTCTTCTTGTGTGCGCACCTTTTGGAGGAGATCAACCTTGTTTTCTTCTTCCAATCCGCCTTCCATCCATGGCAATGGTAAGATCATAACTTGATCTTAAGTTGATTATATAGTTCATATGCGATCTTTAGAAGCCCTTTTTCCGCATTGCATGCTAGATGCGCATGTATAGGGTTTCCCCCCCCCCCCCCTTATTCTTGTTCCTACAATTGGTATCAGAGCTAGGCTCTCCATATGATCTATATGATTGCTAGAAGTGTTTGTGATCCATGCTTCTTGCGCTTACTTGATGCTTTGTTTTCATGATGCATGGTTACAATTACATGTAGATTGCGCTTGTATCATGTTAACATGTAGATTGCGCTTGTATCATGCTAACATGTAGATTGCGCTTGTATCATGGGCTATGTATGCGCTCCCCCTTGAAGGGGACCCCCTAAAAGTTTGCGCTCCCCCTTGAAGGGGACCCCCTTAGATCTAAGGGTTATCAACTTTGTTTGAATGTTTGCGCATGCTCTAAGTGTTTTACAAAACTTACATCTTGCGCGGTTGATTAGATCTAAGGTGCCACTACATTAAATCCTTAGATGGGTTGATGGGGTTGAAGGCATCATCTAGTATAGATCAAGCTAGTCTGATCAGACCATCTGACAGCCTAGATGGGTCGACCAGATAGCACCTGTGCGCAAGCACGAGGTGGCTATAGGTTGACTGCATCAAAGGCGTGTAGCGAGGTCTGGTTGAGACAATTACTGAACACACTTGAGTTAGGCCCGGGGTCACACCCGCTTGCCAAAACTCATGAGGGTGGTTCAGCCCTTGACGCATGCATGGTTGACCATCAGGTCAACACGGGTCAGTTAGGACTCGGTGCATGCAAGGGCAAAAGATCTAACTAGATGGATGAGTGGATCCCCATCAATGGACCATTGTAAGGTTGTAGGGCTCATAAGGAAATTAAAATTGATGCCATGGGGTTTTTCAAAATTTTAATTTCTTGATTGGATCACATGATGTATTGAAACCATATGCTTGTTTATTCAATCTTATGTGGGTTGCCCAATTGTGTGCTGTGCTGGGGCCTGTGTGCCTGGATTTAAAATTGTAAATTAATTTGTGATCTGCGAATCACATTGTACTTAATTTATAATATGTAGTTGACCTGCGAGTCAACCTTGTCTAGATAGATCAAATGTACTTTGATTAGACAAGAGTACAAATGCACACATCCCAAAGGAGCATTCAGCTGGTGGCGCACCTGAGGTGCTCTTGGCGCTAGGGCCCTAGGTTGGACCAGATGAGATGCCAAGGAGCTCAAGTGAAGACTTAAGTAAAATTAAGGTCTTACTAGGGTTCATGGGCTTTTACCACATAAGATCATGCTTTCTACTTATTGCAAATAATTAGAATGGCATGTTTATGTTTATCTTCTGCTATAGCCATAGGATATGCCTGATAGTAAGAAGATAAAAGACCGTTAAAATCCAACGCTAATATATCAAGCTCGTAAGCCTTCTGACGCGAAACCTCACCTTTCTGATTATCGTTGGAGCCGTGTTGAACCCACTCAGTGGGCACGTCCATCTATCTTCAGACGGTGCTGGATTTCACCTGCGTGTTACAGAGTTGGGATTTATCCCCTCTCGTTGCTCAGCATAGCACGTGGTGGTCCAGGGAGTAGGTCAGGTCAGCTTGACCATGTAGGCTACATATGTGGCGCATATGGTAGCACATGGAGGCAGCCATCTCTGGGATCAGAGACTGTGTTGTACCAACTCAGTTGGCACAGTCTGCTGGATTGCCAAGATGAAGGGGAATCGCACGGGTTGGCGATTGGCTGGGACAGCCTACCAGAAATTAATGCTTGTCATCTCTGTGCATCTTATCTCGCCTGAGCGGGACGCGGAGACCAAGTATGAAATCTGGATCCCATCTCACTAAAAGAGTGTTACTCTTTCGGACTGTTTACTGGATTTTTCAGTCAGACAAAATAGTGAGAAAAGAATCTTTCTTAAGTCCTGGATTGATTCTGAACATTGATACTGACCTTGCTGTTCTTGCTTGTTGTAGATTCCTGCAGCAACGAACACCATGAGCTTCAATGTGCGATCCCTACTGGAAAGGGAGAAGTTTGCTGGGCCGAACTTCTCTGACTGGTTCGGACACCTTAAGATCGTTCTTAAGGCAGAGAGGAAACTGTATGTCCTCGAGACGGCGATACCGCCGCAGCCCGCTCCGAACGCCGCAAGGGCGGTTCGGGATGCCTACGAAAAGCACGTCAATGATAGCATTGATGTCGCTTGCCTGATGCTAGCGTCTATGACGCCACCGCTACAGCGTCAGCATGAGGATATGTCGGCTATAGAGATTATAGCGAACCTCAAGATGCTGTATGCTGCACAGGCGAGGACTGAGCGCTATAATCTGACGAAGCTCTTCTTTCAGAGCAAACTGGCTGACGGGAGCCCAGTGGGAGCTCACGTGCTCAAGATGATTGGGCACAAGGAGGCTCTGGAGAAACTGGGGCATACCATCAACCAGGAGCTTGCTGTGGATATTATTCTGCAGTCTCTCCCGCCTTCTTTCGATGCGTTCATCATTAACTTTAATATGAACAAAATCGATTGTACGCCGGCAGAGCTGCTGAATATGCTCTTGACCACTGAGGAAACTCTGAAGGGTAAGCCTTCAACCTCTATCTTGATGGTTCCTTCTAGGAACAAGAAGAAGGGGAAGAAGGGCAAGGCCCCTGTCAAGAATTACAGCAAGGCTCTGAAACAGAAGGTGAAGCGGTCGAAGGATAACAGGTGTTTCCACTGTGGCCAGCTAGGTCACTGGAAAAAGGACTGTAAAGCGCTCCAAGGAGATAAGAGGGGAAGCATCGCTTCTGGCTCAGGTATATACGTGACGGAAGTCATGGTTTCATCTTCTTCTATATCATGGGTGTTGGACACTGCATGTGGAGTTCACATTTGTTCAAATGTGCAGGAACTCAAGAGAAGAAGGCAGGTGGGACAGCATGAGGTAGACCTACGAGTTGGAAACGGGGCACGGGTTGCTGCTGTTGCTGTAGGAGACTATTTCATTTCTTTACCATCTGGCATTGTATTAGAATTAAACAATTGTTATTTTGTACCAAGTATTACCAAGAATATTATCTCTATTCCTGCTCTTGTCAGGAAAGGATTTGCCTTTGAATGCAAGATTTCAAAGTGTGTTTTATCTTATGATAATATTGTGTATGCAACTGGTTCAATTAACAATGGGTTATACATGTTGGACATGGAATATTCTATACAAAACATTGATAATAAGAAAGCCAAGTATGCTGATGACAGCACCTTGCTATGGCATAGTCGTTTAGGCCATATAAACGAGAAGCGCATTAAGCGGTTGCATGATCATGGACTTCTGGGATCATTCTCCTATGGGGAGATTGATACATGCAAAGCTTGTTTGATGGGTAAAATGACGAAGTCACCTTTTCCAAACAAAGGTCAAAGGACTTCAGGTTTACTGGACCTTATACACAGTGATGTGTGTGGGCCTTTTGGTAAACATGCCAGAGGTGGCTATCAGTACTTCATTACCTTTACTGATGATTTCAGTAGGTATGGGTATGTCTATTTGATGAGACATAAAAGTGAATCTTTTGACAAGTTCAAAGAGTTCAAAAATGAAGTACAAAATCAGTTAGGCAGAAATATCAAGGCACTTCGTTCTGATCGAGGTGGTGAATACCTGAGTCATGCATTTACTGACTATCTGAAAGAGTGTGGGATTATCTCACAGCTCACTCCGCCAGGAACACCGCAGTGGAATGGTGTGTCAGAGAGGAGAAATAGAACGTTACTTGATATGGTTCGTTCTATGATGAGTCAGGCTACTCTTCCATATTCCTTTTGGGGTTTTGCACTGGAGACAGCTGCAAAGGTACTAAACCGAGTGCCATCCAAGGCAGTTTCAAAGACGCCATATGAGTTATGGTATGGGAAACAGCCTAGCTTGACATTTATCAGGATCTGGGGTTGCGAGGCTTATGTCAAAAAGCTCGCCTCTGGGAAACTAGAGAGCAGATCTGACAAATGCATCTTTGTCGGTTACCCTAAGGAAACAAAGGGTTATTATTTCTACGATCCCAAAGAGAACAAGGTTTTTGTTGCTCGGACGGCCATATTTCTTGAGAAGGAATTTCTTCTGCAAGAGGCCAGTGGGAGAGAAATAAAGCTGGATGAGATTCCAGAGGAAGGACAAAGTAGTCAAGCACAGATGGATGAGCCTGAGCCAGTAGATCAGGTTACTGAACAACCTGAGGCTCAGATATCACGGGAACCGCGAAGATCGGGAAGGATCCGTCGACAGCCTGAGCGCTATGACGGAGTCTACATCATTGATAATGATGAACCCCTCACTTATGCGGATGCGGTCAGTGGACCGGAGTCAGCTAGATGGCTTGATGCTATGCGAGCCGAGATGGACTCCATGTCAGATAACCAAGTCTGGGATTTGGTTGATCCGCCTCCGGGAGTAATCCCTATAGGCTGTAAATGGATCTTCAAGAAGAAGATTGACATGGATGGTAACGTGGTTACCTATAAAGGCAGGCTAGTTGCGAAAGGTTTCAAACAAATCTACGGGTTAGATTATGATGAAACTTTCTCACCTGTAGCCATGTTTAAGTCTATTCGGATTCTTTTCGCGATAGCAGCATATTACGATTATGAGATCTGGCAGATGGATGTGAAAACAGCTTTCCTCAATGGAAATCTGGATGAGGATGTGTATATGACACAACCGGAAGGTTTCACTAATCCATCAGATCGTCATAAAATATGCAAGTTAAAGAAGTCCATTTATGGACTGAAACAAGCATCAAGAAGCTGGAACATTCGTTTTGATGAATCAATCTCTGAGTTTGGTTTCATCAAGAACGAGGATGACCCGTGTGTATATAAGAGGTTTAGTGGGAGCGTAATTACATTCCTAATCCTCTACGTCGATGATATCTTACTCATTGGAAACGATATTCCTGAACTGCATGCTGTTAAGGCATGGTTAGGAAAATGTTTTCAGATGAAAGATTTAGGAGAAGCAGCCTATGTATTAGGTGTGAAGATCTACCGGGATAGATCTAAGAGGCTTCTCGGGCTGTGCCAGAGTACTTACATCGATAAGGTCCTGGAGAGATTCCATTTAGAGAATTCTAAACGTGGATATCTTCCAGTCAGACATGGTCTGAATCTTTCGAAGAGTCAGTGTCCACAAACACAGACTGAGAAAGATGAAATGGACAATACGCCTTATGCTTCGGCTATTGGATCCATTATGTATGCGATGTTGTGTACTCGCCCAGACGTCGCTTACGGGTTAAGCGTGACCAGTCGATTCCAAAGTAATCCAGGTTTGGCGCACTGGATTGCGATCAAGAATATTTTAAAATATCTGCGGAGGACCAAAGATATGTTCTTGATATATGGTGGTCAGGAAGAACTCAGTATAGAGGGATATACTGACGCTTCGTTCCAGTCGGACCAGGATGATTTCCGATCGCAGTCAGGCTATATTTTTAGCTTGAATGGTGGAGCAGTGGTGTGGAAAAGCTTCAAACAGTCAATTGTTGCTGATTCCACAACAGAAGCCGAGTATGTTGCAGCCTCGGAAGCATCCAAGGAGGCAGTGTGGATTCATAAGTTCGTGAGAGAACTTGGTGTCGTTCCTTCGAGTGCTGATCCTTTGGTTATCTTCTGTGATAACACTGGAGCAATTGCACAAGCAAAGGAACCGCGGTCGCACCAGAAGTCCAAGCACATACAGAGACGGTTTCACTTGATCCGGGAGATCATTGATCGTGGCGAGATTAAAATATGCAAGGTTCATACAGATGACAATCTGGCAGACCCGCTTACCAAGCCTCTGGCGCAGCAGAAGCATGAGAAGCACTGTAACAATATGGGTTTGAGATTTCTCAACCATTAGATTAAGTGCAAGTGGGAGATTGTTGGGGTATGCCCTTAAGGCTAATGTTTGAGGCCTTGGGATTATAAACTGTATCATGTAATAAACTGGTATGTTTATAAAAGGCATGGTTGTTATTCAGGTTGTTACCTTGTCTGCTGTAATAAGTGTACTTCTGAATAATGTCTCAAAGCTGTTCAGCTGGGCTGACATGCTCTTTGTCCTTAGTCGAGATATCTTGGTGAACTTGAGACAGCCTTGATATGATTGAGACTAATATGAGTGCTAATCTTATAGGATGCTTCGAGCATGGAATAAGATGTAGACTCATGGGTACATTGGATGTACTGGACAGACCCTACTGGATATTCCATTGATGGTCACAATGTGAATGATCCTTGTAAGCACTAAGTGGCACATGTCCTTTGACTTGAGATCACTTGTGTTTCTAAATGATGATTGTCATTGTTTTGAGGTAGTTCAATATCATTTGAAACATAATGATTATAGACTATCTTGGATGGTGAGCTTGAGTCAGGTTAGGGCACTTGTGATAGATAAAGGATTGCCGTCTCCTTGTTTAAGGAGTGTGATGTTCTAAAGGGCCCCCCTATATGAGATGATTGAGGAAGTGTATGGCCATACCCAGATGACTATGTGCATCTGATCTAATCATGCTCATCGTATTGGAGTTACAGGCTTGACATGCTTGTCCAATAAGAACATCCAGTGGCAAAGGAATCATGCATGCCGAGTGAGTTGATTCACACTTATGCTGTGGTTGGGTGGAGTCTTGGAAGACTCTTTCCTTTATATCGGGAGACAGTGATGTGTTGCTAGATACCCCTCGCTGATCGTGATAACGTAAGTTATCGTTACCGACATTTAAAGGAAACCCTTAGGGTCGCACAATTTGATGATATGGCTACTTAAGTCAGATCGTGTGGACTGAATTGTTCGAGTTCAGTTTAAAGGAGATTAAACTCTGATTGTAAGTGAGATCCAGTCTGATCATGTTTGATTGATTAGGGCTTGAGATCGGTAAGCTTAGATCGAGAGTGTGGATGCTAGATCGAAGAGATCAAGAGCATTAAAAGGATGAACGGTCAGATTTTGAACCTTAGGGTTTAATTTGGTCTGAACCGATTATTGGGCTGATTTGGTTTGGTCATTGGACCAATTGAATTGAACCGGCTCACATGTGAGCGCTTGGTTCATTTGAGAGGAGAGCTATGCGTTTGGTTCACTTCATGTGAACGCATAACGCAAGCTTTGATGACTTGCCATTTATGGCATTTCGGTTTGACAATTGTGATGAATGTCTCCACATTCGATCACAAGTTTGGCTAACGCTCCTCTCCATCATCTTGCTCTCGACGACACACACTTTCTTGTGTGGTGAAAGTGACGAGAAGAAAGATCGGCCAAGAGTTCATCATCTCCTTCATGCGATAAGACCCCTTGAAGCTTTTGCTAGCACAAAGGTGAGAAGGGAGTAGTCTTTGTCTTCTTGTGTGCGCACCTTTTGGAGGAGATCAACCTTGTTTTCTTCTTCCAATCCGCCTTCCATCCATGGCAATGGTAAGATCATAACTTGATCTTAAGTTGATTATATAGTTCATATGCGATCTTTAGAAGCCCTTTTTCCGCATTGCATGCTAGATGCGCATGTATAGGGTTTCCCCCCCCCCCCCCCTTAGTAGGGGTTCCTACACTCGTCACAGTTATTATAATTAGGCCCCTTAAGTTCTGTGACAAATCATGAAAATCCTTCAAACAAATCCAAACTACTCTCGTGATTGGATTTGTATGTTTGATAAGAATAGATCCAACATCGCGATTCACCTCTCGGTCCTTCTCGTGACATCTAACATGTAAAATTACTTGGCCAGAGTAATTTTATGAAATAAACACAATTCTAATCAAATCAACTCTATAAAATTCATGATAAAGATTTAAATTAACAAGTTTATTCCATAAATTGTTAGTGGGTTACACCCCTAATCCCGAAAAAAGGTTTGAGCTTTCATGTTCATAGTAAATTGCATGTATATTGATGAAATTGGACTAGGAAAGTAATTGAAAACCCTTATCCTCTATCTGGAGACAAAGATGGAGCATCAAAATCCTCCCATTGTGTGATCTTCTTGCTTGAATCGCCCAGTCGCCTGAATTTTTCCCTAGCCGCTACCTATGTTCGTGTTCATCCAAAAAAGCCTCCTTAACCCTCCAAAAATCCTTCCTTTTGTGCTTTAATCAGTTTAGAACCCATCTAGAAAGTTTTCTGCAGAGTCTGGTTAAGTTTTGACTCGATTTGAGGTTGAATTGAGAGAAAAACTGAGTCAGGCGGAAGTACTCACGGCAAGTGAGTCGTTCATGCTGCAGCCGTGAAAGTTTCTATGAAGAAAATGACTTAATGCTGAGGCATTCATGGCCCATGAATGATTCTATGCCGTGACTATGAAAGTTTCTGTTAAGAAAATTACTTACACGCAGAAACGCTTGATGACACCAAACTATGTAGTATATTTTGTATCATTTTAGATATCTTTTCATCATAAATTAAGGATCTTTTGCTTGTTTTTAAGCATTATTTGCTAAATATTACGGAATCTACAGAATTTCTTGTTTTTCATGAATTTCAGATAAAAGTGCCATATTTTGATGGATTTTGAAGGATTTGAGCACACGAATGGATTCAGGACGTCGAAACGAAGCCGCCCGCTAATTTTCATGCAAATCGGAGCGAGTTTGAAAAATACACCCCGGGTGTAACGGATATTACGGGTGTAATTTCTGCCCAAAAATATGGCAGTGTTGTAAACAATAACACGGGCCATAATTTAGAGCAATTTTCGACCAGAAAGTTCAGTTGATTTTACGGCACTGCCATAATTTATTTTACGGCCGTAATTTGCACCTAGTCGCGCGACTCTTACGGGCCCGAAACTTGCGAGGGCCATAACTTTTGATCCAGAGCTCCAAATCGAACTCTAAAAGATGTTCCAGACTCGTCTTTAAGAGAAGAAGATGCTAGAAGTGGAAGGTGGAACGTTTATCCAGTATAAAGGGAGAAATCGCCAGAGAGCTGGCTAGGGTTTGGCCTCTCGTCGAAAGGCGTAGAGGGCCCCTCAGGCCATGATTTTCACTCAGAAGCTTTGCCTGGAGGAGAGGAGTACGCACCAGAAGTTTCTGAGGAAGAGGAGTTCGATCGGATGAGGAATCGATGGAATTGGTGGTGACAGCACTATTCATCGAGTTTTCCTGCAAATTACGGTGTTGTAATTTCATTACAGCACCTGTTTTGTAACCTTTCTTCTTCCCTTCTTCGATTTTTGACTATTTTAAAACATGCTTTATTGTAATTCTTCCTCCATGCAAGCTTAATCTTATATTGGGACATAGGGTTTGATCCCTTTGATTTTTAATGATTAGATAACTCTTTTCTTTCGTAATGATAATCTTTGTTGTGATAATTTTACTCTTGTGATAAATTATGCTTAGATTCTCTATAATTGCATGTTATTAATTATGTTCTTAGAGTTTTCGCAATGAGACTGAAAGGTGATTTGCTTGAGAGCTTGGAACCCTAGAATTGCATGTTAGGAACCCTTCCTTAGGTAGATCCTATTTGATCTGTTCTAGTAGAATAATTGCCATGATTATAACATGTATCTATAGATCGATGTCTATTTGTCAAACGTGGAGATCTTGCACGAAAGTGAGGATCAGAACGTTGGAGATCCATGAGTAGAACTAGTGTAGAGACTCGGATGCACGAAAGTGATCCTGAGATTCCACTAGATATTATCAACCTAGAATTCGGATGCACGAAAGTGATCTTTGAATTCTCTGATTGATGATTTACTAATCTTTAGCTTGGGATAAATCTTGCGCGAAAGTGAGGATTTATCTCTGCGTGATTGTTTGCACAAAAGTGAGATAATCCCTTTATAAAGTAAATTAGGTATTTATCGTAGCAAGATTTGATTGACGAACCTTTTTATTTATATCTTATCATTGAAATTAAGGTGGATGAAACCCTAGTCCTATATTTATCTCTCTGATTATCTGAGTTCGTGTGTTTTCCATTATTACTTTGCACTAGAATCAGTTCGCTTAGCTAGTAAGAATACCCCTATTTGGTACTTAACAATAAGGTCCCTGTGGATTCGATACTTTTCTTTATTACTTCGATAGTTCCATGCACTTGCGAAAGCCTATCAAGTTTTTGGTGCCGTTGCCAGGGTTTAGTCCAAGGTACACGCGTGCCAGACTTGTAGTGTTTCCTTTCGAGCTATCAAGTTTTTGGCGCCGTTGCCGGGGACCTTAGTTTTGTTAATATCAAAATAGTTGTTAGTATTGCTAGACTAAGTATTTTTGTTTTAGATTTAACTTTGTTTTTTTCTTTTTGCAGGTTTTGGATTTTCACAGTTGTGACAGAACTGTGATATCTGAAGATTTATGAATTTGCTTGTGTTTTAGATTTTCTATTTTTTCTATATTCTGAAAAATAAATAAAAAAAAATTTTGATTGATTGGTGTTGGATTATCTTTCTGTTCTTGATAGATTTGAAAACATGTCTTTTTTTCACAACTCCTGGGCAACTGAAAGAGGTGAGGTATACATGCCACAAGGTAAATCTCTTGTAGATCAATTTAACTCTTATATGCAATCTTGTTCTTCTGAATATTGCGTTATTTGTGGATATCCTGATCATTGTTCCTCTGATTGCCCATTTTTAAAACCAAATTTATCATGGCAAGAACGAGATCAATTCTATTCTAGATGGGAAAACCGAACTTCTTTATATGATGATTGCTATGATCATGTTTTTGAACCACAATTTGAATTTGAAACTGAGGAACTTGAACTAGAAAAATCCCCCTGTGATCATGATTGTTTTGAGATTGAGCCTTATGTGAATATTATTGAATCTCACTCTGATCTTGATGATTGTAGAACTGATTCATCTGCTAATTTATTTGAGGAAAAGATTGAAAAAATTGAAATTGAAGAACCTTCTTTTGATGATAATTCTGATTTTGATAATATCTTGTTTATGGTTAAATCTGATGAGCATGATGAAGGTTCAAAAATTATAGACATTGATGAGCCCCACTGTGATTTTGGTGATATTTTTGAAATTAATGATAAATCTCTTGTGGTCAACTCTAATTCTATTAATTCTTTTTCATATGATTCTGATTTTGACTCTTCTGATGATGAATTATTTGTGGGGAGGCATGACGAAATTGATTTTGTAGAGTCTCATCTTGATTTTGATGATAATTTTGAAATTGACAAATTATTTGATGATGTGCATGAGGAACTTGATAAGGATTTGAATGTTGCAAAAATTGATGAATCTCACCAAGACGATACTTTGCCCATATCTATTATTGACTCTTGTGATTTATTTGAAAATTTGTGCTTTATTGAGGAATCTAATGAAAGACATAAACATTATTATGATGATCCAATACTTGATTCTTTTGATCTAGGTCCTTTTGTTATTGCCATTGAAAATATAAATTTGAAGAAAGGACTTATGATTTTACTTTTTGATAAGCATAGGAAGATCATAAAGATTACTTTGAGTGGATCTGAGAATTTTAATTTCTGCAAATTTGAGAAAGCCACATTAATAATGATTTATGTGAAATTCGGGATATCTGGATTTGTGGCTAAACTGTTTGGAAAAAGGAAATGCAGAAAATTATTTGCTTTATATTTTGGAACCGATTCACCTGCTTCACCATGATATTGATTTTTGGTCAAGCTATGGACCTAAAATTAGTGCTTCTTGGGAGGCAACCCAAGCACTTTTATCTTAGTTTAGTTTCTTTTATTTTAATTTATTTTTAGAATTAATTTTGCTTTTTATTTTTGTAGGAAAATCAAATTTTGCGCAAAATACGGCACTGCCGTAATATATTTTACGCCCGTAATCTGTGTTGATTTCTTCTCCCGAGAGTTTTCTGTATTTTACGGCGGTACCGTATTTATTTTACGATACCGTATTTTCTAACCGTTTTTTACTTCACGTGCCGTAATCTTGAGTGTTTTCTTTTCGAAAATTTTTTGAAAAATATAACAGTACCGTAAGGAATTTCACGGTACCGTATTTCCTGATTATTTCTTACCCGAGAGTTCTTTGCAAATCACGGCACTGCCATAACGCATATTACGGTACCGTATTTGTAAACTGCTTCCAGTTATTGAGTAGGTGTCTTCTTGCATTGATTTTAAGAAACTGGGTTATGAAAATTTTTTATTTTTGGCACGACATGGAAGTACTGATCTTTGTCTATTATTTGGATATTTTTGCTGAATTTTATAATCCATGGATCTTTCTGAAACACATAGCAACTTTTTGATTCTGATTAGATTCTGTGCAATTTTTCATTTTGTAATCTGAGTAGCCTTCTTTCTGCTGATACCCTAAATTCCTGAAAGATTTTGATCCTTTATTTTTCACATACCTGGAAAGATCAAGTTTTATTTTACTTCATGGTTTTGTCTGTTTTCTGTTTGGATTATTAAATCTTATTTTTTGGTATGGCTACTTTTCATAAAAAATTCAAAAACTGCTTGATTTGCTTTCTACCTATCATAGCTTCTTCTCCAGATTTGCAGCACCTCTAGCTACCACTGCATCTGCCTCCGACATCACTGTTTCCAGCCGTCGACACTAGATCATACCACCAGCAGATTATTATTTCTTTTACTGCCTCTTATTCCATGATATGATTTTATTTTTTGCAGCAGAATCTTTATTATTTACTCTGATATTTTTCATCTATGCAGGATTATCTTCCATAGCCTGACGATCTCACCTCCAGGACTGTATTCTCTAGCAGGCCACTAGAGATTACTCACCCTTATGTCTGCACCATCACCATCATTTCCAGCAGCTTTTCAGCTAGCATCTGTTCCACCAGCACTCTTCTAGACCCTCGATGATATCTCTGATTCTTTCTTTTAGAAATTAATTTTTAAAATTAATTTTTTTTTGAGAATTTTTTTCATCTGAGCCTTATGTGAGCCTTATGTACCTTAAATTTTGCAGAAAATTTTCAAAAGGCACATCCTTGGACCCAGCTGCATTGGCCTGACAATGATTGAGCATGATCTATATAGTTTTGTGAGTATCACTTGCACTCTCTTATTAATGACTATTTCATATAGTGCATCTTTGACTTTATCATATTTATACTACTTATTGGTTTTCTCTTGAAAAATGATTTTATGGATATATGGAACTCATTGTTTTCATGATGATATTATTCAACTGTGTTGTTAAAATTGATGAAAGCATATGATCCACTTTCTACTATATGATGGCATGATTTATTGATAAAATGTCTTCCTTGATGATGTGAGTATTTATACTTGTGATTTGAGAAAAACCCTATCATGTTAGATTTATTTCTTCAATGCATATCTATTTTTGAAATTTGACATTGGTTGATGCATGAAATTTTGGGTAGATGTGTTATTTGATGAATAAGATCTAAAGGTGAAACTACTCTTTTGAATAAAATGAGTATATGAGTTTGATTTGTGAATTGATATCAATTGATCAACCTAGTAGATGTTTAGTCTATTTTTGCTATTTGTTGGGAAATAAGAATCCAAGATCCATAAAAATAGTGAGAGACTCCCCTACTTGGCACTAAGTAAAATTGATAGTGGTACCTAAGACATGGGTTGAAGTCTATGAAAAATAATGAGAGATAAAAAGAATAAGACTCCTCTACATGGTACTGTGTAAAATTTATAGTGGTACCGAAGAAAAGAGTTGAAGTCAAAAATAAAAAGTATGTATCTATGTGGGTACATGCCATCTTTACAAAAATGCAAAAAAAAAAAAAAGGAAAAAATTGTGTGTGGAAAAAGATCTTGGAAACCTAATTCCTGTAAACAAAAGCATGATAGATTTGAACTAAAAACTAGGTGAAATCATGAGATTGATAATTCTATTTATTATACAAGTTGCAGAGTTTTATTTGATTGACTTGTGGATCTAGAGGGTTGAGTTCTAAGGATGATATGTTTACTTGAAGTTTTGTGAAACAATTGATGGAATTTATCATTGATGATTGCATTTTAGAAATTTATTGAGCATGAAAAGGTTTATCTTTTAATCAATTTTTGATTTTTGCTTGAGGACAAGCAAAGTTTGAGCCTTATGTATTTTGATGACACCAAAATATGTAGTATGTTTTGTATCATTTTAGATATCTTTTCATCCTAAATTGAGGATCTTTTGCTTGTTTTTAAGCATTATTTGCTAAATATTACGGAATCTACAAAATTTCTTGTTTTTCATGAATTTCAGATAAAAGTACCATATTTTGATGGATTTTGAAGGATTTGAGCGAACGAATGGATTCAGGATGTCGAAACGAAGCTGCCCGCTAATTTTCATGCAAATCGGAGCGAGTTTGAAAAATACACCCCAGGTGTAATGGATATTATGGGTGTAATTTCTGCACAAAAATATGGCAGTGTTGTAAACAATAACTCGAGCCATAATTTAGGGCAATTTCCAACCAGAAAGTTCAGTTGATTTTATGGCACTGCCGTAATTTATTTTACGGCCGTAATTTATTTTACGGCCGTAATTTATTTTACGGCCGTAATTTGCACCTGGTCACGCGACTCTTACGGGCCCGAAACGTGCGAGGGCCATAACGTTTGATCCAGAGCTCCAAATCAAAGTCTGAAAGATGTTCCGGACTTGTCTTTAAGAGAAGAAGATGCTCAAAGTGGAAGGAGGAACTTTTATCCAGTATCGAGGGAGAAATCACCAGAGAGGCGGCTAGGGTTTGGCCTCACGTCAAGAGGCGTAGAGGGCACCTCAGGCCGTGATTTTCACGCAGAAGCTTTGCCTGGAGGAGAGGAGGACACATCAGAAGTTTCAGAGGATGAGGAGTTCGATCGGAGGAGGAATCAATGAAATTGGTGGTGACAGCACTATTCATCGAGTTTTCCTGCAAATTACGGTGAAATTACAGCACCTGTTTTGTAACCTTTCTTCTTCCCTTCTTCGATTTTTGACTATTTGAAAGCATGCTTTATTGTAATTCTTCCTCCATGCAAGCTTAATCCTATATTGGGACATAGGGTTTAATCCCTTTGATTTTTAATGATTAGGTAACTCTTTTCTTTCGTCATGATAATCTTTGTTGTGATAATTTTACTCTTGTGATAAATTGTGCTTAGATTCTCTATAATTGCATGTCATTAATTATGTTCTTAGAGTTTTTGCAATGAGACTGAAAGGTGATTTGCTTGAGAGCTTGGAACCCTAGAATTGCATGTTATGAACCCTTCCTTAGGTAGATCCTATTTGATCTGTTCTAGTAGAATAATTGCCATGATTATAATATGTATCTATAGATCGATGTCTATTTGTCAAACGTGGAGATCTTGAACGAAAGTGAGGATCGGAACGTTGGAGATCCATGAGTAGAACTAGTGTAGAGACTCGGATGCACGAAAGTGATCCTGAGATTCCACTAGAGATTATCAACCTAGAATTCGGATGCACGAAAGTGATCTTTGAATTCTCTGATTGATGATTTACTTATCTTTAGCTTGGGATAAATCTTGCGTGAAAGTGAGGATTTATATCTGCGTGACTGTCTGCACGAAAGTGAGATAATCCCTTTATAAAGTAAATTAGGTCTTTATCGTAGCAAGATTTGATTGACGAACCTTTTTATTTATATCTTATCATTGAAATTAAGGTGGATGAAACCCTAGTCCCATATTTAACTCTCTGATTATCTGAGTTCATGTGTTTTCCATTATTACTTTGCACTAGAATCGATTCGCTTAGCTAGTAAGAATACCCTTATTTGGTACTTAACAATAAGGTCCCTGTGGATTCAATACTTTTCTTTATTACTTCGATAGTTCCGTGCACTTGGAGAAGCCTATCAAGTTTTTGGTGCCGTTGCCGGGGATTAGTCCAAGGTACATGTGTGCCAGACTTGTAGTGTTCCCTTTCGGGCTATCAAGTTTTTCAAAAACTTGTTGTGTCCGCAAGTGCACGGATACTTTGAAGTAATAAAACTATCGAACCACAGAGACCTTATTTTTAAGTACCAAATAATTGTATTCTTACTAGCTAAGCAAATCGAATATGATGCAAGTAAAAGATGCAGAAAAGTATGCTAAAAGATTATTAGAGAGATAAACATGGGACTAGGGTTTCATCCACCTTAATTCTAATGACTAGAAGGAAATAAAGGTTGTCAGTTTAATTCTATTATGATAAAGACCTAATTCACTTCATAAAGGTATTGTCTCACTCTCGTGCAGACAATCATGCAAATAACCGATCCTCACTCTCGTGCAAGATCTATTCTCAATGCTAAAGATAAGTGAATCATTGAACAAAGAATTCAAGGATCACTCTCGTGCATCCGAATTCTAAGTCAATCATCTCAAGTGGAATCTCAAGGATCACTCTCGTGCATCCTGAAACTCAACACAGGTTTTACTTATGGTTTTTCGACGACTCGATCCTCACTCTCATGCAAGATCAAATCAAGTCTACACATCAACTCAATCCAAAGTATTAGAAATTCAACATGGCAAAAAAATCACTAAAAATCAGAATTCGAAGAACTACCTAATCTCTTACGATAGTTCCAAACTCAACAATTCCTAGGGTTCCGAATTTCAAATGATCAACCTCTCGGTCTATTTCGCAAAACTCTAAAACATGCTAATATTTATAAAACTAAAGAGAATTAAAGAACAATCAATCACAAAAGTAAAATTAT
Source organism: Costus lasius (assembly GCA_027563935.2). Lineage (NCBI taxonomy): Eukaryota > Viridiplantae > Streptophyta > Magnoliopsida > Zingiberales > Costaceae > Costus > Costus lasius. Next base: position 100,939,352 of record CM050448.1, read on the forward strand.
CATATTAAAATTAAACATGACAGAAATCAATGTCCTCTAGTCATTAACAAACCAAGGGGATTACACCCCATGTCCCATAAAAAGATCTAAGCTAGTATGAAGGAAAGATTACAATCAACCATAGTTTCTAAGTATCAAAAATCAAAGGAGAAGGGTAGAAGTTACAAAACACGGTGCTGTAATCGAAATTACAGCACCGTAATTGCCTTTGAACAGCGCTGTCACCGCTGTTTTGTTGATTTCTCCTCCGATCGGACTCCAAACGCTCTGAAACTTTCAGTCTCATTGCGAAAACTCTATGAATATAATTAATAACATGCAATTATAGAGAATCTAAGCACAATTTATCACCAGAGTAAAATTATCACAACAAAGATTATCATGACGAAAGAAAAGAGTTATCTATTCATTAAAAATCAAAGGGATTAAACCTTATGTCCCAATATAGGATTAAGCTTGCATGGAGGAAGAATTACAATAAAGCATATTTTTATATAGTCAAAAATTGAAGAAGGGAAGAAGAAAGGTTACAAAACATGTGCTGTAGTGAAATTACAGTACCGTAATTTGCAGGAAAACTCGATGAATAGTGCTGTCACCACCAATTTCATCGATTCCTCCTCCGATCCAACTCCTCTTCCTCTAAAACATTTGGTGCGTCCTCCTCTCCTCCAGGCGAAGCTTCTGAGAGAAAATCACGGCCTGAGGTGCCCTCTACGCCTCTTGACGCGAGGCCAAACCCTAGCCGCCTATCTGGCGATTTCTCCTTCGATACTGGATAAACGTTCCTCCTTCCACTTTGAGAATCTTCCACTCTTAAGGATGAGTATGGAACATCTTCTGGATTTCGATTTAGAGCTCTGGATCAAAAGTTATAGCCTTCGCAGGTTTCGGGCCCGTAAGAGTCGCGCGACCAGGTGCAAATTACGGCCGTAAAATAACTTACGGCAGTGCCGTAAAATCAACTGAACTTTCTAGTCGGAAATTGCTCTAAATTACGGCCCGTGTTATTGTTTACGGCACTGCCATATTTTTGGGCAGAAATTACACCCGTAATATCCATTACACCCAGGGTGTATTTTTCAAACTTGTTCCGATTTGCATGAAAATTAGCGGGCGGCTTCGTTTCGACGTCCTGAATCCATTCGTGCGCTCAAATCCTTCAAAATCCATCGAAATATGGCACTTTTATCTGAAATTCATGAAAAATAAAAAATTTTGTAGATTTCGTAATATTTAGCAAATAATGCTTAAAAACAAGCAAAAGATCCTCAATTTAGGATGAAAAGATATCTAAAATGATACAAAATATACTACATATTTTGGTGTCATCAAAATACATAAGGCTCAAACTTTGCTTGTCCTCAAGCAAAAATCAAACATTGATTAAAAGATAAACCTTTTCATGCTCAATAAATTTCTAAAATACAATCATTAATGAAAAATTCCATCAATTGTTTCACAAAACTTCAAGTAAACATATCATCCTTATAACTCAACCCTCTAGATCCACAACTCAATCAAATAAAACTTTGCAACTTGTATAATAAATAGAATTATCAATCTCATGATTTCACCTAGTTTTCAGTTCAAATCTATCATGCTTTTGTTTACAGGAATTAGGTTTCCAAGATCTTTTTCCACACACAATTTTTTCCTTTTTTTTTTTGCATTTTTGTAAAGATGGCATGTACCCACATAGATACATACTTTTTATTTTTGATTTCAACTCTTTTCTTCGGTGCCACTGTCAATTTTACATAGTGCCAAGTAGAAGAGTCTTATTCTTTTTATCTCTCATTATTTTTCATGCATAGACTTTAACCCATGTCTTAGGTACCACTATCAATTTTACATAGTGCCAAGTAGGGGAGTCTCTCACTTTTATGGATCTTGGATTCTTATTTCCCAACAAATAGCAAAAATAGACTAAACATCTACTAGGTTGATCAATTGATATCAATTCACAAATCATACTCATATACTCATTTTATTCAGAAGAGTAGTTTCACCTTTAGATCTTATTCATCAAATAACACATCTACCCAAAATTTCATGCCTCAACCAATGTCAAATTTCAAAAATAGATATGCATTGAAGAAATAAATCTAACATGATAGGGTTTTTCTCTAATCACAAGTATAAATACTCACATCATCAAGGAAGACATTTTATCAATAAATCATGCCATCATATAGTAGAAAGTGGATCATATGCTTTCATCAATTTTAACAACACATTTGAATAATATCATCATCAAAACAATGAGTTCTATATATCCATAAAATCATTTTTCAAGAGAAAACCAATAAGTAGTATAAATATGATAAAGTCAAAGATGCACTATATGAAATAGTCATTAATAAGAGAGTGCAAGTGATACTCACAAAACTATATAGATCATGTTTAATCATTGTCAGGCCAATGCAGCTGGATCCAAAGATGTGCCTTTTGAAAATTTTCTGCAAAATTTAAGGTACATAAGTCTCACATAAGGCTCAGATAAAAAAAAGTCTAAAAAAAAATTAATTTTAAAAATAATTTTCTCAAAGAAAGAATCAGAGATATCATCGAGGGTCTAGAAGAGTGCTGGTGGAACAGATGCTAGCTGAAAAGCTGCTAGCAATGATGGTGATGGTGCCGACAAAAGGGTGAGTAATCTCTAGTGGCCTGCTAGAGAATACAGTCCTAGAGGTGAGATTGTCAGGCTATGGAAGATAATCTTGCATAGATGAAAAATATCAGAGTCAATAATAAAGATTCTGCTGCAAAAAATAAAATCATATCATGGAATAAGAGGCAGTAAAAGAAATAAGAATCTGCTGGTGGTATGATCCAGTGTTGACGGCTGGAAACAGTGATGTCAGAGGCAGATGCAGTGGTAGCTAGAGGTGCTGCAAATCTGGAGAAGAAGCTATGACAGGTAGAAAGCAAATCAAGCAGTTTTTGAATTTTTTATGAAAAGTAGTCATACCCAAAAATAAAATTTAATGATCCAAACAGAAAATAGACAAAACCATGAAGTAAAATAAAACATGATCTTTCCAAGTATGTGAAAAATAAAGGATCAAAATCTTTTAGGAATTTAGGGTATCAGCAGAAAGAAGGCCACTCAGATAACAAAATGAAAAACTGCACAGAATCTAATCAGAATCAAAAAGTTGCTATGTGTTTCAGAAAGATCCATAGATTATAAAATTCAGCAAAAATATCCAAATAATAGACAAAGATCAGTACTTCCATGTCGTGCCAAAAATCAAAAATTTTCGTAACCCAGTTTCTTAAAATCAATGCGAGAAGACACCGACTCAATAATTGGAAGTAGTTTACAAATATGGTACCGTAATATGCTTTATGGCAGTGCCGTAATTTGCAAAGAACTCTCGGGTAAGAAATAATCAGAATACGGTACCGTATTTTTAACCAGATTCGTGACTTTTTCAGGCTGATTCTTGCGTGGGCCATAACTTTTGATCTAGATGTGCAAATTGAGATCTGAAAGATGTTCCGGACTCGTCTTTAAAAGCAGAAGACGCACGAAGTGAAAGGACGAACTTTTATCCAGTATCGAGAGAGAAATCAATAGAGAGGCAGCTAGGGTTTGGCCTCACGCCGAGAGGCATAGAGGGCACCTCAGGCCGTGATTTTCACTCAGAAGCTTCACCTAGACGAGAGAAAGAAGCCATAGAAGTTTCAGAGCGTTTGGAGTCCGATCGGAGGAGGAATCAACAAAACAGCAGTGACAGTGCTATTCATCACGAAATTACGGGTGTAATTTACATTACACCCGTGTTGTAACGTTGTTTTTTTTCTGCTTCTCTGATTTCTAATTGTTCTAAACTATGATTCATTGTATTTTTTCCTCCATGCAAACTTAACACTCTTTTGGGACATGGGGTGTAATCCCATTGATTCTTAATGATTAGATAGCTCTTCTATTTTCGTCATGATAATTTTTGCTATGATAATTTTACTTCTGTGATAGATTGTGCTTAGACTCTCTATAAGTCCATGTTACTAATTATGTTTTTAGAGTTTTTGCAATGAGACTGAAAGGTGATTTGCTTGAGAACTTGGAACCCTAGAATTGCATGTTAGGGTCCCTTCCTTAGGTTAGATCTAATTTGATTTGTTCAAGTAAATTAATTGCCACGATTATAACATGAATCTATAGATCGAGTCTATTTGTCAAACGTGGAGATCTTGTGCAAAAGCAAGGATCGGAACATTGGAGATCCATGAGTAAAACTAGTGTAGAGACTCGGATGCACGAAAGTGATCCTTGAGACTCCACTAGAGATTATCAACCTAGAATTCGGATGCACGAAAGTGATCTTTGAATTCTCGGATTGATTATTTACTTATCTTTAGCCTGGGATAAATCTTGCGCGAAAGTGAGGATTTATCTCTGCGTGGTTATCTGCATGAAAGTGAGATAATCCTTTTATGAAGTAAATTAGGTCTTTATTTTAGCAAGATTTGATTGACGAACCTTTTATATATCTAATCATTGAAATTAAGGTGGATGAAACCCTAGTCCCATGTATCTCTCTTTGATTATCTCTTATTTTGCGCGCTTTCCTATTGTTTACTCACATCATACTCGATTGCTTAGCTAGTGAGAATACAACTATTTGGTACTTAACACTTAGGTCTCTGTGGATCGATATTTTTATTATTTCGATAATTCCATGCACTTGCAGAATCGTATCAAGTTTTTGGCACCGTTGCCGGGGATTAGTCCAAGGTACACGCGTGCCAGACTTGTAGTGTTCCCTTTCGGGCTATCAAGTTTTTGGCGCCGTTGCCGGGGATTAGTCCAAGGTACACGTGTGCCAGACTTGTAGTGTTCCCTTTCGGGCTATCAACGCTCCCTGAAGCACACGACATTCACGGCTCGTGAAGGACTCACGGCTGTAACTGTGAATGTTACGTTTGACCTTCATTTTTCTCCAAATTTGATATATAGCCTTGTCATTTCCTTGGGAATCATGCCATCGCCTCAAAACTCATAAAATCCATCGATTTTATGTGATTTTACTAGTATTTTCACAAAAATCAGGAAAAGTGAAGATTCTATACCATATGAGATAAAAACACTAACAATTGGTATAAAATAACACAATTAAGCCCAAAATATCATATAAAATACAAGGAAAAATAAGGTGTAAATGTAACTCATCAAAATACCGTAGACTCAAAATTTTGCTTGTCCTCAAGCAAGATCATGATATGTAAAGAGAATGTAAAGATAAGGAATACTTGGTCTTTCCTCCCTAATCATGTCCTTAGTTTACAATTTAAGTAATCAGTCTTTCGGAACTCAAGTAATTTAGTAAAAATCATGATACAAATAAACTCTTAAGATTTTACAATCCAATATAGATAAAACTCATAATTCATGTTGTGTCATTCAATCTTCACTTACTAGGTATCAAATACTCTCACCTTAATAAATCCACTTTACTTGATAGGTGAATTTCCCATTTCAATAATTGTGGTGATGTTTAATGTAAAGAGATTTTTAAGACAATTTGGTCTTTAAACGGTTATATGCCCTTTTATGTTAGCATCGTAACATTTTTTAAAGTACACCACATAACAGTATAATATAACTCATAGTCTCAATCATGAAAAGTCAGTGGAGTTATCCACTTGATCTACAATTATCTCTTTTTCTCTCTCCATTTTTTATGGAGAGCGCCGGTCAAGAGAATGGTACTTAAATCGTTATCGATCCTTTTACATGAGTGATAAATATTTATTTTTAAAGTTTTTCCTTTGTTACTTGATCGCAACAGATTTAATGTATACCAACTCATGGTATAATATAACTCATGACTTCAGATCCTTGAACCAGAGGAGTTGGAGCAAGTCTTATCTGAAATATTGTCACCAATTTTCTATTCATGAAAAGTTCTCCATCAAGCATAGATAGATAAATTGAACCTTAAGTAAATTATATTAAGCATGTGTCGCAAGAATGTACAACAGTTCATACATGCATTTTATCCATACCAGAATTGAATTTACTCAAAAATTTATTATATATGAAAATTCAAAAATCTATAAGTCATGAAATCAATCACTCAAAATGCTTTCTAATTATAAAATCAAATATAGAACAAACTCGTATATCCTTAAAAATTGTAGATTTTTAAAATACATATCTAAAAGCTTGAAGAAAGTTAAAATTCATGGAAACACCCTAGACTTAAATTGTTGCACATACTGAATCATTAAATCATTACATAACAAATTTTAGAAAAAATTTTGCAATAGTTTCCTTTAAAACATATGCGATTCCCTGTGCAATTATATCAAAACAACAATCCGCATATCAGAAAAATGAAAAAAATGCATCACGTCATAAACAATATGATTTTTAAATGTAAATAAGTTTCAAATATCAAATACCGTCACATTTCATCATTCAAATCACATTTACCATTTCAAATATCACTATTCATCATAATATCAAAATACCATATCCAAAATCCTAATAGCACGTCTTATGTACAATACCATCCCAGAATATCAAATAACATTTGAAAATGCAATATCATCACAAAGTACCAAATCAAAGGGAAGAAGCATGTGAGATACAATGAAGAGAAGTAAGCTTCAATCTCAATGTATAGAAATAAAGTAAAACAGAAAAGATACTCATAGAGGATATCAATTAGTCTCCGTGTCCACAGAGTCCTCCTCGTCATCTCCAGCATGATGCATCGATAGGCCTAGGAGATGTTGCCACAAAAGCTCCTCAATCGCACGAAAGACTCTAATGCCCTTGTCTGACCCTGCACTTCAAGTAAAAATTTTTCAAAAATTCCTGCATATAAAAACTGTTGGTGTATATGCCCTGCAGACCAATGTATGGACATGGTCAGGCATTGTTTAAATGTACTTTGATAGAATCAATAAAGGCATGGTCGTTATTATGCAGATTGCTTTACCTGCGTTGATGTATTGAATTGCATAGATAATGTCCCAGGAGTTTGGATTGGATCCATTCTCATAAGTAATCCCCGGTCAAGGTGCCTTAGCCGATATGGGACAGCTTTGGTGCATGTGAGACTGGTGTATGGGCTGGTTAGGTGCGGGGCACAGTAACGCAGACATACAGGTGCATTGGATGCACTGGAGTGATCCACCGTGAGGATTGACTTGTCTAGTCAACAAGTCAATCTCACATGCAAGAGGTTTGCATTGATCCTTAGACTTGAGGTATTCATGTCTAGATATGATGATGGGTATGTTTTGATACAGTCTTACGTCTCTCCGTAAATGGGTGATCAAAACGACTGTCATTGAGCATGTCCTAAGTCATGTAGAGACATGGATGACCAATAGTAGGATTTGCCCCTTCCTTCTGAGGAAGCATGATATCCACCTCGGGGCGCCCCACCTTATTGGTGCATGACAGGAAAGTGTGGCCACACTTGTTGAGTCATGACCAATGCATTGGATAATAAACTTGAGACTAATCCAATGGCAGGATATCAGTTTAGGCAAAGGGATCTAGAATGCATGGAATCCTCGTTGCTTGTTAGGGAGTTGTTGCCAGATGACTTAAGTCCTATGACATGGGTAGTAGTGATGTGTTGCTAGATACCTCTCACTACTTATGATGATATTCAATCATCATTGCTATTGTCATTAGGATCCTACCGGGTCACACGCAATAGACTCTTGACGTTGTTTTATGATCTGGAAATCTTGGAATATATTTAAGTTCATTATTCTGAGTCCAAGACAGACTCATGGTTGAATCTGAGTCCAATTGGGATTCATGAGTTTGTATATGTATCCTAGTCAAGTTGGACTTGAACAAAGGATTATATACCATGTTGGATTCGAATCCTAATCTAATTAGGAGTTGGAATCCTAATCCTATTAGGAATTGGAATCCTAATCCAACTAGGAGTTGGAATCCTAATCTAATTAGGAGTTGGAATCCTAACCCTATTAGGAATTGGAATCCTAATCCAACTAGGAGTTGGAATCCTAATTTAATTAGGAGTTAGAATCCTAACCCTATTGGGAAATAGAGTCCTATTCCAACTAGGAATTGGAATCCTAATTCAATTAGGAGTTGGAATTCTAATTCTACTAGAAATGAGAATCCTAATCTAATTAGGATTCAAATCCTAATGAGAATTAGATTTGGATAAGGCCCATAGTGGTTGGGCGCAAATCCTAATCCAACTAGGATTCAAATCCTAAAGAGAACTGGATTTGGATAAGGCTCATTGTGTTGGGCGCAAATCCTAATCCAATAAGGATTTATTTCCATGGGCCTAATTAGTGTTGAGATCCAAATCCAATTAGGGATTGTGGATTAATTCTAATTGAGGCAAGTTTGAATCCTAATAGGAGTTGGAAATACACTTGGCGCATGGGATAATTCCATATATGGAATTTGCGCCAATTGGGGTGTATGAATCCTTTTGGAAAGTTGTTTCCTCAAGTGGAAACTATCTTGGACGTGTGGGGCTGATATGTTGGCAAATATGGCTTGATTTATTCAAGCAATGATTTGGCCAATCATATATGGAAAGTCCTAATTGAATTGGAACTCAAATTACCTCTCTTGATAAGGCAAGAAGCTAGATTCTTTCCATGCTTCATGTTGCGCCTGTTCAAGAGAGGATGTGGCTGAACTCTTATGGCAATTCCTTGGAGGAATTGCGCCAAGAGCATAGAAGGAAAGAGAGGTGGCGGTTTAGCTTGGTCGGTTATAAAAGAAAGGGTATGCGCCCCCTCTTGCGATGACGATTTGGATGATCATTGGATGAACATCAAGTGCAGAATTCTTCTTGAGGAAAAGGCAACTTGGAGTTGCGCAAGCCCTAGAATTCAAGCCGCCCTCTTCTTCTTGTGGAGCGCCACCCTCTCTTCTCTTCCTCTTGTCTTTGGCCGAGAGTCTCCAAGCAAGGAGACAAGTTGGCGTGAAGAGCAAGGAGGAAGGAGAAGGAGATTCCGAGAGGTGATCTTCTCTTCCCGAGGCTAGCACCGAGCGTGGAAGGGAGCAACGTTGAGAAGGTCGACGCGTGGATACTTGTAGAGGACGAGCACGTGAGCGTCTTCAACTTGGCACCTTCATCCTAACAAGCAATAGAGGTACTAACCCTAACACATCCTTGTGTTCTCTCTCTCGCATGGATCCTTGGGAAAGGAATGTGTTTCGGGTGTAATGCTTCTTCCGCTGCGTCCTGGGACTGCAAAAATTTTAAATTACACCCGGCATTCCCCAACAGTGGTATCAGAGGTACTTGCGAGAAACACAAGGTGTACGTTTGCTTGTGTGAAAAATTTTTGGAAAATTTTTCGTTCATCCATGCGCGTTTCACCTAGAAGGCGCTTTCATCCAAACTTCTTTTATCAATATTTATGGCCGAAATTTGGATTGTGTTTATGATGGATTTAAGACCAAAGGCGCACGTAGTTTTGTCAAGTAGGACGGGCATTGTGTCTTCGGACTGGCCGGGTCTCTTTATCTGACAAAATTGCCAGCCGATAGGGTCCACGAAATCATCATGAAACTTGATCCCGATTTTAGCATAAATTTGATTGAGAGAGTGCTTTGGATGGAGTTGGCGCATAAGGGGATAAAATTTGATTATTCCGGTTTTTTCAAATTTTATATATGTGCCACTTGTCTCTTCCTTGGGTTAATATGGTCATAGCGGGTGCCCTCCTGTGTTGTGATGTGGAAGCATGTTTCCACCTGTGATGAATGCTTGTAAAATCTTTCTGCCACTTGCGTGTGGTTCTCCCCCTTCTTGATGTAAATTTTTCATCTTTCCTTAGAATAGATGTAGAATTGTTTACATAAGATAGGTTAAGGTTCATCAAAGACAACAAGGTGTCTTCTTCAACCGATTTCAGAGTGGCGCCAGCTTTGGAAGCGTGGTGATGGATTTGCGGTTGGAAGAAGGGATGCTTGCTTTCGGCTTCTGGCATGGGCTGATCTGCTAAAGGGACTCGCAACCCTTGGATGCACGATAACATGTCACATGGCTCGTGACAAGTTATGTGTATGAAAAGGGCTATGACCATATAGACCAAAATAGCATGCCTGTGATGGTTTATTATTCTGTCCATAGCATGCCTGTGATGTTTTTCCTTTGCTGCCATAACCATAGGAAAACTGCATGCTAGAAAAGAATAAAAACATGCAAAAACTCTCAATACAATATCAAGTCGATAGCCTTCTAACGCGTAGCCCTCATCAAACTATCGATCGGTGGTGTTGTGAACTGTTTCCCACCCTCGTGGGACACACCCACTTATCTTTAGAAGGTGTGTGGTGACAATGATTTCCCCAGTCCAGTTTTAACCTGGGCGTGCCTTCGCAAGGAAATTTGTTGGCCCTGGGCATAACGGTTAGGACCAGACTTGACTAGTTTTTCATATGTCATTGACATGATGAATTACTAGAGGCAGCTGTTGAAAGGATAGGGTCCTGTGTTGTATCCAGCCCTCGCTGGACACAGGGCGCCTAGTCTGTCTTAACTAAGAGGAATTGTGCGCGGCACAATTGGCTGGCATGCCTACCTAAGGAAGCATGGGACTCTCTGTGCATCTCAACTCACCCTCGTGAGTCGCGGAGACCTCGCGTGAAATTAGGATCCTACTCATGTATTTCCAAGTTGAGTTTTGAGAGTTATCAACTTGTTAAGGAAATAGTGGGAGTATAGCATTTAATTTTAAAGTCCTTGTTAAATGCTTTATCATAGTACTTATTTTGCTTCTTTGCTTATTGTAGATGATTCCATCTCCTGAACCTAGATTGAAACTTCTTAAAAATAAACTGGATGGAACAAATTGGACAAGATGGTTCAGACTTTTGTCCAAACTTCTAGAACATGAGAATATGGTATATCTTCTTGAAAGACCTCCAACCCAGCCCTGTATATATTTTTGTACAGAGTGGGAGTGGAATGTCTATCTTGAACATTGTGTGGATAGTGAACATTACACTGCTCTTGTTTTGAGGTGCTTGACCCCTGAGGTCCAGGTTGAGTGTGATGAGATGGGGATCTATGATATGATCATACATCTTCGACGTCTCTTCACACCAGGCACTTCAAATAGTGATCTAGAGAGTGTTGTTGGATCTTCTGGGTGTTTGCCTGAATCTAGGAATAACTATGGTTCCGTATCTTCGAAGCTAAAACTTCGGAAGACTAGGAATGCATGGAAATTTCAGGATGGATTAAGGCCCAGGAAGAGCATGGCACAAAAGAAGGGATGTTATCCATCTACTTCAGGTATTGTGTTACTGAGGTCTTTATGTCTACTTCTTATTCATGGGTACTGGGTACTGCATGAGGAGCTTACATATGTTTTTCATATGCAGGGGCTCAAAAGAAGTAGGACAATAAGGCTTGGTGGATCGACATTCGAGTCAGGGACGGAGCATTGGATGCTGCTGTTGATGTCATCTCACTACCTTCAAAGACTTCAACTAGAACTTTGCTATTATGTACTAGCTTTTGTATTAGAACATTATGTCCATTATTTTGAATGGATTTTCAGTTTGAAATAAATTGGTATTTCTTTATATCTGGAATGTTCTATAGTAGTGGTACAATTGATAATAGCTTGTAGTTCTGTGTGTAACACTGAATAGATCAAATCCAATGATTCAATCAATACCATCTCTTTGCATTGTCTCTTGGGCCATAAGACAAAAGTCACATCCAAAAGTCCATGGACTATTGGGATCATTATCCTTTCAGGGTTATGATGTATGTGAGCCTTGTCTAATGGACAAGATGACAGATGCTACCTTCATTTAGGAAGGAGAGAGAGGTTAGATGCTTGTTGGATCTAGTACACAGCAATATGTGTAGACCCATGGAGACAAGCACCAAGTGGTATACTTCATTAAGTTGGGATATGTTATATCCAACACGTAACTTTGGAGAAATCCAAGAAGTTAAAGAATGAAGTATAGAATCGAATTGGAGAATCTATTAAAACCCTTTGATTGGATCAAAGTGGGAAGTGAAAAATGTGATGACTATCTTGAGGAGTGTGGGGTTGTCTCACAGCTTACTTGGAACACCACAACTGTGTGGTGAAATTCAAAGAAAGAAAATGGAACACATTGGATGTGGTTCCATCTTTGAATAGTCATGCAAATTTACTTCCTTCACAGGCCATGCAAGCAACTGTTCTGACACTCCATAGTGTGTATTTGTGGGGCACTGAGAGTGCTACTTCTATCCCGATGAGAACAAAAATATTTGTTGCTCAAACTGCTGTCTTTCTTGAGGAGATATCTTTTTGAAAGAAGATAGTGGGAGTAGATTTGATTAGGACAAGGTCCAAAAATCAATCACAATACAGTTAGACACAAATGGAGAGTAGATTCACACATGCAGGTTGAAAGTCAACCTGAGGTTCAAGTAACACAGGAACCACATGAGTCTGAATGGATTCGAAAATACTCTCACAGGTTGTGGGCATGACGAATTTTTCATCTAGGATGAACCTAAAGACTTATGAGGAAATGGAAGCGGTCAGTGGACCAGATTCCAAGAAATGGCTAAGCGCCATAAGAACCATAATGGACTCCATGTCTGCTAATCAAGTGTGGGACTTGATTGAGCCGCCAAAGGGGTAACACCCAGAGGCTGTATGTGGATCTTCTTGGAAGATAGACATGAAAGGTAACATTGTTACCTATGATGACAAGCTAGTGAATGAAATTTCGGATAAGTCCACTGGGTGGATAGTGATGAATTTTTTCACCGATAGCTTTGTTTGAGTCCATTAGGTATCTACTTGTCTTAATTGCATGTTCTGTTATAGCGTGTTGTTATGAAAATTGCTTTTCTTAATGGACGTCTGGAAGAGGATGTCTAGATGGAAATAGCCAAAATATTTTCATACAGTTGCCATAAAGATATGTATGGTATTATACAAGTATCCTATGTTTACAAGAAGATCAGTGGGAGCATCATAATGTTTCTTGTTCTAATTGATTGACGATATTCTCCTCACTTGAAATGACATCCCAGCTCTTCACACGGTGAAGTATAGGCTTGGAATGTATTTCGAGAAGAATGATTTAGGTAATGATGCCTACATCCTAGGCATGAGGATCTATAGATAGAGATCCAAGAAAGTCATTGCCCTTTAGTCAATCTGCGTTCATCCAAGAGATTCTGGAAAGGTTCATGTTGGATCATTCCAAAAGATGATACCTTCCAGTGAGACATGGTCTGATTCTCTCCATGATGCAATGTCTTTTGACACAGCAGGAGAGAGATAACATGAGTCTATAATCCTAATACATTGGGTATAGGATAGATCATGTTTTGTGCAACTAGCACAAGACTATGTGTGGCGAATGCTTGGAGCATGGCCAGTAAGTTTCAAATCAGATCCTAGTGTTCAAACACTGGATAGCTGTGAAAGCAATCCTTCATACTTGGGAAGTATAAAGGATTGATTTTTAGTCTGTGATAGACAGGAAGAACTTTGTGTACTGGGTACACTGACACTTCGTTCCGGTCTAATGACTATCGTTCACAGTCAGGATTTGCTTTTTGCCTTGATGTGGTGTTGTTGGCTGAAAGAGCTTTATGCAAACTGCAGTGGCAAATTCTACAATAAGGCTGAGTACATTGCAGCTTCTTGTGGCAGCCAAGGAAGCAGCTTCATTCTTTTGAACTTGATTTAGTCCCTGGTGCTTGATGGTCCAGTATAGTTCTTACTGGGGCCGTAAGCATGTGTAAAGGAACTTAGCACTCAAGTATGTACTGCAGCGATATCATCTGATCTTGGAGATCATGGATAAAGATGATAATTCAAACTTTTTAAAATAAACACAGATAGCAATCTGGAAAAACCCACTGACATAGCCTCTGGCGCAGCGGAAGCTAAATATGTCATACTAGAGACATGGGACTGAATAAATTCAGTTGCCCTTGGTCTTAGTGCAAGTGGGAGATTGTTGGTGTATATGCCCTGCAGACCAATGTATGGACATGGTCAGGCATTGTTTAAATGTACTTTGATAGAATCAATAAAGGCATGGTCGTTATTATGCAGATTGCTTTACCTGCGTTGATGTATTGAATTGCATAGATAATGTCCCAGGAGTTTGGATTGGATCCATTCTCATAAGTAATCCCCGGTCAAGGTGCCTTAGCCGATATGGGACAGCTTTGGTGCATGTGAGACTGGTGTATGGGCTGGTTAGGTGCGGGGCACAGTAACGCAGACATACAGGTGCATTGGATGCACTGGAGTGATCCACCGTGAGGATTGACTTGTCTAGTCAACAAGTCAATCTCACATGCAAGAGGTTTGCATTGATCCTTAGACTTGAGGTATTCATGTCTAGATATGATGATGGGTATGTTTTGATACAGTCTTACGTCTCTTCGTAAATGGGTGATCAAAACGACTGTCATTGAGCATGTCCTAAGTCATGTAGAGACATGGATGACCAATAGTAGGATTTGCCCCTTCCTTCCGAGGAAGCATGATATCCACCTCGGGGCGCCCCACCTTATTGGTGCATGACAGGAAAGTGTGGCCACACTTGTTGAGTCATGACCAATGCATTGGATAATAAACTTGAGACTAATCTAATGGCAGGATATCAGTTTAGGCAAAGGGATCTAGAATGCATGGAATCCTCGTTGCTTGTTAGGGAGTTGTTGCCAGATGACTTAAGTCCTATGACATGGGTAGTAGTGATGTGTTGCTAGATACCTCTCACTACTTATGATGATATTCAATCATCATTGCTATTGTCATTAGGATCCTACCGGGTCACACGCAATAGACTCTTGACGTTGTTTTATGATCTGGAAATCTTGGAATATATTTAAGTTCATTATTCTGAGTCCAAGACAGATTCATGGTTGAATCTGAGTCCAATTGGGATTCATGAGTTTGTATATGTATCCTAGTCAAGTTGGACTTGAACAAAGGATTATATACCATGTTGGATTCGAATCCTAATCTAATTAGGAGTTGGAATCCTAATCCTATTAGGAATTGGAATCCTAATCCAACTAGGAGTTGGAATCCTAATCTAATTAGGAGTTGGAATCCTAACCCTATTAGGAATTGGAATCCTAATCCAACTAGGAGTTGGAATCCTAATTTAATTAGGAGTTAGAATCCTAACCCTATTGGGAAATAGAGTCCTATTCCAACTAGGAGTTGGAATCCTAATTCAATTAGGAGTTGGAATTCTAATTCTACTAGAAATGAGAATCCTAATCTAATTAGGATTCAAATCCTAATGAGAATTAGATTTGGATAAGGCCCATAGTGGTTGGGCGCAAATCCTAATCCAACTAGGATTCAAATCCTAAAGAGAATTGGATTTGGATAAGGCTCATTGTGTTGGGCGCAAATCCTAATCCAATAAGGATTTATTTCCATGGACCTAATTAGTGTTGAGATCCAAATCCAATTAGGGATTGTGGATTAATTCTAATTGAGGCAAGTTTGAATCCTAATAGGAGTTGGAAATACACTTGGCGCATGGGATAATTCCATATATGGAATTTGCGCCAATTGGGGTGTATGAATCCTTTTGGAAAGTTGTTTCCTCAAGTGGAAACTATCTTGGACGTGTGGGGCTGATATGTTGGCAAATATGGCTTGATTTATTCAAGCAATGATTTGGCCAATCATATATGGAAAGTCCTAATTGAATTGGAACTCAAATTACCTCTCTTGATAAGGCAAGAAGCTAGATTCTTTCCATGCTTCATGTTGCGCCTATTCAAGAGAGGATGTGGCTGAACTCTTATGGCAATTCCTTGGAGGAATTGCGCCAAGAGCATAGAAGGAAAGAGAGGTGGCGGTTTGGCTTGGTCGGTTATAAAAGAAGGGGTATGCGCCCCCTCTTGCGATGACGATTTGGATGATCATTGGATGAACATCAAGTGCAGAATTCTTCTTGAGGAAAAGGCAACTTGGAGTTGCGCAAGCCCTAGAATTCAAGCCGCCCTCTTCTTCTTGTGGAGCGCCACCCTCTCTTCTCTTCCTCTTGTCTTTGGCCGAGAGTCTCCAAGCAAGGAGACAAGTTGGCGTGAAGAGCAAGGAGGAAGGAGAAGGAGATTCCGAGAGGTGATCTTCTCTTCCCGAGGCTAGCACCGAGCGTGGAAGGGAGCAACGTTGAGAAGGTCGACGCGTGGATACTTGTAGAGGACGAGCACGTGAGCGTCTTCAACTTGGCACCTTCATCCTAACAAGCAATAGAGGTACTAACCCTAACACATCCTTATGTTCTCTCTCTCGCATGGATCCTTGGGAAAGGAATGTGTTTCGGGTGTAATGCTTCTTCCGCTGCGTCCTGGGACTGCAAAAATTTTAAATTACACCCGGCATTCCCCAACAAAAACAACTTATTTAAAGACTTTCCACTGATAAAAATTTATCAAATCATGCTGCAAAAATTCCTAAAAATCTTAAGAAAATCAAAAAACTAAAACTAAGACTATAAGAGTCAGAAATTTGGGTTGCCTCCTTAAAAGCGCATGTTTGAGGTTATTAGCTCAACCATAGCTATGATTATAGATGTTCTGGTGGATCAGAGAGAATCAAGTGAACTTCTTCTTCAATTTGTTCATGCTCAAACTAATGTTTCAATGAATGACCGTTCACCTTAAAGCTTTCCTGCCCTTCTCTTGAAATTTCAACTACACCGTATGGAAATACTTTTTGCACAACAAAAGGGCCTGACCATCGACTCCTCAATTTGCTCAGAAATAATATGAGACATGAATTAAATAACAAACCTTGTCTCATTCAATTAATTCTTTCTTTGCAATTCATTGGTCATTCCACTTCTTGCTATATTCTTTGTATATTCGGGCACTCTCATAAGCAGAATTATGGATCTCATCGAGTTCAATCAGTTAGAATTTTGTTCTTTCACCAGCACTCTTCATGTCGTAATCCAATTTTTTCACCACCTAGTAGGCTTTGTGCTCAAGTTCCACGAGTAAGTGACAGGATTTTTCATAAACAAACTAGAACGGAGACATACCTAAGGGCATTTTAAAGACTATCCTATAAGCCCAAAGAGTGTCGTCTAACTTTAGTGCCTAGTCCTTCATTGCTTCTGATATGATATTCACAAGAATTCTTTTTATCTCATGGTTCAAGACTTCTTCCTGCCCACTTGTCTGAGGATGATATGGTATAGCAATTTTATCATGCACTCCATTTTTCTTTAATAGTGACTCAAGCGTATGCTCGATAAAATGAGAGCCCCGATCACTAATCAAAACTTTTGGCACAGCGAATATAGGAAAAATCGTCCTTTTGAACATCCCGGCTACAATGTGTGAATCGTTAGTGGCTTCGGCAGATGCCTCTACCAATTTAGACACATAATCAACACATAAGAGTATATATTTCTTTCCGCAAGAAGTAGGAAAAAGGCTAATAAAATATATTCCCAAAATATCAAATATTTTGACTTCTAAAATACCGTGTTGAGGGAGTTCATCCCTTCTAGCAATGTTACTAGATCGCTGACATTTATCACAAGATTGAATGAATCACCTAGCATCACGGAATATCGTTGGCCAATAAAAACCTGACAGGAGAACTTTGAATGTGGTCTTCGACGCACTAGCATGTCCTCCATATGGAGAAGGATGGTAGTGAGAGAGTAAGTTGGGCACGTCTTCCTCTTGTAAGCATCTTCTAAATAAACTATCAGCACATCTTCGATACAAATACGACTCATCCCATAAAAAATGATTAATATCCAAAAGAATTTTCTTTTTCCCCTAAGATGCTAGATTAGGAGTCATAATATTAGGCATAAGAAAATTAACTATGTATGCATACCATGGTGTCTCTTGTCTCATAATAGCAAAAAGATGTTCCTCTAGAAAAGAGTCATTAATTTCTATATCCTCCTTTACATCTTTTTCTTTAATTAATCTGGACAGATGATCCCGCTACCAAATTCTTTGCTCCTTTCTTGTGTTTTATCACAATATCAAATTCCTGTAGGAGCATGATCCATCGGATCAATCTGGGTTTTCTGCCCTTTTTATTTACTAGATACTTTATCGCTACATGGTCTGTAAAAACAATGACTTTAGAATTAATAATATAGGAGCGAAACTTATTAAAGGCAAACACAATGGCTAAAAGCTACTTCTTAGTAGTTGCATAATTAATCTGTCCTTCATCTAAGGTCTTGCTAGCATAATAAATAGTGTGGAGCTTGTTCTTTCGCTGCCCCAAAACTGCACCAACTGCTTGGTCACTCGTATCACACATCAACTCATATGGGAGCATCCAATCCGGTGGTTGTATGATGGGTGTTAAAACAAAGGATTTCTTTAACTTTTCAAAAGCTTCTATAGAATCCGTATCAAAAAGAAAAACATCATCTTTAGTGAATAAATTTGTAAGAGGCCTAGCAATCTTAAAAAAATATTTGATAAAACAATGGTAAAATCTAGTATGGCCTAAAAAACTACGAATTGCTTTGATGGAGGTCGGTGAAGCTTGTTTCTCAATGACTTCTATTTTAGCATTATCTACTTCGATGCCCCTTTGCGAAATGAGATGTCAAAGGACAATCCCTCATCGAACCATGAAGTGGTATTTCTCCTAATTAAGGACTAAATTCGCCTCCTCACATCTCTGCAAAACATGAGATAAATTAGACAAACAATTATCGAATGAAGACTCGTACACTAAAAAATCATCCATAATATTTTTAATAAAATATGAAAAGATGGCCATCATGCATAGTTGAAACGTGGCCAACGCATTCCATAAACCAAAGGGCATGCACTTGTAAGCAAAAGTCTCGTATGAATATGTGAAAGTAGTCTTCTCTTGGTCTTTTGGGTGAATCAGTATCTGGAAGAACCCTGAAAAAACAATCGAGAAAACTAAAGTAAGAATGTGTTACCAATCATTCAAGCATCTGATCAATAAAAGGGAGAGTAAAGTGATCCTTCCGGGTGGCCTTATTTAATTTTCGGGAATCGATGCACATGAGCCACCCGGTTACCGTTCTCATCAGAATTAATTAATTGTTCTCATTTCCTATGGGTGTAATCCCCCCTTTCTTTGGAATCACATGAACTGGGCTAACCCATTCACTATCAGAAATTGGGTATATCACCCTAGCACCAAGCAACTTTAGGATCTCCTTCTTCACCACCTCCTTCATGATGGGATTCAGCCGGCATTGATATTCGATGGAGGGCTTGCAATTTTCTTCAAGAAAAATCATGTGCAAATACAAAGAAGGGTTAATAACACGAATATCATCTAACGAATAACCAATTACCTTCCAGTGCAATCAAAGCTCATCAAGCAACTTTTTTTATTTGAACTTTATCTAAATGCGCACTAATAATCACTGGATAGGTGGAATCTTCTCCCAAAAATTCATACCTTAGACTCGGTGGGAGTGACTTGAGTTCTAACTAATTTATCTTTATCGGTTTAGGTTTTAACAAAATTAATTTTTTAGCTTTTGCTTTGTAATACTCGATTGTCTGACTTAAATCCAAAATTTTCGTGTAGGCTCGAGCTTCTTTCCCAATAACTTCATCTTAACCCTTTTCGTTAACAACGCATACTTCCAAAGGGTCTATATTTTTTTTTTATACCTTCTTCATTCATTTCAAAATCAAGTGCATCCATATTAAAGCAAGAATCTGTGAAAGAAAGTTTTTTCAGAGAAGAGAAAAGATCGAAATCAATATTATTCTCACCGATTTTTAGAGTCAATCTCCCTTTCTTCACATCTATCACAGCACCTATAGTGTCTAAAATGGCCTCCCCAAAATGATAGGCAATTTATGGTCTTATTCCATCTGTAACACTACAAAATATGTAGGTACAAAGAACCGACTGACTTTGATCGGGACGTCCTCCAAAATTCCCATAGGATATCGAACAAACAAGTTAGCAAGCTGAAGTGAGATAGTGGTCGGCTTCATGTCCCCTATATAAAGCTTTTTACAAATTGACAAAGGCATCAAGCTCACAATCGTACCCAAGTCACATAATGCGCCCTCAAAGGACGTGTCTCCAATCTGGCAAGGAATTGAAAAGCTCCCAGGATCTTTCAATTTATGAGGTATCTTGTTCGGAATTATTATGCTACATTCCTCTGTAAGTACCACAGTGCCATGATCCTCAATCTTGTACTTATTGGAAAGGATGTCATTTAAAAACTTTGCGTATATAGGCATTTGTGACAAAGCGTCAGTAAAAGGAATGTTTATGTATAACTTTTTTGATACCTCAACGACTTTGCTGAATTGCTTGTCTACCTTCACCTTAGCCAGCCTCTACGGGAAAAGAACAGATGGGACATATGCAGGAGGACCTACATAAACCTGCTCTTTCTCCTACTCCTTCTCCACAAGCTTTTCCTTGTCAGGTAAGGACTCCTTAGACTGCTCTTCACCAACTACAAGTGTAGGTTCCTCATCTGGCATTCTAGGCTCATCCAACTGCTTACCACTCCTTGTGGTTATTGCGTTATAGTGCTCCCTAGGATTCATCTCTAGCTGCCCTGGAAGCTTACCCATAAGCCAATTGCAAGTGCTTGCCTGCTGAGTTATCTTGCTAAGTGGGAAATATTTTGTCAAAAATGCATGTGAAAGTTCTTCCCAAGTAGCAATCGATGTTGAAGGAAGAGAATAGAGCCAAGCGCGTGCACGATCCTTTAGAGAAAATGAAAATAACCTTAGTCTAATAGCAACTGAATATACACTATTTACCTTTACGGTGTCACAATATTCTACGAAAATTACATGATGTTAGTTAGGATGCTTTGTCGGATAACTCCCAAATTGGTTCTATTGAAAAATGGTCATCAATGATGGCTTTAATTCAATGTTGTTCGCCTCCACATTCGGACGAACGATGCTGGAATTGAAACCCTGAATGTTAGGTACAACAAAATCCCTAATTGATTGATTGTTCACCATCGCACCTTCCTTCACAGCTTTTTGAGTTTAAAATTGTAACCTTCTCTGAGGGCACAAAGTGAGTTCAATATCTGGATCTTTAGGAAATAAAATACCTATCTTAGGAGCTTTGGGCATGCAACATGTCGTTGTGTCCGCAAGTGCACGGATACTCGAAGTAATAATTAAGATATCGAACCACAGAGACCTCATTTATTAAATACCAAATAATTGATTTCTTATTAGCTAGGCAATCGAATATAATGAAAGCGAACGATTGAAAAGATTACTAAATATTAGAGGGAAAGACTTGGGACTAGGGTTCAACCGTCTTAATTTCAATGACCAGATATAATTAAACACTCATCAATTTGTTTCTATTATGATAAAGATGTAATTTGCTTTAATAAGAAATCATCTCGCTCTCGCGTAGATGATTTGCATAGAATAATTCACACTCTCATGCAGACTTATTCTATGATTATGGAAAATCAAACCTTGACATAGAGATTTAAGAATCACTCTCGTGCATTCAACCCCTATATCAAAATCTCAAGCATAACTAAGTATTTTCATACTTTAGTTCTACAGGTTTTACTTAAGGGTTTCTGACAATCAAATATCTATCTGTAGCATATTTTCATATCTATAACAGAAATATTTTCTAGATCAATCAATCAATAAGTCAATAACTTTTAAAACTAAGAGATAAGAACACAACTAATTTCTTACGATGAGTTCCTAAACCTCAATTTTAGGGTTCTAGGCTTTGCAAATCACCTTTCGGTCCATATCACAAAGCTCTAACACATACCAATGATTGCAACAAGAAAAGATTAAAGACGTAAATCACATAAGTAAAATTATCATATTAAAAACATCCGGATGAAATAAAGATCATCTAGTCATTAAGAAATTAAGAGGTCTACACCCCCTTGTCCCAAAGAGGTTTAAGCTAGCATGATTGAAGGATTACAATAAAACATTATTCAGAAGGATCAGAAACTGAAAGAGTAGAGATAAGGTTACTAAACAAGGCTGTAATAGAAATTACAGCCCGTAATTATCCTGGATTTGCGATGAACAGTGGCAGCGCCCTTGTTTTAGTTGATTTCTCCCTCGATCGTTCTCCTTTCGCTCTGAAACTTTTCGTGTGTCCTCTCCTCCATCAGATAAAGCTTCTTCTTGAATTTCACAGTTGATGGTTGCTTTTAGGCCTCTCGGCGACCACGATCCTATGAAATTCTCCCCCTACGACTCATAAAAATTGGGCCTTTTGTTTCGAAAATCTCCTCCGCTTCTCCCTCCATATTCTCCTTTTTTCAGCTCTTGAAATAGTGGTATAAAACTCAAGAAATCGTCTTCGCAAGTTATCCACATAAGAAGCGGGTAAGTCACGGAAATCTAGGTTTAAATTATGGCACCTTGAAGATCATTACGGCAGTGCCGTAATTGTTTCAGAAGTCTCTGTAAGGAAATGATTCGAAATTACGGTACTATAAAATGTATCACGGCAGTGTCGTAATCTCCTCAAAAGTCTCTGTATGAAAATGACTTGACTTTACGGCACCATAAAAAGCTTTACGGCAATGTCGTAATCTTTGTTGGAACACAAAATCTTCGAAGAATACGGTAGCAGAATATGGTGCCATATTTGCATATTACGGCCGTAATATTCTTTACGACACTACCGTAATTTTGCTGTGAAGTCCAATTCGGCTCGAAATTCGATGTGTATTCACCTCTTGATGATTAGAATTTGTCTATGCATTGAAATTGCTTGAAAACTCGTGAAAATAATGCCTTTTTACCTGAAATTGATCAAAAACCAAGAAAGGTGTAGATTCCGAAATATTTGATAAAT
This sequence comes from Costus lasius, assembly GCA_027563935.2. Taxonomy (NCBI): domain Eukaryota; kingdom Viridiplantae; phylum Streptophyta; class Magnoliopsida; order Zingiberales; family Costaceae; genus Costus; species Costus lasius. The sequence continues at coordinate 100,962,170 of CM050448.1, forward strand.
ATAGGCATAAAAATAAGCAAATGAGTATGATTATGACTCAAAAGTACAATGGAATTAGCAAGAAATATGCTATGAAATTTAGAGTCATCAAATACATAAGGCTCAAACGTTGCTTGTCCTCAAGTAAATAGAGAAATCATTACTGATTATGGGAAATAAACTCTCATATGACGAATAAATTTCTAAAATACAATTATTCAAGGAAAATTTCATTGACATTACATAAAATTGCAAGCAAATATATCATCCCCTGAACTTAATCCTTAAGTTCTAAAACTCAATCAAATAAAACTTCGCAATATGCATAATAAATAGAATCCCAATCTCATGATTTTTCTTCTGTTTCAGTTTAAATCTATTATACCTTTGTTTATAGGAATAGGATTTCCAAAATCTTTTTCCAATCAAATCTCGTTCTCACGGCATGTACCCACATAGATACATACTTTTATTCGGACTTCAACTCTTATCTTTGATACCACTGCCAATTTTACGCAATGCTAAGTAGAGGAGTCATTCTCTTTTTTTCTCTCTCTCCCCCCCCCTTTTTTTTTAAAGACTTCAACCCATATCTTCGGTACCACTGCCAATTTTACACAGTGCCAAGTAGGGGAGTCATTCTCTTTTTTTTTTTGGATCTTGGATTCTTTCTTCCCAACAAATAGTAAGATAAACTAAACATCAACGAGGTTAATCAATTGTCTTTAATTCAAAAATTACACTCATATGCTTATTTTATTCAAGGGCGTTATTTCACCTTCAGATTGCATTCATGAAACAACATATTTACCCAAAATCTCATGCATTGATCAATGGAAAAATCCAACAAATAAATCATATAAAAAAATAAATTTAGCATATTGGGTCTATTTCCAATTCTCAGATATTGTTATGCATGGTAATTTATCAACAAGAAAAATTTCGACATGATAATTGCAGTAATTCCAAGGATTCAACTACACATCACGCAACAGCACAAATATCCGCAACAAACTAGGAAAAATACCTTATCACAAAACTCAAATTAAACAACTCAAACTATCATACTATACCAGCACATGGTGCTTAAAATAACAAAACATCATTCATGCAAATAAGCCGAGTTATACAACCATATCGAATCGGTAATGATAGCAAATATCAAATTATCTTAGTACAACTAAATCGACTGAATTCAGCATTTTAAGCACAAAAGTAGGGGATCATCACTATGCGGACACAACAAGAAGAAGTTTGACAAAGTCATCCTTCCCTACAAGGGCATGTAAATCATTAAAAATTCCAAATAATGCAGGTAATGGTAATGAAAAGGGAAGGATACTTACTAAGTTTTTATTCAATCCCTATCAGAGTCCGTGTCTTCTTCATCTCCCTCAATTGGGGCAGCATCCATGGGATCGCCCTGAGAACCTCCTTCTTCATCTTCATCAGTTCTACGCTTAAGATGAAGGTAGTCTTTGATCTCCTCAACATCCTCATTTATTCGCACAACATATTCAAATATCCTCCCCGTGATCGTAGTCAATTGGTGTACATCAGCAGAAAGAGCTTGAAAGCCAGGATCTTGATAACTCTGCCATCCACTCTGATCAGGGGCAGCTCGGTGTGAAGAAGATCCTATGGCTCTGTGCGGTGGTGAAACGATAGCTCTAGGAGGTGAAGAATCAATACCCATACCGAAGGGGTCGTCCCCCCAAGCAGGAGGTAGTGGTGGCACAGAATCCACAGGTGCAGGAGTGGCATAGGAAGCGGCACTCGGAGATAACTTCTAGTTTTCTTCATTTTGAACGGTGGTTCTCCTAGGGTTAGGTAAAGACAAGTTAGGAAGACCATGCTATAGAATCAGACAATATGTGTCTCCATTCCTGACAATCATCTTCATAGCAATGCAGGATTCAATGTCAACCCTGGCATTGCCTCTAGCTACTTCGATCCCATAAGGCTCAACTCCTAAGTGAAGCGCTATAGGAGTAAAGAACCCTCCTATCACTTTAGTGCCCTTCTTTGCCCTAGCAACTTTGTCTAAATGTTTGGCAAAAAAGAAAGCTACATCGACAAAATACCCATGAAGCATACACCAAAGGAAAAATAGCTTCGAATGACGAACCATACCGTCGCTGTCCCCTCGTCCGAAGATGGTATGAGCTATAACTTGGTGTACGTACTTGATGCAAGGGTTAGAAATGCTAGTTGCTCTTGCAGAAGATGGTGAAAATCTAGTTTTTGAAGTGATTTGATTCCAAAAGACATTTTCAATGAATCCAGTCGGTGGCTCGGTACGCACTTCATCTGGAAGATGAAAGATATGTCTAATACATCTAAGTGTGAGCTTCCTTTCCTCATTAGCCATCCGGAATCTAATCTCCCCTGTAGCTTGGGGATTAGTGTATGCATCCCAGTCCATCTCTAGGCTGCTAAAAACTCCAGTACTAGAGGTAGATAGGTATGAGGAGTCATGTCAAAGAATTTTTTCATTGCAATATGATCAAAAATCCATAGAACATCTTCCTTGAGTTCCAAAATAACCAATGCTCGCATATCAGCATATTTAGTCTTTATAATGCGCCTAGTAAGCAAATGATTATACCTCTGCTCTTGAACTTCAGCTCTGAAAATTATTCCATATGGGTTTGATAGTGGAGCTGGGGCTGAAGATTCGGCTAGGGCTTTCCCCTTTTTCTTTGAAACAACTCTCCTCATTGGTGCCATGAGAAATGGAAGCAAGATTTCTAGCACATAAACAAAAACTGGAATGAATAGTATCATTACTAAATGGGACGAACAGGGCTTCAAGCAGGTTCTAAATCAAGCTCCCAAATTGAACTTCCAAAGACGCAAGGGAAGATCTCCCACCTTTTCTGAAGCTTCTTGAAGTAGGAATCGGCTGGATCAAAGCTCTGATGAAGAAAATCGAAGCAGGGGGCGGAAACTGGCGGAAGAACAGTAGCTGGTCTCGATCGAGCTCAAAAATCTCAAAATCTCAGGGAAAAATCGGTCGAAGAAAGGTCGCCGAAGGTTTTGGAAGCAAGGAATCGAATAAAACCAGAGGTCGGCGCAATCTCAAGGCGAAAACCCTAAAAACACGGTGCCAAAACCCTAAATACGGTACCAGGATTCGCGTGTGTCTAAAATATTACGGTACCAGGATTCGTGTGGGTCTAAAATATTACGGTACCATAAAGTTAATACGGCACTACTGTAATCTGCTCAAAAATCCCAAAAGTTTCTATAAGAAAATGATCTGAATATACGGTACCGTAAAAAGCATTATGGTACTACCGTAATCTCCATAACTCTTGGAAACTTTCTAGTCAAAAATCACTCGAAAATACAGTACCGTGAAAAGCATTACGGTGGTGTCATAAAATAGGTAAAACCTTCTAGATGAAAACGGACCAAAATTATGGGCGATGAAATTCAATACCGTAGTCCTGTAAAAGAATTACGGTACCATAAAAATCATTACGGCAGTACCGTAATTTATCCAAAAATTCAGAGATTGCCGTTTATCCCAAAAAATCAATCTAAACTTACCTACAAAGAAAGTGTTGGGGTATGCCCTTAAGGCTAATGTTTGAGGCCTTGGGATTGTATCAGTATCATGTAATAAACTCTTATGTTTATAAAGGCATGGTTGTTATTCAGTTTGTTACATTGTCTGCTGCAATAAGTGTACTTCTGAATAATGTCTCAAAGCTGTTCAGCTGGGCTGACATGCTATAAAGTCCTTAGTCGATATATCTTGGTGAACATGAGACAGCCTTGATATGATTGAGACTAATATGTATTCTAATCTTATAGGATGCTTCGAGCATGGAATAAGATGTAGACTCATGGGTACATTGGATGTACTGGACAGACCCTACTAGGATGTTCAATTGCTTGTCACAATGTGAATAATCCTTGATTGCGACAAGTGGCACATTTCCTCTGACTTGAGATCACTTGTGTTTTCTAAATGATGATTGTCATTGTTTTGAGGTAGTTCAATATCATTTGAAACATAATGATTATAGACTATCTTGGATGGTGAGCTTGAGTCAGGTTAGGGCACTAATGATAGACAAAGGATTGCCGTCTCCTTGTTTAAGGAGTGTGATGTTCTAAAGGGGCCCCCTGGATGAGATGATTGAGAAAAGAGTATGGCCATACCCAGGTGACTATGTTCATCTGATCTAATCATGCTCATCATATTGGAGTTACAAGCTTGACACGCTTGTCCAATAAGAACATCCAGTGGCAAAGGAAACATGCATGCCTTGTGAGTTGGATTCACACTTGTGCTGTGGTTTGGGTGTAGTCTTGGAAGACTCTTTTCTTTATATCGGGAGACAGTGATGTGTTGCTAGATACCCCTCACTGATCGTGATAACGTGAGTTATCGTTACCGACATTTAAAGGAAACCCTCAGGGTCGCACAATTTGATGATATGGCTTACTTAAGTCAGATCGTGTGGACTGAATTGTTCAGGTTCAGTTTAAAGGGATTTAATCTCTGATTGTAAGTGAGATCTGGTCTGATCATGTTTGATTGATTAGGGCTTGAGATCGGTAAGCTTCGATCGAGAGATTGGATGCTAGATCGGTGAGATCAGGAGCATCAAGAGATCGACGGTCAGATCAAGAGCCTTAGGGTTTATTGTGGTCTGGACTGATTGCTTGGTTTATTTGGTTATTAAACTAAACCAAATTGAACCAGCTCGTTGAGTGAGCGTGTGGTTCAAATTGAGAGGAGTTTGCGATAGGGGTAAACCCATGATCGCATGTGAGTGAGTGGCTTTCTATTTTTAGAAAGCATGATCACATACGTGACCACTACTCACGTTCACGCCTAAGGCGTTCTACTCTCTCGCCTCTCCTCCTCTCGCGTCGCCAACTTGAGTTATTCGGTCTTGCACTCTCGTGTGGTGAAGAGGTTGATGCAAGGAGAAGGAAGTAATCGCCAAGCAAAGGAGATCTCTCCCCTTCCATTCGACAACGACTTCTTGGAACCTTGCTAGCACAAGGAGCACCAAAGAAGAGTAGGCGACACCAATTGTGTGCGTCACCTTTGGAGAAGGAGCACTTGCGCCTTTCCTTCCAAGACACCATCTAAGCGATGGCAATGGTGAGAATCGTTTTTCATGCAAGTTGAACATATTACATGCATAGATCCTTGAAACCCCTTCCGCTGTGTCAAAATTTTCATATGCGCCTCCTATAGGGTTTCGCCCCCCTTGTTCTAGGGGACTTTCAGAAAGAGAAAACAAAAAGATAAAGTTTGTCCTAAAGAAAAAATTAAAAAAAAATAAAAACAAAAACAAAAGAAAAAGTGCTTGGGTTGCCTCCCTAGAAGCGTTAATTTAGTGGTCATTAGCTTGACCGTTCTGCACTCAGATTTGCTCGTGGTTCATCAAGTAAAAATTTTTCTCCTTCTTCAATCTGCTCCTCATGGAAGTAATGTTTCAATCTCTGACCATTAACCTTAAACACCCCTGTTTTGTCACTCCATATGTCAACAACTCCGTATGGATAGGTCTTCTTAACTTGAAAAGGTCCAGACCATCGAGATTTAAGTTTACCGGGAAAAAGTCTCAACCTAGAATTAAACAAAAGAACAAATTCACCTAGTTGAAATTCCTTTCTAAGTATATGTCGATCATGCCATCTTTTAGTCTTCTTTTTATAAATCCTTGCGCTTTCGTAAGCGGAGAGTCTAATTTCGTCAAGCTCGTTCAATTGTAACTTTCATTTTTCACCCGCATTCTTCAAGTCAAAATTCAGTGTTTTGATTGCCGAGAATGCCTTATGCTCGAGCTATACTGGAAGGTGACATGATTTTCCATAAATCGATTGAAAAGGAGACATACCTATCTGTGTTTTGAAAGCAATCTAGTATGCCCAAAGCGCATCATCAAGCTTGGAAGCCCAGTCTTTCCTTGTTCTTGACACTGTTTTCTCTAATATCCCTTTGATCTCTCTATTTGATATTTCAACTTGTCCACTCATTTGGGGATGGTAAGGGGTTGCAACTCTATTACTTACCCCATATTTTTGAAGCAAAGCTAAAAATTTGTGCTCAATAAAGTGAGAGCCTCCATCACTGATTACTATTCGTGGTGTCCTGAATCATGGAAATATTATCTTCTTGAACATCTTTACCACAACACTGGAATCATTAGTAGGTGAAGCAATGGCTTCCACCCAATTGGAAATATAATCTACCACCACAAGTATATATTTGTTACCTCTGGATGATGGAAAAGGTCACATAAAATCAATCCCTCAAGCATCAAATATTTCAACTTCAAGTATAGTGGATAAGGGCATCTCAAAAATAGTGTTTTACCTCAGCTAAGAATCTCTTCTCTCCTTGATAGCTCAAATCAGGAGGAAAAACATTAGCAACAAGATAATTCACTAAATCAGCATACCAGGGAGCCTTGATATGTTCAATACTCAAGAGTTGTTCTTCAAGGAAGGAATCATTGATGGAACCACCTTTATCAACCTCTACAGTTATCCTTGAGAGATGATCTGCAACTAAATTTCCTGATCCCTTTTCGTCTTTGATTTCCAAATCAAGATCTTGCAAAAGCAATACCCATCTAAGAAGTCGCGGTTTACTTTCCTTCTTTTGCATCAAATACTTTACTACTGCATGATCAGTATACACCACGACTTTAGAGTTAATCAAATATGACCTAAATTTATCAAAAGCAAAAACTATGGCCAAAAGTTCTTTTTCTGTGGCCGTGTAGTTCCTTTGTGCATCATCCAAATTCTTGCTAGCATAGTAAATAACATAAGGTTTTTTCTCTTTTCTTTCCCCTAGCACCGCTCCTACTGCAAAGTCACTAGCGTCACACATGAGCTCAAAGGGTAAACTCCAGTCTGGGGGCTGCATGATAGGTGCTGAAATCAGAGCTTCCTTCAGTCCCTGAAAAGCAGACAAGCAATTTTCATCAAAACAGAATTTAGCATCCTTGCAAAGTAAATCTGTAAGTGGTTTAGCAAGTTTAGAGAAATCCCTGATGAAATGCCAGTAAAATCCTGCATGTCCTAAAAAACTTCTAATCTCTTTGACTGTAGTGGGCGGCTCAAGCTTCTCAATCACCTCAATTTTGGCTTTGTCAACTTCTATTCCTCTTTCTGGAATTAGGTGCCCAAGAACTATTCCTTGCTTAACCATGAAATGACATTTTTCCCAGTTAAGCACAAGATTAGTATCCTCACACCTCTGCAAGAATCAAGAAAAATTAGCCAAACAATCATCAAAAGAAAAGCCATAGATAGAAAAATCATCCATGAAAACATCCATGAAATCTTCAATAAATTCTGAAAATATAGCCATCATGCACATCTGAAAAGTAGCAAGTGCATAACACAATCCAAAGGGCATTCTCCTATATGCAAAAGTACCATACAGACAAGTAAAGGTGGTTTTATCTTGGTCATTAGGATGAATGGGAATTTGAAAGAATCCAGAATAACCATCAAGAAAACAGAAATAAGAATGCTTTGCAAGTCTCTCAACCATCTGATCAATAAAAGGTAAGGGGAAGTGATCTTTCCTAGTAGCCGCATTCAATTTTCTATAATCTATGCACATACGCTAACTAGTTACTGTTCTAATAGGAATCAGCTCATTATCTTTGTTTTCCATTACAGTGACTCCCCCTTTTTTAGGAACACAATGTACAGGACTTACCCATTTACTATCGGAGATAGGATAGATAATACCTGCATTGAGTAGTTTCAGTACCTCCTTCTTCACTACTTCCTTCATGGATGGGTTAAGTCTCCTCTAAAAATCCATATGTGGCTTGTGCTCCTCTTCCATCAGAATCATGTGCATACAAAAAGAGGGATTTATTCCTTTCAAATCATCAATAGTATATCGAATTACCTTCCTATGAACTCTCAATTCCTTTAGAAGCAAACCGGTCTCTCTTTCATTATGTTGTGTATCAACAATGACAGGATAAGTAGAATTAGGTCCAAGAAATTCATAACGAAGATTATCAGGTAAAGTCTTAAGTTGTACTTTTGGGACCTTCTCTTCCTCACTCTTATAATCATCACAAACAGTTATATCATGAAATTCAGCATTAGAATCCAATTTGCTATCTAAATCAGAATTAAATTCACAAGGTTCATCAAACAAGTCACTAAGGTCATAGACAGTATCATCTACAGAGTGTACACTACAGCAAAAACCAGTGTATGAAGGTTTCTTCATAGAATCATTCAGATCAAACTCAATTTTGTTATCTCCAATATTTAGAGTGAGTTTACCATTCTTCACATCAATGAGTGCCCCTGCAGTAGCTAAGAACGGTATACCAAGTATGATTGGAATCTTAGCATCCTCCTCCATCTCTAAGACTACTAAATCCGTTGGAACATAATACTTACTAACCTGGATCGGAACATCCTCAAGTATCCCTACCGGATACTTAACTGAACTGTCAGCGGGCTGCAAAGATATTGAAGTTGGTTTGGGAGCCCCCATGTCTAGTTTCCTGCAAACAGATAAAGGCATTAGGCTTACACTAGCTCCCAAATCACATAAGGCTCGGTCAAAAGCCATACTCCCAATCAAATAAGGAATAGAGAAACTACGTGGATCCTTTAGTTTTGGTGGCAATTTGTTTTGAATGATGGCACTACACTCTTCAGTTAATGCCACAATGCCATAGTCCTCTATCTTTCTCTTATTAGACAAAATTTCTTTCAAAAATTTAGCATATGTGGGCATTTGAGATAAAGCATCAGTAAATGGAATATTAATATAAAGCTTTTTCAAAACATAAAGAAACTTCCCAAATTGCTTATCTGACTTAACTTGAACTAACCTCTGGGGAAAGGGTATAGGAGGCCTATATGGGGCTGGTGAACTAGGTTTATAATCATCAATCTGACATGGCTCTTCCTCTTTTGGTTCCTCACCCTGAAGAGGTGATGGACTAGCATGAGACTGCACATGAGCAGGTTGTGTTTCTAAGCTGGTTCACTGCCATGTTCTGTGTTGGCCTCTTCCTCATCATAATCAAGTCTACCCCTTGGTTCATCCAACTATTTTCCACTCTTGGTAGTGATAGCATTACAATGCTCGCTAGGGTTTGGTTCAGGTTTAGTAGGCAATTTCCCTGGGGTCTATAAGAAGTGCTAGCCTATTATGCTATTTGATTTTCTAGCATTTTGGTGTGGGCATTCATGTTATCCATCCTAGAGTTCATACTATCCATCCTATAATTGATTTGTTTGAGAGTTTCATTTACATCTTCATTTTGTTTCATCTGGGTGCTCATAAATTTCTCAAACATCACCTCTAAACTAGACTTAGGTGGATTAGGATTGGAATTCCTAGGTTGAAACTGTGGTCTAGAATCTAATTGTGTTCCTTGATTACTCTTCCATGATAGGTTTGGGTGATTTCTCTATCCAGGGTTATAAGTATTAAAACAAGGGTCATTATTTCTACTTTGATTGTACCCCCCTACTGCATGCATTAACTTGTTCTAAACCCTGATCAGCAATCACTTTACACTCCTCAGTATAATGTCCATGATTACCACAAATATCACATATAGCAGAGGATGAAACTAGAGTAGATTGCATTTGAAATGAATCAAATCTATTGCTCAAAGAATCTACATTTTCAGCTAAGGCACACCAGTTATCATTTTCATTCTTACCATGTGGTGGATGATATATCACTCCTCTCTCAGTGGTCCATTGGTTGTGATTCAAAGCCATCTCCTCAAGTAAAGTGAAAGCATCTTCAATAGTCTTGCTCATAAGGGCTCCTCCTGCAGCAGCATCAACAGTTAGACGGGTACTATAAAGTAAACCATTATAAAAAATATGTATTAAAACCCATTTTTCAAGGCCATGGTGAGGACACTTCCGTAGTAACTCGTTGAAACGCTCCCATGCCTCGCTCAAAGATTCGTCATCTCGTTGTGCAAAGCTAGTGATCTGGTTCCTTAAGTGGATCATCTTGCTGGGTGGGAAATACTTTGTAAAGAAAGCATTTGAGAGTTGTACCCATGTAATGAATATTCTAGCAGGTTGAGTTTGAAGCCAGGAACATGCGCGATCCCTGAGTGAAAAAGGAAACAATCTGAGTTTCAATGCATCATTAGAAACACCATTGATTTTAATCGTATCACATAATTCCGGAAACAAAGCAAGATGTTGATTAGGATCTTCGAGTGGGGATCCTCCAAATTGATTCTGCTGAATCATGGATAGAAAAGAAGGCTTGATTTCGAAGTTATTAGCCTTTATCACTGGTCTAGCAATGCTAGAATGTATCTCATGTGGATTAGGAGCTGCATAGACCCTTAGTAATCTTCTGTCTGCCATGATCACTGTTTCTTCCTGCTTTTCTTCAAATCTGAGTCTCCTGTTCAGTCTAAGAGTTCTATTAATTTTAGTGTCTATGGGAACTAGAGGACCCGATCTAAGATTCCTGCTTATGCACAAGTAAGAAGATCAAATAAACTCAAAATATGTAGAAAAGTGTAGAAAACAAAATTAATTTCAGCTTCTGAAGATTCCTAAAAGAAAAGCATAAAACAAAACAAAACCTAGTCTAGTAATACTTCCAATTTCTTCAATATTAACAAAAACCAAAGTCCCCGGCAATGGTGCCAAAAACTTGTTGTGTCCGCAAGTGTACGGATACTCGAAGTAATAATTAAGATATCGAACCACAGATACCTCGTTTATTAAATACCAAAGAATTGATTTCTTATTAGCTAGGGAATCGAATATAATGAAAGCAAACGATCAAAAAGTTTACTAAATATCAGAGGGAAAGACATGGTACTAGGGGTTCAACCGTCATAATTTCAATGACCAGATATAATTAAACACTCATCAGTTTATTTCTGTTATGATAAAGATGTAATTTGCTTTTATAAGAAATAATCTTGCTTGCATAGAATAATTCTCACTCTCATGCAGACTTAGTCTATGATTATGGAAAAGCAAACCTTGACATAGAGATTTAAGCATCACTCTCGTGCATTCAACTCCTATATCAAAATCTCAAGCGTAACTAAATATTTTCATACCCTAGTTCCACAGGTTTTATTTAAGGGTTTCTGACAATCAAATATTTATCTCTAGCATATTTTCATATCTAAAACAGTAATATTTTCTAGATCAATCAATCAACAAGTCAATAACTTTTAAAACCAAGAGATAAGAACACAGCTAATTTCTTACGATAAGTTCCTAAACCTCAATTTTAGGGTTCCAAGCTTTGTAAGTCACCTTTCGGTCCATATCACAAAGCTCTAACACACGCCAATGATTGCAACAAGAAAAGATTAAAGACGTAAATCACATAAGTAAAATTATCATGTTAAAAAAATCCTAATGAAATAAAGATCATCCAGTCATTAAGAAATTAAGAGGTCTACACCCCCTTGTCCCAAAGAGGTTTAAGCTAGCATGATTGAAGGATTAAAATAAAACATTGTTCAGAAGGATCAGAAACTGAAAGAGTAGAGAGGTTACTAAACAGGGCTGTAATAGAAATTACATCCCGTAATTACCCTGGATTTGTGATGAATAGTGGCGGCGCCCTTGTTTTCATTGATTTCTCACTCGATCGTTCTCCTTTCGCTCCGAAACTTTTCGTGTGCCTCCTTCAGACAAAGCTTCCTCTTGAATTTCACGGTCCATGGTTGCTTGTAGGCTTCCCGGAAATGAACCCTAGGGCAACCACGAGCCTACAAAATTCTCCTCCTCTTCTCCCTCCTTATTCCCCTTTTTTCAGCTCTTGAAATAGTGGTCTAAAAATCAAGAAATCGTCTTCGCAAGGAATCCGTGGAAGAAGCGGGGAAGTCACGGAAATCTAGGTTTAAATTACGACACCATGAAGATCGTGTTATAACCCAGATTCTTGAAAAAATAATTTTAGAAAATTGAAAATTGAATTTTTGATTTTTAGGGATTTTTCTATAATTTTCTGGAATTTTTATAAGGTTTAAAACTTGATTTTTAAATAAAAAGCTTAAAATCCGTTCGCTAGGGCTCGAACCCACGACACGCATGTAAGTGTGGTGGTTCAGCCAAACCACCAGACTAAGTTGCTTTTTAGTAATAAACCGCGCCCATTTAATTTGATTCGGGTTTTGGTTTATTCTCGGGCGACGAGTGAACTCGACGTCGTCTCCGTTTTTCACAGTGGCTGAGTCGCCGCCGCAGCCGTGCTATTTTGGGACGCGTCTCGTGTCTATTTAAGAGGGCTTCTGTTCTCCCTAGTTCTTCGTTTAACCTGGAGACTCTTCAAGCCGCAACGCGCCGCCAGGAGGGAGCAATCAGAGCTTGAAGGAGATCGCCGGAGTTGTAGCCGTTTTCGCCTTCTGCGCGGCTGGCGACAACGATATCTCTGTTCTGGGCTATGATACAACTTTGTAGCAAGGTAAGCGTGCTTCGTTTAAGTTTTGATGAAGTTTCGTTTCGTTTTAGATAGTTTTTGGTGTGTCGACAGCGGCGACGCCACCGTCGATACTGGCAGCTGTTGCGAGGGCTTCGACCGTGCATTGAAAGCTCACCGCAGGTAGCTGTGAAGCTTTCTGGCGACGTCGGAAGCTTCCTGGTGAAATCTGACGGCGAAAGGACGCTCGACGCGTCCTCAGGAGCTCGTCGGCGCAAGCGGCGGATGTTTGTCCGGCCGCCTTGCACGGCGGCGATGGGGCGGCGCGAGCGAGCGGCCGGTCTAGTTCGATTTTGGGATTTGAGTTTGGTTTATTGGAATTAAACCCGGCTCACTGAGTTTGGAATTGATTTGGCTGGTTCAAGAGTTTGGACGGTTCAATTTCAATTTCGGCCCAGTTCTTGTATTTGGTCCGGTTCGGCTCTAATACGGTCGAATCCTGGCCGGTTCAGGTAGCCGTTGGAAAGCTTATGAAAATACCTATCCAATGGTATCCTGTGTGTCCTTAGATGATTCACATATTTTGTGTAATTTAGGTTTTAAGTATCGGTCTGGCTTGGTTCAGGTCGAATCTGACCGGTTCACTACAATCCTATGCGGTTCAGTGGGTTCTTTGTCCGGTTCACTGGATCCAAAACCGATTCCCTAGGTTTTGAGATGTTTCGCTTCTGTTGGTAGCCTCTGTTTTTCAGTTTGGAACTTATTTGATAGAGTTCATGTACAAATTTGCATTTCAGAGTGATTGAACAACTATTTCGCTTACATCGTTTTTCTTGGCTTTTCGGAGGTAAGACCTCAAACCAGATTTCTGTTTATTATCGTTATTTGACTCAAATAGTATAGTATCCTATGCATAACAAAGATTTGCTAGTTGCCATGTATGTTTTCAATTGTTCACTACCAGTCAAGTATGTTTCAAGCAAGTTATTGTTTTTAGTATCCACGTTGTGGACAATATATTTGTGAATAGTTGCATGTTATTGAGCACATACCCAGTAGTATCCACTCTGTGGACAGATCGGGGTCCCAAGTTAGCATGCACCAGGATTCGTGACGCATGGTAGCGCGTGTGTTCACCATGTAAGGTGAATGATTCATCTTATCGTGCGTATTTGGGGTGACGACCCCACGAGTCAGTAGGTATTGCTCATAGTGTTTCCTTGCATAATATTATTGATCTCTTATTAACCAAATTGTACCAAATTATTTTAGCTCTTTCAGTTTTATTTCAGTTTACAGTATTCAGCTTGTTGCCATCTTATCATTTATGCTTTTTGCTAGTTTTCCCACCTTTGGATCTAAGAGACTACCCTTTCTTCTGGGGAGAGGCTTGATTAGCATTTTTTATGCTAACCCGTGAGGGATGTTGTGCAGTGGCAGATCAGGAGGAGTCAGGTCGTCCAGTAAATCCCCACATGCGCAGTTACGCTTGAAGATTCAGGTGGAAAGAATCCATGAGTTAGCTATTAGAGTTTAGTTGTTAGTTGCTTTTATTTAGATTTTCTATAGTAGGTAGTTGAATCAATTGAATCAGTTGTAAAACTTCTTGGATATTCCATCATATTTGCAATTGCTTTAATAAAAGATATGTTTTTCTTCGACTCTTATTGGATTTTACACATTGCTAAATTCGAGGTGTAACAGATCGTTACGGCAGTGCCTTAATTGTTTCAGAAGTCTCTATAAGGAAATGATTCGAAATTACAGTACTGCAGAATGTATCACGGCAGTGTCGTAATCTTCTCAAAAGTCTCTGTATGAAAATGACTTGACTTTATGGCACCATAAAAAGCATTACGGCAGTGCCATAATCTTTGTTGGAACACAAAATCTTCGAAGAATACGATAGCAGAATATGGTGCCGTATTTGCAGATTATGGCCGTAATATTTTTCATGGCACTACCATAATTTTAATGTGAAGTCCAATTCAGCTCGAAATTCGATATATAGTCACCTCTTCATGATTAGAATTTGTCCATGCATTGAAATTGCTTGAAAACTCATGAAAATAATGCCTTTTTACCTGAAATTGATCAAAAACCAAGAAAGGTGTAGATTCTGAAACATTTGATAAATATAGGCATAGAAATAAGCAAATTAGCATGATTATGACCCAAAAGTACAATGGAATTAGCAAGAAATATGCTATGAAATTTAGAGTCATCACATGTCAATCAATTAAAGAAAATAAATAACAAATAAAAATAAACTATAAAAATTAAGTAATGAAAAAACAAAAAAAAATGTCTAGTCTATATATTTATCGATCAAATCGATATTGGCTTGCCTAATCCTCAGCAATAACGCTAAAAATTTGATGCTACCGCAAGTGCATAACTTTATCAAAGTAATAAATAAGTTATCGTTCCCAACGAGGATCTGGCAGTCAAGTACCGATTACATGATTTATTTATAGCTAGACGATTCAAAGTGTGATTTTATTTGGAAGCATTGGAGCAAATGGCACAAACAAGCAAGGCAACACATCCTTCCTTTGGTCAAACCGTGGTGGCACAGCTAAGGATTCCTAGGTGGCGCACCTATGGTTTATGAGCTAATATAGGAAACGGCTCACCTTGCCAGCACTCCTTAGGGCTGGCTAAACCTTAGTGCGTCTAGGGTTTCCTAGGTGGTGCCTCTAGGGTTTGGAAGCTGACCTTTGGAGTGAAAGACCAAGGTGGCGCATTTAGGATTTGGAGCATAGACCCTTGGCAAACTTAGGGCTTGGCTAGTAGCTTGATGGCATGTGCTGGGCGGCTTGGAGCCTTGGAGCTGATTAGTGAGTCTAGGTCTAAGGGCTTGTTACCTAAGGTCAATCATTGGTTCATCATAGGCTTGTGATGAATCAATGTCTCGATAAGAGCTATAATAATATCATATTTTATATGCTCATTAATTTATGTTAAAAGCATGATTATTTTTTTATCTTTACGTTAATCACTATAAAATTATATGTTTGCAATGTTAGACATAAGATAAAATTACGTGGTGGTGAGACCATAAAAACCCTCATCAAATTATAACAAGTCTATTGATAGCCTTCTGATGCATAGCACTCATCAAAGTATCGATCAATGATTTTGTGCACTGTTCCCTACTCTAGTGGGACACACCCATTTATTTATGAGGCATGTGATGATAATGGTTTCCCCAGTCCAGTTAAAATCCTGGCCAGTGAGTTGTTCACGTTGCAGCCGTGAAAGTTTCTGTGAAGAAAATGACTTAGCGCTGAGGCATTCGTGGCCCATGAATGATTCACAGCTGTCACCATGAAAGTTTATGTGAAGAAAATACTTAGGCACATAAATGCTCCCTGAAGCACACAACATTCACAGCTCATGAAGGACTCATGGCTGCGACTATGAATGTCACGTTTGACCTTCATTTTTCTCCAAATTTTACGTATAGCCTTGTCTTTTCCTTTGCAATCACACCACAGCCTCAAAACTCATAAAATCCATCGATGTTGGGTGATTTTACTAGTATTTTCACAAAAATCAAGAAAAGTGAAGATTCCATAACATAGGAGATAAAAACATTAACAATTAGTATAAAATCATGCAATTAAGCTCAAAATATCATATAAAATACAGGGAAAAATATGATGTAAATGCAACTCATCAAAATACCTTAGACTTAAAATTTTGCTTATCCTCAAGCAATATCATGATATGTAAAGAGAATATAAGGATAAGGAATACGTGCTCATTCCTCCCTAATCATGTCCTTAGTCTACAATTTAAGTAGTCAATCTTTCGGAACTCAAGTAATTTATGAAAAATCATGATACAAATAAACTCTTAAGATTTTACAATCCAAGATAGATAAAACTCATAATTCATGTTGTGTCATTCAATCTTCACTTACTAGGTATCAAATACTCTTACCTTAATAAATCCACTTTACTTGACAGGTGAATTTCCCATTTCAAGAATTTTGGTGATGTTTAAGGTAAAGAGACTTTTAAGGCAATTTGGTCTTTAAACCGTTATATGCCCTTTCCAATTAGCATCAAAATATTGTTTAAAGTATACTACATAGTAGTGTAATATAACTCATAGTCTCAATCATGAAAAGTCAATGGGATTATCCAATTGATCAACAACTCTCTCTTTTTCTCTCCCCTTTTTTTTTTATTTTTTTTTCATAATCATTTCTGGAGAGAGCCAGTCAAGAGCATGGTACTTAAATCATTACTGATCTTTTTGCATGAGGGATAAATATTTATTTTTAAAGTTTTCCCTTTGTTACTTGATCGCAACAGAATTAAAGTATTCCAACTCATGGTATAATATAACTCCTGACTTCAGATCCTTCAACTAGAGGAGTTGGAGCAAGTCTTATATGAAATATTGTCACCAATTTCCTATTCATGAAAAGTTCTCCATCAAGCATAGTTAGATAAATTAAACCTTAAGTAAATTCTACTAGCATATGTCGCAAGAATGTACAATAGTTTATACATGCATTTTATCCATACCATAATTGAATTTACTAAAAAATTTATTCTATATAAACTCCAAAAATCCCAAAGTCATGAAATCAATCACTCAAAATGCTTTCTAATTACAAAATTAAAGATATAACAAACTCATATATCCTTAAAAATCGTAGAGATTCAAAATACATATCTATAGGGCTTGAAGAAAGTTAAAATACATGAAAATATGCTAAATTTAAATTGTTGCATATACTTAATCATTAAATCATTACATAACAAAATTTCAAAAAAAAAATTTGCAAGAGCTTCCCTTAAAATATAAGCAATTCCCTGGGCAATTATATCAAAACATCAATCCGCATATCAGAAAAAAGCAAAAAATGCATCACGTCATAAACTATATAATTTTTCAACGTAAACAAGTTTCAAATATCAAATACCGTCGTATTTCATCATTCAAATCACATTTACCATTTCAAATGTCACTATTCATCATAATATCAAAACCATATATCAAAAACATCTAAATACCATTTTTATCTCCATCATATCATCACAAACACATCACAAGCATCAGTTACACATAGTATCACATCGAATGTATCATGTACCATATCCAAATTCCTAGTAACGAGTCTTATGTACAATACCATCCCAAAATATCAAATAACATGTAAAAATCCAATATCATCACAAAGTAGTAAATCACAAGTATAAAATACAACGTCAACTACAATCAGCTCTTAATCAAGGAGAAGATGCATATGAGATACAATGAAGACAAGTAAGCATCAATCTCAATGTAAAGAAATAAAATAAAACAGAAAAGATATACATAGAGGATATCAATTAGTCTCTGTGTCCTCAGAGTCCTCCACGTCATCTCTAGCATGATGCGTCGATAGGCCTAGGAGATGCTGCCACAAAAGCTCCTCAATCGCACGAAAGACTCTAATGCCCTTGTCTGACCCTACACTTCAAGTAAAATTTTTTTAAAAATTCTTGCATAAAAAAACACTTATATAAAGACTTTCCATTGATAAAAATTCATCAAATCATGCTGCAAAAATTCCTAAAAATCTTAAGAAAATTAAAAACTAAAACTAAGACTATGAGAGTTAGAAATTTGGGTTGCCTCCCTAACCCTATGTTTGGTTGGATGGAATCCACCGTGGAAAGGAAGGAAAATACAATGAATCTAGATGGCTTTCCATCTAGATTCATTGCATTTTCCTTCCTTTCCATGCTTTCCATCTTGATTCATTGCATTTTCCTTCCTTTCCACGGTGGATTCCATCCAACCGAACATAGCCTAAAAGCACATGTTTAAGGTCATTAGCTCGACCATAGCTATGATCATAGATGTTCTGGTGGATCCGAGAGAATCAAGTGAACTTCATCTTTAATTTGTTGATGCTCGAAGTAATGTTTCAATCGGTGGCCGTTCACCTTAAAGCTCTCCTGCCCTTCTCTTGAAATTTCAACAACACCGTATGGAAATACCTTTTGCATAACAAAAGGGCCTGACCATCGACTCCTCAATTTGCCCAGAAATAATCTATGATGTGAATTAAATAACAGAATCTTGTCTCCTTCAATGAATTCTTTCTTTGCAATTTGTTGGGCATGCCACTTCTTGGTATGTTCTTTGAATATTCAGGCACTCTCATAAGCAAAATTATGGATTTCATCGAGTTCATTCAGTTGTAATTTTCTTCTTTCACCAGTGCACTTCATCTCATAATTCAATTTTTTCACCATCAAGTAGGCTTTGTGCTCAAGTTCCACGGGTAAGTGATAGAATTTTCCATAAACAAACTAGAATGGAGACATACCTAAGGGCATTTTAAAGACTATCATATAAGCCCAAAGAGTGTCGTCTAACTTTAGCGCCCAGTCCTTCCTTGCTTATGATACGATATTCTCAAGAATTCCTTTTATCTCACGGTTCGAGACTTTCGCCTGCCCACTTGTCTGAGGATGATATGGTGTAGCAATTTTATCATGCACTCTATTTTTCTTTAACTGTGACTCAAGCCTATGGTCGATAAAATGAGAGCCACGATCACTAATCAAAACTCTTTGCACACCAAATCTAGGGAAAATCATCCTTTTGAACATCCTGGCTACAATGCGTGAATCGTTAGTGGCTTCTGTAGATGCCTCTACCCATTTAGACACATAATCAACACATAAAAGTATATATTCCTTTCCGCAAGAAGTAGGAAAAGGGCCCATAAAATCTATTCTCCAAACATAAAAAATTTTGACATCTAAAACACCGTGTTGAGGGAGTTCATCACTTCTAGCAATGTTGCTAGATTGCTGACATTTATCACAAAATTGAATCAATCTCCTAGCATCATGAAATATCATTGGCAAATAAAAACCTGACTGGAGAACTTTGAATGCGGTCTTCGATGCACTAGCATGTCCTCCATATGGAGATGAATGGCAGTGAGAAAGTAAGTCGAGCACCTCGTCCTCTAGTAAGCATCTTCTAAATTAACTATCAGCACATCTTCGATACAAATATGGCTCATCCCATAAAAAAATGTTTAACATCCAAAGGAATTTTCTTTTTCCCGTGAGATGCTAGATTAGGAGTCATAATATTAGACATAAGAAAATTAACGATGTCTGCATACCATGGTGTCTCTTGTCTCATAATAGCAAAAAAATGCTCCTCTAGAAAAGAGTCATTAATTTCTATATCTTCCTTTACATATTTTTCTTTAGTTAATCTGGACAGATGATCCGCTACCAAATTCTTTGTTCCTTTCTTGTCTTTTATCACAATATCAATTTCCTGGAGGAGTAAGATCCATCAGATCAATCTGGGTTTTGCGTCCTTTTTATTTACCAGATACTTTATCACCGCATGATCTATAAAAACAATGACTTTATAATTAATAATATAGGAGCGAAACTTATTAAAGGTAAACACAATTGCTAAAAGCTCCTTCTTAGTAGTTGCATAATTAATATGTGCTTCATCTAAGGTCTTGCTAGCATTATAAATAGCGTGAAGCTTGTTCTTTCGCTGCCCTAAAACTCAACTGCTTGGTCGCTCGCATCATACATCGACTCATATGGGAGCATCCAATCCGGTGGTTATATGATGGGTGCTGAAATAAGGGCTTTTTTTTAACTTTTCAAAAGCTTCTATACATTCCCTGTAAAAAATAAAAGCATCATCTTTAGTGAATAAATATGTAAGAGGCCTACCAATCTTAGAAAAATCTTTGATAAAACAACGGTAAAATCCAGTATGGCCTAAAAAACTATGAATTGCTTTGATGGAGGTCGGTGGAGGTTGTTTCTCAATGACTTCTATTTTTGCCTTATCTACTTCGATGCCCCTTTGCAAAATGAGATGTCAAAGGACAATCCCTTCTTGAACCATGAAGTGGCATTTTTCCCAGTTAAGGAATAAATTCGCCACCTCGCATCTCTGCAAAACATGAGATAAATTAGATAAAAAATTATCAAATGAAGATTCGTAAATTAAAAAATCATCCATAAAAACATCCATAATATTTTTAATAAAATCTAAAAAGATGGCCATCATGCATAGTTGAAATGTGGCTAGCGCATTCCGTAAACCAAAGGGCATGCGCCTGTAAGCAAAATTCCCGTATGGACATGTGAAAATAGTCTTCTCTTTGTCTTCAGGATGAATCGGTATTTGGAAGAACCCTGAACAGCGATCAAGAAAACTAAAGTAAGAATTTGTTGCCAATCATTCAAGCATCTGATCAATAAAAGGGAGAGGAAAGTGTTCCTTCTAGGTGGCCTTATTTAATCTTCGATAATCGATGCACATCAGCCACCCAGTTACCGTTTTCATTAGAATTAATTTATTGTTCTCATTTCTTATGGCCGTAATCCCCACTTTCTTTAGAACTATGTGAACTGGCCTAACCCATTCACTGTTAGAAATCAGGTATATCACCCCAGCATTAAGCAACTTTAGGATCTCCTTCTTCACCACCTCCTTCATGATGAGATTCAACCAGCATTGATATTCGATGGAGGGCTTGCAATTTTCTTCATAAAAAATCCTGTGCATACACAAAGAAGGGTTAACACCATGAATATCATCTAACGAATAACCAATTACCTTCTTGTGCAATCGAAGCTCATCAAGCAACTTTTTTTAATCTGAACTTTTATCTAAATCAGCACTAACAATCATTGGATAGGTGGAATCTTCTTCCAAAAATTCATACCATAGACTCGGTGGGAGTGACTTGAGTTCCAACTAATTTGTCTTTATCGGTTTAGGTTTTACCAAAATTAATTTTTTAGCTTTTTCTTTGTAAGGCTCGATCGTCTGACTTAAATCCAAAATTTTCGTGTAGGCTCGAGCTTCTTTCCCAATAACTTCATCTTCACCCTTTTCGTTAACAATGCATACTTCCAAAGGGTCTATATTTTTTTTTCATACCTTCTTCATTTATTACAAAATCAAGTGCATCCACATTAAAGCAAGAATTTTCGAAAGAAAGTTTTTTCAGAGAAGAGAAAAGATCAAAATCAATATTATTCTCACAGATATTTAGAGTCAATCTCCCTTTCTTCACATCTATCACAGTGCCTGCAGTGGCTAGAAATGGCCTCCCCAAAATGATAGGAAATTTATTGTCTTATTCCATCTCTAACACTACAAAATTTGTAGGTATAAAGAACCAACAGACTTTCATCGGGACATCATCAAAAATTCCCACAGGACGTCGAACAAACCGGTTAGCAAGCTGAAGTGCGATAGTGGTCGGCTTCATGTCCCCTATATCAAGCTTTTTACAAATTGATAAAGGCATCAAGCTCACACTTGCGCCCAAGTCACATAATGCTCCCTCAAAGGACATGTCACCAATCGGCTTCAATTTATGAGGTATCATGTTCTAAATTATTGTGCTACATTCCTCTATAAGTGCCATAGTGCCATGATCCTCAATCTTGTGCTTATTGGAAAGGATATCCTTTAAAAACTTCGCGTATATAGGCATCTATGAGAAAGTGTCAGTAAAAGGAATGTTTATGTATAACTTTTTTAATACCTCAAGGACTTTGCCAAACTGCTTGTCCAGCTTCGCCTTAGCCAGCCTCTAAGGGAAAAGAATAGGTTGGACATGTGTAGGAGGATATACATAAACCTGCTCTTTCTCCTACTCCTTCTCCGCAAGCTTTTACTTGTCAGGTAAGGACTCCTTATACTGCTCTTCACCGACTACAAGTGTAGCTTCCTCATCTGGCGTTCTGAGCTCATCCAACTGCTTACCACTCCTTATGGTTATTGTATTACAGTGTTCCCTAGGATTCATCTCTAGCTGCTGATGTAGGAGCAGAAGTTGATGCAAGAGAAGACACCATAGAAGAAGGGGAAAATCTGCTCCAGAAGGCACCCAAAAAATTTTCTAATGAAAAAGTCACGGGCTGTGGAAAAAGTGACGGCCAGTCCGAGGAAGTTTCTGTGGATTCCGGCACAAAAGCCACGGGCCAAGGAAAAAGTCACGGCCAGACCGAGGAAGTTTCTACCAAAAACACGGTGATTCTTGACGCGAACAAAGTCATGGGCCGAGGAAAATGCCACGTCTAGACCGAGGAAGTTTCTGTGGATTTCGGCACAAAAGTCACGGGCCGAGGAAAATGCTACGGCCAGACCATGGAAGTTTCTATGGACCTTGACACAACCAATCACGGGCGTGAGCAACATCGCGGGTAGGCCGTAACCACCTTTGAAGCTGCAGAATATAGTGCGCAAAAAGTCATGGGCCGTGGAAAATTCCATGGCCAGACCGTGGAAGTTTCTGTGGATCTTGGCACAACTGATCACGGGCGCGAACAACATCACGGCCTGGCCGTGATCACCCCTGAAACTACAGAATTGCCCCGTTGACTCTGTTTTGACATACACAACCCCCTATACCATGTTCATCCATCTTTGGAGGATTCAAAGGAGCCCTACAAGGTGGAAATACGGTGATCTCAATGCACTTCTCGACTGCCGGACCGTTTTGTGGGAGTTATCAGCCCGTTGTCAATCCACACCGAAGTTCTCTAGCCCAAGGGTGTGGCCAGCTATCCCCCGCAAGGCCCAACCCCATATGGGCTGCGTGATGACACCAAAATATATAGTATATTTTGTATCATTTTATGTATATTTTCATGCTAAAATTGAGGATCTTTTACTTGTTTTAATGCTAAATTCATCAAATATTGCAAAGTCTACTTCTATTTTGGTTTTTCATGATTTTCAGGTAAAAAGGCATTATTTCAAGGAGTTTTCAAGAAAAATCAAACACATAGAAGGGTTACCATCATCAAGAGGAGATAACCCAAGAAATTTCACGCAAAACGGAGTAACTCAGCAAATTACGGCAGTGCCGTCACCTATTTTACGGTACCGTATTTTTATACGCTACCGTAAAATCTAAGCCACTGCCGTATTTTGAGGAGTTTCCAAACAGAAGGTTTTTCGGATTTTACGGCAGTACCGTAAACCAAATTACGGTACCATATTTTAGAGCGCTTCATAACAGAACTTTGTTGATTTTACGGCACCACGATAAAGGATTACATAGGCCGTATTTTCCAGTCACTTCCGAACAGAGAGTTCAGCCGATTTTACGGTAGTGTCGTAAACCAGATTACGGTGTCGTATTTTCCAGATACTTCAGACCAGAGAACTTGACCGATTTTATGGCACGGTCGAGAAGCATTTTATGGGCCGTAATTTTGACCTAGAACACGCAGAATGAAAATACGGCACTGCCGTAAAATATAACACGGCCGTAATTTCCAGTCAAAAACACGAGTTTTCCGCGGCCGAATATTGTGCGGGCCATAACTTTTGATCCAGAGCTTCAAATTTAGATTGAAAAGTTGCTGCGGACTCATCTTTAAGAGGAGAAGACACAGGGACTGAAAAGAGGAACTATTATCTAGTATTGAGAGAGAAATTGTCAGAGAGAAATCTAGGGTTTGGCCTCATGCCGAGAGGCGTAGAGGTCATCTCCGGCCGCGATTTTTACACTGAAGCTTTGTTTGGAGGAGAGGAAGACACCACAGAAGCTTTAGAGCAAAAGGAGTCCGATAGGAGGAGGAATCAATGAAAGAAGTGTCGTCGGCACTATTCACAGCTAATTCCTTGCAAATTACAGCTGTGTTTAATTTCAGAGCTGTGTTGTAAAGTTCTTCCTTCTCTTCGACTTCTGATACTTTGAAACTATGGTTGATTGTTTTTCTTTTTCCATGCAAGCTTAGACATATTTTGGGACACAGGGTGTAATCCCTTTTGATTTTATATGATTAGATAACTTTTTATTTCGTCAAGATAATTTTGCCATGATAATTTTACCTATGTGATTATTGCTCTAAGTTTCTCCTTAGTTTATTTCTTGTCATCATGTTTAGAGTTCTTGCAATAAGGACCGAAAGGTGACTTGCTTGAGAATTGGAACCCTAAAATTGATAAATAGGAACTCACCGTAAGAAATTAGGTTTGTTCTTAATTATTTGATTTTAGTGACGTAATTGCCATGTTGATAATTATGAACTTAGGATTAAGTTAGTGTGTCAAACGTGGAGATCTTGCACGAAAGTGAGGATCGGAACATTGGAGAACCATAGGTAGGACTTGTGTTGAGTCTCGGATGCACAAAAGTGATCCTTGAGATTCCGCTCGAGACAACCAACTTAGAATTCGGATGCACGAAAGTGATCTTTGAATTCGCTGATTGATGATTTACTTATCTTTAGCATTGGGATAAATCTTGCACGAAAGTGAGGATTGGTCCCTGCATGATTGTCTGCACGAAAGTGAGATAATCTCTTTATGAAGTAAATTAAGTCTTTATCATAACAAGATTTGATTGACAAACCTTTTATTTATATCTAATCATTGAAATCAAGGTGGGTGAAACCCTAGTCTCAATTTATCTCTCTGATTATCTTTCGTGTTCTCTCTATATCATTCACTTGCATCATATTCGGTTTACTTAGCTAGCAAGAATACAATTATTTGGTACTTAACAATAAGGTCTCTGTGGGATCGATATTTTTCTTTATTACTTCGAGTATCCGTGCACTTGCAGACACTACAAGTTTAGGGATAACAAGTTTTTGGAGCCATATTAGGGGGTGACAGTTCCCTGTGCGCCAAACAAGTTTTGGCTGCGACTCCTTAAATTAGTCTACTTACTTGTGTTTAAAAGTGTGTCCTTTCATATCACAACACTGCGCAACCATCTCAGCAACACGGCCCAAGAGCACGCCACTTCCGTAGTAACCCTGCCCACAACATCTAAATTATGCTGCTTCGTGATAGCGATCCGCAAGTGCATAGATTTATCAAAGTAATAAAAAGATTATCGTTCCCAACAAGGACTACGTAGTTAAGTACTGACTTCTTGACTTGTTTGAATGTAGGCAAACTAAACTAGTGGTTGTTCTAAACTTCTAAGCGCGAACAAACTTGAAAGCAGCGTTAAGAGGTTCAAATTCTAACCGATCGGGATTTCATGGGTTTACCATACTAACAATCATGAATCGTATGAAAAAAAATAACTAAGTCCACAGAATTTATCTATCATGAAAGGAACTTTTCCTGTGGTACATATTACCTCCTCACGGAGCATAATACGGTATTTAATTAGATTAACCCCCTACACTCGTGACAGTTAACCTAACTAAACCCATTAAGTGCTGTGAAAAGTTGGTTAAGACCTTCAGATGAATCCAAACTACTCTCGTGATTGGATTCGAAGGTTTAGATGGAATAGGTCGGGCGTTGCGTTTCACCTCTCGGTCCTTCTCGCAAAGTCTAAGATGTAAAATTACTTGGCCAAGGTAAATTATGAGATACATGCGATTTTCAACTAAATCATGATAATAAATTCATAGAAAAGAGTATAAAAATAGATTGATTCATGAAAGTAGTGGTCCACACCCAATAATCCCGAATAAGTATCTACTCGCTCATATCGTTAAGGAAATACATGATGTTTATGAAGAACAAGTGAAAACTCCTAAAAATCATCAAGAAATCACAGAAAGAACGATGAAACCGCCTTCTCCACGATATGGAGATGAGGAAGAGACGATCGATCGTCACTTTCGCGTGGAATCTTGCCGAAATATGCCCCTAGAATCGTGTTTTCGCCCTTGTCGCCGCTGCTCTCTATGTTCATCCGAAAAAGCCTCCGAACCCATTCCAAAACCCTTCCTTTTATAGTCTAATCGGTATAGAACCCATATAGGAAGGTTTCTGGAGAGTTTGGTTCAATTCTGGTTCAATTTGGAGACGATTCGAGTGAGAAACACGAAAAGCAGAAATATTCACGGCCCGTAATGTGTTTACGGCCGCGGCCGTAAATGTCTATGTGCATACAGCGCCTTGTACACAGAAAATTTCATGGGCCGTGAAGGCTTCACGGCCTCACCCATGAAAGTTTCTGTGTATATTTTAACTTAGCCATTTTTTCGCCCTTCAAATGCCAGATTTACGACCAGCCCCAAAATTACGGCCAAGGCTGTGAAAGTTGCGTTCTTCACCGTTTTCGCTCCAAATTTGACATGTAAGCTCGTGATCTCCTCGGAAATCATATTATGGCTTCAAAACTCTCAAAATCCATTATTTTTACGTTGTTTTACCTACATTTTCAATAAAACCAAGAAAAGTGAAGATTATGTGCAAAGTGAAGTAAAAACATTAAAGATTGCATAAAATCATTCAATTAAGCCCAAAATATGATCTAAAATATAGGCAAAAACATGGTGTAAGTGTAACGCATCAAAATACCCTAGACTTAGAATTTTACTTGTCCTCAAGCAATACCTTGATATGTATAAAGAATGTAAAGATAAGGAATACTCATTTGTTTTTGCCCATAATAATATCCTTAGTTCACAAATTAAGCAATCAATCTTTTTAACTCAAGTAATTCAAGAACAATCATTATAGAGATAAATTTCCAAGAGGTTACAATCCAAGAAAGATAAAAATCACAATTCATGTCATAATATTCAATTTTTACATACTAAGTATCAAATACTCTCATCTTAACAAATCCACTTCACTTAACAGATAAAAATTCTACTCCAAGAATTTTAGTGATGTTAAAGATAAGAGACTTTTAATGCAATTTTGTCTTTAAATGGTTATGTGCCCTTTCCTATTAGCATCATAGTATTGTTTAAAGTATACCATAGAGTAGTATAATTTAACTCATAGTCTCAATCATAAAGTCAGTGGAGTTGTCCACTTGACCTACAGCTCCCTCTTTTTCTATGCTTTTTATTTTTTTTCTCCTTTTTTTTCATTTTCATTTTTTTTTAATTTATGGAGAGAGCTGGTCAAGGGCAAGGTACTTAAATTGTTCGATCTTTCTACATGAGGGATAATTATTTATTTTTAAAATTTTCCCTCTATTACTTGATCGCAATAGACTTAAAGTATACCAATTCATGGTATAATATAACTCATGACTTTAGATTCCTAAACCAGAGGAGTTGGAGCAAGTCTCAGTTAAAGAAATATCACTAATTTTCTATTCATAAAAATTTCCATCAAGCAAAGATAGATAAATTAAACTTCAAGTAATAAGATACCATCCACGCGCTGTATGAACATATAACAATTTATTTAAGTATTTTATCAATACGAGAATTGAATTTACTCAACAATTTAAATCCATATGAAATTTCAAATATTCTCTTAGTCATCAAATTAATCACTCAAAATGTTTCCTAAGTTTAAAATTAAGGACAAAACAAATATGATTACCCTTAAAAATCATAAACATTCAAAATACATATATATAAAGCTTTGAAGAAAAAGCAAATATATGGGGACACCCTAGAGTTAAATTGTTGCATATGTATAAGCATTAAAATCAATGAATGATAGATTTTAGAAAAATTTTGCAAGAGTTCTCTTTATAATATGAGCGAAAATCCTGTGCAGTTCTATCAAAAGATGAAAACATGACCCCGAAAAATCTAGAAACTGTATCACATAAAAGATAATAATATTTTTCAATGTAAACAAGTTTCAAACATTAAATACCATCATGTTTCACTATCAAAATCATATTAACTATACTCTCAAAGAAAATGTCGTCATCACTATCAGTATATGATTCACGGTTGCACCCGTGAACATCTCGTTGAACACTTTTCCTTCAAGTAAAAATGTCCCAAAAATTCCTGCACATAAAACTACTTATTAAAAGATTTTCCATGAATAAAAATTCATCAAATCATGTTGTCAAAATTTTATTTCAAAGCAAAGAAAAGATAAAATAAAAAAAAATAAAAGTTAGAAGTTTGGGTTGCCTCTCAAAAAGCACTTGTTTAAGGTCATTAGCTTGACCAATGCTTCATATCATGGAGGAGTTGGTGAATCTGTGCCATAGTAGAGAGCATATAATCTTCTACTTTTCCTTTGTCTCATCAGTGTGTCCACCAAATATATCCAGTTAAGCAAGTGGATCCATGCCGCAGTAACTAGTACATGCATACAAAAACAAAAGTTAAAGTCATTAAAAGAATAATCAATTAATTTTTCTATATTTATCCAAAAGTAAAATCATACATTCTTCCTTTAGATATATATCAGCAATTGGAAGAATATTAGAATTAAAATCAAAGAATTCATACCTTGGATTGATCAAGAAGTTTTCAAATTTAATTTTGGGTTTTTCACTTACCTCAATGCCAATGTGATCAAGAATTTCATGCGTTATTATCTTTTGGTACCTGTGGTAGCATTTGAATGAAATAATATTTCATCTACCTTATCATCATTATCCTCTCCACCATCTATAATGCAAATCCCCAATGATTTTTCCTAGAGAAAAGGAATTGATTGTTCACATGGTAGTGGTGGTGTAATATGTTCAAGATCCTCTTCCTCGTCTTTTTCCTCAATTTCTTTCTCTTTAGTGGGGTGTTCCATCCTAACACAATCAAACTCACCCCCATCTATCTCACTAGTCCTTACTTGAGGGTCCTTAAATTCTTCATCTTTATTCTCATAAGACTCCAAAAGTTCAAATTTCTCTTCAAATGTGTCCCAAGTATTTGTGTTGCAAGACACTTCATTTTGTGAGAGGGGACTAGATGCCTGGTAAAGTGTTGAGGGAGGGTATTTAGAATTATCAAAATTTTCAAAATAATCAAAATTTGATGAAGGTAAATAATAATCAGGAGTCATGACTAATGATTGATCCAACTCTACAAAATTTTCAGATTTATCCTAGATTCCATCCTCTATGTCATTTCTATCAGTGCCATAAATCATACTATGAATTTTCTCATTTTGTTTGTTCACAGCAGCTAAAATATTTTCAAGCATGGCTTATAAGTTGGATTCTTAAGGTTCACTAAAGTCTGATTGTGGAATAAAGGTTGGGTCGTTCTAATAAAACAAGTTTTCATGGTTCTCCCAACTTTCATTATATGTACTAGGGCATAAGTTAAAGCATGGAGGAATTCCTACTTGACATTCAGTGAAATGATGCCCATGAGAACCACAAATATCACAAATAACAGAATATTGCATGCATAAATAATCAATGTGTTGAGTGAAAGAATCTACCTTTGCTGCAAGTGATTGAATTACATCAGTGTCATATTCTCTTGTCATTGTTGGTGGTACATATCCCTGATTTGACCATTGACATTGGTTAAACATCATTTTTCAGTTTAAGCAATAAAATTCAAAAATACAAAATGTAAAACACAAGATGCAAAATAAAGTGTAAAATATCTAGTCAAATGATTTTTGAGTTCTCCTGTTCATACAACGTGTTAAGCCAAAAAAAGAAAAATAAAATAAATTGATTAGATTAAAAAAATGTAAAAAATAAGAAAAACGAAAACAAAAATAAAAACAAATAAAAAAAATAAGAACAAAAATAAATAAATAAATAAATGTCTAGTCTATAAATCTCACAATTAAATCAATATTGACTGGCCTGATCCCCGGCAACAGCGCAAAAAACTTGATAGTGATCTGCAAGTGCACAGATTTATCGAAGTAATAAAAAGATTATCATTCCCAACGAGGACTACGTAGTTAAGTACTGACTTCTTGACTTGTTTGAATCTAGGCAAACTAAACCAGTGGTTGTTCTAAACTTCTAGACGTGAACAAACTTGGAAGCAGCATTAAGAGGTTCAAATTCTAAAGGATCGGGATTTCATGGGTTCACCACACTGACAATCATGAATCGTGTGAAAAAAAATAACTAATTCCATAGAATTTATCTATCATGAAAGGAACTTTTCCTGTGGTACATATTACCTCCTCTCGGAGCGAAATATGGTATTTAGTTACATTAACTCCCTACTCTCGTAACAGTTAAGCTAACTAAACCCATTAAGTGCTGTGAAAAGTTGGTTAAGACCTTTAGACGAATCCAAACTACTCTCGTGATTGGATTCGAAGGTTTAGTTAGAATAGGTCAGGCGTTGCGATTCATCTCTCGGTCCATCTCACAACGTCTAAGATGTAAAATTACTTGGCCAAGGTAAATTACGAGATACATGCGATTTCAACCAAATCATGATAATAAATTCATAGAAAAGAGTGTAAACATAGATTGATTCATGAAAGTAGTGGGCTACACCCAATAATCCTGAATAAGTATCTACTCGCTCATATCGTTAACGAAATACATGATGTCTATGATAAACAAATGAAAACTCCTAAAGATCATCGAGAAATCACAGAAAGAATGACGAAACTGCCTTCTCCACGATCTAGAGATGAGGAAGAGTCAATCGATCATCACTTTCGCGAGGAATATCGCCAAAATATGCCCATGGATTCGTGTTTTCGCCCTTGTCACTGCTGCTCTCTATGTTCATCCGAAAAAGCCTCTAAAACCCTTCCTTTTATAGTCTAATCAGTATAGAACCCATCTAGGAAGGTTTCTGGAGAGTTTGCTTCAATTCTGGTTCAATTTGAAGTTGAATCGAGTGAGAAACACGAAAAGTGGAAATATAAACGTCCTGTAATGTTTTTACGGCCGCAGCCGTAAATGTCTCTGTGCATACAGCGCCTTGTACACAAAAAATTTCACGGACCATAAAGGCTTCACGGCCTCACCCGTGAAAGTTTCTGTGTATATTTTAACTTATCCATTTTTTTTGCCCTTGAAACACCAGATTTACGGCCGGCCCCAAAATTACGGCCAAGGCCGTGAAAGTTGCGTTCTTCACCGTTTTCACTCCAAATTTGACGTGTGAGCACGTGAACTCCTCGAGAATCGTATTATGGATTCAAAACTCTCAAAATCCATCATTTTTATGCCATTTTACCAACATTTTCAATAAAACTAAGAAAAGTGAAGATTCTGTGCAAAGTGAAGTAAAAATATTAAAAATTACATAAAACCATTCAATTAAGCCCAAAATATGATCTAAATATAGGCAAAAACATGGTGTAAATGCAACACATCACTTTGTCGTGGTGTGTTCTAAATGCGTCTAACTGCCCAGCCGTTGCCGTACGAAAGCAGGAAGACATGTGCTAGATTCAAATAATAGTTGGTAGGAATTTGTTTTCTTTTATCTTTAGTTGCAGCTTGACCACTTTTGGGGCTGCAAGAGTAGGTAGTTGGTGCAACTTCCCTTTTGTCTTGTTCCTACCACTCTTATTCTATAAAAGAAGAGGATAGGCTGCCTAGTTCCTTAGTTCCCTTAGTGGTAGAGTACTCCTGGTGAGCTGAGAGCCTCCCGCGCTTGTAGAAGTCAAAGTCGGAGCTTCGCCTTTGGAGTTGTGTATGGGTCGATGTCGGCGCTGATGACACCAAAATATATAGTATATTTTGTATCATTTTAGATATCTTTTCATGCTAAATTGAGGATCTTTTGCTTATTTTTATGCTGAATTCATCAAATATTGCAAAGTCTACTTCTATTTTGGTTTTTCAAGATTTTCAGGCAAAAAGGCACTATTTTAAGACATTTTCAAGCAAAATCAAATATATGGAAGAGTTACCATCATCAAGAGCAAATCACCCAACAAATTTCACGCAAAACAGAGCAACAAACCAAAATACGACAGGGCCGAAAACTATATTACAGTACCGTATTTCCACACGATACCGTAATATCGAGCTGAAAGTCCCCTTAATCTAAGGGGGCCGAAACCCTAAGGGTGGCGCATATATAAAAAACCGCATGGGAAGCTAGGGTTTCATAGAGATCTTAACATATCATATGATCAACTTTTAATGCAAGGAGATTCTTACCATTGCCATCACTTAGATGTTGTCTTGGAAGGAAAGGCGCAAGTGCTCCTTCTCCTAAGGTGACGCACACAAGAGATGTCACCTACTCTTCTATTGGTGCTCCTTGTGCTAGCAAGGTTCCAAGAAGTCGTTGTCGAATGGAAAGGGAGAAAATCCGTTGCTTAGCGATCACCTTCTTCCTTTTTCGTCCACCACTTGTTCCCACGAGAGTACAAAAACTCTATATTCAAGTCGGCGACCGAAAGAAAAGAATAGGCGAGAGATGAGAGCGTCTCTTGCGTGAACGTGAGACATGCCCACGTTTAGAGAGGTGCTATCTAAAAATAGCAATCCACCTCTCAACGTTCACATGCGCATACCATGGGTTTACCCCAAGCGCAAACTTCTCTTCATCCTTTTGAACCATGCGCTCACTTGAGCTGGTTCACATTGGTTCGGTTCACAAACCAAATAAGCCAAGCAACTAGTCCAAATCATAATTAAACCATAAGGCTCATGATCTGACCGTTGATCTCTAGATGCTGCTGATCTGACCGATCTAGCATTCATTCTCTCAATCGAAGCTTACCGATCTCAAGCCCTAATCAATCAAACATGATCAGACTAGATCTCACTTACAATCAGAGATCAAATCCCTTTAAACTGAACCCAAACAATTCAGTCCACACGATCTGACTTAAGTAAGCCATATCATCAAATTGTGCGACCCTGAGGGTTTCCTTTAAATGTCGATAACGATAACTCACGTCATCACGATCAGTGAGGGGTATCT
This sequence comes from Costus lasius, assembly GCA_027563935.2. Taxonomy (NCBI): domain Eukaryota; kingdom Viridiplantae; phylum Streptophyta; class Magnoliopsida; order Zingiberales; family Costaceae; genus Costus; species Costus lasius. Next base: position 100,995,089 of record CM050448.1, read on the forward strand.
AGCAACACATCACTGTCTCCCGATATAAAGAAAAGAGTCTTCCAAGACTACACCCAAACCACAGCACAAGTGTGAATCAATTCACAAAGCATACATATTTCCTTTGCCACTGGATGTTCTTATTGGACAAGCGTGTCAAGCTTGCAGCTCCAATATGATGAGCATGATTAGATCAGATGAACACAGTCACCTGGGTATGGCCATACACTTTCTCAATCATCTCATCCGGGGGGGCCCCTTTAGAACATCACACTCCTTAAACAAGGAGACGGCAATCCTATATCTATCACTAGTGCCCTAACCTGACTCAAGCTCACCATCCAAGATAGTCTATAATCATTATGTTTCAAATGATATTGAACTATCTCAAAACAATGACAATCATCATTTAGAAAACACAAGTGATCTCAAGTCAGAGGAAATGTGCCACTTGTCTCATTCAAGGAATATTCACATTGTGACAAACAATTGAACATCCTAGTAGGGTCTGTCCAGTACATCCAACGTACCCATGAGTCTACACCTTATTCCATGCTCGAAGCATCCTATAAGATTAGAACACATATTAGTCTCAATCATATCAAGGCTGTCTCATGTTCACCAAGATATCTCGACTAAGGACATATAGCATGTCAGCCCAGCTGAACAGCTTTGAGACATTATTCAGAAGAACATATATTGCAGCAGACAATGTAAACAACTGAATAATAACCATGCCTTTATAAACATAACAGTTTATTACATGATACAGATACATTCCCACAGGCCTCAAACATTAGCCTTAAGGGCATACCCCAACAATCTCCCACTTGCACTTAATCTAATGGTTGAGAAATCTCAAACCCATATTATTACAGTGCTTCTCATGCTTCTGCTGCGCCAGAGGCTTGGTAAGCGGGTCTGCTAGATTGTCATCTGTATGAACCTTGCAGATTTTGATCTCGCCACGATCTATGATCTCCCTGATCAAATGAAACCGTCTCTGTATGTGCTTGGACTTCTGGTGCGACCGTGGTTCCTTTGCTTGTGCGATTGCTCCAGTGTTATCACAAAAGATAACCAAAGGATCTGCACTCGAAGGAACGACACCAAGTTCTCTCACGAACTTACGAATCCACACTGCCTCCTTGGATGCTTCCGAGGCTGCAACATACTCGGCTTCTGTTGTGGAATCAGCAACAGTTGACTGTTTGAAACTCTTCCACACCACTGCACCTCCATTCAAGCTAAAAACATAGCCTGATTGCGATCGGAAATCATCCTGGTCAGACTGGAACGAAGCGTCAGTATATCCCTCAATACTGAGTTCTTCCTGACCACCATATATCAAGAACATATCTTTGGTCCTCCGCAGATATTTTAAAATGTTCTTGACTGCAATCCAGTGCGCCATACCTGGATTACTTTGGAAACGACTGGTCACGCTTAACCCGTAAGCGACGTCTGGGCGAGTACACAACATCGCATACATAATGGAACCAATAGCCGAAGCATAAGGCGTATTGTCCATTTCATCTTTCTCAGTCTGTGTTTGTGGACACTGACTCTTCGAAAGATTCAGACCATGTCTGACTGGAAGATATCCCCGTTTAGAATTCTCTAAATGAAATCTTTCCAGGACTTTATCGATGTAAGTACTCTGGCACAACCCGAGAAGCCTCTTAGATCTATCCCTGTAGATCTTCACACCTAACACATAGGCTGCTTCTCCTAGATCTTTCATTTGGAAACATTTCCTCAGCCATGCCTTCACAGCATGCATTTCAGGAATGTCATTTCCAATGATCAAGATGTCATCGACGTAGAGGACTAGGAAAGTAATCACGCTCCCACTAAACCTCTTATATACACACGGGTCATCTTCGTTCTTGACGAAACCAAATTCAGTGACTGATTCATCAAAACGAATATTCCAGCTTCTTGATGCTTGCTTGAGTCCATAAATGGACTTCTTTAACTTGCATATCTTATGACGATCTGCTGGATTAGTGAAACCCTCAGGTTGTGTCATATACACATCCTCATCCAGATTTCCATTCAGGAAAGCTGTTTTCACATCCATCTGCCAAATCTCATAATCATAGTATGCAGCTATCGCGAAAAGAATCCGAATAGACTTAAACATAGCTACAGGTGAGAAAGTTTCATCATAATCTATCCCGTAGATTTGTTTGAAACCTTTCGCAACTAGCCTGCCTTTATAGGTAACCACGTTACCATCCATGTCAATCTTCTTCTTGAAGATCCATTTACAGCCTATAGGGATAACTCCCGGAGGCGGATCAACCAAATCCCAAACTTGGTTATCTGACATGGAGTCCATCTCGGCGCGCATAGCTTCAAGCCATCTCGCTGACTCCGGTCCACTGACCGCATCCGCATAAGTGAGGGGTTCATCATTATCAATGATGTAGACTCCGTCATAACGCTCAGGTTGTCTACGGATCCTTCCCGATCTTCGCGGTTCCCGTGATATCTGAGCCTCAGGTTGTTCAATAACCTGATCTACCGGCTCAGGCTCATCCAACTGTGCTGGAGCTCTTTGTCCTTCCTCTGGATTCTCATCCAACTTTATTTCTCTCCCACTGGCCTCTTGCAGAAGAAACTCCTTCTCAAGAAATATGGCCGTCCGAGCAACAAAAACCTTGTTCTCTTTGGGATCGTAGAAATAATAACCCTTAGTTTCCTTAGGGTAACCGACAAAGATACATTTGTCAGATCTGCTCTCTAGTTTCCCAGAGGCGAGCTTTTTGACATAAGCCTCGCAGCCCCAGATCCTGATAAATGTCAAGCTTGGCTGTTTCCCATACCATAACTCATATGGCGTCTTTGAAACGGCCTTGGATGGCACTCGGTTTAGTACCTTTGCAGCTGTTTCCAGCGCAAAACCCCAAAAAGAATATGGAAGAGTAGCCTGACTCATCATAGAACGAACCATATCAAGTAACGTTCTATTTCTCCTCTCGGACACACCATTCCATTGCGGTGTTCCTGGTGGAGTGAGCTGTGAGATGATCCCACACTCCTTTAGATAGTCAGTAAACGCATGACTTAGGTATTCACCACCTCGATCTGAACGAAGTGCCTTGATATTTCGGCCTAGCTGATTCTGTACTTCATTTTTGAACTCTTTGAACTTGTCAAAAGATTCACTCTTATGTCTCATCAGATAGACATACCCATACCTACTGAAATCATCAGTAAAGGTAATGAAGTACTGATAGCCACCTCTGGCATGTTTACTAAATGGCCCACACACATCACTGTGTATAAGGTCAAGTAAACCTGAAGCCCTTTGACCTTTGTGAGGAAAAGGTGACTTCGTCATTTTACCCATTAAACAAGCCTTGCATGTATCAATCTCCTTGTAGGAGAATGATCCCAGCAGTCCATAATCATGCAACCGCTTAATGCGTTTCTCGTTTATATGGCCTAAACGACTATGCCATAGCAAGGTGCTTTCATCAGCATACTTGGCTTTCTTAATATCAATATTTTGTATCGAACTTTCCATGTCCAACACGAATAACCCATTGTTAATTGAACCAGTTGCATAAACAATATTATCAAAAGACAAAATACACTTTGAAATATTGCATTCAAAGGAAAATCCCTTCCTGACAAGAGCAGGAATGGAGATAATATTTTTAGTAATACTGGGAACAAAATAACAATTGTTTAGTTCCAATACAATTTCAGATAGTAAAGAAATGAAGTAGTCTCCTACAGCAACAGCAGCAACCCGTGCCCCGTTTCCAACGCGTAGGTCCACCTCATGCTGTCCCACCTGCCTTCTTCTCTTGAGTTCCTGTACATTTGAACAAATGTGAACTCCACATGCAGTGTCCAACACCCATGATATAGAAGAAGAAAACATGACCTCAGTCACGAATATACCTGAGCCAGAAGCGAAGCTTCCCCTCTTATCTCCTTGGAGCGCTTTACAGTCCTTTTTCCAGTGACCCAACTGGCCACAGTGGAAACACCTGTATTCCTTGGACCGCTTGACCTTTTGCTTCAAAGCCTTGCTGTAGCTCTTGACAGGGGTCTTGCCCTTCTTCCCCTTCTTCTTGTTCCTTGAAGGAACCATTAAGACAGAGGTCGAAGGCTTTCCCTTCAGAGTCTCCTCAGTGGTCAAGAGCATATTCAGCAGCTCTGCCGGAGTACAATCGATTTTGTTCATATTAAAATTAATAATGAACGCGTCGAATGAAGGCGGGAGAGACTGCAGAATAATATCCACAGCAAGCTCCTGGTTGATGGTGTGCCCCAGTTTCTCCAGAGCTTCCTTGTGCCCAATCATCTTGAGCACGTGAGCTCCCACTGGGCTCCCTTCAGCCAGTTTGCTCTGAAAGAAGAGCTTCGTCAAATTGTAGCGCTCTGTCCTCGCCTGTGCAGCATACAACATCTTGAGGTTCGCTATCATGTCTATAGCAGACATGTCCTCATGCTGACGCTGCAGCGGTGGCGTCATAGACGCTAGCATCAGGCAAGCGACATCAATGCTATCATTGACGTGCTTTTCATAGGCTTCCCGAACCGCCCTTGCGGCGTTCGGAGCGGGCTGCGGCGGTATCGCCGTCTCGAGGACATACAGTTTCCTCTCTGCCTTAAGAACGATCTTAAGGTGTCCAAACCAGTCAGAGAAGTTCGGCCCAGCAAACTTCTCCCTTTCCAGTAGGGATCGCACATTGAAGTTCATGGTGTTCGTTGCTGCAGGTATCTACAACAATGCAAGAACAGCAAGGTCAGTATCAATGTATAAGAATCGATCAGGACTTAAGAAAGATTCTTTTTCTCACTATTTTATCTGGCTGATAAATCCAGTAAAACAGCCCGAAAGAGTAATACTCTTTTAGTGAGATGGGATCCAGATTTCATACTTGGTCTCCGCGTCCCGCGCAGGCGAGATAAGATGCACAGAGAGTACAAGCACTAATTTCTGGTAGGCTGTCCCAGCCAATCGCCAACCCGTGCGATTCCCCTTCATCTGGGAAATCCAGCAGACTGTGCCAACTGAGTTGGTACAACACAGTCTCTGACCCCACAGATGGCTGCCTCCATGTGCTACCATATGCGCCACATATGTAGCCTACATGGTCAAGCTGACCCGACCTACTCCCTGGACCACCATGTGTTATGCTGAGCAACGAGAAGGGATAAATCCCTACTCTGTAACACACAGGTGTAGTCCCACACCGTCTGAAGATAGATGGACGTGCCCACTGAGTGGGTACAACACGGCTCCAACGATAATCAGAACAGTGAGGTTTCGCGTCAGAAGGCTTACGAGCTTGATATTTAGCGTTGGATTTTCACGGTCTTTTATCTTCTTCACTATCATGCAATTCCTATGGTGATAGCAGAAGATAAATTAAAACATGCTGTTCTACTTATATAAGCAATAAAAGAAAGCATGGTTCTTATGTGGTAAAAGCCCATAGCCCTAGAAGACCTTAACCTAGTTTAAGTCTTCACTTGCTCTTCATGGGTCTTTTAGCTGCTCATCTGGCCCAAACCAGGGCCCAAGCGCCAATTACAGCACAGGTGCGCCCACCAGGGAAAATGCGCCTGGTCCCAGAGTCGAACCCTGGACCTCCCTCCTGGTCAGCCTCTGCTGCAAGCGCCTCTGCCAAGTGTGCTTTGTGCTCTTGTCTAATTAAATTACAAATTTAACTATCTAGACAAGATTGACACGCAGGTCAATTACATTTTATAAATTAAAGCAATGTGATGCGCAGATCACAATAATTAATTTACAATTTTAAATCCCAGGCACGCAGGCCCCAGCACAGCACACAATTAATATGGGCAGCCCACATAAGACTAAATAGACAAACATATGCATCCAATCAGCAATCATGTGATCCATCATAAAAATTAAAATTTTCGAAAAACCCCATGGGATCAATTTTAATTTTTCCTTATTTGCCCTACCACCTTACAACGGTCCATTACTAGGGATCCACTCATCCAACCTAGTCAGATCCACTGCCCTTGCATGCACCAAGTCCTAACTGACTTGAGTCGACCATAAGGTCAACCATGCATGCGCCAGGGCTGAACAACCACAATGAGGTCTGGCAAGCGGGTGTGAGCCCGGGCCTAACTCATGTGCGTTCAGAGGTTGTCTCAATCAGACATCGCTACACACCTGTCTGCAGTCGACCTATAGCCACCACAGGCTTGCGCCAAGGTGCTATCTGGTCGACCCATTCAGGCTGTCAGATGGTCTGATCAGACTGTTGGATCTAAACTAGGGGGTGACTTCAACCCTAATAACCCGTCTAAGGGTTTAATGCAAGGCTTTAGATCTAAAATGTGTCGCGCAAGTCATGAAAGGTTTTTGAAAACAAAAACTGAAACATGTAAAGCATGCGCCAACAAGAGTTTATCTCATACATGCGCCACAAACAAAATACATCTATCTAGTATTTTCGCATGATGAGAAAAATAAGATCTAAACATTCAACATACATGGATCACCATAAGCAATCATATGAATATATAACAACCTATGCTCTGATACCAGTTGAAAGTCCCCTTAATCTAAGGGGGCCGAAACCCTAAGGGAGGCGCATATATAAAAAACCGCATGGGAAGCTAGGGTTTCATAGAGATCTTAACATATCATATGATCAACTTTTAATGCAAGGAGATTCTTACCATTGCCATCACTTAGATGTTGTCTTGGAAGGAAAGGCGCAAGTGCTCCTTCTCCTAAGGTGACGCACACAAGAGATGTCACCTACTCTTCTATTGGTGCTCCTTGTGCTAGCAAGGTTCCAAGAAGTCGTTGTCGAATGGAAAGGGAGAAAATCCGTTGCTTAGCGATCACCTTCTTCCTTTTTCGTCCACCACTTGTTCCCACGAGAGTACAAAAACTCTATATTCAAGTCGGCGACCGAAAGAAAAGAATAGGCGAGAGATGAGAGCGTCTCTTGCGTGAACGTGAGACATGCCCACGTTTAGAGAGGTGCTATCTAAAAATAGCAATCCACCTCTCAACGTTCACATGCGCATACCATGGGTTTACCCCAAGCGCAAACTTCTCTTCATCCTTTTGAACCATGCGCTCACTTGAGCTGGTTCACATTGGTTCGGTTCACAAACCAAATAAGCCAAGCAACTAGTCCAAATCATAATTAAACCATAAGGCTCATGATCTGACCGTTGATCTCTAGATGCTGCTGATCTGACCGATCTAGCATTCATTCTCTCAATCGAAGCTTACCGATCTCAAGCCCTAATCAATCAAACATGATCAGACTAGATCTCACTTACAATCAGAGATCAAATCCCTTTAAACTGAACCCAAACAATTCAGTCCACACGATCTGACTTAAGTAAGCCATATCATCAAATTGTGCGACCCTGAGGGTTTCCTTTAAATGTCGGTAACGATAACTCACGTCATCACGATCAGTGAGGGGTATCTAGCAACACATCACTGTCTCCCGATATAAAGAAAAGAGTCTTCCAAGACTACACCCAAACCACAGCACAAGTGTGAATCAATTCACAAAGCATACATATTTCCTTTGCCACTGGATGTTCTTATTGGACAAGCGTGTCAAGCTTGCAGCTCCAATATGATGAGCATGATTAGATCAGATGAACACAGTCACCTGGGTATGGCCATACACTTTCTCAATCATCTCATCCGGGGGGGCCCCTTTAGAACATCACACTCCTTAAACAAGGAGACGGCAATCCTATATCTATCACTAGTGCCCTAACCTGACTCAAGCTCACCATCCAAGATAGTCTATAATCATTATGTTTCAAATGATATTGAACTATCTCAAAACAATGACAATCATCATTTAGAAAACACAAGTGATCTCAAGTCAGAGGAAATGTGCCACTTGTCTCATTCAAGGAATATTCACATTGTGACAAACAATTGAACATCCTAGTAGGGTCTGTCCAGTACATCCAACGTACCCATGAGTCTACACCTTATTCCATGCTCGAAGCATCCTATAAGATTAGAACACATATTAGTCTCAATCATATCAAGGCTGTCTCATGTTCACCAAGATATCTCGACTAAGGACATATAGCATGTCAGCCCAGCTGAACAGCTTTGAGACATTATTCAGAAGAACATATATTGCAGCAGACAATGTAAACAACTGAATAATAACCATGCCTTTATAAACATAACAGTTTATTACATGATACAGATACATTCCCACAGGCCTCAAACATTAGCCTTAAGGGCATACCCCAACACGAGCCACTGCCGTAATTTGGAGATATTCCGAACAGAAGGTTTTGTCAAAAATACGGCACTGCCGTAAACCATTTTACGGGCCATATTTTGTAGCGCCTTCAGAACAAAAAGTTTCATTGATTTTACGGCACTACCGTAAACTTTGACACGGGCCGTATTTTCCAGACGTTCCCGACCATAGAGTTCAACTAATTTTACGCCAGTGTCGTGAACCATATTACGGTACCATATTTCCCAGCACTTTTGGAACAGGACACTCAAGCGATTTTACGGTAGTGCCGTGAACTATTACACTGCTGTAAGAAGAAGAAAGATAGCTCACGACGAGAGGATCACGTAGACACCAAAAGCCCCAAATTGCATCCACTGTCGAGAGAGAAATCACAGTACACGCCACCGCTTAGGGTTCTGCCGCCGCGATCAATCCAGAGCACCTCCGGCCATGATTTTCATACTGAAGCTTCGCCTAGAGAAGTAGGCAACGTGCTAGAAGATTCAGAACGAGAGGAGATCAAATTGAGGAGAAATCAAAGGAAGAAGAAGCGCCGCCACTTTCATTGCAAATTACGGCTGTGAAATATTTCACAGCCGTGCTGTATTTTCCTAAAACTCCTATTCTGTTGATTTTTTGATCTTCTGAAATTATGGTATTTTGTAATCCCTTCACCATGCTAGCTTAAACTTATATTGGGACATGGGGGGAGTAATTCTCTTTGATTTTCTTAATGACTAGATAATCTTTCACTTTCATCATGATTATTTTACTTTGATAATTTTACCTATGAGATTATTGATTTAAGATTCTACTTAGTTTACTTTTTGTTATCATGATTTAGAGTTTTCGCAATAAGGACAGAAAGGTGATTTGCTTGAGAACTTGGAACCCTAAAATTGACTAATAGGAACTCACCGTAGGAAACTAGGTTAAGTTCTTATTTCTTTATTTTAGTAAGTTAAATTGCCATGATGATATTAATAAACTTAGGATTGAGTTATTGTGTCAAACGTGGAGATCTTGCACGAAAGTGAAGATCGGAACGTTGGATAATCATAGGTAGAACGTGTGTTGAGTCTCGGATGCACGAAAGTGATCCTTGAGACTCCACTCGAGGTAATCAACTTAGAATTCAGATGCACGAAAGTGATCCTTGAGTTCTTTGTTTGATGGTTTACCTCTCTATAGCTTGGGATGAATCTTGCGTGAATGCGAGGATTTATTCTTGCATGGTTATCTGCATGAGAGTGAGATAACCCCTTTTTAAGGTAAATTATGCCTTTATCATATTAGAATTTGATTGATGAACATATTTATATATCTAATCATTGAAAATCAAAGTGGATGAAACCCTAGTCCCAATTTCTCTCTGATAGTAATTTTTCGCGTGTCTTCGATTCTGACTTCGCTATTATTCGATCGCCTAGATAGTGAAAAATCAATTATTTGGTACTTGACAACGCAAGTCTCTCTGTGGGATCGATATTTTCTATGTTACTTCGAGTATCCGTGCACTTGCGGACACTACAAGTTAAGGACAACAAGTTTTTGGAGCCGTGCCAGGGAGTGACAATAGCCCTGTACGCCAATACCTTTGGCTGCAAGACCTGAAACGAGTCTACCTGCTTGTATTTAAAAGTGTGTCCTTTCGGATCACGTCAAGTTTTTGGCGCCGTTGCCTGGGAGACTTTAGTTTTGTCAATATTGAAGATATTGAGAGTATTGCTAGACTACATTTTATTTTGTTTTTTTATAAATTTTAGGACTTTATTTCCTGTTTGTTTTCTTTTGAAATCGCTTGATCTGTCCATTTTGCATGCGCAGGAGTCTTAGGTCAGGACCACTTGTTCCATTGGATCCTGAAATCAACAAAACACTTAGAGTACACAGGAAGTTAAGACTGGAAGAAGATCCACAAGAAATTCAAGAGGAGATTCAAGAAGAAATTGTGGAGATGGCAAACAATCAGAGAACATTGAGGGACTATGCAGCCCCTAATCCACAAGAGATTCACTCAGGCATCGCTAGACCAACAATTGAGGCTAACAACTTTGAAATTAAGCCTGCTTTTCTTTCAATGATACAACAAAATCAGTTTGGAGGATCTCCACTAGAGGATCCAAATCAACATCTTGCTTTATTCTTAGAACTATGTGATACCATAAATATTAATGGAGTTTCTAACGATGCACTGAGATTGAGATTATTTCCTTTTTCTCTCAGGGACCGGGCAAGAATATGGCTTCAAGCTCAACCAACTGGAACCTTCACAACTTGGGATCAACTATCAAATTCTTTCCTGATGAAATACTTCCCTCCAAGCAAAATAATTCAGCTGAGAAACCAAATAACAAGTTTCCAACAAAAAGATGGAGAATCTTTCAGTGAGGCATGAGAGAGATTTAACGAATTACAACGGAAGTGTCCTCACCATGGCATTGAAGATTGGGTTTTATTGCACACTTTTTATAATGGATTACTCTATAACACCAGACTAACTGTGGATGCTGCTGCAGGAGGAGCTCTTATGAGCAAAACTGTGGATGCCGCCCTTAAACTGCTGGAGGAGATGGCTCTCAATCACAATCAATGGACCTCTGAGAGAGGAGTGTTCTACAAACCATCTCAAGGTAAGAGTGAGAGTGATGGATGGCGATCCTTAGGAAAAAAGGTAGACTCTTTATGTAGTAGATTCGATTCTTTTAAAATGCAAGCTGCTGCTGTTTCTTCTATCATTTGTGAAATTTGTGGTAACATCGGTCACTCATCTGAATACTGTAGAGTTGTTGTTGATCAAGGGGATGAACATGTCAATGCTTTAGGGACTTATAATCAAAGTAAAACCAATGATCCCTACTCTGGAACTTATAACCCTGGATGGAGAAATCACCCCAACCTTTCATGGAGAAACAATAACAATGAAAGAGGACAAACTGAGAATAGAGGATTCCAAAGGCCAAACCAAAACCAAAACCAGAACATAAATCAAAATTCTAGTGTAGAATCCATGTTTGAAAAAATTATGGCAAATCAAAATCAGTTCATGTCTAATCAAAGCCAAATTATGACAAATCAAAACAGACAAATTGAAGAATTTAAGGAAAATCTTAAACAAATCAACTCCAGATTGGAAAGAAAAGAGGCACACAATAAGATTTTAGAAAACCAAATTGCACAACTCCAGATTGGAAAATCTTATTTCTATTTCATATAGGGAAGGATGGATCTTCTGCACTCAACAACCATCGCTACTGCTATTTTTTGTGCTTATCTTTATTTTTCGATATGGCTGTATGATGATGATTCTACTGATTTCTATTTTACTTCGATAGGGTTGTATTAAGACATGTTGACATTCTGATGACTTTTACTTTTCAATATGGTTGTACCATGTGATGATGATATTTTTCTTTGATGATATGATCGTTGACGTTTTGATGATGATGAGTATATTTTTGTTTTATATTGTTGATGAATTGATTGATTGATGATGAATGGATTCAAATTCATGATTAGAGAAAAACCCTATCATGTTAGATTTACTTCTTCAATGCATATCTATCTTTGAAATTTGACATTGGTTGATGCATGAAATTTTGGGTAGATGTATTATTTGAGGAATAAGATCTAAGGTGAACCTATTCTTTTGAATAAAATGAGTATATGAGTATGATTTGTTAATTGATATCAATTGATCAACCTAATAGATGTTTAGTCTGTTTTGCTATTTGTTGGGAAATAGGAATCCAAAATCCACAAAAATAGTGAAAGACTCCCCTACTTGGCACTATGTAAAATTGATAGTGGTACCTACAACATGGGTTGAAGTCTATACATGAAAAATAATGAGAGATAAACAAAATAAAAAATAATAATAATAAGACTCCTCTACTTGGCACTATGTAAAATTGATAGTGGTACCAAAGATAAGAGTTGAAGTCAAAAATAAAAAGTGTGTATCTATGTGGGTACATTCCATCTATGCAAAAAATAACAAAATCCATGAAAAAGAAAAGAAAATTTTTCTGTGGAAAAAGATCTTGGAAAACTTAATTCCTGTAAACAAAAGCATGATAGATTTGAATTGATATTGAGTGAAATCATGAGATTGAAAATTCTATTTATTATACAAGTTTCAAGGTTTTATTCGATTGAGTTAGGGATCTAGAAGATTGAATTCTAAAGATGATATGTTTATTTGAAGTTTTGTGAAACAATTGATGAATGTTTTCATTAATAGGTTGTATTTTAGAAATTTATTGAGCATGAAAAGGTTATTCTTCTAATCAAATTTTGATTTATGCTTGAGGACAAGCAAAGTTTGAACCTTATGTATTTTGATGACACCAAAATATATAGTATATTTTGTATCATTTTAGATATCTTTTCATGCTAAATTGAGGAACTTTTGCTTATGTTTATGCTGAATTCACCAAATATTGCAAACTCTACTTTTATTTTGGTTTTTCATGATTTTCAGGCAAAAAGGCACTATTTTAAGACGTTTTCAAGCAAAATCAAATACATGGAAGAGTTGCCATCATCAAGAGGAAATCACCCAACAAATTTCACACAAAACAGAGCAACAAACCAAAATACGGCAGGGCCGTAAACTATATTACGGTACCGTATTTCCACACGATACCGTAATATCGAGCCACTGCCATAATTTGGAGATATTTTGAACATAAGGTTTTGTCAAAAATACGGCACTGCCATAAACCATTTTATGGGCCATATTTTGCAGCACCTTCAGAACAGAAAGTTTCAATGATTTTATGGCACTACCGTAAACTTTGACACGGGCTGTATTTTCCAGATGTTCCCGACCAGAGTGTTCAGCCATTTTCATGGCAGTGCCATGAACCATATTACGGTACCTTATTTCCCAGCACTTTCAGAACAGGAGACTCAAGCGATTTTACGGCGGTGCCATGAACTATTACACTCCCGTATTTCCGTTTTTGAACGTGACTCCCAGGTCAATTTCGACGCCCGATTCTTGCGAAGATTATTGCGGGCGATCCAGAGTGTTAAATTGGATGCCATAAGAAGAAGAAAGAGAGCTCACGACAAGAGGATCACGTAGACACCAAAAGCCCCAAATTGCATCCACTGTCAAGAGAGAAAATCATAATACACGCCACCGCTTAGGGTTCCACTGCTGTGATCAATCCAGAGCACCTCCGGCCGCCACTTTCATTGCATATTACATGCCACCGCTGAAGCTTCGTCTGGAGAAGGAGACAACGTGCCAGAAGTTTTAGAATGTGAGGAGATCAAATTGAGGAGAAATCAAAGGAAGAAGAAGCGCTGCCACTTTCATTGCATATTACGGCTGTGAAATATTTCACAGCCGTGCTATTTTTTCCTAAAACTTCTATTCTGTTGATTTTTTATCTTCGGAAATTATGGTATTTTGTAATCCATTCACCATGCTAGCTTAAACTTATTTTGGGACATGGGGGAGTAATTCCCTTTGATTTTCTTAATGACTAGATAATCTTTCACTTTCATCATGATTATTTTACTTTAATAATTTTACCTATGCGATTATTGCTTTAAGATTCTCCTTAGTTTACTTTTTGTTCTCATGATTTAGAGTTTTCACAATAAGGACCGAAAGGTGATTTGCTTGAGAACTTGGAACCCTAAAATTGACAAATAGGAACTCACTGTAGGAAACTAGGTTAAGTTCTTATTTCTTTATTTTAGTAATTTAAATTGCCATGATGATATTAATAAACTTAGGATTGAGTTATTGTGTCAAACGTGGAGATCTTGCACGAAAGTGAAGATCGGAACGTTGGAGAATCATAGGTAGAACGTGTGTTGAGTCTCGGATGCACGAAAGTGATCCTTGAGATTCCACTCGAGGTAATCAACTTAGAATTTGGATGCACGAAAGTGATCCTTAAGTTCTTTGTCTGATGGTTTATCTATCTATAGCTTGGGATGAATCTTGCGCGAAAGCGATGATTTATTCTTGCATGGTTATCTGCATGAGAGTGAGATAACCCCTTTTTAAGGTAAATTATGCCTTTATCATATTAGAATTTGATTGATGAACATCTTTATATATCTAATCATTGAAATCAAAGTGGATGAAACCCTAGTCCCAATTTCTCTCTGATAGTAATTTGCTGCATGTCTTCGATTCTTACTTTGCTATTATTCGATCGTCTAGATAATGAAAAATCAATTATTCGGTACTTGACAACGCAAGTCTCTCTGTGGGATCGATATTTTCTTTATTACTTCGAGTATCCATGCACTTGCGGATACTACAAGTTAAGGACAACAAGTTTTTGGAGCCGTGCCAGGGAGTGACAATAGCTCTGTATGCCAATACCTTTGGCCGCGACACCTAAAACGAGTCTACCTGCTTGTATTTAAAAGTGTGTCCTTTCGGATTACATCAGCATCTCGATTCCAAAGTTGTTTCAGTTTCCTGCATTCAAAGAAGTAAATCCCACCACTGCTGATGGGTCAGGTCCACCTGTCTTTTCACTTCGTTGTGTTGTCGTTTTCCTATTGCGATCTCTCTTTCTCCACGAGTATCCGTACGACGGAGACGTGGACGTTCCATGTTGTTCTTTGGTGTATTTCAGGCGCATAAGCGTGCGAGCTGTGCACTTGACTCATTAAGCTCATGAAGGTGGAGGGGGCTTTGGTGAGGCCAAAGGGCATCACAAGCCATTCGTAGAGGCCGTCCTTCGTTTTGAATGTCGTCTTCCACTCATCCCCTTCACGAATGCGAGCTTGATGGTAGCCACTCTGGAGGTCAAGCTTGCTAAACCAACATGACCCAGAGATAAGATCGAGCATGTCCTCGTGTCGCGGGATAGGGAACCTGTACTTGATGGTGATGCGATTGATGGCCTACCAGTCAATACACATATGCCAAGAGCCATCTTTCGTGGGTGTGAGGAAGGCCGGGATAGCACATGGGCTCAAGCTCTCACAGATAAAGCCTTTGGACAACAAGTCGTCGACTTGTTGCTTGAGCTCTGTGTGTTCGGTGGGGTTAAGGCAATGGTGGGGCAAGTTGGGCAATGATGCCCCGAGGACAAGGTCAATCACATGCTGGATATTGTGGCCCGGGGGAAGGCCGAATGGAAGATCAACTGGAGAGATGTCCAAAAATTCTATCAAGAGGGCTGTAACTTCCTTGGGCACCACAGGTGCCAGAAGACGAGGGTCGCAGGAAACCTCGTGTACCATGAGAGCGTAGACCATCTTGGTCTCATGGTCTTCGCGGACAAGCAAGCCGGGTCGCACAAGGGCGGCCGGTTAGGGTGAAGGCTGGGCCAGATGGGTAGGTGTGATGAAACCTTTGGAAGTGGAGGCCCTCAACTCCTTGGGCAAAGCCAGGGTCAAGTAGAGTTTACGCCCACCGCGCTGGAAGACGTAGGCATTCGAATGACCGTAGTGGATGATATCACAGTCGTAGAGCCAAGGGCGGCCAAGGTGGACATGGGCAACGTCTATGGAGGTAATGACGCACCAAGCAATTGAGTAAGGTTTGGCAGTGATGGGTGATGGGTAGGCTACAGGTGTTGACCCAAGCAATCGATAAGGCTTGGGGTGTGGTTCCAAGGTGAGGCCGAAGCGGGTGACGGCGGATCTCCACATGACATTAAGGCTACTACTTCCATCAATCACAATCTTATACAAGCAGCTGTTACACTTAATGTATATGTAGAAGATACTTGTGTGTTTTCAATCCTCGGATGGAGGAGGGGTGTGGACGAGAGTGCAGCGTAGAACCACCATGGTGGGCTATGGGCTCAGCTCCTCATCCGAGTAGCATTGTGGACCAACCTCTTGGGTTGAAGGGGGGCCACAAGGTGCAAGGGGCTGAGGGTCACGATGCTCGGGTGCGATGTGCAAGAAACGGCGGGGGCAATCCAGTTGAAGTGACCGATTTGGTTGCAATGGCGACATGGTCCGGGGGGGAACGCCCAAGACGGGCGGTTTGCCCTTCTCGTCCCCAGTCAAACGAGGCGGGGGTGCATCGTGTGGTATATCCCATGGGAGATGGTGAGGGCCAATGGGGGTTGGTCGTGGTGGGACCTCGAAGAAAGCGGGTTGGGATGGCACCGGAGGCGCAAAGGTTGGCCGGCGCAAAGGGGCTGGCTCAACACGACAGTGGTGAGAGCATAAGTCTTGCTCAATTTCGCGAGCATGGTGGAGCACTAACTCGAGCCCATAGGTTGGTAAGGCGCGTCGGATCTCATCACGGAGACAGTTCCGAAATCGGGACAAGGTGAATGTGGGTTCCTCCTTAAGGTTGCAACGAATTCCAAGTTCATCGAAGCGAGTGTGGTACTCATCGACCAAATCGGAGCCTTGGGAGATGGCACAATAGGAGTCGAGGAGGTGCTGCCTATACGTGGGTGGGACATACGTCTCCTTAAGGAGGTAGCACATCTCCTCCCATCGAATGATAGGGGGAAGGTGCTGATCTAGTAGTTGATGCTCAACGTTCGTCCAATACAACCGAGCTGGCCCGATTAGTAAAAGATGGACGTAACTAACCTAAAGGTGATTATACATGGCGCTCCATTCAAAGTAGTTATCTACGGCCACAGCCCAGTAAAGGAAGACTCGAGGGTCGAGACTACCATTAAAGATCGGGGGGTCAATGCGCGTGAGACAACGGATCTTGTTGTCTTCGCAGTTGCGTGGGTGCAGGCGCCGTGGGCGACGAATGTCCTCAACCCAAGCAGACTCATCCTCAAATGGGTCAAACTAGGTAGACACGTTGGCATGCATCCGCTGCAGAGCCAACAGAGGGGGAACGCTAAGTGGAGGTCCACGACGGGGTCCGAGAGGTCCTAGACCATGGTCATATGGCATTGAAACATAACTTCCATCGTCACTAGGTGGAGTACTTTCTTCATTCGTTATGGGCACTTGGGTAGTGGGATTCTGATAGGGGGCTCATGATCTAGTTGTCATGATGTAGGAAATGTCGAATGTGTGCTGAAAACAACACCGAAAACCCGATATGGAATGCAGTGGATGTTGGTGTTTATGCCCTAAGACCTGTTATTGGTCTATCTTTTGTACTACTTGACATTGATATTTCTTATATATCATTCTGGCATTGTCGTTCTTATGCTTTGTTTACATCTGCGATTGTGTACTTGCATTGTAATGTCCCTGGAGGCAGATTGGATTTGTGCTCAGACTCTACTCCCTAGTCAATGTACCTTAGTGGATATGGGACAACTCTGGCACATGTGAGACTTGTATTGTTGGGGTATGCCCTTAAGGCTAATGTTTGAGGCCTTTGGGATTGTAACAGTATCATGTAATAAACTCTTATGTTTATAAAGGCATGGTTATTATTCAGGTTGTTACCTTGTCTGCAGTAATAAGTGTACTACTGAATAATGTCTCAAAGCTGTTCAGCTAGGCTGACAGCCTATATGTCCTTAGTCGAGATATCTTGGTGAATATGAGACAGCCTTGATATGATTGAGACTAATATGTGTTCTAATCTTATAGGATGCTTCGAGCATGGAATAAGATGTAGACTCATGGGTACATTGGATGTACTGGACAGACCCTACTAGGATATTCATATTGCTTGTCACAATGTGGATAATCCTTGAATGCACTAAGTGGCACATGTCCTCTGACTTGAGATCACTTGAGTGACTAAATGATGATTGTCATTGTTTTGAGGTAGTTCAATATCATTTGAAACATAATGATCATAGACTATCTTGGATAATGATCATGAGTCAGGTTAGGGCACTAGTGATAGATATAGGATTGCCGTCTCCTTGTTCAAGGAGTGTGATGTTCTAAAGGGGCCCCCCTATATGAGATGATTGAGAAAGTGTATGGCCATACCCAGATGACTATGCTCGTCTGATCTAATCATACTCATAGTATTGGAGTTACAAGCTTGACCCGCTTGTCCAATAAGAACATCCAGTGGCAAAGGACACATGCATGCCTTGTGAAGTTGATTCACACTTGTGCTGTGGTTTGGGAGTAGTCTTGGAAGACTCTTTCCTTTATATCGGGAGACAGTGATGTGTTGCTAGATACCCCTCACTGATCGTGATAACGAAAGTTATTGTTACCGACATTTAAAGGAAACCCTCAGGGTCGCACAAATTGATGATATGACTTACTTAAGTCAGATCGTGTGGACTGAATTAGTTGGGTTCAGTTTAAAGGGATTTAAACTCTGATTGTAAGTGAGATCTAGTCTGATCATGTTTGATTGATTAGGGCTTGAGATCGGTAAGCTTCGATCAAGAGAGGAGATGCTAGATCGGTGAGATCAAGAGCATCAGGAGATGAACGGTTAGACCTTGAGCCATTAGGTTCATAGAAGGTCTAGACCATGTATTGGCTTGGCTTGGTTTGATTTTGGTCTATGAGCCAAATCGAATTGAACCAAAGAATGAACCGGTTCACTATGTGAACGCATGGTTCATGAAGGAAGGCGTTTTGGCGTTGGAACATGGCTTCATGACTTTCCATTTTGGGAAGTCATGTAACGCCATTTTTGATGTATCGCCTAAATGCTTTTGCTCGCTTGTCATTGACGTTGCTTGCTTGCCATCTCGTGTGGAAGAAGGTGAACGACAAGGGAGAGCTCTCGGCCAAGGAAGCATCTCAACCTATCCCTTCCATTCGGCAAGGACTCTTGAAGATCTTTGCTAGCACAAAGATCAACAAGAAGAAGTCATCCCTCGTTTGTGTGCGTCACTTGTGGAGAAGATCTATCTTGCTCTTTGCTTCCAAGCCGCCTCCTTCCCATGGCCATGGTAACGAATCTTTCATTTGTTGTTTAAGTTGATCATATGAAAGTATAGCATGCGATCAAGTGTAAACCCTAATTCCGCTGCGAAAACAAAGAAGACCACTTGCGCTATCTATAGGGTTTCGCTCCCCCTTGAAGGGGACCCCTCTAAAACCCTACAATTGGTATCAGAGCTGCGGATCTATACTTGTTCATATGATTGCTTGCGCATCTTATGTGTAGATCATCATGTTTGTTCCATGCATATGCTTATGAGTAGATCTAATGATGGTTGATCACATGCCGAAACCTACATGCTAGTTTAGAACTTAGATGTATGTTTCTTCATGATTTGCGCATGTTATATGTCTCTTCATGATTTGCGCATGTTGTTGTGTTGGCGCATGTTAAGTATGTTGAATGGTATTTCATCAAAACTTATACCTACTTGCGCGCAAACAATTAGATCTATATGCATCTACTATAAACCCTTAGACGGGTTGATGGGGTTGAAAGCATACTCTAGGTTAGATCCAATAGTCTGATCAGACCATCTGACAGCCTAGATGGGTTGACCAGATAGCACCTGTGCGAAAGCACGAGGTGGCTATAGGTTGACTGCATCACAGGCGTGTAGCGAGGTCTGGTTGAGACAGCAATGAACACACATGAGTTAGGCCCGGGGTCACACCCGCTTGCCAGATCTCATGAAGGTTGTTCAGCCCTTGGCGCATGCATGGTTGACCATCAGGTCAACTCGAGTCAGTTTGGACTTGGTGCATGCAAGGGCAAGGATCTAACTAGATTGATGAGTGGATCCCTATCAATGGACCGTTGTAAGGTTGTAGGGCACATAAGAGAATTAAAATTGATGCCAATGGGGTTTTCAAAATTTTATTTTCTATGTAATGGATCACATGATGATTGGTTGATGCCATGATGCCTGTTTATTTAATCTTATGTGGGTTGCCCTATTGTGTGCTGTGCTGGGGCTTGCGTGCCTAGTTAATTATAAATTAATCTTATTTTGTGATCTGCGAATCACATTGTTTTTAATTTATTGTATAATTGACCTGCGAGTCAAGCTTGTCTAGATAGATCAAAATGTATTCTGATTAGACAAGAGCACAAAAGCACACATCGCAGAGGCGCATTCAGCTGGTGGCGCACCTGAGGTGCTCTTGGCGCTACGGCCCTGGGATGGACCAGATGAGATGCAAAAGTCCCAAGAAGAGCAAGTGAAGACTTAAGTATCTTAAGGTCTTACTTAGGCTTTGGGCTTTTACCACATAAGATCAGCATGCTTTCTTTTTATTCGTTATATAATTAGAACTGCATGAGTTTATCTTCTGCTATAGCCATAGGATTTGCCTGATAGTAAGAAGATAAAAGGCCGTTAAAATCCAAACGCTAAAAATATCAAGCTCGTAAGCCTTCTGACGCGAAACCTCACTGTTCTGACTATCGTTGGAGCCGTGTTGTACCCACTCAGTGGGCACGTCCATCTATCTTCAGACGGTGCGGGATTTCACCTGCGTGTTACAGAGAAGGGATTTATCGCTTCTCGTTGCTCAGCATAGCACGTGGTGGTCCAGGGAGTAGGTCGGGTCAGCTTGACCATGTAGGCTACATATGTGGCGCATATGGTAGCGCATGGAGGCAGCCATCTGTGGGATCAGAGACTGTGTTGTACCAACTCAGTTGGCACAGTCTGCTGGATTGCCCAGATGAAGGGGAATCGCACGGGTTGGCGATTGGCTGGGACAGCCTACCAGAAATTAGTGCCTGTCATCTCTGTGCATCTTATCTCGCCTGAGCGGGACGCGGAGACCAAGTATGAAATCTGGATCCCATCTCACTAAAAGAGTGTTACTCTTTCGGACTGTTTACTGGATTTTTCAGTCAGACAAAATAGTGAGAAAAGAATCTTTCTTAAGTCCTGGATTGATTCTGAACATTGATACTGACCTTGCTGTTCTTGCATTGTTGTAGATTCCTGCAGCAACGAACACCATGAGCTTCAATGTGCGATCCCTACTGGAAAGGGAGAAGTTTGCTGGGCCGAACTTCTCTGACTGGTTCGGACACCTTAAGATCGTTCTTAAGGCAGAGAGGAAACTGTATGTCCTCGAGACGGTAGTGCCGCCTCAGCCCGCTGCGAACGCCGCAAGGGCGGTTCGTGAAGCCTATGAAAAGCACGTCAATGATAGCATTGATGTCGCTTGCCTGATGCTAGCGTCTATGACGCCACCGCTGCAGCGTCAGCATGAGGATATGTCAGCTATAGAGATTATAGCGAACCTCAAGATGCTGTATGCTGCACAGGCGAGGACAGAACGCTATAATCTGACGAAGCTCTTCTTTCAGAGCAAACTGGCTGAAGGGAGCCCAGTGGGAGCTCACGTGCTCAAGATGATTGGGCACAAGGAGGCTCTGGAGAAACTGGGGCATACCATTAACCAGGAGCTTGCTGTAGACATCATTCTGCAGTCTCTTCCGCCCTCTTTCGATGCGTTCATTATTAACTTTAATATGAACAAAATCGATTGTACTCCGGCAGAGCTGCTGAATATGCTCTTGACAACTGAGGAGACTCTGAAGGGAAAGCCTTCAACCTCTGTCTTAATGGTTCCTTACAGGAACAAGAAGAAGGGGAAGAAGGGCAAGGCCCCTGTCAAGAACTACAGCAAGGCTCTGAAGCAGAAGGTTAAGTGGTCTAAGGACAACAGGTGTTTCCACTGTGGCCAGCTGGGTCACTGGAAAAAGGACTGTAAAGCGCTCCAAGGAGATAAGAGGGGAAGCATTGCTTCTGGCTCAGGTATTTATGTGACTGAGGTCATGTTATCTTCTTCTTCTATTTCATGGGTGTTGGACACTGCATGTGGAGTTCACATTTGTTCAAATGTACAGGAACTCAAGAGAAGAAGGCAGGTGGGACAGCATGAGGTAGACCTACGCGTTGGAAACGGGGCACGGGTTGCTGCTGTTGCTGTAGGAGATTATTTCATCTCTTTACCATCTGGACTTGTATTGGAATTAAACAATTGTTATTTTGTACCGAGTATCACCAAAAATATTATCTCTATTCCTGCTCTTGTCAGGAAAGGATTTGCCTTTGAATGCAATATTTCAAAGTGTGTTTTATCTTATGATAATATTGTTTATGGAACTGGTTCAATTAACAATGGGTTATTCATGTTGGACATGGAATATTCTATACAAAACATTGATAATAAGA
Source organism: Costus lasius (assembly GCA_027563935.2). NCBI lineage: Eukaryota > Viridiplantae > Streptophyta > Magnoliopsida > Zingiberales > Costaceae > Costus > Costus lasius. Next base: position 101,017,332 of record CM050448.1, read on the forward strand.
AAGCCAAGAATGCTGATGACAGCACCTTGCTATGGCATAGTCGTTTAGGCCATATAAACGAGAAACGCATTAAGCGGTTGCATGATCATGGACTGCTGGGATCATTCTCCTATGAGGAGATTGATACATGCAAAGCTTGTTTAATGGGTAAAATGACGAAGTCACCTTTTCTTAATAAAGGTCAAAGGGCTTCAGGTTTACTTGACCTCATACACAGTGATGTGTGTGGGCCATTTAGTAAACATGCTAGAGGTGGCTATCAGTACTTCATTACCTTTACTGATGATTTCAATAGGTATGGGTATGTCTATCTGATGAGACATAAGAGTGAATCTTTTGACAAGTTCAAAGAGTTCAAGAATGAAGTACAAAATCAGCTAGGCCGAAATATCAAGGCACTTCGTTCTGATCGAGGTGGAGAATACTTGAGTCATACATTTACTGACTATCTGAAGGAGTGTGGGATTATCTCACAGCTCACTCCGCCAGGAACACCGCAATGGAATGGTGTGTCCGAGAGGAGAAATAGAACGTTACTTGATATGGTTCGTTCTATGATGAGTCAGGCTACTCTTCCATACTCCTTTTGGGGTTTTGCACTGGAAACAGCTGCAAAGGTACTAAACCGAGTGCCATCCAAGGCCGTTTCAAAGACGCCATATGAGTTATGGTATGGGAAACAGCCAAGCTTGACATTTATCAGAATCTGGGGTTGCGAGGCTTATGTCAAAAAGCTCGCCTCTGGGAAACTAGAGAGCAGATCTGAGAAATGTATCTTTGTCGGTTACCCTAAGGAAACTAAGGGTTATTATTTCTACGATCCCAAAGAGAACAAAGTATTTGTTGCTCGGACGGCCATCTTTCTTGAGAAGGAGTTTCTTCTGCAAGAGGCCAGTGGGAGAGAAATAAAGCTGGATGAGAATCCAGAGGAAGGACAAAGTAGTCAAGCACAGTTGGATGAGCCTGAGCCGGTAGATCAGGTTACTGAACAACCTGAGGCTCAAATATCACGGGAACCGCGAAGATCGGGAAGGATCCGTCGACAGCCTGAGCGCTATGACGGAGTCTACATCATTGATAATGATGAACCCCTCACTTATGCAGATGCGGTCAGTGGACCGGAGTCAGCTAGATGGCTTGATGCTATGCGAGCCGAGATGGACTCCATGTCAGATAACCAAGTCTGGGATTTGGTTGATCCGCCTCCGGGAGTAATCCCTATAGGCTGTAAATGGATCTTCAAGAAGAAGATTGACATGGATGGTAACGTGGTTACCTATAAAGGCAGGCTAGTTGCGAAAGGATTCAAACAAATCTACGGGATAGATTATGATGAAACTTTCTCACCTGTAGCCATGTTTAAGTCTATTCGGATTCTTTTCGCGATAGCGGCATATTACGATTATGAGATCTGGCAGATGGATGTGAAGACAGCTTTCCTTAATGGAAATCTGGATGAGGATGTGTATATGACACAACCTGAGGGTTTCACTAATCCATCAGATCGTCATAAAATATGCAAGCTAAAGAAGTCCATTTATGGACTGAAACAAGCATCAAGGAGCTGGAATATTCGTTTTGATGAATCAATCTCTGAGTTTGGTTTCATCAAGAACGAGGACGACCCGTGTGTATATAAGAGGTTTAGTGGGAGCGTGATTACTTTCCTAGTCCTCTACGTCGATGATATCTTAATCATTGGAAATGATATTCCTGAACTGCATGCTGTTAAAGCATGGTTAGGAAAATGTTTCCAGATGAAAGATTTAGGAGAAGCAGCCTATGTATTAGGTGTGAAGATCTACCGGGATAGATCTAAGAGGCTTCTCAGGCTGTGCCAGAGTACTTACATCGATAAAGTCCTGGAGAGATTCAATTTAGAGAATTCTAAAAGAGGATATCTTCCAGTCAGACATGGTCTGAATCTTTCGAGGAGTCAGTGTCCGCAAACACAGACTGAGAAAGATGAAATGGACAATACGCCTTATGCTTCGGCTATTGGGTCCATTATGTATGCGATGTTGTGTACTCGCCCAGACGTCGCTTACGGGTTAAGCGTGACCAGTCGGTTCCAAAGTAATCCAGGTATGGCGCACTGGATTGCGGTCAAGAACATTTTAAAATATCTGCGGAGGACCAAAGATATGTTCTTGATATATGGTGGTCAGGAAGAACTCAGTATAGAAGGATATACTGATGCTTCGTTCCAGTCGGACCAGGATGATTTCCGATCGCAATCAGGCTATGTTTTTAGCTTGAATGGTGGAGCAGTGGTGTGGAAAAGTTTCAAACAATCAACTGTTGCTGATTCCACAACAGAAGCCGAGTATGTTGCAGCCTCGGAAGCATCCAAGGAGGCAGTGTGGATTCGTAAGTTCGTGAGAGAACTTGGTGTCGTTCCTTCGAGTGCAGATCCTTTGGTTATCTTCTGTGATAACACTGGAGCAATCGCACAAGCAAAGGAACCACGGTCGCACCAGAAGTCCAAGCACATACAGAGACGGTTTCACTTGATCCGGGAGATCATAGATCGTGGCGAGATCAAAATATGCAAGGTTCATACAGACGACAATCTGGCAGACCCGCTTACCAAGCCTCTGGCGCAGCAGAAGCATGAGAAGCACTGTAATAATATGGGTTTGAGATTTCTCAACCATTAGATTAAGTGCAAGTGGGAGATTGTTGGGGTATGCCCTTAAGGCTAATGTTTGAGGCCTTTGGGATTGTAACAGTATCATGTAATAAACTCTTATGTTTATAAAGGCATGGTTATTATTCAGGTTGTTACCTTGTCTGTAGTAATAAGTGTACTACTGAATAATGTCTCAAAGCTGTTCAGCTAGGCTGACAGCCTATATGTCCTTAGTCGAGATATCTTGGTGAATATGAGACAGCCTTGATATGATTGAGACTAATATGTGTTCTAATCTTATAGGATGCTTCGAGCATGGAATAAGATGTAGACTCATGGGTACATTGGATGTACTGGACAGACCCTACTAGGATATTCATATTGCTTGTCACAATGTGAATAATCCTTGAATGCACTAAGTGGCACATGTCCTCTGACTTGAGATCACTTGAGTGACTAAATGATGATTGTCATTGTTTTGAGGTAGTTCAATATCATTTGAAACATAATGATCATAGACTATCTTGGATAATGATCATGAGTCAGGTTAGGGCACTAGTGATAGATATAGGATTGCCGTCTCCTTGTTCAAGGAGTGTGATGTTCTAAAGGGGCCCCCCTATATGAGATGATTGAGAAAGTGTATGGCCATACCCAGATGACTATGCTCGTCTGATCTAATCATACTCATAGTATTGGAGTTACAAGCTTGATCCGCTTGTCCAATAAGAACATCCAGTGGCAAAGGACACATGCATGCCTTGTGAAGTTGATTCACACTTGTGCTGTGGTTTGGGAGTAGTCTTGGAAGACTCTTTCCTTTATATCGGGAGACAGTGATGTGTTGCTAGATACCCCTCACTGATCGTGATAACGAAAGTTATTGTTACCGACATTTAAAGGAAACCCTCAGGGTCGCACAAATTGATGATATGACTTACTTAAGTCAGATCGTGTGGACTGAATTAGTTGGGTTCAGTTTAAAGGGATTTAAACTCTGATTGTAAGTGAGATCTAGTCTGATCATGTTGATTGATTAGGGCTTGAGATCGGTAAGCTTCGATCGAGAGAGGAGATGCTAGATCGGTGAGATCAAGAGCATCAGGAGATGAACGGTTAGACCTTGAGCCATTAGGTTCATAGAAGGTCTAGACCATGTATTGGCTTGGCTTGGTTTGATTTTGGTCTATGAGCCAAATCGAATTGAACCAAAGAATGAACTGGTTCACTATGTGAACGCATGGTTCATGAAGGAAGGCGTTTTGGCGTTGGAACATGGCTTCATGACTTTCCATTTTGGGAAGTCATGTAACGCCATTTTTGATGTATCGCCTAAACGCTTTTGCTCGCTTGTCATTGACGTTGCTTGCTTGCCATCTCGTGTGGAAGAAGGTGAACGACAAGGGAGAGCTCTCGGCCAAGGAAGCATCTCAACCTATCCCTTCCATTCGGCAAGGACTCTTGAAGATCTTTGCTAGCACAAAGATCAACAAGAAGAAGTCATCCCTCGTTTGTGTGCGTCACTTGTGGAGAAGATCTATCTTGCTCTTTGCTTCCAAGCCGCCTCCTTCCCATGGCCATGGTAACGAATCTTTCATTTGTTGTTTAAGTTGATCATATGAAAGTATAGCATGCGATCAAGTGTAAACCCTAATTCCGCTGCGAAAACAAAGAAGACCACTTGCGCTATCTATAGGGTTTCGCTCCCCCTTGAAGGGGACCCCTCTAAAACCCTACATGTATATCGGCTGGTTAGGCATGAGGTACTATTGCAGACATATGGGTATATCAGTGATAGATATACTAGACTGACCCACTGTGAGGCTATGTCTTAGTGTCATAAGTTATGCTCACAACTAACAGGAGATGCACTTATCACTTGACTTGTGGTCATTGACTCTTTTATATAGTTAGGGACATGCTTTGATGCAACCTAATACCTCACCGTAGTTGGGAGGTCCTAACAGCTGTCATTGAGTATGTCATGACCCATATGGGAAGAATAGACAGACAAAGGATTTGCCCCTTCTTGAGGGAAGCTTGAGATCCATAGGGCCCCCCTATGGTTCTATGACTGAAAGTGTATGGCTATACCCAGGTGAAAACCTGATTTAGTCATGACCATGAGATTAGGTGAAAACAAGTGGTGATTGATGACACTAAAATTTATAGTAAATATTGTGTCATTTCATATATCTTTTTGTGTCATATTCATGAGCTTTTGCTTATTTTTAAGCCTTATCTGTCAAACATTATGGAATCTACACCATTTTCTTGTTTTTGATGATTTTTAGGTAAAAGTGCCATATTTTGATGGATTTTGAAAGATTTGAGCACACGAATGAATTCCAAACATCGAGACGAAGCTGCCCGTCAATTTTCATGCAAATAATAGCAAGTTCAAAAATTACACCCCGGGTGTAATATTTATTATGGGCTGTAATTTTCTGCCCAGATTACACCCTGCCGTAATGAAAATTACGGTACCATATTTTTGCCCATCATTACATAGAAGAAATTATGGCAATTTCGTAATATTTTTTATCGTACCGTATTTTTGCCCAGAAATTCACAAAACCAAAATACGACACTGCCGTAATGAAAAACACGGCCGTAATTATATTTTTGAACAAGTCTTCCACAGCCCCTCAAAAGCCTAATTTTTTTGATGCAATATCTGGAGATCTAGGGCACCAATTGAAAAATCGTAAAAAGGGGACTCTTCTATATATCGAGGAGAAGATTAGAGGACAAGGAGGAATGAATTTCGTCAAGAATTGAGGTAGAAATCAGAAAGGGCCTTTCTAGGGCACGACCACATGCCGAGAAGCATAGAGGCCATCTCAGGCTGCGATTTTCACAAGGAAGCTTCGCCTGGAGGAGGAGAGGATACCCCAGAAGTTTTAGAGCGAAAGGAGATCGATCGGAGGAGAAATCAATGAAAGAAGGAGCGCTGACACTGTTCACTGTATTTTCTGGAGCGAAATTACGACTGTAATTTCTCTTTCTCTTTGATTTCTGATCATTCTAAACTATGACTTATTGTAATTCTTCATCCATGCTAGCTTAGACATCTTTTGGGACATGGGGTGTAATCCCCTTGATTTTATATGACTAGATAATCTTTATTTCGTCATGATAACTTTACTATGATAATTTTACTTATGTGATGAATGCTTTTAATTCTCCAAAGATTCATATTGTTTGCATGTTTTAGAGTTTTCACGATATGGACTGAAAGGTGACTTGCTTGAGAACTTGGAACCCTAAAATTGAAGGTTAGGAACTCATCGTAAGAAATTTGGTTTGTGCTTATTTCTCTATTTTTGAAGCATATTGCCATGTTGATAATCTATATTTAGGATTGAGTTATTGTAATAAACATGACAATACTGTGATAAATCAAGTATTGAACTGTTGGAGAACCGTAAGTAGAACCTGTGTTGAGATTCGGATGCACAAAAGTGATCCTTGAGTTTTCACTTGAGATAATTGACTTAGAACTCGGATGCACGAAAGTGATCCTTGAGTTCTTTGTTAATTGTTTACTTATCTTTAGAATTGAATAGATCCTGCATGAAAGTGAGGATCGGTTCTTTGTAAATTGTCTGCGCGAAAGCGAGAAGATTTCTTTATGAAGTAAATTATATCTTTATCATGATAAAATTTGATTGATGAACATCTATTCATATCTAGTCATGGAAGTTAAGGTGGATGAAACCCTAGTCCTAGTTTTATCTCTGATTATCTGTACACTCTTCCTATCATTTACTAGCATCTTATTCGATTGCTTAGCTAGTGAGAAAATAATTATTTGGTACTTAACACGTAGTCTCTGTGGTTCGATATCTTTTTATTACTTCGAAGTATCCGTGCACTTACGGACTACAACAAGTTTTTGGCATCAAACTCATAGTCAAAAGTGTAAAACTCATAGGTCTATGTGGTTCGTATTTTTTTTTTAACATTACGGTACTGTAAAAATAATTACGGCAGTGCCGTATTTTCCGCCAAATTCAATTTTCCCTGCAAAAAGAAATGAAAAATTAGTTCTAAAAATAAACTAAAATAAAAGAAACTAAAAAAAAAGAGTGCTTGAGTTGTCTCCCAAGAAGCGCTAATTTTTAGGTCTATAGCTTGACCAAAACTCAATTATCATGGCGAAATAGGAGGATCAGTACCATAGTAAATAGCATATAATTTTCTCCATTTCCGTTGTCCTAAAAGTTTAGCCACTAATCCAAACATCCAAAATTTCATATAAATCACAATCGACGTGGCTTTCTCAAATATGCAGAAATCAAAATCAAAATTTTCAATTCCACTCAAAGATATTCAATGATCTTCCTATATTTATCAGTAAGCAAAATCATTAGTCCTTTCTTCAAAATTATATCTTCAAATATTGGATCATCAAAATAGTCTTCCTTGTCACATTAGATTCCTCAATAAAACATAATTTTTCAAATAAATCAGAAGAGTGAATAGTAGATATGGGCAAAACATCATGGTGAGATTCATCAATGTTTGTAATATTCAAATCCTTTTAAAGTTCCTCATGTCTTTCCACAAATAATTCATCATCAGAAGAATCAAAAGAATCAATCTCAGAATTACAAGAATCAGATTTAACCATAAATAATATATCATCAAAAGAATCAATTTCATAACTTTCACTAGAATCAAAAGGGGATTTTTCAGAATCAATTTCCTCAAACTTTTCCACAAATAAATTATCAAATGAATCAATTTTACAATCATCAAAATCAGAGTGGGATTCAGTAATGTTCACAAAAGAATCAATCTCAAAACAATCAAAATCAGAGGGGGACTTTTCTAAATCAATTTTCTTAGTTCCCAAATCAAACTCAAATAAACAATTTTGTTGTGCTAACTAGGTTTTTAACATTTCATTATTGGCAGATATAGATTCTACTTGAGAAGCAAGCTAATTACCTATCCCTTTAAGATCTTCAATTTTGTTATTTCAATTTGTCATGATTTGACATGAATTTTTCAAGCATGGATGCTAATCTAGATTCTTCATTATCCTCAAAGTATGGTTCAGAAACATGATTTGAGCAATCATCATAAAAAGAAGTTTTAATTTCCTATATAGAATAATATTGATCATCTTGATACCATGGTGAATTGGGATTTTGAGAAATTAAAAATTGGCAATCAGAAGCATAATGATCAAAACATCCACAAATATCGCAACTAATAGAAGAATAAGATCTCATGACAGGGTGCATATTAAAAGTGTCTAATTTATGAGCCAAAGAATTTACCTTTTATGCAAGAGTGCACCATGAATCATCGTCAAACTTACCATGTGGCATGTATACTTCATCTCTTTCAGTTGCCAATGAGTTGTGATTAAAAGACATATCTTCAAATCAAAGCTTTTCTTCACAACTAAAAAAATTGTGATCTCAGAGTTCACAGGAAATAAAAATTTCAAGATCTAAGAGTCCTATATAAACAAATAGAAGAATCGTGTAAACTCAGAATTTTTAGAATAGAAATAGAAAGCTTATCCAACACCAATCAATCAAAATTTTTTTTTATTTTCTCTGAATATAAAAAAAAGAACATATAAAACATAAGCAAATTCACAAATTTCATAAATCATAGTTCTGTCACAACTTGTGAAAATCCAAAACATGCAAAAATAGAAAACAAAGTTAAATTTAAAACAAAAAAAAACTTAGTCTAGCAATACTAACAACTATTTTGATATTAGCAAAACTAAGGTCTCTGGCAACGGCGCCAAAAACTTGGTGTAGTCTGCAAGTGCATAGATACTTCGAAGTATCCGTGCACTTGCGGACACAACAGTGACAAACTTGTCCAATTAGATATCAGTCAAGCAAAGAGACTATAATGCATCAGTACCTTGTTACGATTATGGGGATGTCAATGTCGATATCCATTCCGATGACTTGGGTAGCAGCGATGCACTGCTAGGTGCTACTTACTACTTGTGATAACCTTTGCTCATCACCGCCAACGTCAGAGGAACCTATAGGGTCACACACCTTGATACTCGAGTTCTCGTATTGATTGGGAAGCCTTATAATCGAGTTATTGGATGGCTCGGATCCATTTGGGAGATTTCATTAGCACCAATGGGCATGATGAGATGGAAGAGACTTATTAGAGTCAAACTTCATTTTTGGCAGTTTGACTCGAAATAGACCATGGTTTGTCACATTTGAGTTAGGGTTACATTAGATTGGATCTAATAGCTTAATTAACCTTTATAATGAAGTTTGGGCTAGCTCATTACCCAATGAGCCCCAACAATAAGTTATCATGAAGAGATAAGTGGGCTTAAGGGTATAATGAGGAGAAAACTCACCCCATTGGCGCCTAAGAGCATAATGGGGAGGAGTTGGCGCAAGGTGTTTGATTAGGAAGCAATTGGCGCCTTGCCCTTCATCCTTGGATGGAATGCTTGCCTGTATGGCAAGGTTTGGGGCGCATATGGTCTTATCGACTTGTTTGGTATGTCCTACGCGCATATGGAAGGAGACTAGGTGTTTATGGTAAAGACTTGGAGTCTTTCCTTACATCTAACCCTAGCCGCCCACTACCCTTTACCCTAGTTGAATTATTCTTCATGTGTTGTGTTAGGGAATACCGGGTGTAATTTAAAATTTTGCAGTCCCAGGACGCAGCGGAAGAATCATTACACCCGAAACATATTCCGGTCCCAAGGATCCATGCGAGAGAGAAGACACAAGGATGTGTTAGAGATGTACCTCTTTTGCTTGTCTAGTTGCCGAAGCCATGTTGAAGACGATCAAGTGCTCGCCCTCTACAAGTATCCACACGTCGACTCCTTGATCGTTGCTCCCTTCCACGCTTGGTGCTAGCCTCGGGAAGAGAATCAAGCCTTAGGGTTCCTTCACTTCTCTTGCGCCACCTTCATGGAAGTTGCGCCAAGTGCAAGGAAGTAGCCGCCAACTCCTTATCCTCTTCACTCCAAGAGAAGAGGGAGAAGAAGAGTTTCGGCCCTTAGGAAGAGTAAGTGGAAGTGGCACCACCAAGTCCTTCTCCAAGTCACGCCAAGGGGAGATGAAGGAGAAGACTTGCGGCCACTACTAGGAAGAAGGGTTGCGCCACCATGATGTTGTCACCCTTTACCCCTGCTCACGACTCTCTATGTATGTTCACGCCTCCAAGGAATCGAACCATTGAGAGGGGGTAGCTAGGGTCCCTTTTATAAGCCAAGAGGCGGTTTAGGGAGGGCCAAGATCATGCCAAGTGGGCGGCTAGGATGAGAGGGGTTTGTGGTAAGGAAAGTCTCCAAGACTTTGCCATAAACCTCATTCAACCTATCCTTATTTGCCCAATAGCCATATCAGCCCAAGACATGCCTTAGAGGCATTCTATCCATCCAAGGAGAAGGGCTAGGCGCAACATGCAAGAGTCATTCGGCTAAGCAAGGGTTTGAGGGGAATTAGGGTTTGGAGGTAAGGAAAGTCTCAAAGACTTTACCATAAATCTCACCCTACTTGTCATATGCGCCCAAACTCTTTCCAAAAGAGCTTTCAAGCCATATCAGCCCCAACCCTTGCCATAGAGGCAAGGTTTCCATCCAAGGAACAAAGGGGGAGGCGCCTAATTCTTCCTTGTGAAGCAACATGCGCCCACTTCACCCCATTATGCCCTTGGCGCCAATGGGGTGAAACTCATCCCCATTATACCCATATTTGCTTATACCTCTTCTTGACAACTAGTTATTGGGCCGCATTGGATTAATGAGCTAGCCCAAACTTCATGGTATGGGTTGATTAAGCCATTGGATCCAATCCAATGCAACCCTAATCCAAATGTGACCTATCTAGATCAATTTCGGGTCAACCTGGCAAAAATGAAGTTTGGCTCCAATAACTTTCTTCCAACTCATCAGGCCCATTGGCGCTGATGAAATCTTCCAAATTGATCCAAGTTATCCAATAACTTGATCATAAGGCTTCTGATTAAAGCAACGTCAAGTGTCTATTGCGTGTGTCCCCGTAGGATCCTTATGACGATGGCAATGATGTAAACATCATAAGTAGTGAGGGGTATCTGGCAAGACATCACTACTACCCATGTCATAGGACTTAAGTCATATGGCAACAACTCCTAACAAACAACGAGGATTTCCATTGCATTATAGATCCCTTTGCCTAAACTGATATCCTGCCATTGGATTAGTCTCAAGTTTATCAATCCAATGCATTGGTCATGACTCAACAAGTGTGGCAACACATTCCTGTCATGCACCAATAAGGTGGGGCGCCCCCGAGTGGATATCATGCTTCCAATAAAGAAGGGGCAAATCCTACTATTGGTCATCCATGTCTCTACGTGACTTATGACATGCCCAATGACAGTCGTTTTGGTCTCCCAATTACGGAGAGACATAAGATTGTATCAAAGCATATCCATCATCAAATCTAGACATGAATACCTCAAGTCTAAGGATCAATGCAAACCTCTTGCATGTGAGATTGACTTGTTGACTAGACAAGTCAATCCTCACGGTGGATCACTCCAATGCATCCAATGCACCTGTATGTCTGCGTTACTGTGCCCCGCACCTGACCAGCCCATACACCAGTCTCACATGTACCAAAGCTGTCCCATATCTGCTATGGTACCTTGTCTGGGGATAGCTTATGAGAATGGATCCAATCCAAACTCCTGGGACATTATATATGCAACTCAATACATCAACGCAGGTAGAGAAGTCTGCATAATAACGACCATGCCTCTATAAAGAATAATAATTCTATCAAAGTACATTCAAACAATGCCTGACCATGTCCATACATTGGTCTGCAGGGCATATACACCAACAATCTCCCACTTGCACTAAGACCAAGGATAACTGATGTTTAATCAGTCCCTATGTCTCTAGTATGACTTATTTAGCTTCCGCTGCGCCAGAGGCTACGTCAGTGGGTTTTCTAGATTGGTATCTGTGTTTATTTTAACTAATTTGAATCATCATCTTTATCCATGATCTCTAAGATCAGATGATATGCTGCAGTACATACTTGAGCACTAAGTTCCTTCACTTATGCTATGGCCCCAGTAAGAACTATACTGGACCATCAAGCACCATGAACTAAATCAAGTTCAAATGAATGAAGCTGTTTCCTTGGCTGCCACAAGAAGCTGCAATGTACTTAGCCTTATTTGTAGAATTTTGCCACTATGGTTTGCATAATGCTCTTTCAGCACACAACACCACAACAAGGCAAAGCGCAAATCCTGGCTGTGGTCATAAGACTGGAACGAAGTATTAGTGTACCCTTATACACAAAATTCTTCCTGTCTATCATAGACTAGACTTCAATCCTTTATACTTCCCAAGTATATATAAGGATTGCTTTCACAGCTATCAAGTGTCAAACACTAGGATCTGATTGAAACTTACTGGCTATGCTCCAAGCATTTGCCACAAATGGTCTTGTGTATATTACTCAAAACATGATCCATCCTATACACCATGTATCAGGATTTTAGACCCATGTTATTACTCTCCAGCTGTGTCGTAGGACACAACATCCTCATGAGAGTTAGACCATATCTCTCTGGAAGGTATCAATATTTGGAATCATTCAATATAAACATTTCCAGAAACTCTTGGATGAACATAGATTGACTAAAGGGCAATGACTTTCTTGGATCTATATCTATAGATCCTCATGTCTAGGATGTAGGCATCATTCCCTAGATCATTCTTCTCGAAATACATCTCAAGCCTTTTCTTCACCATGTGAAGAGCTGAGATGTCATTCCATGTGAGGAGAATATCATCAATCTTCTAGAACAAGAAATACTATTAAGGTGCTCCCACTGATCTTCTTGTAAACACAGGCTCTTTTAAACATGCTTGCATAACACCATGCATATCTTTATGGCCTTCATATGAAAGCCTTCTGGCTATTTCCTTATAGATATCTTTTCAAACGTCCATGCAAGAAAGGCAGTTTTCATAACAACACGCCATAACTGGTCATGCAATTATAACATGCAGATTCCTAATGGACTTAAAACTCAGCTATTGGTGAAAAATTTCATCATTATCCACCCAGTGGATTTGCCTGAAATTTCTGTTCACTAGCTTGCCTTTCAAGGTAACAATGTTACCTTCCATGTCTATCTTCCTAGAAGATTTATTTACAGCCTGTGGGAATTACCCCTTTGGCAGCTCATCCAAGTCCCAGACTTGATTAGCCAATCAAAGTGCTTTAATAGATCCTCCAATTTGACTCAATACTTCTTTTGTGAACTTCTTGGATTTCTCCAAAGTTCTTAGGTTGGATAAGGCATACCCACACCTGATGAAGCATATAACACCTCTTAGTGCTTGTTTACATGGGTCCACATACATTGCTGTGTAATAGATCCAACAAGCCAATAGTCCTTCCACACTTTATGGTGAAGGCAGCATCTGTCACATTGTTCCTTTGAACTAGGCTCACATGTATCATAATCCTGAAAGGATAATGATCCCAATAGTCCATGGACCTTTGGATGTGACCATTGTTCTATGGTTCAAGAGACAATGCCATAAGAGGGTGTTTATTGAATCATTGGATCTGATCTTGTGTTACATATAGAACCACAAACTATTATCAATTGTATCACTTCAATAGAACATCTCAGATTTAAAGAAAATATCATTTATTATTTCAAACTGAAATCCTTTCCAAAAATGAATGATGTTCTAATACATAAGCTGATACATAATAGCAAAGTTCTAGATAAAGTCTTCAAGGCAGTGAGATGATATCAACAGCAGCATCCAATGCTCCGTCCCTGACCCGAGAGTCGATCCCATCAAGCCTACTCGTCCTACTTCTTTTGAGCTCCTGCACATGTAAAACATATGTGAGCCTCACATGCAGTACCTAGTACCCATGAATAAGAAGTAGACATAAAGACCTTGGTAACACAATACCTGAAGCGGATGGATTACATCCCTTCTTCTTTGTCATGCTCTTCTTGGCCATTAATCCTCTTCGAAATACCCATGCATTCCCAGTCTTCCGAAGTATTAGCTTCGAAGATACAGAACCATGGTCATTCTCAGATTTAGGCATACACTCTGAAGATCCAACAGAACTCTCCTGATCATTGTCTATAAAGCATGGTGTGAAGAGACCTTTGAGATGTATGATAAGATCATAAATCTCCATCTCATCACACTCAACCTTGACCTCTGGGGTCATGCACTCTAAGTCAAGAGCAGTGTACTGTTCGTTATCTTCACAATGTTCAAGATAGACATTCCACTCCCACTCAGTAGTGAAATACACACTAGGCTGGGATGGAGGTCTTTCAAGAAGATGCACCTTATTCTCTTGTTCTAGTATCTTGGACAAAATCTTGAACCACTTTGTCCAATTTGTCCCATCCAGTTTGTTTTTATAAAGTTTCAATCTTAGATCCGGAGATGCCATCCACAATAAGCAAATAAGTAAAATAAGTACTATGATAAAGCATTTAACAAGGACTTTAACTTAAATGCTATGCTCCCACTATTTCCTGTTGGGGTATGCCCTTAAGGCTAATGTTTGAGGCCTTGGGATTGTATCAGTATCATGTAATAAACTCTTATGTTTATAAAGGCATGGTTGTTATTCAGTTTGTTACATTGTCTGCTGCAATAAGTGTACTTCTGAATAATGTCTCAAAGCTGTTCAGCTAGGCTGACATGCAGTTATGTCCTTAGTCAAGATATCTTGGTGAACATGAGACAGCCTTGATATGATTGAGACTAATATGTGTTCTAATCTTATAGGATGCTTCGAGCATGGAATAAGATGTAGACTCATGGGTACGTTGGATGTACTGGACAGACCCTACTAGGATATTCAATTGCTTGTCACAATGTGAATAATCCTTGATTGCAACAAGTGGCACATTTCCTCTGACTTGAGATCACTTGTGTTTCTAAATGATGATTGTCATTGTTTTGAGGTAGTTCAATATCATTTGAAACATAATGATTATAGACTATCTTGGATGGTGAGCTTCAGTCAGGTTAGGGCACTAGTGATAGATAAAGGATTGCCGTCTCCTTAATTGGAGTATGATGTTCTAAAGGGGCCCCCCTCTGTATGAGATGATTGAGAAAGTGTATGGCCATACCCAGATGATAGTGTTCATCTGATCTAATCATGCTCATCATATTGGAGCTACAGGCTTGACACGCTTGTCCAATAAGAACATCCAGTGGCAAAGGAAATTTGCATGCCTTGTGAATTGGATTCACACTTGTGCTGTGGTTTGGGTGTAGTCTTGGAAGACTCTTTCCTTTATATCGGGAGACAGTGATGTGTTGCTAGATACCCCTCACTGATCGTGATAACGTAAGTTATCGTTACCGACATTTAAAGGAAACCCTTAGGGTCGCACAATTTGATGATATGGCTTACTTAAGTCAGATCGTGTGGACTGAATTGTTTAGGTTCAGTTTAAAGGGATTTAATCTCTGATTGTAAGTGAGATCCAGTCTGATCATGTTTGATTGATAAGGGCTTGAGATCGGTAAGCTTCGATTGAGAGAATGGATGCTAGATCGGTGAGATCAGGAGCATCAAGAGATGAACGGTCAGATCTTAAGCCTTAGGGGTTTTTGTTATGATCTGGACTAGTTGCTTGGTTTATTTGGTTATTGAACCAAATCGATTTGAACCAGCTCATTGGGTGAGCGCATGGTTCAAGTAAAGAGGCATTGGCGATTGGGGTAATGCATGGTCGCATGAACGTTGAGACATTGCTATTTTTAGATAGCATGTTCTCTAACGTGACCACATCTCACGTTCACGCCAAGAGAACTTCTCTCTCGCCTTTCCCCACTTACTCTCAAGAGGGCATTCGTGTGTGACGAGTCTTGGATGCCTTGGAGAGTCATTTGGCAAAGCGAGCAAAGCTTCATCCATCCCTTCCATTCGATCAAAGACACCTCTTGGAACCTTGCTAGCACAAGGAGCACCAAGGAAGTGAGCGCATCCTCATTCTTGTGTGCGCATCATTTGGAGGAGATCTCTCTTGCTCTCTCTTTCCAAGACGCCATCCAACACATGGCTTCGGTATGAATTCTTTTCATGTTGTTAAGTTGATCATATTGCATGCGATGATACTAAGAAACCCACTCCGCTGCTTTAGAAGAAATTTTTCATGCGCCTATCTAGGGTTTCGCCACCTTGTGAGGACTTGCAATTGGTATCAGAGCCTTGGTTGATGCATGTTTTATGATTGCTATACCATGTTTTGTGATCCATGTTTGCGCAACATGCTTAGATCTATAGGTTAGGTTACATGCGAAAATGATTACATATGTTTTTCATGTTTGAGCATGTATGAAAGTCGGCGCATCTTTATTGTTGATGTTTTATCAAACGTATATTACTTGCGCGACCTCACTAGATCTAAGGTCTTACTATAAATCCTTAGACGGGTTAGTAGGGTTGATGTCATCCTCTAGGTTAGATCCAACCAGTCTGATCAGATCATCTGACAGCCTAGATGGGTCGACCAGATAGCACCTTTGCGCAAGCAAGAGGTGGCTGTAGGTCGACTGCATCACAGGCGTGTAGCGATGTCTGGTTGAGACAACCCATGAACGCACATGAGTTAGGCCCGGGGTCACACCCGCTTGCCAGAACTCATGGGGTGGTTCAGCCCTTGGCGCATGCATAGTTGACCACTGGGTCGACTCAAGTCAGTTAGGACTTGGTGCATGCAAGGGCACTGGATCTGATTAGATTGGATGAGTGGATCCCTATTAATGGACCGTTGTAAGGTTGTAGGGCATATAAGAATATTAAAATTGATGCCAAAGGGGTTTTCAAAACTTTAATTTCTTAATTGGATCACATGCTATTTGGATGCCATATGTGTGTTTATTTTATCTTATGTGGGCTGCCCGTTTAATGTGTGCTGTGCTGGGGCCTGCGTGCCTAGAAATTAAATGTAAATTATTTTATTGTGATCTGCGCATCACATTTCCATTAATTTATAAAGTGTTATTGACCTGCGTGTCAATCTTGTCTAGATAGTTAAATTGTAATTTAATTAGACAAGAGCACAGAGCACACTTGGCAGAGGCGCTTGCAGCAGAGGCTTGACCAGGTGGGAGGTCCAGGGTTCGACTCTGGGACCAGGCGCATTTTCCCTGGTAGGCGCACCTGAGCTGCAGATGGCGCTTGGGCCCTGGTTTGGGCCAGATGAGCAGCAAAAGACCCATGAAGAAAAGCAAGTGAAGACTTAAGTGAAATTAAGGTCTTACTTAGGCTTATGGGCTTTTACCACATAAGATCAGCTTGCTTTCTTTTATTGTTTAATTACAATTAGAATAGCATGATTTAAATCTTCTGCTATCACCATAGGAATTGCATGATAGATAAGAAGATAAAAGACCGTTAAAATCCAACGCTAAAATATCAAGCTCGTAAGCCTTCTGACGCGAAACCTCACTGTTCTGATTATCGTTGGAGCCGTGTTGTACCCACTCAGTGGGCACGTCCATCTATCTTCAGACGGTGGGGGATTACACCTGCGTGTTACAGGGAAGGGATTTATCGCTTCTCGTTGCTCAGCATAGCACGTGGTGGTCCAGGGAGTAGGTCGGGTCAGCTTGACCATGTAGGCTACATATGTGGCGCATATGGTAGCACATGGAGGCAGCCATCTGTGGGGTCAGAGACTGTGTTGTACCAACTCAGTTGGCACAGTCTGCTGGATTGCCCAGATGAAGGGGAATCGCACGGGTTGGCGATTGGCTGGGACAGCCTACCAGAGATTAGTACTTGTACCCTCTGTGCATCTTATCTCGCCTGAGCGGGACGCGGAGACCAAGTATGAAATCTGGATCCCATCTCACTAAAAGAGTTCTACTCTTTCGGGCTGTTTTTGCTGGATTTTTCAGCCACATAAAATAGTGAGAAAAGGAATCTTTCTTAAGTCCTGATCGATTCTTAACATTGATACTGACCTTGCTATTCTTGCATTGTTGTAGATACCTGCAGCAACGAACACCATGAACTTCAATGTGCGATCCCTACTGGAAATGGAGAAGTTTGCTGGGCCGAACTTCTCAGACTGGTACGGATACCTTAAGATTGTTCTTAAGGCAGAGAGGAAACTGTATGTCCTCGAGACGGCTATACCGCCTCAGCCCGCTCCGAACGCCGCAAGGGCGGTTCGGGAAGCTTATGAAAAGCACGTCAATGATAGCATTGATGTCGCTTGCCTAATGCTAGCGTCTATGACGCCACCGCTGCAGCGTCAGCATGTGGATATGTCGGCTATAGAGATTATAGCGAACCTCAAAATGCTGTATGCTGCACAAGCGAGGACAGAACGCTATAATCTGACTAAGCTTTTCTTTCAGAGCAAACCGGCTGAAGGGAGTCCAGTGGGAGCTCACGTGCTCAAGATGATTGGGCACAAGGAGGCTCTAGAGAAACTGGGGCATACCATCAATCAGGAGCTTGCTGTAGACATTATTCTGCAGTCTCTCCCGCCCTCTTTCGATGCGTTCATTATTAACTTTAATATGAACAAAATCGATTGTACTCCGGCAGAGTTGCTCAATATGCTCTTGACTACTGAGGAGACTCTGAAGGGAAAGCCTTCAACCTCTGTCTTGATGTTTCCTTCAAGGAACAAGAAGAAGGGGAAGAAAGGCAAGACCCCTGTCAAGAGCTACAGCAAGGCTCTGAAGCAAAAGGTCAAGCGGTCGAAGGAATACAGATGTTTCCACTGTGGCCAGTTGGGTCACTAGAAAAAGGACTGTAAAGCGCTCCAGGGAGACAAGAGGGGAAGCATCGCTTCTGGCTCAGGTATTTATGTGACGGAAGTCATGATATCTTCTTCTTCTATTTCATGGGTGTTGGACACTGCATGTGGAGTTCACATTTGTTCAAATGTACAGGAACTCAAGAGAAGAAGACAGGTGGGACAGCATGAGGTGGACCTACGAGTTGGAAACGGGGCACGGGTTGCTGCTGTTGCTGTAGGAGACTATTTCATCTCTTTACCATCTGGACTTGTGTTAGAATTAAACAGTTGTTACTTTGTTCCAAGCATTACTAAAAATATTATCTCAATTCCTGCTCTTGTCAGGAAAGGGTTTTCCTTTGAATGCAATATTTCAAAGTGTGTTCTTTCTTTAGATAATATTGTTTATGCTACTGGTTCAATTAACAATGGGTTATTCATGTTGGACATGGAATGTTCTATACACAATATTGATAATAAGAAAGCCAAATATGCTGATGACAGCACCTTGCTATGGCATAGTCGTTTAGGCCATATTAACAAGAAACGCATTAAGCGGTTGCATGATCATGGACTGCTGGGATCATTCTCCTATGAGGAGATTGATACATGCAAAGCTTGTTTGATGGGCAAAATGATGAAGTCACCTTTTCCTCATAAAGGTCAAAGTACTTCAGGTTTACTTGACCTTATACACAGTGATGTGTGTGGGCCTTTTAGTAAACATGCTAGAGGTGGCTATCAGTACTTCATTGCCTTCACTGATGATTTTAGTAGATATGGGTATGTCTATCTTATGAGACATAAAAGTGAATCTTTTGACAAGTTCAAAGAGTTCAAGAATGAAGTACAGAATCAGTTAGACCGAAATATCAAGGCACTTCGTTCTGATCGAGGTGGAGAATACCTAAGTCGAGAGTTTACTGACTATCTGAAGGAGTGTGGGATTATCTCACAGCTCACTCCGCCAGGAACACCGCAATGGAATGGTGTGTCCGAGAGGAGAAATAGAACGTTACTTGATATGGTTCGTTCTATGATGTGTCAGGTTACTCTACCTTACTCCTTTTGGGGATTTGCACTGGAAACAGCTGCAAAGGTACTAAACCGAGTGCCATCCAAGGCAGTTTCAAAGACTCCATATGAGTTATGGTATGGGAAACAGCCGAGCTTGACATTTATCAGGATCTGGGGCTGCGAGGCTTATGTCAAAAAGCTCGCCTCTGGGAAACTAGAGAGCAGATCTGAGAAATGTATCTTTGTCGGTTACCCTAAGGAAACTAAGGGTTATTATTTCTACGATCCCAAAGAGAACAAGGTGTTTGTTGCTCGGACGGCCATATTTCTTGAGAAGGAGATTCTTCTGCAAGAGGCCATTGGGAGAGAAATAAAGCTGGATGAGAATCCAGAGGAAGGACAAAGTGCTCAAGTACAGTTGGATGAGCTTGAGCCGGTAGAACAGGTTACTGAACAACCTGAGGCTCAGATATCACGGGAACCGCGAAGATCGGGAAGGATCCGTCGACAGCCTGAGCGCTATGACGGAGTCTACATCATTGATAATGATGAACCCCTAACTTATGCGGATGCGGTCAGTGGACCGGACTCAGCGAGATGGCTTGAAGCTATGCGCGCCGAGATGGACTCCATGTCAGATAACCAAGTCTGGGATTTGGTTGATCCGCCTCCGGGAGTTATCCCTATAGGCTGTAAATGGATCTTTAAGAAGAAGATTGACATGGATGGTAACGTGGTTACCTATAAAGGCAGGCTAGTTGCGAAAGGTTTCAAACAAATCTACGGGATAGATTATGATGAAACTTTCTCACCTGTAGCTATGTTTAAGTCTATTCGGATTCTTTTCGCGATAGCTGCATATTATGATTATGAGATCTGGCAGATGGATGTGAAGACCGCTTTCCTTAATGGAAATCTGAACGAGGATGTCTATATGACACAACCTGAAGGTTTCACTAATCCATCAGATCGTCATAAAATATGTAAGTTAAAGAAGTCTATTTATGGACTTAAACAAGCATCGAGAAGCTGGAATATTCGTTTTGATGAATCAATCTCTGAATTTGGTTTCATCAAGAACGAGGATGACCCGTGTGTATATAAGAGGTTTAGTGGGAGCGTGATTACTTTCCTAGTCCTCTACGTCGATGATATCTTGATCATTGGAAACGATATTCCTGAAATGCATGCGGTTAAAGCATGGTTAAGAAAATGTTTCCAGATGAAAGATTTAGGAGAAGTAGCCTATGTATTAGGTGTGAAGATCTACAGGGATATATCTAAGAGGCTTCTCGGGCTGTGCCAGAGTACTTACATCGATAAAGTCCTGGAAAGATTTCATTTAGAGAATTCTAAAAGAGGATATCTTCCAGTCAGACATGGTCTGAATCTTTCGAAGAGTCAGTGTCCACAAACACAGACTGAGAAAGATGAGATGGACAATACGCCTTATGCTTCGGCTATTGGGTCCATTATGTATGCGATGTTGTGTACTCGCCCAGACGTCGCTTACGCATTAAGCGTGACCAGTCGGTTCCAAAGTAATCCAGGCCAGGCAAAGGAAATTTGCATGCCTTGTGAATTGGATTCACACTTGTGCTGTGGTTTGGGTGTAGTCTTGGAAGACTCTTTCCTTTATATCGGGAGACAGTGATGTGTTGCTAGATACCCCTCACTGATCGTGATAACGTAAGTTATCGTTACCGACATTTAAAGGAAACCCTTAGGGTCGCACAATTTGATGATATGGCTTACTTAAGTCAGATCGTGTGGACTGAATTGTTTGGGTTCAGTTTAAAGGGATTTAATCTCTGATTGTAAGTGAGATCCAGTCTGATCATGTTTGATTGATAAGGGCTTGAGATCGGTAAGCTTCGATTGAGAGAATGGATGCTAGATCGGTGAGATCAGGAGCATCAAGAGATGAACGGTCAGATCTTAAGCCTTAGGGATTTTTGTTATGATCTGGACTAGTTGCTTGGTTTATTTGGTTATTGAACCAAATCGATTTGAACCAGCTCATTGGGTGAGCGCATGGTTCAAGTAAAGAGGCATTGGCGATTGGGGTAATGCATGGTCGCATGAACGTTGAGACATTGCTATTTTTAGATAGCGTGTTCTCTAACGTGACCACATCTCACGTTCACGCCAAGAGAACTTCTCTCTCGCCTTTCCCCACTTACTCTCGAGAGGGCATTCGTGTGTGACGAGTCTTGGACGCCTTGGAGAGTCATTTGGCAAAGCGAGCAAAGCTTCATCCTTCCCTTCCATTCGATCAAAGACACCTCTTGGAACCTTGCTAGCACAAGGAGCACCAAGGAAGTGAGCGCATCCTCATTCTTGTGTGTGCATCATTTGGAGGAGATCTCTCTTGCTCTCTCTTTCCAAGACGCCATCCAACACATGGCTTCGGTATGAATTCTTTTCATGTTGTTAAGTTGATCATATTGCATGCGATGATACTAAGAAACCCACTCCGCTGCTTTAGAAGAAATTTTTCATGCGCCTATCTAGGGTTTCGCCACCTTGTGAGGACTTGCATTTCCAAAAACAAGTTGAGAACTCTCAAACTCAACATAGAAATAAGTGAGTAGGATCCTAATTTCACATGCGGTCTCCGCGACTCACGAGGGTGAGTTGGGATGCACAGAGAATCCCATGCTTCCTTAGGTAGGTATACCAGCCAATTGTGTCGTGCACAACTCCTCTTAGTTAAGACAGACTAGGTGCCCTGTGTCCAGCGAGGGCTGGATACAACACAGAACCCTATCCTCTCAACAGCTGCCTCTAGTGATTCATCATGTCAGTGACATATGAAAAACTAGTCACTCTGGTCCTAACCGTTATGCCCAGGGCCAACGAATTCCTTGCGAAGGCACGCCCAGGTTAAAACTGGACTGGGTAAATCATTGTCACCTCACACCTTCTAAAGATAAGTGGGTGTGTCCCACGAGGGTGGGAAAAAGTTCACAATACCACCGATCGATAGTTTGATGAGGGCTACGCGTTAGAAGGCTATTGACTTGATATTGTATTGAGAGTTTTTTGCATGTCTATTTTATTCTTTTCTAGCATGCAGTTTTCCAATGGTTATGGCAGCAAAGGAAAAACATCACAGGCATGCTATGGATAAAATAATAAACCATCACAGGCATGCTAGTTTGGTCGATATGGTCATAGCCCTTTTCATACACGTAACTTGTCACGAGCCATGTGACATGTTATCGTGCATCGAAGGGTTGCGAGTCCCTGAAGCAAATCAGCTCATGCCAGAAGCCGAAAGCAAGTGTCCTTTCTTCAGCCGCAAGTCCATCACCATGCTTCCAAAGCTGGCACCACTTCTGACTCCGATTGAAGAAGACTCCTTATTGTCAAGATGAAGCCTTAACCTATCATATAATTCTACATCTATTCTAAACAAGATGAAAAATTCTTTACAACAAGATAGGGAGAGAACTACACGCAGGTGGAAAGAGATTTTACAAGCATTCATCACAAGTGGAAACATTCTTCCACATCACAACACAGGAGGGCACTCGCTATGACCATATCAACCCAATCAAGTGGCGCATGTAAAATTTGAAAATCCGGAAAAATCAAATTTTAGCACCTTATGCGCCAACATCATCCAAAGCACTCTCTTAACCAAATTTATGCCAAAATTTAGATCAAGTTCCATGATGATTTCATAGACCCTATCGGCTGGCAGTTTTGTCAGATCAAGAGACCCAGCCAGTCCGAAGATACAATGCCCGTCCTACTTGACAAAACTACGTGCGCCTTTGGTCTTAAATCAAACATAAAACAAAATCAAATTTCAGCCATAAGTTGAAAAGAGAGGTTTAGATGAAAAATGCTTTCTACGTGAAACGCGCATGGATAGAAGAAAAATTTTCCAAAAATTTTTCATACAAGCAAACATACACCTTGTGTTTCTCGCAAGTACCTCTGATACCACTGTTAGGGAATACCGGGTGTAATTTAAAATTTTGTAGTCCCAGGATGCAGCGGAAGAATCATTACACCCGAAACGTATTCCGGTCCCAAGGATCCATGCGAGAGAGAAGACACAAGGATGTGTTAGAGATGTACCTCTTTTGCTTGTCTAGTTGCCGAAGCCATGTTGAAGACGATCAAGTGCTCTCCCTCTACAAGTATCCACGCGTCGACTCCTTGATCGTTGCTCCCTTCCACTCTTGGTACTAGCCTCGGGAAGAGAATCAAGCCTTAGGGCTCCTTCACTTCTCTTGCGCCACCTTCATGGAAGTTGCGCTAAGTGCAAGGAAGTAGCCGCCAACTCCTTATCCTCTTCACTCTAAGAGAAGAGGGAGAAGAAGAGTTTCGGCCCTTAGGAAGAGTAAGTGGAAGTGGCACCACCAAGTCCTTCTCCAAGTCACGCCAAGGGGAGATGAAGGAGAAGACTTGCGGCCACTACTAGGAAGAAGGGTTGCGCCACCTTGATGTTGTCTCCCTTTACCCCTGCTCATGACTCTCTATGTATGTTCACACCTCCAAGGAATCGAACCATTCAGAGGGGGCAGCTAGGGTCCCTTTTATAAGCCAAGAGGCGGTTTAGGGAGGGCCAAGATCATGCCAAGTGGGCGGCTAGGATGAGAGGGGTTTGTGGTAAGGAAAGTCTCCAAGACTTTGCCATAAACCTCATTCATCCTATCCTTATTTGCCCAATAGCCATATCAGCCCAAGACATGCCTTAGAGGCATTCTATCCATCCAAGGAGAAGGGCTAGGCGCAACATGCAAGAGTCATTCGGCTAACAAGGGTTTGAGGGGAATTAGGGTTTGGATGTAAGGAAAGTCTTCAAGACTTTACCATAAATCTCACCCTACTTGTCATATGCGCCCAAGCTCTTTCCAAAAGAGCTTTCAAGCCATATCAGCCCCAACCCTTGCCATAGAGGCAAGGTTTCCATCCAAGGAACAAAGGGGGAGGCGCCTAATGCTTCCTTGTGAAGCAACATGCGCCCACTTCACCCCATTATGCCCTTGGCGCCAATGGGGTGAAACTCTTCTTCATTATACCCTTATTTGCTTATACTTCTTCTTGACAACTAGTTATTGGGCCTCATTAGATTAATGAGCTAGCCCAAACTTCATGGTATGGGTTGATTAAGCCATTAGATCCAATCCAATGCAACCCTAATCCAAATGTGACCTATCTAGGTCAATTTCGGGTCAACCTACCAAAAATGAAGTTTGGCTGCAATAACTTTCATCAGGCCCATTGGCATTGATGAAATCTTCCAAATTGATCCAAGTTATCCAATAACTTGATCATAAGGCTTCTGATTAAAGCAACGTCAAGAGTCTATTGCGTGTGACCCCGTAGGATCCTTATGACGATGGCAATGATGTAAACATCATAAGTAGTGAGGGGTATCTAGCAAGACATCACTACTACCCATGTCATAGGACTTAAGTCATATGGCAACAACTCCTAACAAGCAACGAGGATTTCCATTGCATTATAGATCCCTTTGCCTAAACTGATATCCTGCCATTGGATTAGTCTCAAGTTTATCAATCCAATGCATTGGTCATGACTCAACAAGTGTGGCCATACATTCCTGTCATGCACCAATAAGGTGGGGCGCCCACGAGTGGATATCATGCTTCCAATAAAGAAGGGGCAAATCCTACTATTGGTCATCCATGTCTCTACGTAACTTATGACATGCCCAATGACAGTCGTTTTGGTCTCCCAATTACGGAGAGACGTAAGATTGTATCAAAGCATATCCATCATCAAATCTAGACATGAATACCTCAAGTCTAAGGATCAATGCAAACCTCTTGCATGTGAGATTGACTTGTTGACTAGACAAGTCAATCCTCACGGTGGATCACTCTAGTGCATCCAATGCACTTGTATGTCTGCATTACTGTGCCCCGCACCTAACTAGCCCATACACCAGTCTCACATGTACCAAAGCTGTCTCATATCTGCTATGGTACCTTGTTTGGGGATAGCTTATGAGAATGGATCCAATCCAAACTTCTGGGACATTATATATGCAACTCAATACATCAACGCAGGTAGAGAAGTCTGCATAATAACGACCATGCCTCTATAAAGAATAATAATTCTATCAAAGTACATTCAAACAATGCCTGACCATGTCCATACATTGGTCTGCAGGGCATATACACCCTTGTGTTGCCACCACTTGTTGATACATACATCAACATATGCGAGAGCCTCTCATAAGAGTTGGTGTGAACATCCAAAGGGGCTAGAGCAAAGAACAAGTGGCACAAGTCTTCTTCCTTTAAGCCGCAAGCCCTCTTCTTCCTTTCCTCTTGGCGCAAGGAGGACTATAGATTGGCGGCATCTTCTCCTACATCATCCTCTCCATTGGCGCATCTTCCTTGAAGGTGGCGCAAGTATAGAAGAGGGACACTAAAGGCTTAGATCTTCTTCCCGAGGCTAGCAACGGGTGTGGAAGAAGAGGACTCGAGGATCCGTTGTGTCTGAAACTGCAGAGGGTGCACCCTTGGGAACCTAACTCAACATCACTTCGCATCTTGCTCTTAGGTACTTTCTCCTCTCATCGTGTTGACCCCCTCATAGGCATCAATCTACTGGGTTTTTGGGACCGGCCTGTTTCGAGGATTTGCCTCTGCTGTATTGTGATTAAAATTTAAAAAATCCCTGGGATTTCCTAACAGTAGTATCAAAGTGACTTGTTGTTGGTGTATATGCCCTAGGACCTAGTTTTGGTCCATTATTGTACTGCTTGACGTTGATATTATATATATATATATATATCACTCTGGCATTGTCATTATCTATATTTGCTTACATCTACGATTATGTACTTATATGATAATGTCCCTGGAGACAGATTGGATCTGTGCTCAAATGATTGTCCCTAGTCGATGTACCTGAGTGGATATGAGACAGCTCTGGTACTTGTGAGACTGGTATATGGGCTGGTTAGGCACGAGGTGCTTACGCAGACATATGGGTATATCAGTAGTGGATATACTGGAACGACCCGCTGTGAGGCAATGACTTGGTGTCACGAGTTATCCTCACAAGTGATAGGAAATGCATTGATCCCTTGACTTGAGGTCATTGGCCATTCTATATGGTTAGGGATATGCTTTGATTCAACCTAACACCTCACCGTAGTTGGGGGGTAATAACGGTTGTCATTGAGCATGTCACGATCCACATGAGAAGGTCTATAGACAGACAGAGGATTTGCCCCTTCATAAGGGAAGTTTGATATCCATGGAGCTCGCTCCTCTATGGTTCTATAACTAAAAGTGTATGGACATACCCAGGTGAAACTTGATTTAGTCATAACCATGAGATTGGATAAAAACAAGTGGTGACATACTTGTCCAATCGGATATCAGTTCGGCAAAGAGACTGGAATGCATCTGTACCTAATTGCGATGATGGGGATGTCGATGTCGATATCCATTCCAATGACCTGGGTAGCAGCGATGCACTGCTAGGTGGCACTCACTACTTGTGGTGACCTTTGGCCAGCACTGCCAGTCTCAGAGGAACCTACAGGGTCATACATCTTGATACTTGAGTTATCGTATTGATTGGGAAGCCTTATTATTGAGTTATTGGATAACTCAAATCTATTTGGGAGAATTCATCAGCACCGATGGGCCTGATGAGATGGAAGAATGTTATTGGAGCCAGACTTCATTTATGGTAGGTTGACCCGAATTTGACCATGGTTAGGTCACATTTGGATTTGGGTTGCATTGGATTGGATCCAATTGCTTAATCAACCCATTCAATGAAGTATGGGCTTTCTCACTGACCAATGAGGTCCAATAACAACCCCATTGGTGCCTAAGGGGTATAATGGGGAGAGAACCAACCCCATTGGCACCTAAGGGGTATAATTGATGTAGGACGGGGGTCTATAACACTCAAACAACGATTTTCAAAATCTGTTTTGATAGATAAGTAGATAATAAGGGAAAACCGGATTTAAACTAACGAGATTTTGAGAAACTAATTTTTTTGTATTTTATAATAGTAAAGGAAAACCCGGGATTACAACTACTGAAAGCAGTAAATGTTGAAATTAAACTTACAGAGCGACCCTTGAGAATTGAAGGATCGTATCACCCCGTTCTTCACCGGTCCAACTCTGATGGAAGGTGTAGAAATGGTTGAGCATTACACACAAACACAGAAAGGGATCCGAACAAGTCTCGGATTCATATTACACACTTAAATCAAGGGTGAGGCTAGTCCTCGCAAGTTCCCTTGCTAATATGAAATATAAGTAGAAGAGGGGGGAAAGAGAAGAGGAGATGCGCCACCAATTTGCTTGTCCTCCTTGCGCCAACTACAAAATTAAAGAGTAGTGTAGATGCTATTCGGATCACAAGAGGAAACAAAACAAAGGAAAAAGGGAGAAACTTAGCTTGCTTGGTTTGAAGATCCCTCCTTCTTGTTCCTTGCGCATAATGTCCTCTTGGAGAGTTCTTGGCATCAAGATGGAAGCTATGAGATGAAGAGCTCTCGGCTAGAAGATGCAAGGGAGGAGTCTTCTTAGAATTTTGGTGGAGAAGATGGAAGAAGAAGGACTCGGCCCTTGGAAGAACACTACTACTACTACTATGGCGACACTACTACTACTACTATGCCCTTAAGGCTAATGTTTGAGGCCTTGGGATTGTATCAGTATCATGTATAAACTCTATGTTTATGAAGGCAATGGTTGTTATTCAGGTTGTTACATTATCTGCTGCAATATGTATACTTTTGAATAATGTCTCAATGCTGTTCAGCTAGGCTGATATGCACTTTAGTCCTTAGTCGAGATATCTTGGTGAACATGAGACAGCCTTGATATGATTGAGACTAATATGTGTTCTAATCTTATAGGATGCTTCGAGCATGGAATAAGATGTAGACTCATAGGTACATTGGATGTACTGGACAGACCCTACTAGGATATTCGATTGCTTGTCACAATGTGAATAATCCTTATATGCAACAAGTGCCATATTTCCTCTGACTTGAGATCACTTGTGTTTCTAAATGATGATTGTCATTGTTTTGAGGTAGTTCGATATCATTTGAAACATAATGGTTATAGACTGTCTTGGATAATGATCATGAGTCAGGTTAGGACACTAGTGATAGATATAGGATTGCCGTCTCCTTGATAGGAGTGTGATGTTCCAAAGGGGCCCCCCCCTGGATGAGATGATTGAGAAAGTGTATGGCCATACCCAGATGACTATGTTCATCTGATCTAATCATGCTCATCATATTGGAGCTACAGGCTTGACACGCTTGTCCAATAAGAACATCAAGTGGCAAAGGAAACATGTATGCCTAGTGAGTTGATTCACACTTGTGCTGTGGTTTGGGTGTAGTCTTGGAAGACTCTTTCCTTTGTATTGGGAGACAGTGATGTGTTGCTAGATACCCCTCACTGATCGTGATAACGTAAGTTATCGTTACCGACATTTAAAGGAAACTCTTAGGGTCGCACAATTTGATGATATGGCTTACTTAAGTCAGATCGTGTGGACTGAATTGTCTTGGTTCAGTTTAAAGGGATTTAATCTCTGATTGTAAGTGAGATCTGGTCTGATCATGTTTGATTGATTAGAGCTTGAGATCGGTAAGCTTCGATCGAGAGTATAGATGCTAGATCGGTGAGATCAAGAGCATCAAGAGATGAAAGGTTAGATCTTGAACCATTTGGTTCAATGAGATCTAGACCATGGCTTGGGCTGATTTGATTTGGTCTTTGAACCAAATGCAATTGAACCATGGCTTGGTTCAAAGAGGAGAAAAGGTGCGATCGGTTCACTTGGAGTGAACGCATGGATGATCGCATGAACGCTTGGAGTTAAGGGCTTTCTATATTTGGAAAGTCGGTTTTCCCATTTGTGAAAACGCCTCCACGTTTGAATGGAACGTCTCATTTTTCGGTTTTGAGACATCCTCTTGCCTCTTCTCTCTCGATGACACACTCTCGTGTGAAAAAGGTTAACGCCTTGGAGAAAGTTAAGCCAAGCGAGACTTCATCTTTCATTCCTTTCCATTCGACAAGGAAGCCTTGGACCCTTGCTAGCACAAGGAACGCTAAGGGAGTAGGTGATCTTCATCTTGTGTGTGAACTCTTTGAAGGAGATCAACGTTGTTCTCTTCTTCCAACACGCCATTCGAATCAATGGCTATGGTATGAATCCAAACTTTATCAAGTTGATCATATGTTCTTGCGAAAGTTTTGAAACCCTTGCTTCCGCTATGAAAGTTTTATATGCGCCTCCTATTAGGTTTTCCCCTTTCCTCTTTTCTTTAGGGGACTTTCAATTGGTATCAGAGCAGTTATCGTTTGAATCATATGATTGCTTGATGTTATTGTGTGATCCATGTTTGCGCTTATGCTTAGATCTAACGTTTATTACATGCGAAAATACATGTATGATGTATGTTACTCTTTGGCGCATGTATTGGCGCATGTTGTTGTTTTGTCAAAAAAACTTAACTTGCGCGCCCATCATTAGATCTAAGCGCCTACTATAAACCCTTAGACGAGTTGATAGGGTTGAAGTCATCAGCCGAGTTTAGATCCAAACAGTCTGATCAGACCATCTGACAGCCAAGATGGGTCGACCAGATGGCACCTATGCGCAAGCATGAGGTGGCTATAGGTCGACTGCATCAAGAGCGTGTAGCGAGGTCTGGTTGAGACAACCAGTGAACGCGCATGAGTTAGGCCCGGGGTCACACCCGCTTGCCAGAACTCATGAGGGTCGTTCAGCCCAAGGCATGCATGGTTGACCATTAGGTCAACTCAAGTCAGTTAGGACTTGGTGCATGCAAGGGCAGTGGATCTGACTAGACATGATGAGTGGATCCCTATTAATGGACCGTTGTAAGGTAGTAGGGCAAATAAGAAAAATAACATTGATGCCAATGGGTTTTCGAAAATTTTATTTCTTATCTTGGATCACATGTTCATTGCATACCATGATGAGTGTCTATTTCATCTTATGTGGGTTGCCCTTTTAATGTGTGCTGTGCTGGGGCCTGCGTGCCTGGATTAATTTGTAAATTATTATTATTGTGATCTGCGCATCACATTTTAATTAATTTATTGTGTAATTGACCTGCGTGTCGACCTTGTCTAGATAGATTAAATTGTATTTTAATCAGACAAGAGCACAGAGCACACTTGGCAGAGGCGCATGCAGCTGTGGCTTGACCAGGTGGGAGGTCCAGGGTTCGACTCTGGGACAGGCGCATTTACCTGGTGGGCGCACCTGAGCTGCAGTGGCGCTTGGGCCCTGGGTTGGGCCAGATGAGATGCAAAAGACCCAAGAAGAGCTCAAGTGAAGACTTAAGTTAATTAAGGTCTCACCTAGGCTTATTGGGCGTTTACCACATAAGATCAGTATGCTTTCTACTTATTGTTTATATATTTAGAACTGCATGATTTATTCTTCTGCTATCACCATAGGATTTGAATGATAGTAAGAAGATAAAAGACCGTTAAAATCCAACGCTAAAATATCAAGCACGTAAGCCTTCTGACGCGAAACCTCACTGTTCTGACTATCGTTGGGGCCGTGTTGTACCCACTCAGTGGGCACGCCCATCTATCTTCAGACTGTGTGCGATTACACCTGCGTGTTACAGAGAAGGGATTTATCGCTTCTCGTTGCTCAGCATAGCACATGGTGGTCCAGGGAGTAGGTCAGGTCAGCTTGACCATGTAAAGCTACATATGGAGCATATGTGAGCTATATGGAGGCAGCCATCTGTGGAATCAGAGACTGTGTTGTACCAACTCAGTTGGCACAGTCTGGCACAGTCTGCTGGATTGCCCAGATGAAGGGGAATCGCACGGGTTGGCGATTGGCAAGGATTGCCTACCAGAAACTAGTGCTTGTACTCTCTGTGCATCTTATCTCGCCTGAGCGGGATGCGGAGACCAAGTATGAAATCTGGATCCCATCTCACTAAAAGAATGTTACTCTTTCGGACTGTTTAATGGATTTTTCAGTCAGATAAAATAGTGAGAAAAGAATCTTTCTTAAGTCCTGGATTGATTCTAAACATTGATACTGACCTTGCTGTTCTTGCAATGTTGTAGATTTCTGCAGCAACGAACACCACGAATTTCAATGTGCGATCCCTACTGGAAAGGGAGAAGTTTGCTGGGCCAAACTTCTCAGACTGGTACGGACACCTTAAGATTGTTCTTAAGGTAGAGAGGAAACTGTATGTCCTCGAGACGGCTATACCGCCTCAACCCGCTGCGAACGCCGCAAGGGCGGTTCGGGAAGCCTATGAAAATCATGTCAATGATAGCATTGATGTCGCTTGCCTGATGCTTGCGTCTATGACGCCAGAGCTGCAACGTCAGCATGAGGATCTATCTGCTATACAGATTATAGCAAACCTCAAGATGCTGTATGCTGCACAGGCTAGGACTGAACGCTACAATTTGACTAAGCTTTTCTTTCAGAGCAAACTGACTGAAGGGAGTCCAGTGGGAGCTCACGTGCTCAAGATGATTGGGTACAAAGAGGCTCTAGAGAAACTGGGACATACCATCAATCAGGAGCTTGCTATAGACATCATTCTTCAGTCTCTCCCGGCCTCTTTCGATCCGTTCATTATTAATTTCAATATGAACAAGATCGACTGTACCCCGGCAGAGTTATTGAACATGCTCTTGACTACAGAGTTGACTCTAAAGGGAAAGCCTTCAACCTCTGTCTTGATGGTTCCTTCCAGGAACAAGAAGAAGGTGAAGAAGGGTAAAGCCCCTGTCAAGAGCTACAACAAGGCTCTGAAACAAAAGATTAAGCGGTCGAAGGAATACAGATGTTTCCATTGTGGCCAGTTGGGTCACTGGAAAAAGGACTGTAAAGCTCTCCAAGGAGACAAGAAGGGAAGCATTGCTTCTGGCTCAGGTATATTTGTGACTGAAGTCATGATATCTTCTTCTTCTATTTCATGGGTGTTGGACACTGCATGTGGAGTTCACATTTGTTCAAATGTACAGGAACTCAAGAGAAGAAGACAGGTGGGACAGCATGAGGTGGACCTACGAGTTGGAAACGGAGCACGGGTTGCTGCTGTTGCTGTAGGAGAATATCACATCTCATTACCATCTGGACTTGTATTAGAATTGAACAATTGTTATTTTGTACCTAGCATAACGAAAAATATTATCTCTATTCCTGCTCTTGTCAGGAAAGGGTTTTCCGTTGAATGCAATATTTCAAAGTGTGTTATTTCTTATGATAATATTGTTTATGCTACTGGATCAATTAACAATGGGTTATTCATGTTGGACATGGAATATTCTATACAAAATATTGATAATAAGAAAGCCAAGTATGCTGATGACAGCACCTTGCTATGGCATAGTCGTTTAGGCCATATTAACGAGAAACGCATTAAGCGGTTGCATGATCATGGACTGCTGGGATCATTCTCCTATGAGGAGATTGATACATGCAAAGCTTGTTTAATGGGTAAAATGACGAAAGCTCCTTTTCTTCACAAAGGTTTAGTGGGAGCGTGATTACTTTCCTAGTCCTCTACGTCGATGATATCTTAATCATTGGAAACGATATTCCTGAACTGCATGCCGTTAAAGCATGGTTAAGGCAATGTTTCCAGATGAAAGATTTAGGAGAAGCAGCCTATGTATTAGGTGTGAAGATCTACAGAGATAGATCTAAGAGACTTCTCGGGCTGTGCCAGAGTACTTACATCGATAAAGTCCTGGAGAGATTTCATTTAGAGAATTCTAAAAGAGGATATCTTCCAGTCAGACATGGTCTGAATCTTTCGAAGAGTCAGTGTCCACAAACACAGACTGAGAAAGATGAAATGGACAATACGCCTTATGCTTCGGCTATTGGGTCCATTATGTATGCGATGTTGTGTACTCGCCCAGACGTCACTTACGGGTTAAGCGTAACCAGTCGATTCCAAAGTAATCCAGGTCAGGCACACTGGATTGCAGTCAAGAACATTTTAAAATATCTGCGGAGGACCAAAGATATGTTCTTGATATATGGAGGTCAGGAAGAACTCAGTATTGAAGGATATACTGACGCTTCGTTCCAATCTGACCAGGATGATTTCCGATCGCAATCAGGCTATGTTTTTAGCTTGAATGGAGGAGCGGTGGTGTGGAAAAGTTTCAAACAATCTATTGTTGCTGATTCTACAACAGAAGCCGAGTATGTTGCAGCCTCAGAAGCATCTAAGGAGGCAGTGTGGATTCGTAAGTTCATTCAGGAACTTGGTGTTGTTCCTTCGAGTGCAGATCCATTGGTTATCTTCTATGATAACACTGGAGCAATCGCACAAGCAAAGGAACCACGGTCGCACCAGAAGTCCAAGCACATACAGAGATGGTTTCACTTGATCCGGGAGATCATTGATCGTGGCGAGATCAAAATCTGCAAGGTTCATACAGATGACAATCTGGCTGACCCGCTTACAAAGCCTCTGGCGCAGCACAAGCATGAGAAGCACTGTAATAATATGGGTTTGAGATTTCTCAACCATTAGATTAAGTGCAAGTGGGAGATTGTTGGGGTATGCCCTTAAGGCTAATGTTTGAGGCCTTGGGATTGTATCAGTATCATGTATAAACTCTATGTTTATGAAGGCAATGGTTGTTATTCAGGTTGTTACATTATCTGCTGCAATATGTATACTTCTGAATAATGTGAAAGTCCCCTAGAACTGAAGGGGGAAACCCTAATAGGAGGCGCAACAATAATTTTATAGCGGAATCTTAGGGTTTCAAAAGATCGAATGTAAGTTCATGTGATCAACTCCTTATAATGTATAAATCAGATTAGATTCATACCATTGCCATCGATCGGATGGTGCCTTGGAAGGAAAGGCGCAAATGTTCCTTCTCCAAAGGTGACGCACACAAATGAATATGGCTTGCTCCTTTGAATCTTTGTGCTAGCAAAGCTCTTCAAAAGGTCCTTGATCGGTTGAAGGGAATGAGATGAGAGTTCTCTCCTTTTCGAATCCTTCTCCAATGTGTGAAGAAGTCGCCACCCAAGGAAGCGCCGAAAAAGAAGTGAGAGGCGAGAATAGAGCATGATAATCTCAACGTGAGGCGTGGTCACGATTTAGAAGTCATGGCTTCTAAAATTAGTAAACCACTTCTCCTCATGCGCCCATGAGTTTACCCAAGCGCAAATCTCTGATCTTTTGAACCATGCGCTCAAGTAATGAGCTGGTTCAATTAAATTTGGTTCAAATACCAAATTAAACCAAGCCCTCTGGTCTAGATCATAATTAAACCCTAAGGCTCCAAATCTAACCGTTCATCTCTTGAGGCTCCCGATCTCACTGATCTAGCATCTATTCTCTCGATCGAAGCTTACCGATCTCAAGCCCTAATCAATCAAACATGATCAGACCAGATCTCACTTACAATCAGAGATCAAATCCCTTTAAACTGAACCCAAATAATTCAGTCCACACGATTTGACTTAAGTAAGCCATATCATCAATTTGTGCGACCCTGAGGGTTTCCTTTAAATGTCGGTAACGATAACTCACGTTATCACGATCAGTGAGGGGTATCTAGCAACACATCACTGTCTCCTGATATAAAGGAAAGAGTCTTCCAAGACTACACCCAAACCACAGCACAAGTGTGAATCCAATTCACAAGGCATGCAAATTTCCTTTGCCACTGGATGTTCTTATTGGACAAGCGTGTCAAGCTTGTAGCTCCAATATGATGAGCATGATTAAATCAGATGATCATAGTCATCTGGGTATGGCCATACACTTTCTCAATCATCTCATCCAGGGGGGCCCTTTAGAACATCACACTCCTTAAACAAGGAGACGGCAATCCTATATCTATCACTAGTGCCCTAACCTGATTCAAGCTCACCATCCAAGATAGTCTATAACCATTATGTTTCAAATGATATTGAACTACCTGAAAACAATGACAATCATCATTTAGAAAACACAAGTGATCTCAAGTCAGAGGAAATGTGCCACTTGTCGCAATCAAGGATTATTCATATTGTGACAAGCAATTGAATATCCTAGTAGGGTCTGTCCAGTACATCCAATGTACCCATGGGTCTACATCTTATTCCATGCTCGAAGCATCCTATAAGATTAGAACACATATTAGTCTTAACCATATCAAGGCTGTCTCATGTTCACCAAGATATATCGACTAAGGACTTAACTGCATGTCAGCCTAGCTGAACAGCTTTGAGACATTATTCAGAAGTACACTTATTGCAGCAGACAATATAACAAACTGAATAACAACCATGCCCTTATAAACATAAGAGTTTATTACATGATACTGATACATTCCCAAGGCCTCAAACATTAGCCTTAAGGGCATACCCCAACAATCTCCCACTTGCACTTAATCTAATGGTTGAGAAATCTCAAACCCATATTATTACAGCGCTTCTCATGCTTCTGCTGCGCCAGAGGCTTAGTAAGCGGGTCTGCCAGATTGTCATCTGTATGAACCTTGCAGACTTTGATCTCGCCACGATCAATGATCTCCCGGATCAAATGAAACCATCTCTGTATGTGCTTCGACTTCTGGTGCGACCGTGGTTCCTTTGCTTGTGCGATTGCTCCAGTGTTATCACAAAAGATAACCAAAGGATCTGCACTCGAAGGAACAACACCAAGTTCCTGAACGAACTTACGAATCCACACTGCCTCCTTGGATGCTTCCGAGGCTGCAACATACTCGGCTTTTGTTGTGGAATCAGCAACGATTGACTGTTTGAAACTCTTCCACACCACCGCTCCTCCATTCAAGCTAAAAATATAGCCTGATTGCGATCGAAAATCATCCTGGTCAGACTGGAACGAAGCGTCAGTATATCCTTCAATACTGAGTTCTTCCTGACCACCATATATCAAGAACATATCTTTGGTCCTCCGCAGATATTTTAAAATGTTCTTGACTGCAATCCAGTGCGCCATACCTGGATTACCTTGGAACCGACTGGTCACGCTTAACCCGTAAGCGACGTCTGGGCGAGTACACAACATCGCATACATTATGGACCCAATAGCCGAAGCATAAGGCGTATTGTCCATTTCATCTTTCTCAGTCTGTGTTTGTGGACACTGACTCTTCGAAAGATTCAGACCATGTCTGACTGGAAGATATCCTCTTTTAGAATTCTCTAAATGAAATCTCTCCAGGACTTTATCGATGTAAGTACTCTGGCACAGCCCGAGAAGCCTCTTAGATCTAACCCTGTAGATCTTCACACCTAATACATAGGCTGCTTCTCCAAGATCTTTCATCTGGAAACATTTCCTTAGCCATGCCTTTACGGCATGCATTTCAGGAATGTCATTTCCAATGATCAAGATATCATCGACGTAGAGGACTAGGAAAGTAATCACGCTCCCACTAAACCTCTTATATACACACGGGTCATCTTCGTTCTTGATGAAACCAAATTCAGTGACTGATTCATCAAAATGAATATTCTAGCTTCTTGATGCTTGTTTGAGTCCATAAATAGACTTCTTTAACTTGCATATTTTATGACGATCTGATGGATTAGTGAAACCTTCTGGTTGTGTCATATACACATCCTCATCCAGATTTCCATTAAGGAAAGCCGTTTTCACATCCATCTGCCAGATCTCATAATCGTAATATGCTGCTATCGCGAAAAGAATCCGAATAGACTTAAACATGGCTACAGGTGAGAAAGTTTCATCATAATCTATCCCGTAGATTTGTTTGAAACCTTTCGCAACTAGCCTGCCTTTATAGGTAACCACGTTACCATCCATGTCAATCTTCTTCTTGAAGATCCATTTACAACCTATAGGGATTACTCCCGGAGGCGGATCAACCAAATCCCAGACTCGGTTATCTGACATGGAGTCCATCTCGGCGCGCATAGCTTCAAGCCATCTCGCTGACTCCGGTCCACTGACCGCATCCGCATAAGTGAGGGGTTCATCATGATCAATGATGTAGACTCCGTCATAGCGCTCAGGCTGTCGACGGATCCTTCCCGATCTTCGCGATTCCCGTGATATCTGAGCCTCAGGTTGTTCAGTAACCTGTTCTACCGGCTCAGGCTCATCCAACTGTGCTTGACCACTTTGTCCTTCCTCTGGATTCTCATCCAGCTTTATTTCTCTCCCACTGGCCTCTTGCAGAAGAAACTCCTTCTCAAGAAATATGGCCGTCCGAGCAACAAATACTTTGTTCTCTTTGGGATCGTAGAAATAATAACCCTTAGTTTCCTTAGGGTAACCGACAAAGATACATTTCTCAGATCTGCTCTCTAGTTTCCCAGAGGCGAGCTTTTTGACATAAGCCTCGCAGCCCCAGATCCTGATAAATGTTAAGCTCGGCTGTTTCCCATACCATAACTCATATGGCGTCTTTGAAACTGCCTTGGATGGCACTCGGTTTAGTACCTTTGCAGCTGTCTCCAGTGCAAATCCCCAAAAGGAGTAAGGTAGAGCAGCCTGACTCATCATAGAACGAACCATATCAAGTAACGTTCTATTTCTCCTCTCGGACACACCATTCCATTGCGGTGTTCCTGGCGGAGTGAGCTGTGAGATAATCCCACACTCCTTCAGATAGTCAGTAAACTCTCGACTTAGGTATTCTCCACCTCGATCAGAACGAAGTGCCTTGATATGTCGGCCTAGCTGATTATGTACTTCATTCTTGAATTCTTTGAACTTGTCAAAAGATTCACTCTTATGTCTCATCAGATAGACATAACCGTACCTACTGAAATCATCAGTGAAGGTGATGAAGTATTGATAGCCACCTCTGGCATGTTTACTAAATGGCCCACACACATCACTGTGTATAAGGTCAAGTAAACCTGAAGCCCTTTGACCTTTGTGGGGAAAAGGTGACTTCGTCATTTTACCCATTAAACAAGCTTTGCATGTATCAATCTCCTCATAGGAGAATGATCCCAGCAGTCCATAATCATGCAACCGCTTAATGCGTTTCTTGTTAATATGGCCTAAACGACTATGCCATAGCAAGGTGCTGTCATCAGCATATTTGGCTTTCTTATTATCAATATTGTGTATAGAACATTCCATGTCCAACATGAATAACCCATTGTTAATTGAACCAGTAGCATAAACAATATTATCTAAAGTAAGAATACACTTTGAAATATTGCATTCAAAGGAAAACCCTTTCCTGACAAGAGCAGGAATAGAGATAATATTTTTAGTAATACTTGGAACAAAGTAACAACTGTTTAATTCTAACACAAGTCCAGATGGTAAAGAGATGAAATAGTCTCCTACAGCAACAGCAGCAACCCGTGCCCCGTTTCCAACTCGTAGGTCCACCTCATGCTGTCCCACCTGTCTTCTTCTCTTGAGTTCCTGTACATTTGAACAAATGTGAACTCCACATGCAGTGTCCAACACCCATGAAATAGAAGAAGATGAAACCATGACTTCCGTCACGTAAATACCTGAGCCAGAAGCGATGCTTCCCCTCTTGTCTCCTTGGAGCGCTTTACAGTCCTTTTTCCAGTGACCCAGCTGGCCACAGTGGAAACATCTGTATTCCTTTGACCGCTTAACTTTTTGCTTCAGAGCCTTGCTGTAACTCTTGACAGGGGCCTTGCCCTTCTTCCCCTTCTTCTTGTTCCTAGAAGGAACCATTAAGACAGAGGTCGAAGGCTTTCCCTTCAGAGTCTCCTCAGTAGTCAAGAGCATATTCAGCAGCTCTGCCGGAGTACAGTCGATTTTGTTCATATTAAAGTTAATGATGAACGCATCGAAAGAGGGCGGGACAGACTGCAGAATAATGTCTACAGCAAGCTCCTGATTGATGGTATGCCCCAGTTTCTCTAGAGCCTCCTTGTGCCCAATCATCTTGAGCACGTGAGCTCCCACTGGGCTCCCTTCAGCCAGTTTGCTCTGGAAGAACAGCTTTGTCAGATTATAGCGTTCTGTCCTCGCCTGTGCAGCATACAGCATCTTGAGGTTTGCTATAATTTGTATAGCAGACATATCCTCATGCTGACGCTGCAGCGGTGGCGTCATAGACGCTAGCATCAGGCAAGCGACATCAATGCTATCATTGACGTGCTTTTCATAAGCTTCCCGAACCGCCCTTGCGGCGTTCGGAGCGGGCTGAGGCGGTATAGCCGTCTCGAGGACATACAGTTTCCTCTCTGCCTTAAGAACAATCTTAAGGTGTCCGTACCAGTCTGAGAAGTTCGGCCCAGCAAACTTCTCCCTTTCCAGTAGGGATCGCACATTGAAGCTCATGGTGTTCGTTGCTGCAGGTATCTACAACAATGCAAGAACAGCAAGGTCAGTATCAATGTTAAGAATCAATCAGGACTTAAGAATGATTCTTTTTCTCACTATTTTATCTGGCTGAAAAATCCAGCAAAAACAGCCCGAAAGAGTAGAACTCTTTTAGTGAGATGGGATCCAGATTTCATACTTGGTCTCCGCGTCCCGCTCAGGCGAGATAAGATGCAGAGAGAGTACAAGCACTAATCTCTGGTAGGCTGTTCCAGCCAATCGCCAACCCATGCGATTCCCCTTCATCTGGGCAATCCAGCAGACTGTGCCAACTGAGTTGGTACAACACAATCTCTGACCCCACAGATGGCTGCCTCCATGCGCTACCATATGCGCCACATATGTAGCCTACATGGTCAAGCTGACCCGACCTACACCCTGGACCACCACGTGCTATGCTGAGCAACGAGAAGCGATAAATCCCTTCTCTGTAACACGCAGGTGTAATCCAGCACCGTCTGAAGATAGATGGACGTGCCCACTGAGTGGGTACAACATGGCTCCAACGATAATCAGAACAGTGAGGTTTCGCGTCAGAAGGCTTACGAGCTTGATATTTTAGCGTTGGATTTTAACGGTCTTTTATCTTCTTCACTATCATGCAATTCCTATGGTGATAGCAGAAGATAAATAAATCATGCTGTTCTACTTATATAAACAATAAAAGAAAGCATGGATCTTATGTGGTAAAAGCCCATAGCCTAAGTAAGACCTTAATTAACTTAAGTCTTCACTTGCTTTTCTTCATGGGACTTTTGCTGCTCATTTGGCCCAAACCAGGGCCCAAGCGCCATCTGCAGCTCAGGTGCGCCTACCAGGGAAAATGCGCCTGGTCCCAGAGTCGAACCCTGGACCTCCCACCTGGTCAAGCCTCTGCTGCAAGCGCCTCTGCCAAGTGTGCTCTGTGCTCTTGTCTGATTAACTTACAAATTAAT
The DNA here is from genome assembly GCA_027563935.2 of Costus lasius. Classification (NCBI taxonomy): domain Eukaryota; kingdom Viridiplantae; phylum Streptophyta; class Magnoliopsida; order Zingiberales; family Costaceae; genus Costus; species Costus lasius. The sequence goes on from CM050448.1 coordinate 101,058,066, forward strand.
CTATCTAGACAAGATTGACACGCAGGTCAATTACACTTTATAAATTAAATACAATGTGATACGCAGATCACAATAATTAATTTACAACTTTAATACAGGCACGCAGGCCCCAGCACAGCACACATTTAACATGGGCAGCCCACATAAGAATAAATAAACAAGCATATGCCACAATCAAACATGTGATCCTTTCAAGAAAATAAAATTTTTTTTTTTGGAAAAACCCATTGGCATCAATTTTATTTTCCTTATATGCCCTACTACCTTACAACGGTCCATTACTAGGGATCCACTCATCCAACCTAGTCAGATCCATTGCCCTTGCATGCACCAAGTCGTAACTGACTTGAGTTGACCCAGTGGTCAACCATGCATGCGCCAGGGCTGAACGACCACTATGAGGTCTGGCAAGCAGGTGTGACCCCGGGCCTAACTCATGTGCGTTCATTAGTTGTCTCAACTAGACATCGCTACACGCCTGTCTGCAGTCGACCTATAGCCACCAGGTGCTTGCGCACAGGTGCTATCTGGTCAACCCATCAAGGCTGTCAGATGGTCTGATCAGACTATCTGGATCTAACCTAGGGGATGACTTCAACCCTAATAACCCGTCTAAGGGTTTAAAGTAAGGCCTTAGATCTAATGTGGAGCGCGCATGATACAAGTTTTTGACAAAACAAAGACTTTAACAAGCGCCTACATAAACATGAAAATACACATGCGCCAACATCTAAAAAAACTAGCATGTAGTTTCGCAAGTGATGACAATTAGATCTATGCATCGCAAATAAGGATCACACAGTAACATGAAGCAATCATATGAACATACAATAACAACTTGCTCTGATACCAATTGAAAGTCCCTTAGAACTGAAGGGGGAAACCCTAATAGGAGGCGCAACAATAATTTTCTAGCGGAATCTTAGGGTTTCAAAAGATCGAATGTAAGTTCATGTGATCAACTCCTTATAATGTATAAATCAGATTAGATTCATACCATTGCCATCGATCGGATGGTGCCTTGGAAGGAAAGGCGCAAATGTTCCTTCTCCAAAGGTGACGCACACAAATGAATATGGCTTGCTCCTTTGAATCTTTGTGCTAGCAAAGCTCTTCAAAAGGTCCTTGATCGGTTGAAGGGAATGAGATGAGAGTTCTCTCCTTTTCGAATCCTTCTCCAATGCGTGAAGAAGTCGCCACCCAAGGAAGCGCCAAAAAAGAAGTGAGAGGCGAGAATAGAGCATGATAATCTCAACGTGAGGCGTGGTCACGATTTAGAAGTCATGGCTTCTAAAATTAGTAAACCACTTCTCCTCATGCGCCCATGAGTTTACCCAAGCGCAAATCTCTGATCTTTTGAACCATGCGCTCAAGTAATGAGCTGGTTCAATTAAATTTGGTTCAAATACCAAATTAAACCAAGCCCTCTGGTCTAGATCATAATTAAACCCTAAGGCTCCAGATCTAACCGTTCATCTCTTGATGCTCCCGATCTCACTGATCTAGCATCTATTCTCTCGATCGAAGCTTACCGATCTCAAGCCCTAATCAATCAAACATGATCAGACCAGATCTCACTTACAATCAGAGATCAAATCCCTTTAAACTGAACCCAAATAATTCAGTCCACACGATCTGACTTAAGTAAGCCATATCATCAATTTGTGCGACCCTGAGGGTTTCCTTTAAATGTCGGTAACGATAACTCACGTTATCACGATCAGTGAGGGGTATCTAGCAACACATCACTGTCTCCCGATATAAAGGAAAGAGTCTTCCAAGACTACACCCAAACCACAGCACAAGTGTGAATCCAATTCACAAGGCATGCAAATTTCCTTTGCCACTGGATGTTCTTATTGGACAAGCGTGTCAAGCTTGTAGCTCCAATATGATGAGCATGATTAAATCAGATGATCATAGTGATCTGGGTATGGCCATACACTTTCTCAATCATCTCATCCAGGGGGGCCCTTTAGAACATCACACTCCTTAAACAAGGAGACGGCAATCCTATATCTATCACTAGTGCCCTAACCTGATTCAAGCTCACCATCCAAGATAGTCTATAACCATTATGTTTCAAATGATATTGAACTACCTCAAAACAATGACAATCATCATTTAGAAAACACAAGTGATCTCAAGTCAGAGGAAATGTGCCACTTGTCGCAATCAAGGATTATTAATATTGTGACAAGCAATTGAATATCCTAGTAGGGTCTGTCCAGTACATCCAATGTACCCATGGGTCTACATCTTATTCCATGCTCGAAGCATCCTATAAGATTAGAACACATATTAGTCTTAACCATATCAAGGCTGTCTCATGTTCACCAAGATATATCGACTAAGGACTTAACTGCATGTCAGCCTAGCTGAACAGCTTTGAGACATTATTCAGAAGTACACTTATTGCAACAGACAATGTAACAAACTGAATAACAACCATGCCTTTATAAACATAAGAGTTTATTACATGATACTGATACATTCCCAAGGCCTCAAACATTAGCCTTAAGGGCATACCCCAACATAATGTCTCAATGCTGTTCAGCTAGGCTGATATGCACTTTAGTCCTTAGTCGAGATATCTTGGTGAACATGAGACAGCCTTGATATGATTGAGACTAATATGTGTTCTAATCTTATAGGATGCTTCGAGCATGGAATAAGATGTAGACTCATAGGTACATTGGATGTACTGGACAGACCCTACTAGGATATTCGATTGCTTGTCACAATGTGAATAATCCTTATATGCAACAAGTGCCATATTTCCTCTGACTTGAGATCACTTGTGTTTCTAAATGATGATTGTCATTGTTTTGAGGTAGTTCGATATCATTTGAAACATAATGGTTATAGACTGTCTTGGATAATGATCATGAGTCAGGTTAGGACACTAGTGATAGATATAGGATTGCCGTCTCCTTGATAGGAGTGTGATGTTCCAAAGGGGCCCCCCCTGGATGAGATGATTGAGAAAGTGTATGGCCATACCCAGATGACTATGTTCATCTGATCTAATCATGCTCATCATATTGGAGCTACAGGCTTGACACGCTTGTCCAATAAGAACATCAAGAGGCAAAGGAAACATGTATGCCTAGTGAGTTGATTCACACTTGTGCTGTGGTTTGGGTGTAGTCTTGGAAGACTCTTTCCTTTGTATTGGGAGACAGTGATGTGTTGCTAGATACCCCTCACTGATCGTGATAACGTAAGTTATCGTTACCGACATTTAAAGGAAACTCTTAGGGTCGCACAATTTGATGATATGGCTTACTTAAGTCAGATCGTGTGGACTGAATTGTCTTGGTTCAGTTTAAAGGGATTTAATCTCTGATTGTAAGTGAGATATGGTCTGATCATGTTTGATTGATTAGAGCTTGAGATCGGTAAGCTTCGATCGAGAGTATAGATGCTAGATCGGTGAGATCAAGAGCATCAAGAGATGAAAGGTTAGATCTTGAACCATTTGGTTCAATGAGATCTAGACCATGGCTTGGGCTGATTTGATTTGGTCTTTGAACCAAATGCAATTGAACCGTGGCTTGGTTCAAAGAGGAGAAAAGGTGCGATCGGTTCACTTGGAGTGAACGCATGGATGATCGCATGAACGCTTGGAGTTAAGGGCTTTCTATATTTGGAAAGTCGGTTTTCCCATTTGTGAAAACGCCTCCACGTTTGAATGGAACGTCTCGTTTTTCGGTTTTGAGACATCCTCTTGCCTCTTCTCTCTCGACGACACACTCTCGTGTGAAGAAGGTTAACGCCTTGGAGAAAGTTAAGCCAAGCGAGACTTCATCTTTCATTCCTTTCCATTCGACAAGGAAGCCTTGGACCCTTGCTAGCACAAGGAACGCTAAGGGAGTAGGTGATCTTCATCTTGTGTGTGAACTCTTTGAAGGAGATCAACGTTGTTCTCTTCTTCCAACACGCCATTCGAATCAATGGCTATGGTATGAATCCAAACTTTATCAAGTTGATCATATGTTCTTGCGAAAGTTTTGAAACCCTTGCTTCCGCTATGAAAGTTTTATATGCGCCTCCTATTAGGGTTTCCCCTTTCCTCTTTTCTTTAGGGGACATTCAAGATGCTATTCGGATCACAAGAGGAAACAAAACAAAGGAAAAAGGGAGAAACTTAGCTTGCTTGGTTTGAAGATCCCTCCTTCTTGTTCCTTGCGCATCATGTCCTCTTGGAGAGTTCTTGGCATCAAGATGGAAGTTATGAGATGAAGAGCTCTCGGCTAGAAGATGCAAGGGAGGAGTCTTCTTAGAATTTTGGTGGAGAAGATGGAAGAAGAAGGACTCGGCCCTTGGAAGAACACTACTACTACTACTATGGCGACACTAATGTTTACCTAGGAAACTAGTAGACAATTCTCATTTCATCCAAAGCTACGAAAATACATGAGGAAGGCTACATTTATAAGCAAGGAAGAGGGTGGGCAAGGTGGTCATTTGCCCCTTAGGCGCCACTTACAAAATTGGAGAGAAAGATTCAGCATTTAATTCAAGGTGTGAATGCAATTAAGAGTGTGGATTCTTTCCTTCTTTGGTGAAGCTTCTTTGGAAGTTATTTGAAATTTGAATGGCTCCTTGTTGTTGACGAGATAGCCTCCTTCCTTGTTGGTTGTGGGCGCATGAATGAAGAATTCAAAATTTGAATCCCTTCCACAAAAGCTTGGGCGGCAATATAAGATGGTAAATCTTCATAAATGACTTCCTTTGATTTTGGATCTTGATGGATGATGGATTCGAATTCTTCCCTTGCTTGGGCTGGTGTGTTGGTGCCTATTCCTTGGATGGATAGTTGAGGTGGCTGATTATATCAAGGAGAGGGCGCCCAACAAAGATAGAAGCTGAGTTGGCAAGTGAACTCATCAACACTTTGAGTTGCACTTTGAGTTGAAGGGGTTGAAGTCTTCTTTCCTTTCTTGAGCTGAACTTGTTGAGTGGAACTTGAGCTAACCTTGGAGTGGAGCTTGAGCTGACCTTTAGCTTGAATGACCTGCCAAAAATATAACCAATGCAAGGATGCACTATCCTACCATGATGCAAAGTACATAAGAGCTACATGCATTACAATGCACAACCTACTATAATTGGACTTGCCATAATTGACTATATGATGCATGGCTTTATTTGAAAGCTTAAACTAACCTAAATGCCATGAAATGCAATGCAAAACAATAGAAAGCAAGTGAGCTCTAGGTGAACCCATGTTGAGGAGGTTTCCTCCGAGCCCAAGCGTGCCTCTTTAAAGCAGGGCTGCTGCCTCCATCAGCTCTCCCCGGGTTGAAAAAATTCTCCTCTGGAGAATTGTCCTTGTACCCTTGGAGTAACATAGGGGCGGCCTTATCAAGTTCTTCCTCAAAGAGCCAGTCCTCATCACCATTGAGGAATCTAACTCTTTAAGTCACTTGTATCTCTTCATGTTTGACATTTGAATCAGGCATAAAGAGGGGCTCTTGGTAGAGAGGGGGATCCTCCTCATGGATAGGGGTGGGGATCTTGGGTTCAGGGTCTCCTACATTAGAGTACCTTTTCCGGCCATGCTTATTAGTACACTTAGGATAAAGCTTCATAGTGCTACTAAATTGGCTAGGCATAACAAAGTCTATGTGTTCAACAACATGTAGGGGAAGTAAAGCAGTATCAATGTTATTTAACCCTGAAGTCTTGGGACCAAGTTCTATAAGACAGGATCTATAGTTCAGAGGATGAGGAGCTAAAAGTCCTAATTCAAGAGATGGTTTAGAGGACTTAGGGTCTAGGTCAACTCCTAGCTTTGGAAACTCATAAGGGTCTTGGTAGGGTATGAGTGTTTCACCTAGGTTGGTTTCCTTAAGGACTATGGGGCATAAGGGTTGATCAGGTTGGGTGTCCCTAAGTAATTCTTGAGGTATCATCAGTTGGAGGGTTGTTTGGGTTGGTTTAGACTCAGCTATGACTCCCTTGTTGGTTGATGCTCTAAGTTCTCTAGGCATGGATGGTTTTAATTTGATCTTCTGACCTGAGTGGCTGAAAACATACGTGTTAGTCCGGGCATAGTGGACTACATTCATGTCATATAGCCAAGGTCTGCCTAGTAGGATTTGTGCAACATCCATAGTGATGATGTCACACCAGACTCGTCCTTCATAACTACCAAACTGTAATGGGACAAGACTCCTATGGGTTATAGGCACACTTGTTTGATTGACCCAGGAGATATTGTAAGGTATTGGGTGAACCTCTACCTTAAGTTTGAACTTGGCGGCAGCAGAGTGGGAGACTGCGTTGAGGCTACTACCCCCATCTATCACTACTTTGCACATGTTTCCATTGCATTTCGTGTAAGTATGGAAGATACTAGTTCTTCGCCAGTCATCAGTGGGTGAGGGTTGGATCAAGTTACACCTAATGACTCCTAAGGTGTTTTGGGCTGATTCTTCATTACTATCATACTCTAGTTCTTCAAAGACTTGACATTCAGAATCAGGGTCATTAAGGTCTTCAAGGCTAGGGGTTTGGGTTTCTTCTCCTAGGTACAAGACCCTTTTAGGGCAGTCTTTCATAAAATGTCCAGGTTGCCTACAAGCATGACATGTGACCCTAGATAGTTCTTGATAGCTAGAGGGCTTGAGTTTGGGAGTGCTAGAGCTAGAGGGATTGGTGGGTTTAGGACTTGGGTTAGGGGTACTAACTTCTTTCCTAAAGGCATTCTTAATTTCTTGTTCTATTTCCTTAGCTCTAAAATGGGCGACCTCTATGGAGTCTATTTGGTAGTAGGTAAGGCCTTTCCTAATTTCAGATCTGAGGCCATTCTTATACCTACTAAGGGAAAATTGGGGTTCTTCCCTTATGTTACCTCTAAGGAGCAACTCCTCAAAACTAGCAGTGTATTGGTCTACAGTCATGGCTCCTTGGGTTAGGCTGCTAGCTTGGTCATACAACTTGTTTTGAAAGTATGAGGGAACATACTTCATTTTGAGCTACTGACGCATATCTATCCAGTTGTCTATGGGAGGTCGGTTGGATCTCTCTAGGTTATTTTCTAGGTTGGTCCAGTACAACCTAGCATTCCCTTATAGGAGACATTTGGCAAACCGAACTTTGCTATGGTCGGGTATCATGCTCCATTCAAAGTACTGTTCAAGCTTGGTTGACCAATCTAGGAAGTCACGGGGATCTAAGGACCCATTGAAGGTTGGGGGATTGAGTTTGATGGCGCGGTGCACATCATCCTCCCTAAATCTGGGTTGAGGTGGAGTTGGAGCTGGGTGTCCATTCCACATAGGTGATTGATGGGTTCCTACATGGTTTGGATTGGGATATCCATTCAACATAGGGGGTGGTTGGGTTCCTACATGGTTTGGGGTTTGATGCCCATTCCACATAGGTGGGGGTTGAGTTCCTACATGGGTTGGAACTTGTTGTCCATTCCACATAGGGGGTGGGTTTCCTACTTGGGTTGGGTTTTGGTGCCCATTCCAAAGAGGTGGGGTATGGTTCCCTACATGGTTTGGAGTTTGAGGTCCATTCCATATAGGTGGTTGTTGAGTCCCAGGATGGTTTGGATTTTGAGGTCCATTCCATACAGGTGGTTGTTGAGTTTCCACATGAATTGGACTAGGAGGTGGTTCACTAGGAACATGGTTAGAAGACCTTTCTCTAAAGTCATGGAACTCAGTGGTAAGTGTTGGTGTATATGCCCTAGGACCTAGTTTTGGTCCACTTATGTACTACTTGACACTGATATTTATATATCATTCTGGCATTGTCGTTATCATTGTTTGACTACACCTGCGATTGTGTACTTACATGATAATGTCCCTGGAGACAGATTGGATTTGTGCTCGAATTATAATCCCCAGTCGATGTACCTTAGTGGATATGGGACAGCTATGGTACTTGTGAGACTGGTATGTGGGCTGGTTAGGCACGTGGTGCTAACGCAGACACATGGGTATATCATTGGGGATATATTGGATAGACCCACTATGAGGCTATGACTTGGTGTCATGAGTTATCCTCATAAGTGACAGGAGATGCATTGATCCCTTGACTTGAGGTCATTAATCATTCTATATGGTTAGGGACTTGCTTTGATACAACCTAACACCTTGCCGTAGCTGGGAGGTCATAACGGTTGTTATTGAGCATGTCACGACCCATATGAGAAGATCAATGGACAGACATAGGATTTGCCCCTTCCCTAAGGAAGTATGATATCCATGGAGCTCCTTTATGGTTCTATGACTGAGAGTGTATGGCCATACCCAGGTGAGGACCTGTTTTAGTCATAGCCATGTGATTGGATGAAAACAAGTGGTGACACACTTGTCCAATCGGATATCAGTACGACAAAGAGACTGTAATGCATCTGTACCTAGTTGCGATGATGGGGATGTCGATGTCGATATCCATTCCAACGACCTGGGTAGCAGCGATGCACTGCTAGGTGCCACTCACTGCTTGTGATGACCTTTGGTCAGCACTGCCAGCGTCAGAGGAACCTACAGGGTCGCACACCTTGATACTTGAGTTCTCGTATTGATCGGGAAGCTTTATGATCGAGTTATTGGATAACTCGGATCTAAATGGGAGATTTCATCAGCGCCAATGGGCCTGATGAGATGGAAGAATGTTATTGGAGCCAAACTTCATTTTTGGCAGGTTGACCCGTATTTGACCATGGTTGGTCACATTTGGATTAGGGTTGCATTGGATTGGATCCAAGTGCTTAATCAACCTATGCAATGATGTTTGGGCTAGCTCATTGTCCAATGAGGCCCAATAACAAGTTCTCATAAAGAGATGAGAGGCTAAAAGGGTATAATGGGGAGAAACATGAACCATTAGGCGCCTAGGGGCATAATGGGGTCATGTTGGCGCCTTTGCTTCATTATGGAAGTAAAGGGCACCTCCCCCTCTCTTCCTAGGATGGAATGCATGCCTCTATGGCATTGCTTGAGGCGCAAGGCAAGGCCTTGGCGCACAAGGAAAGGCGTGGGAACAAAAGGTAAGGTTGAATGAGAATTATGGAAATGTCTTGGAGACTTTCCTTATCTCAAACCTCCTCATCCTAGCCCTACACTTGTCATGATCCTAGCCATTACCCTAACCGCCTCTTGCCCTATTAATATGACCCAAGTCGCCCCCTCTTGTGAGTAATTAATCCTTGAAGGCGTGAACACAAGGAGAGGGGCGAGTGCTTGGAGCAAAGGGCGCATCTTCCATAACCGCAAGCCTCTTCCTCCTTTCCTCTTGGCGCAAGGAGATCTAGGGCTTGGCGGCTTGTGCGGTTTTCTTTCTTCTCTTGGCGCATCATCTTTCTTGGTGGCGCAAGTGAAGTAGAGTATCTCCCTAAGGCTTGGATCTTCTTCCCGAGGCTAGCACCGGGCGTGGAAGAAGAGAACTCAAGAGATCTGTGTGTGCGAGACTGCAGAGGGCGAACACGTGGGCGCCTTCATCGACATCGCTCTACATTGCTCTTAAGGTATTTCCTAACTCATCGTGTCGACTCCCTTGCATGCGATCTTCACTGGGTTTTTGGGACTGGCCTGTTTCGGGGACATTCTTCCGCTGCGAAAAATGTATGTCCATAACTCTGAAAATTGTAAAATGTCCCCGGGGTTTCCCAACAGTAAGTTGGGTAAGACCTCTGGTAAGGGCTCCTATTTGCTCAGTCAAGAAGTCAAATTTCTCATTCAAAGAAGTATTATCCATTGTGAGGTCTTGTTCTTGTTGTTGAGTTTTAGACCGGGTTTGCATGGGTGTTTTTTTGAAAGAATATAAGTTTTTTTTTTTTTTTTTTTTTTGAAAATAGGGCAAAGTGATAGATAGATATGTAGTCTATTATGGATCCAAATTCTTTCAAACAACCTAATTCCAAAGACCGCTTAGAAGTAGAAAAATAAGTTTTTGAGGCTTAAAATTCTAGTCTAAGAGCCTAAGCTCTGATACCAACTGATGTAGGACGGGGGTCTATAACACTCAAACAACGATTTTCAAAATCTGTTTTGATAGATAAGTAGATAATAAGGGAAAACCGGATTTAAACTAACGAGATTTTGAGAAACTAATTTTTTTGTATTTTATAATAGTAAAGGAAAACCCGGGATTACAACTACTGAAAGCAGTAAATGCTGAAATTAAACTTACAGAGCGACCCTTGAGAATTGAAGGATCGTATCACCCCGTTCTTCACCGGTCCAACTCTGATGGAAGGTGTAGAAATGGTTGAGCATTACACACAAACACAGAAAGGGATCCGAACAAGTCTCGGATTCATATTACACACTTAAATCAAGGGTGAGGCTAGTCCTCGCAAGTTCCCTTGCTAATATGAAATATAACTAGAAGAGGGGGGGGGGGGGAAAGAGAAGAGGAGATGTGCCACCAATTTGCTTGTCCTCCTTGCGCCAACTACAAAATTAAAGAGTAGTGTAGATGCTATTCGGATCACAAGAGGAAACAAAACAAAGGAAAAAGGGAGAAACTTAGCTTGCTTGGTTTGAAGATCCCTCCTTCTTGTTCCTTGCGCATCATGTCCTCTTGGAGAGTTCTTGGCATCAAGATGGAAGTTATGAGATGAAGAGCTCTCGGCTAGAAGATGCAAGGGAGGAGTCTTCTTAGAATTTTGGTGGAGAAGATGGAAGAAGAAGGACTCGGCCCTTGGAAGAACACTACTACTACTACTATGGCGACACTAATGTTTACCTAGGAAACTAGTAGACAATTCTCATTTCATCCAAAGCTACGAAAATACATGAGGAAGGCTACATTTATAGGCAAGGAAGAGGGTGGGCAAGGTGGTCATTTGCCCCTTAGGCGCCACTTACAAAATTGGAGAGAAAAATTCAGCATTTAATTCAAGGTGTGAATGCAATTAAGAGTGTGGATTCTTTCCTTCTTTGGTGAAGCTTCTTTGGAAGTTATTTGAAATTTGAATGGCTCCTTGTTGTTGATGAGATAGCCTCCTTCCTTGTTGGTTGTGGGCGCATGAATGAAGAATTCGAAATTTGAATTCCTTCCACAAAAGCTTGGGCGGCAATATAAGATGGTAAGTCTTCATAAATGACTTCCTTTGATTTTGGATCTTGATGGATGATGGATTCGAATTCTTCCCTTGCTTGGGCAGGTGTGTTGGCGCCTATTCCTTGGATGGATAGTTGAGGTGGCTGATTATATCAAGGAGAGGGCGCCCAACAAAGATAGAAGCTGAGTTGGCAAGTGAACTCATCAACACTTTGAGTTGCACTTTGAGTTGAAGGGGTTGAAGTCTTCTTTCCTTTCTTGAGCTGAACTTGTTGAGTGGAACTTGAGCTAACCTTGGAGTGGAGCTTGTGCTGACCTTTAGCTTGAATGACCTGCCAAAAATATAACCAATGCAAGGATGCACTATCCTACCATGATGCAAAGTACATAAGAGCTACATGCATTACAATGCACAACCTACTATAATTGGACTTGCCATAATTGACTATATGATGCATGGCTTTATTTGAAAGCTTAAACTAACCTAAATGCCATGAAATGCAATGCAAAACAATAGAAAGCAAGTGAGCTCTAGGTGAACCCATGTTGAGGAGGTTTCCTCCGAGCCCAAGCGTGTCTCTTTAAAGCAGGGCTGCTGCCTCCATCAATAATGGGGTGAAGTGGGCAAATTTGCTTCATTATGGGAGCAAATTGCGCCTAGCCCAAACCCTGGCCGCCCCTTGCTCTATATAAGTGGCCCTAGGCGCCCCCTCTCTGGTATTCTATTCCTTAGAGGCGTGAACACTGAATGAGGCGAGAGCAAAGGGTGAAGGGCGAGAGCAAGGGTTCAATTGGCGCAACCCTTCTTCTTCCATCAAGCCGCAAGTGATTTTCTTCCTCTCCTCTTGGCGCAAGAGTGACTTCACCTTGGCGGCTTCTCCTTCTCCTCATCCTTCTTCATGCTTGGCACATATACCTTGGAGGTGGCGCAGGTTGTGAAGAAGGTGGACTAAGGCTTGGATCTTCTTCCCGAGGCTAGCACCGGGCGTGGAAGAAGAGGACTCAAGGCATTCGTGTGTGTGAGACTGCAGAGGGCGCACGCTTGGGCGCCTATCACAACATCGGCCTCATCTTGCTTTAAGGTATATTCTATCTCATCGTGTCGACTCCCTCGCATGCGATCTTCATTGGGTTTTTGGGACCGGCTCGTTTCGGAGATATTGCTTCCGCTATGCAATGTTTTGTGTAATCTCTATCTCTGAAAATTGGAAAATATCCCCAGGGTTTCCCAACACTTGTGAGCCTCGAACGATGATTCTATGCTTTTTATGTGCTCACATGCCATGCAAATTTATGAAAATTATATGACATGCGCATGCTTTTTCTAAAGCAGAAAAATTGTAGGTCTTTTGTTCCTTACCTCTAATCAACTTCCTTAGATTCTTTGCTCACTTCACATGACTGGGATAGACCAATATGCGGAAGAGATAATTCCTCCTTTCATGGTGGGATGGACCCATCATGAGAGACTTGTTGAGATTATGTAGGGCATGGACTAGGTGATTGCCCTAATCTTAACAAGTTAGTGATTGCAAGGAGGGCAATGGGTATGCCACTTATAGACTCTTGAGAGAAACAAAGAACCAAGGATTTGTGATAAGGGGTGAAGGAAGAGAGACATGTTTTAATGAAAAACTAAAATTTTATATTTTGTGTTTTTCATGAGCATATAGAATTGCATGAGATAGTGCCTTGTTTGTGCATGATGTTGCTATCATATTTCAAGCCCCTTAGCATGCCTGTGTTGTATTCTTGTGAGGCCTACGTGCCTCCTATCTTTTTCTTTTGTTTTGTAAACTACATGATGAAGATTAGGGGCATCCCTCATGAAGTAATCTCTTTGGCGCATGCTTAAAGCTTGCTTGGTTGCGCACCTTCCATGGTGGCACAACAAGCATCTTCCTTGGCAGTGCATGTGTGCATGGTGGCACAAGTTGGCATGGCCAGCCCTTTGGGCTTGTGAGCTTGCCTTCTTGGCCCTTGCATGGTGGCGCACCACTCATGGAGGAGGCACGTTGGCATTGGCCGAACCTATGAGGGTGCTTCTAAGGTTTCCCTAGGGGTACCTCTGGGGTTTGAGAGCTAAACCACGGTGAGGAGGACCTTGGAGCCGACCTTGAAGTTCAAGACAAGAGGGCAGTTGGGTTAGGTCTTGTAGGGGCTTGTCTCCTAGGTCAAACATTGAACACCTAGCATTTGTTAGTTCAATGTCTTGATTGGGCTATGACCACATCATCCTTTACTGCTTTCCATATATGCGAAAGCATGTGATGCGTCCGCAAGTGCATGAATTTATCAAAGTAATAAAAAGATTATCATTCCCAACGAGTATCTGGCAGTCAAGTACTAATTACATGGTCGATCTATAGATAGACGATTCAAATGGTGTTTTTGTTTGGAAGCTTCTAGTATGAGAAAACAAAAGGTAGTTTTTAGGGTTTAAATCAATATGTAAAAGGTTAGGACTCGGGGTTTCACCACACTCACAATTATGAATTATAGCAGAATAAATTCTTTGAACAGAAAATTATTGTGTTGAAAGGGTTTTTCCTAAGGTACAGATTACCTCCTCCCGAAGGATAATCCGGTATCTATTTATATCAATCCCTTACGCTCGTGACAATTAACATGAATAGACCCATTAAGTTCTGCCAAAAATCATGAAATCCTTCAAACGAATTCAAACTACTCTTGTGATTGGATCGTAGGTTAGAAAAGAATAGTTCTGACATTGCGATTCACCTCCCGGTCTTTCTCGCAATGTCTAAGACATAAACATACTTGATCAGAGTAAATCACGTAAATAAATACAATTCTAATCAAATCAACTCCATAATAATCATGACAAAGAGTGAAAAAATAAAGTTTAATTCATGAATGTTAGTAGGCTACACCCCAATTCCCAAAAATAAGTTTACACACTCAGGTTCAAAGCAAACAACATGTTCATCGATGAAAATTACATGAAAACTCAATAAGATTACAAGAAAACACTACAAAGGTAATTAGAAGTCGTTATCCTCGATCTGGAGATGAAGATGGAATGTCCAATTCCTCCTTTGCATGATCTTACTGCTCGAATTTTGCCCAGAGAGTTGATTTTTGCCCTAGTCGCCACCTCTGTTTGTGTTCATCTGTAGAAGCCCCCTTAAACCCCCCCAAAATCCTTTCTTTTGTAGTTTAATTATTGTAGAACCCATCTAGGAAGGTTTCTGCAAAGTTTGGTTCAATTCCGACTCGATTCCGGGTCGAATCAAGTGAAAAACATGAAGGGGCGGAAAAACTCATGAGCGGTGAATTGTTTACGACCACGGGTGGGAATTTTTCTGTTTCTCCATATATGTGTTTTCACAGCCAGTGAATATATTCACGGCCACGGCCATGAAAGTTGCATTTGACATCCGTTTTGCTTCAAATTTAACGTACGACCTTGTCTTTTCATCACGAATCATCATGTGGCATCAAAACTCGTAAAATCTATTGTTTTACGTGATATTCACGACCCATAAAAGATTCACAAGTGCAATTGCGAATATTGCGTCTGGCCTATGTTTCACTCTCAATTTGATGTGTGACCCCATAATTTCCTTGGGAACCATGCTATGGCCATAAAACTCGCAAAGTCCATCATTTTTATGCCATTTTGCCTGCATTTTCATAAAAACCAAGAAAAGTAAAAATTACATACTATGTGAAGTAAAAACACTAAAAATTGGTATAAAATCATAAAATAAGCCCAAAATATCATATAAAATTCAGACAAAAATATGATGTAAATGCAACTCATCAAAATACCCTAGACCTAAAGTTTTGCTTGTCCGCAAGCAATATTCTAATATGTATGGAGAATGTAAAGATATGGAGCATTCATTTGTTTTTCCCTTAATAATGTCCTTAGTCCACAATTTAAGCAATCAATCTTTCAGAACTCAAGTAACTTAAGAAAAATCATAATAGAGACAAATTCCAATAGTTTACAATCCAAGAAAGATAAAAATCATAATTCATGTCATAATATTCAATCTTCACATACTAAGTATCAAATACTCTCATATTAATAAATGCACTTCACATAACATATAAAATTTCTACTTCAAGAATTTCAGTGATGTTACAGATAAGAAACTTTTAATGCAATTTGGTCTTTAAATAGTTATGCACCCTTTCATATTAGCATCCTAATAGAGCAGTATAATTTAACTCATAGTCTCAATCTTAAAGTCAATAGAGTTATCCAATTGACCTACAGCTCCCTCTTTTTCTATGTTTTTTATTCTTTTCTTTTTTTTATTCATTTTTTTATTTCTAGAGAGAGCCGGTCAAGGGCATGGTACTTAAATTGTTATCAATCTTTCTACATGAGGGATAAATATTTACTTTTAAGATTCTCCCTCTGTTACTTGATCGCAACAGACTTAAAGTATATCAATTCATGGTATAATATAACTCATGACTTTAGATTCCTCAACCAGAGGAGTTGGAGCAAGTCTCGGTTAAAGAAATATCACTAATTTTCTGTTCATAAAAAGTTCTCCATCAAGTAAAGTTAGATAAATTAAACTTCATGTAAATTCTACTATGCACGTGCCTCGTGAACATATAACAATTCACATATATATTTTATCAATACCATAATTGAATTTACTCAACAATTTAAGTCTATATGAAATGTCAAAAATTCCCTAAATCATCATATCAAATACTCAAAATGTTTCCTAAGTTCATAATTAAGGATAAAATAAACTTGTATATCCTTAAAAATCTTAAACATTCAAAATACATGCATATAAAGCTCGAATACAATCAAGATACATGAAGACACCCTAGACTTAAATTATTGCATATACTATATCATTTAATCCACAATTATCAATGAAAACCAAACATGCATCATCCCACCAAGAAAAGTATGCATCGTCCTCGATGTATATAAAAAAAATAAAACAATATAATACTCACAGAGAATAATTGATTTTAGTATCCTTAGAATCCTCCTCCTCATCTCTAATCCACGATGTAGAAGGTCCTGGAAGATGCTACTGCAAAAGATCTTCTATCGCGCGAAGAGACTCGAATGTCCTTGTCTGGCCCTGCTTCAGGCGCGATATATCGTCACACATCCTTTGTTGCTCTACTCGCATCTGATGTAATGTTGCCTCCATCGAGGCGGAAGTGGAAGGTCTAGCTAATGCAGACGGTCCAGCAGATGTAAATGGCTTGACTGGAGGCATGATCTCTGAAGTCTATGTAAAACATAAATGAATAGTAGCTACAAGAGAAATCTCGTCCAATAATCGAGAGAAATCCACTCAATGTCGACAAAATCCAAAGCAAATCGATGGTAGAAACTTTGTAGACTGATAAGGAAACTGAAGATTTCACTATCAAGGAGTTTGCTCATAGATTTGGATGGATTTCAGGTTGGAATCAAGGGTCGGTAGCAAAATAGCATTCTTGATGTCATCCAGCGCTTCGCCACAAAATCCGATTGAAAGCTTGACGGAGAATCAACGGAAAAGCCCACCGGTGATGAAGGAAGGTTGGGAACAAGGATTCGTCACCTGAGAAGGGAAGGATCATGCAGAAATTTGGATTCATGAGCAAAGGTGTGAACCCTAACTTTTTCCCTTGATGTGTCAAACTGAGTCTTCATGCCCAGTGAGTCATTCACAGCTACGGCTGTGAATATTTCTGTGACTTGAGTCCCTTTTGCAAAATAAAACTCACGGCCCGTGAGTGACTCATGGCCGTGACCGTGGAAGTTTTTGTGGACATTTGGCCTTCTCGCGCTTCCTTCAGACACAGCATTCACGGCTCGTGAGGGAATCATGGCCACACCCGTGAATGTCTCGTTTGACACCTATTCTTCATGTAAAAATTTCCAAAAATTCCATGCACATAAAACAACTTATTAAAAGATTTTCCATTAATAAAAATTCAACAAATGTTGCTACAAAAATTCTTAAAAATTAAAAGAAAATCAAAAACTAAGACTAAGAGTAGTAAAAGTCAAAAACTTGGGTTGCCTCCCAAAAAACACTTGTTTAAGGTCATTAGCTCGACCATAGCTTCATGTCATGGAAGAGTTGGTGAATTAGTGGCATAGTAGAGAGTATATAATCTTCTGCTTTTCCTCCGTCTCAATAGTGTGCCCACCAAAGTATATATCCAGTTAAACAAGTGGATCCATGTCGCAGCAGCCAGTACATGCATACAAAAATGAAAATTAAAGTCATGCAAAGAATACCCAATAATTTTTCTATATTTATCCAAGAGTAATATCATACATTCTTCCTTTAGATTTATATCAGTAATTGGAAGAAGACTGAAATTAAGATCAAAAAATTCATACCTTAGATTGCTCAAGAAGTTTTCAAATTTTAATTTGGGTTTTTCATTTATCTTAATGTCAATATGATTAAGAATCTCATGTGTTATCATCTTTTGGGTACCTATGATTAGATCTGAATCCAATAATAGTTCATTCCTCTCATCATCATCATCCTTATAATCATCTCCTTCATTATCTATCATGCAAATTCCTAATGAATTTTTCTAGAGAAAAGGAATTGATAGTTCATATAGTAGTGGTGGTAGAATATACACATGATCCTCTTTCTAATTTTTCTCCTCAAGTTCTTTCTCTTCAATGGGTACTCCATCCTAACACTATCAAATTCACCCCCATCTATCTCACTACTTATTTGAGCATCCTTAAATTCCTCATCCTTCTTCTCACAAGACTCCAAAAGTTTAAATTTTTCTTCAAATATGTCCCATGTATTTGTGTTGCAATGCACTATGTTATGTGAGAGGGGACTGGATGGCTGGTAAAGTACTAAGGAAGGGTTAATTGGGTATGTATAATTTTTAAAATCATCAATATTTGAAGAAGGGAGATCATAATCAGGAGTCATGACTAATCATTGTTCCAACTCTACAAAATTGTCAGATTCATCCTGGATTCCTTCCTGTATGTCATTTATCAGTGCCATAAATTATACTATGAAGTTCATCGCTTTGATTGGCCATAACAGCTATAGAGTTTTCAAGCATGGTTTATAAGTTGGATTTTTGAGGTTTACTAAAGTTTGAATGTGGAATAAATGTTGGGTCGTTCTGATAAAGTAAGTTTTGATGGTTCTCCCACCTTGGATTGTATGTACTAGGGCATGAGTTAAATGATGAAGCAATCCTTAATTGACATTCTGTATAATGATGCCCATGATATCCACAAATATCCCAAGTAATAGATTTCAACTTAGAATATTGCATGCTTAAATAATCAGTCTATTGAATAAAGGAATTTACCTTTGCTGCAAATGATTGTAATACATTTGTGCCATATTCTCTTGTGATTATCGGTGGCACTGATGACACCAAAATATATAGTATATTTTGTATCATTTTAGATATCTTTTCATGCTAAATTGAGGATCTTTTACTTGTTTTTATGCTGAATTCATCAAATATTGCAAAGTCTACTTCTATTTTGGTTTTTCATAATTTTCAGGTAAAAAGGCGCTATTTTGAGGCGTCTTCAAGCAAAATCAAAGACATAGAAGAGTTACCATCATCAAGAGGAGATCACATGACAAATTTCACATAAAACGGAGCAACAAACCAAAATACGGTAGGGCCGTAATCTATATTACGGTACCATATTTTCGTACGCTACCGTAATATCAGAGCACCAGCCGTAATTTGGGGAGTTTTCCAAATAGAAGGTTTTCGCGATTTTACGGCACCACCATGAGAAATTACACTGCCATAATTTGGAGCGCTTCAGAACAGAAATTACGGCACTGCCATAAACTATTTCACGGGGCCGTATTTTCCAAACAATTCAGACCAGAGAACTCGTCCGATTTTATGGCACTGCCATAAACTATTTTATGGTACCATATTTTGAGCAATTTTTTTACCAAAAAGGTGCCCAGCAAATATGGCACTACCGTAATATATTTTACGGTATCATAATTACACTCAAAAACGTTATTTTACCGGGTCCGAAACTTGCGCGGACTATAACTTTTGATCCAGAGCTCCAAATTGAGATCCGAATGTTGCTACGGACTCATCTTTAAGAGGAGAACACACATGAAGTGAAAGGGAGACTTTTATTTAGAATCGAGGGAGAAATTGCTAGAGATGCATCTAGGGTTTGGCCTCATGCTGAGAGGTGTAGAGGGCACCTCAGGCTTGATTTTCACGCAGAAGCTTCACCTAGAGGAGAGAAAGACACCACAGAAGTTTCAGATAGAAAGGAGTTCGGGTGGAGGAGAAATCAACGAAACAACGGTGACAGCACTGTTCATCACGGAAAATACGGCTGTAATTTATATTACAGCTGTGTTGTGAAGTTGTTGTCTTTTTATTCTTCAATTTCTTCCACTTTGAAACTATGGTTGATTGTATTTCTTTTTCCATGCTAGCTGAAACATATTTTGGGACATGGGGTGTAATCCCTTTGATTTCTAATGATTAGATACTTTTTATTTCGTCAAGATAATTTTGCCACGATGATTCTACTTATGTGAATATCTTGTCTTTGATTCTCCATAGATTGATGTTATTATTCATGTTTAGAGTTCTCGCAATAAGGACCGAAAGGTGACTTGCTTGAGAACTTGGAACCCTAGAATTGCATGTTAGGAGCTTTTCGTAAGAAATTTGGTTTGTTCTTAATTATTTGATTTTAGTGATCTTATTGCCATGATTTAATAATATGAATCTAGGATAGAGTCGAGTTATCAAACGTGGAGATCTTGCACTAAAGTGAGGATCGGAACGTTGCAGAACCATAGGTAGAACTTGTGTTGAGTCTCGGATGCACGAAAGTGATCCTTGAGATTCTACTTGAGGCAATCAACTTAGAATTCGGATGCACGAAAGTGATCTTTGAATTCTCTGATTGATGATTTACTTATCTTTAGCGTTGGGGTAAATCTTGTGCAAAAGCGATGATTGATCCCTACATGATTGTCTACACGAAAGTGAGATGATCCCTTTATGAAGTAAATTAAGTCTTTATCATGATAAAATTAGACTGACGACCTTTTATTTATATCTAATCATTGAAATCAAGGTGGATGAAACCCTAGTCCCATATTTATCTCTCTGATTTACTTTACACTCTTTCCATTGATTATTGCATCATATTTGATTTGCTTATGATGTAGGAGCATCTCCCATGATTTAATTATGTTTTGATATTATGTTACGTGCAGCATTTGAACTTATTTACATTTCACCATTCAGTTCTACCTAGTCTTGTTTGTTGCAAGACTAGCTTGCAGAACAATTTTGTAAGACAACTTAATTCTCTGCTTTGGATGTTTTATGTTGTAGTTAGGTTGTAGCCTAGGTTAATTTTCACATCTTTGTTTTATTTTGTAGTGATTGTAATAGGATGTTTAGCCTAGGAATTATATGCACCTGTACTTGCACTACAAGGCACCCTTGATCCCCTCAACAATCAACCCTCAAGCCAAAGTCAACTTCAAGACAAATTTCCAGCCAATTCAAGTTAACAGTTAGCACCCTAAAGCCATTCAGAGTCAAAGCCCAGCTTCAGTCAACATCCACCGCCAATGTTCATGCAAGTCTAAACAACATAGCCTCCACATCATCAAAATCACATCAACATGCAGCTTCCCAATCCTGCTCAGCTTAAAATTCAAAGGCATCTCCTCAAAGCAACCCTTAAACGGTGCATGCAACTCCAACCAATCATCATCACCCATTTATTCCATCTCTTCAGCGAGAATTCTGGTCAACACCTTTCAGCCCCAAGACCCAACTACAACCGCCCCTCTCCACCAATGGGAAGACTCCATAATTCATTCAAAGCTCTCCACCTCTCCAAGCAACTCTCGGCTACACATCCAGCAAGGAACTGCCCATACCACCCAATGGAATAGCTGAACGCAATACATCATCTCAGCCACCCAAATTCAAATCAAGAAACAACATTGGTTGTTGAGGGAATTTGTAACGTTGAGGGAATAGGGTTTTAAGCCCTTGTATTTGTCACTTTTGCACTTAGTCTATGATTTGAAAAAAAAGAACATTATGTGTTGATGCGTGAGCATTGGACTCCAAATGAAACTATTCTTCTCTTCCCCTTCTCTTCCTCTAAGTGCCGAGAGCTCCTTCCTCTCTTCTCTTATTCCTCTTCTCCACAAAGCTACCTCCCTCTTCTTGAAGTCCTCTTACGCGTGGTCATCTTCAAATAAGTTGTCCTTCATCTTCCTCCAACGCCAAGCAGAGGGGAAGCATTTTGAAGTAGCGGGAGCAGGGGATCCAGAGAAAGGGGTCTTGGCCCCCTTCCCTAAAGGGGGCCTCAGGTATTTTATATCCTAGTAGAGTAATCTCCATAGGTTGCATGTTAATCTTCTTTCACTGCCACTTAGTTAAATTGAACTTCCTCATGTTTAATTGTAAAATTAGAGAGCTCCATACCTTAGGATTGATCGTTGGGAGTTCCGCCGTTCTTCAGTGGTATCAGAGTAGCCCTAAGGAGCTTTTTGTTTGCGCGAGAAAACAAACCAAAATCTGTTTTGTCGACTGAATTTTTGTGTTATCTGATTTTCTGATCGTTCTGAGTTTTCTAAACCCCCTGGATTTCTGGTAACGTCTGAATTTGTTCTCTGATTTTCTGATCGTTCTGAGTCTAAATCTTCTGGATTCCTGCACAAATCATTTCTCTTATTTTGCTGAGTTCTGTTCTCTATTGGTTGAAAATTTTGTTTGCTGGATTTGCTGATTTTCTGAACTTCTGATTTTTGTTTGCATCTCTGAACCTAGAATACCTTCTGATTACCTCGTTACAGTTAGGCTTCAAGGTTCCTCTGATTGCTGAATTTGGATTTGATTTGGACTGTCAAATAGTTTAAAGTGTAGAGGGGTCCCCTTCAAGGGGGAGCGCAAGGGGGTGAAACCCTAAAGGGGCGCATATCAAGATTTTCATAGCGGAAGCTAGGGTTTCCAAAGGATCATTTGAAGAATCATATGATCAACTTGTCGAAAACTTGCAAGTATGAATGAAAAATCATACCATAGCCATTGTGTGAGTGGTGTCTTGGAATCAAGAGAACAAAAGAGGTCTCCTCCTTGTCGTCACACACAAGATGATCAACGGCTACTCTTTGAGATCCTTGTGCTAGCAAGTTTCTTCAAAGGTTGTCGTATGCAAGGGATGAGATGATTCTCTTTTTGGCCGAGAGCTCCTTGTCCGAAACCTCTCCTTCTCGTCAATCACCTCCAAGCGAAAATGCAAGGCGTTGAAGTGAAGTGAGCAACGTTACCACATGGAAGCGTTTTGTTTTCAACATTGAAAACCGCCTTCCAAAATAGGTAAGTCTCAATGGCTCATGCGTTCACATAGTGAACGTTCGAAACTTCCTTTCATTGAACCTCTCATTGAACCAAGCGTTCACATAGTGAACCGGTTCAATTAGATTTGGTTCAAAACCCAAATTGAGCCAAGCCACTTGGTCTAGACCATATCAAACCCTAAGGTTCCAGATCTAACCGTTCATCTCCTGATGCTCTTGATCTCACCGATCTAGCATCCACTCTCTCGATCGAAGCTTACCGATCTCAAGCCCAAATCAATCAAACATGATCAGACCAGATCTCACTCACAATCAGAGATTAAATCCCTTTAAACTGAACCCAAAGAATTCAGTCCACACGATCTGACTTAAGTAAGCCATATCATCAAATTGTGCGACCCTAAGGGTTTCCTTTAAATGTCGGTAATGATAACTTTCGTTATCACGATTAGTGAGGGGTATCTAGCAACACATCACTGTCTCCCGATATAAAGGAAAGAGTCTTCCAAGACTACACCCAAACCACAGCACAAGTGTGAATCCATTCACAAGGCATACATATTTCCTTTGCCACTGGATGTTCTTATTGGACAAGCGTGTCAAGCCTGTAACTCCAATATGATGAGCATGATTAGATCAGATGATCATAGTCACCTGGGTATGGCCATACACTTTCTCAATCATCTCATTTAGGGGGGGCCCCTTTCGAACATCTCACTCCTTAAACAAGGAGACGGCAATCCTATATCTATCACTAGTGTCCTAACCTGACTCATGATCATTATCCAAGATAGTCTATAACCATTATGTTTCAAATGATATTGAACCACCTCAAAACAATGACAATCATCATTTAGAAACACAAGTGATCTCAAGTCAGAGGACATGTGCCACTTGTTGCAAACAAGGATTATTCACATTGTGACAAGCAATTGAATATCCTAGTAGGGTCTGTCCAGTACATCCAATGTACCCATGTGTCTACATCTTATTCCATGCTCGAAGCATCCTATAAGATTAGAACACATATTAGTCTCAATCATATCAAGGCTGTCTCGTGTTCACCAAGATATCTCGACTAAGGACATTAGCATGTCAGCCTAGCTGAACAGCTTTGAGACATTATTCAGAAGTACATTTATTGCTGCAGACAATGTAACAAACTGAATAACAACCGTTGCCTTTATAAACATAATAGTTTATATACATGATACTCATAGAATCCCTAGGCCTCAAACATTAGCCTTAAGGGCATACCCCAACAATCTCCCACTTGCACTTAATCTAATGGTTGAGAAATCTCAAACCCATATTATTACAGTGCTTCTCATGCTTCTGCTGCGCCAGAGGCTTGGTAAGCGGGTCAGCCAGATTGTCGTCTGTATGAACCTTGCAGATTTTGATCTCGCCTCGATCAATGATCTCCCGGATCAAGTGAAACCGTCTCTGTATGTGCTTGGACTTCTGGTGCGACCGTGGTTCCTTTGCTTGTGCAATTGCTCCAGTGTTATCACAGAAGATAACCAAAGGATCTGCACTCGAAGGAACAACACCAAGTTCTCTCACGAACTTACGAATCCACACTGCCTCCTTGGATGCTTCCGAGGCTGCAACATACTAGGCTTCTGTTGTGGAATCAGCAACAGTAGACTGTTTGAAACTTTTCCACACCACTGCTCCTCCATTCAAGCTAAAAACATAGCCTGATTGCGATCGGAAATCATCCTGGTCCGACTGGAACGAAGCGTCAGTATATCCTTCAATACTGAGTTCTTCCTGACCACCATATAACAAGAACATATCTTTGGTCCTCCGCAGATATTTCAAAATGTTCTTAACTGCAATCCAGTGCGCCAAACCTGGATTACTTTGGAACCGACTGGTCACGCTTAACCCGTAAGCGACGTCTGGGCGAGTACACAACATCGCATACATAATGGACCCAATAGCCGAAGCATAAGGCGTATTGTCCATTTCATCTTTCTCAGTCTGTGTTTGTGGACACTGACTCTTCGAAAGATTCAGACCATGTCTGACTGGAAGATGTCCTCTTTTAGAATTCTCTAAATGGAATCTCTCCAGGACTTTATCGATGTAAGTACTCTGGCACAGCCCGAGAAGCCTCTTAGATCTATCCCTGTAGATCTTCACACCTAATACATAGGCTGCTTCTCCTAGATCTTTCATCTGGAAACATTTTCCTAACCATGCCTTAACAGCATGCAGTTCAGGAATATCGTTTCCAATGATTAAGATATCATCGACGTAGAGGACTAGGAAAGTAATCACGCTCCCACTAAACCTCTTATATACACACGGGTCATCTTCGTTCTTGATGAAACCAAACTCAGAGATTGATTCATCAAAACGAATATTCCAGCTTCTAGATGCTTGTTTAAGTCCATAAATGGACTTCTTTAACTTGCATATTTTATGACGATCTGATGGATTAGTGAAACCTTCAGGTTGTGTCATATACACATCCTCATCGAGTTTTCCATTAAGGAAAGCGGTCTTCACATCCATCTGCCAGATCTCATAATCGTAATATGCTGCTATTGCGAAAAGAATCCGAATAGACTTGAACATGGCTACAGGAGAGAAAGTTTCATCATAATCTATCCCGTAGATTTGTTTGAAACCTTTCGCAACTAGCCTGCCTTTATAGGTAACCACGTTCTTCTTGAAGATCCATTTACAGCCTATAGGGATAACTCCCGGAGGCGGATCAACCAAATCCCAGACCTGGTTATCTGACATGGAGTCCATCTCGGCTCACATAGCTTCAAGCCATCTAGCTGACTCCGGTCCACTGACCGCATCCGCATAAGTGAGGGGTTCATCATTATCAATGATGTAGACTCCGTCATAGCGCTCAGGCTGACGACGGATCCTTCCCGATCTTCGCGGTTCCCGTGATATCTGAGCCTCAGGTTGTTCAATAACCTGCTCAACTGGCTCAGGCTCATCCAACTGTGCTTGACTACTTTGTCCTTCCTCTGGATTCTCATCCAGCTTTATTTCTCTCCCACTGGCCTCTTGCAGAAGAAACTCCTTCTCAAGAAAAATGGCCGTCCGAGCAACAAATACCTTGTTCTCTTTGGGATCGTAGAAATAATAACCCTTAGTTTCCTTAGGGTAACCGACAAAGACACATTTCTCAGATCTGCTCTCTAGTTTCCCAGAGGCGAGCTTTTTGACATAAGCCTCGCAACCCCAGATCCTGATAAATGTCAAGCTCGGCTGTTTCCCATACCATAACTCATATGGCGTCTTTGAAACGGCCTTGGATGGCACTCGGTTTAGTACCTTTGCAGCTGTTTCCAGTGCAAATCCCCAAAAGGAGTAAGGTAGAGTAGCCTGACTCATCATAGAACGAACCATGTCTAGTAACGTTCTATTTCTCCTCTCGGACACACCATTCCATTGCGGTGTTCCTGGCGGAGTGAGCTGTGAGATAATCCCACACTCCTTCAGATAGTCAGTAAACGCATGACTCAAGTATTCTCCACCTCGATCAGAACGAAGTGCCTTGATATTTCGGCCTAGCTGATTCTGTACTTCATTCTTGAACTCTTTGAACTTGTCAAAAGATTCACTCTTATGTCTCATAAGATAGACATAACCATACCTACTGAAATCATCAGTAAAGGTAATGAAGTACGAATAGCCACCTCTGGCATGTTTACTAAACGGCCCACACACATCACTGTGTATAAGGTCAAGTAAACCTGAAGCCCTTTGACCTTTGTGAGGAAAAGGAGCCTTCGTCATTTTACCCATTAAACAAGCTTTGCATGTATCAATCTCCTCATAGGAGAATGATCCCAGCAGTCCATGATCATGCAACCGCTTAATGCGTTTCTTGTTAATATGGCCTAAACGACTATGCCATAGCAAGGTGCTGTCATCAGCATACTTGGCTTTCTTATTATCAATGTTTTGTATGGAATATTCCATGTCCAACATGAATAACCCATTGTTAATTGAACCAGTAGCATAAACAATATTATCAAGAGTAAGATAACACTTTGAAATCTTGCATTCAAAGGAAAACCCTTTCCTGACAAGAGCAGGAATAGAGATAATATTTTTGGTAATACTGGGTACAAAGTAACAATTGTTTAATTCTAATACAATGCCAGATGGTAATGAGATGTAATAATCCCCTACAGCAACAGCAGCAACCCGTGCCCCGTTTCCAACTCGTAGGTCCACCTCATGCTGTCCCACCTGCCTTCTTCTCTTGAGTTCCTGTACATTTGAACAAATGTGAACTCCACATGCAGTGTCCAACACCCATGAAATAGAAGAAGATGAAACCATGACTTCCGTCACGTATATACCTGAGCCAGAAGCGATGCTTCCCCTCTTATCTCCTTGGAGCGCTTTACAGTCCTTTTTCCAGTGACCCAGCTGGCCACAGTGGAAACACCTGTTGTCCTTTGACCGCTTAACCTTCTGTTTCAGAGCCTTGCTGTAGTTCTTGACAGGGGCCTTGCCCTTCTTCCCCTTCTTCTTGTTCCTTGAAGGAACCATTAAGACAGAGGTTGAAGGCTTTCCCTTCAGAGTTTCCTCAGTAGTCAAGAGCATATTCAGCAGCTCTGCCGGAGTACAATCGATTTTGTTCATATTAAAGTTAATAATGAACGCATCGAAAGAAGGCGGGAGAGACTGTAGAATAATGTCTACAGCAAGCTCCTGGTTGATGGTATGCCCTAGTTTCTCCAGAGCCTCCTTGTGCCCAATCATCTTGAGCACGTGAGCTCCCACTGGGCTTCCTTCAGCCAGTTTGCTCTGAAAGAAAAGCTTTGTCAGATTATAGCGTTCTGTCCTCGCCTGTGCAGCATACAGCATCTTGAGGTTCGCTATAATCTCTATAGCCGACATATCCTCATGCTGACGCTGCAGCGGTGGCGTCATAGACGCTAGCATCAGGCAAGCAACATCAATGCTATCATTGACATGCTTTTCATAGGCATCGCGAACCGCCCTTGCGGCGTTCGCAGCGGGTTGAGGCGGCACAGCCGTCTCGAGGACATACAGTTTCCTCTCTGCCTTAAGAACGATCTTAAGGTGTCCGAACCAGTCTGAGAAGTTTGGCCCAGCAAACTTCTCCCTTTCCAGTAGGGATCGCACATTGAAGCTCATGGTGTTCGTTGCTGCAGGAATCTACAACAATGCAAGAACAGCAAGGTCAGTATCAATGTTTAGAATCAATCCAAGACTTAGGAAAGATTCTTTTCTCACTATTTTATCTGGCTGAAAAATCCAGCAAAACAGCCCGAAAGAGTAACACTCTTTTAGTGAGATGGGATCCAGATTTCATACTTGGTCTCCGTGTCCCGCTCAGGCGAGATAAGTTGCACAGAGAGTACAAGCACTAATTTCTGGTAGGCAGTCCCTGCCAATCGCCAACCCGTGCGATTCCCCTTCATCTGGGCAATCCAGCAGACTGTGCCAACTGAGTTGGTACAACACAGTCTCTGATCCCACAGATGGCTGCCTCCATGTGCTACCATATGCGCCACATATGTAGCCTACATGGTCAAGCTGACCTGACCTACTCCCTGGACCACCACGTGCTATGCTGAGCAACGAGAAGCGACAAATCCCTTCTCTGTAACACGCAGGTGAAATCACACACCGTCTGAAGATAGATGGACGTGCCCACTGAGTGGGTACAACACGGCTCCAACGATAGTCAGAACAGTGAGGTTTCGCGTCAGAAGGCTATCGAGCTTGATATTTTAGCGTTGGATTTTAACGGTCTTTTATCTTCTTAACTATCATGGAAACCCTATGGTGATAGCAGAAGATAACTAAACATGCAATTCTAATTATAAGCAATAAGTAGAAAGCATGCTGATCTTATGTGGTAAACGCCCAATAACCCTAAGTAAGACCTTAAGTTATCTTAAGTCTTCACTTGCTTCTTGGGTCTATTGCCTCTCATCTGGCCCAGACCAGGGCCTAAGCGCCCTATGCAGCTCAGGTGCGCCCATCAGGTCAAGTCACTACTGCATGCGCCTTGCAATGTGTGCTTTGAGCCCATGTCAAATTAAATTACAAGTTAATCTATCTAGACAAGATTGACTCGCAGGTCAATTACATTTTATAAATTAATTAACATGTGATGCACAGATCACAATAATAATAATTTACAATTGATCCAGGCTCGCAGGCCCCAGCACAGCACACATTAAATGGGCAACCCACATAAGATGAAATAGACAAACATCATGGCATCAAATCAACATGTGATCCATTTAACAAGAAAATAAAATTTTGAAAACCCATTGGCATCATTTTAATTTTCTTATGTGCCCTACAACCTTACAATGGTCCATTGATAGGGATCCACTCATCCATCTAGTCAGATCCACTGCCCTTGCATGCACCAAGTCGTAACGGACTTGAGTTGACCTAATGGTCAACCATGCATGCGCAAAGGGCTGAACAACCCTCATGAGTTTCGGCAAGCGGGTGTGACCCCGGGCCTAACTCATGTGTGTTCAGTAGCCGTCTCAACCAGACCTCGCTACACGCCCTTGATGCAGTCGACCTATAGCCGCCTCGTGCTTGCGCACAGGTGCTATCTGGTCAACCCATCTAGGCTGTCAGATGGTCTGATCAGACTATTTGGATCTTAAGCTAGAAGATGATTTCAACCCCATCAACCCATCTAAGGGTTTAAAGTAGGGGCACCTTAGATCTAATGAGGCGCGCATGATCCTTTGTTTTGTCAAAAACAACATATAAGAAGCGCCAACAAACATGCGCCATCATCCATTAAACATACATTGAAGTGCTTAAACTAGCATGTAGTTTTTCGGCATGTTAGTAGATCTATTCTTTGCAAACGCAAACAAGGATCACATACAAGCAATCATATGAATCAAGCAATAACCGTATGGCTTTGATACCAATTGTAGAGGGGTCCCCTTCAAGGGGGAGCGGAAGGGGGTGAAACCCTAAAGGGGCGCATATCAAGATTTTCATAGCAGAAGCTAGGGTTTCCAAAGGATCATTTGAAGAATCATATGATCAACTTGTCGAAAACTTGCAAGTATGAATGAAAAATCATACCATAGCCATTGTGTGAGTGGTGTCTTGGAATCAAGAGAACAAAAGAGGTCTCCTCCTTGTCGTCACACACAAGATGATCAACGGCTACTCT
The DNA here is from genome assembly GCA_027563935.2 of Costus lasius. Classification (NCBI taxonomy): domain Eukaryota; kingdom Viridiplantae; phylum Streptophyta; class Magnoliopsida; order Zingiberales; family Costaceae; genus Costus; species Costus lasius. Next base: position 101,087,619 of record CM050448.1, read on the forward strand.
TTGAGATCCTTGTGCTAGCAAGTTTCTTCAAAGGTTGTCCTATGCAAGGGATGAGATGATTCTCTTTTTGGCCGAGAGCTCCTTGTCCGAAACCTCTCCTTCTCGTCAATCACCTCCAAGCGAAAATGCAAGGCGTTGAAGTGAAGTGAGCAACGTTACCACATGGAAGCGTTTTGTTTTCAACATTGAAAACCGCCTTCCAAAATAGGTAAGTCTCAATGGCTCATGCGTTCACATAGTGAACGTTCGAAACTTCCTTTCATTGAACCTCTCATTGAACCAAGCGTTCACATAGTGAACCGGTTCAATTAGATTTGGTTCAAAACCCAAATTGAGCCAAGCCACTTGGTCTAGACCATATCAAACCCTAAGGTTCCAGATCTAACCGTTCATCTCCTGATGCTCTTGATCTCACCGATCTAGCATCCACTCTCTCGATCGAAGCTTACCGATCTCAAGCCCAAATCAATCAAACATGATCAGACCAGATCTCACTCACAATCAGAGATTAAATCCCTTTAAACTGAACCCAAAGAATTCAGTCCACACGATCTGACTTAAGTAAGCCATATCATCAAATTGTGCGACCCTAAGGGTTTCCTTTAAATGTCGGTAACGATAACTTTCGTTATCACGATCAGTGAGGGGTATCTAGCAACACATCACTGTCTCCCGATATAAAGGAAAGAGTCTTCCAAGACTACACCCAAACCACAGCACAAGTGTGAATCCATTCACAAGGCATACATATTTCCTTTGCCACTGGATGTTCTTATTGGACAAGCGTGTCAAGCCTGTAACTCCAATATGATGAGCATGATTAGATCAGATGATCATAGTCACCTGGGTATGGCCATACACTTTCTCAATCATCTCATTTAGGGGGGGCCCCTTTCGAACATCTCACTCCTTAAACAAGGAGACGGCAATCCTATATCTATCACTAGTGTCCTAACCTGACTCATGATCATTATCCAAGATAGTCTATAACCATTATGTTTCAAATGATATTGAACCACCTCAAAACAATGACAATCATCATTTAGAAACACAAGTGATCTCAAGTCAGAGGACATGTGCCACTTGTTGCAAACAAGGATTATTCACATTGTGACAAGCAATTGAATATCCTAGTAGGGTCTGTCCAGTACATCCAATGTACCCATGTGTCTACATCTTATTCCATGCTCGAAGCATCCTATAAGATTAGAACACATATTAGTCTCAATCATATCAAGGCTGTCTCGTGTTCACCAAGATATCTCGACTAAGGACATTAGCATGTCAGCCTAGCTGAACAGCTTTGAGACATTATTCAGAAGTACATTTATTGCTGCAGACAATGTAACAAACTGAATAACAACCGTTGCCTTTATAAACATAATAGTTTATATACATGATACTCATAGAATCCCTAGGCCTCAAACATTAGCCTTAAGGGCATACCCCAACATAAAGACCCTGCTGCATCCTGCATTTGCTCTTGCTGAAATTTTTCTGCGCCAATCTATGTTTGAACTTCTACTTTGAATGCGCTGGATTTCTGTCCACGGACTTCTGAGTTTTCTGATTCTGTTTCTGAGGCATATTGAGCTCCTTGTGCTGGGAAAATCTTTGACAAAACTGTTTGGAAAATTCTTGTGGCATTCTGATTTCACTCTCGCTGAATTTTGCTAAAATACTGATTGTTAGTTTCTGTTGCTGACCTTCATTCGAATTTCTTCTTGACTCTTCTGAACCGAGAGGGCATTTGAGATAACTAACTAATAGTCCATCTCCATGTCCCCTAGCTCCATCAATTTCGGACACAGTAGATCATTGCAGTGGCTGAAATCTGAATTTCCAGGAGTTGTATTTTAATTGCTACCGATTTGAATTTATGTGAGAGTTTATTGGATTTCTGTACTTGGATTCTATCAGCGTTTGCTGATGAAGAGGCCCTGCCAACTATCTAACTAATAGGTAGATTTCAGAACTTCAAACTATGCAAATTCAGCGCCGCAACTTCATTGCTGCAGAAATTGAGACTGCTACTGTAGCTTATCGTGGCAGTGCCTGCATTGAACTTCATTCTCTGAAATTTTGATTCATGGAGCTTGCTTGAAACTTCCAGACCTTCCAGCCATCTAAATAATAGATAGAATTTAGGTCTCTCGGTTGTATCAGTTTCAGACACAGCCAACGCATTGCGGTGACTGAATCTGGAACCAACAACGCTACTGCTCATTACCGAATTTGAGATTGTGCTTTGTTTGAAGGTGATCTCAGCACCTGTTTGACCATAATTCCTGCTGTGTTTTCACTCTGAAATGATGAACCTTCCTTGCTGTGTTTTAGATGTTAAAATCTCATGCTTGTAATCCCTATAATAGTGTTAAATTTCTGCACATCAAATTAAGGTTTTAGCTACGGTTGTTTTTGTTGTTAAGCTGTTTGAATTTCTGTTTTCATCAACCTACTGTTTGATTTCACTCATAGTTGGATTTCTGTATTGCCAATCAAAACATTCTATTTTTTCAAAACATTAAAGTTTGCTGATTTCTGGTTTTCATTGCCCCTATCATAATTGCGAACGAATGCTTAATGGTGCCATGTGTATGAATGCTATTTTGTGAATCTGAGTTTTCATGCACTGTAGTTCTGTTCTACGTTGTGGTTCACCCTCAATTGCTATTTCACTAAGATAACAATATGTCTAGTGGATCAAATCAATATAGGGATCAAAACTATACTCGGTCATTTGAACAAAACCAAACAAACAACATTAGCATGAATAGCAAGTTTGGTTACTTGAACCAAGGAAATGACTCAGTTAGAAGATATATGGAAAAGTTTGATGATTTGCACTTAAGGTTTAAATTCTATAGAGAAACATGGGAGCATGCAAATCAGTTCATAAGAGGATTAAAAGAAGAAATTAGGGAATCCCTAGCATATCACTCAATTAGAAACATAGATGATGCCTACCACCAAGCACAAAGGATTGAGTACGACATCAAGATGGCTTTGATGAGGCAAATTGAAAGGCAAAGTGAGTTAATTGAAAAGCACAGTAAGCAAATTGAAAAGCACAGAGAGCAAATGGAAAATGGTTGGTCTGAGATGAAAGATCTGTATGGAATGGTTGGTCTGAGATGAAAGATCTATATCGAAATGGTTGGTCTAAGATGAAAGACCTGTCTCGACAATTCATGAACTTAGTAGCCCAGGAAATTGAGAAAAATAAGAAGAGAGATGACAACATCTATGAGGATGAAACACAAGAAATAGAGATTGACCATGAGAACATTAAGGAAACTCATCTTCTAGAAAATCCTCAAGTCCTTACCATAATTTCTGAGCCTATAAAAGAGTATAAAGTGGAGGTTCTTATGATTGACCAAATCAAAATTCCCCACTTAAATAAATTTAGTGAGCTAAGCCATAGTTTGATCCCTCTTAAACCCATAGTCTGCCATCGATACCTGCTAGGGCCATCTTCATTACCATCCCTTTTAGGACCCAAACCCGAGCACACAAAATCTCTATACTTAGAAATACCTCAGCCCTCTCCTAAACTTAACCCAATTGAAAATCTTGAGAAAGTTGTGCAAGCTAAACCTGAATCACCTCTTGACCCAACTAGCACCGAGCCCCCTATTGATCTATACCTAGAACCACCAATCTTAGGACCATTACCCTTGGAATCAAACCAACCTATTTCCACTCTTGACTTAGTAATACTTCCAACCACAAAAAGGGAATCCCTCACTGAACTCTGTATTAAACCACCCTTGAGCTCAACCAGAAAACATGCTTTAATGAACTTGCTTTCACCAAGTAAGGACAACCCCATGATGAACAAAGTCTTTTGCTATGATGCTTTCAAATTTGAAATTTGTTTTGACAAAACCATGACTTTGCATATGCTAAACATGAAATCATCTTTTGCACTAAATGAAAAGCTACATGGTAAAATTGCTCATGAATCTAATATTGGTTTAATTCTCCCAAATCATGCTTTAGAAAGAACATCATGCATAATGTCTAGAATTCCATGCTCATACCTGCCATGTCTCTCATTCAAAGCTGTCATATTCAAATATCATATTTTCAAAATAGATATTATTGCTTCATATGAGAATACCATTGCTTTCATAGATTTCTTTTTTACTTGCAGGATTACCAATGTCAAGAAGGCTAATGACAACTGTCAAACATTGGGATGGCCACCAGAACTAGGACTTGAAGCTGCAAAAATAAAGACACCCTCTAGACAGTCAATGAGAGATGATTTTTATACATTAGGGTGGCCCCCAAATTTGCAAGTTAATGACAAAGATTGCCCAAGTCATCCAGACCATGATGATCTTTGTACCTTGGGGTGGCCACCTGAATCTTCAACATTGGAACTTCAATTTTAATTCTACAGGAGAAGAATTCTTTTACCCTCGGGAAAGCTGATGCAGGAGCATCTCCCATGATTTAATTATGTTTTGATATTATGTTTACTTGCAGCATTTGTACTTGTTTACATTTCACCATTCGGTTCTACCAAGTCTTGTTTGTTGCAAGACTAGCTTGTAGAACAATTTAGTAAGACAACTTAATTCTCTGCTTTGGATGTTTTATGTTGTAGTTAGTTTGTAGCCTAGGTTTATTTTCACATCTTTGTTTTATTTTGTACTGATTGTAGTAGGATGTTTAGCCTAGGAATTATATGCACCTGTACTTGCACAACAAGGCACCCTTGATCCCCTCAACAATCAACCCTCAAGCCAAAGTCAACTTCAAGACAAATTTCCAGCCAATTCAAGTCAACAGTCAGCACCCTAAAGCCATTCAGAGTCAAAGCCCAGCTTCAGTCAACATCCACCCCCAATGTTCAAGCAAGTCTAAACAACATAGCCTCCACATCATCAAAATCACGTCAACATGCAGCTTCCCAATCCTGCTCAGCTGAAAATTCAAAGGCATCTCCTCAAAGCAACCGTTCAACGGTGCATGCAACTCCAACCAATCATCATCACCCATTTATTCCATCTCTTCAGCAAGAATTCTGGTCAACACCTTTCAGCCCCAAGACCCAACTACAACCACCCCTCTCCACCAATGGGAAGACTCCATAATTCATTCAAAGCTCTCCACCTCTCCAAGCAACTCTCGGCTACACATCCAGCGAGGAACCACCCATATCACCCAATGGAATAGCTGAACGCAATACATCATCTCAGCAATCCAAATTCAAATCAAGAAACAACAACCAATGGATGAAATTGAGGGAATTTGTAACGTTGAGGGAATAGGGTTTTAAGCCCTTGTATTTGTCACTTTTTCACTTAGTCCATGATTTGAAAAAAAAAGAACATTATGTGTTGATGCGTGAGCATTGCCTTGGTTTGGTGGACTCCAAACGAAACTATTCTTCTCTTCCCCTTCTCTTCCTCTAAGTGCCGAGAGCTCCTTCCTCTCTTCTCTTCTTCCTCTTCTCCACAAAGCTACCTCCCTCTTCTTGAAGTCCTCTTACGCGTGGTCATCTTCAAATAAGTTGTCCTTCATCTTCCTCCAATGCCAAGCAGAGGGGAAGCATCTTGAAGTAGCGGGAGCAGGGGGATCCAGAGAAAAGGGTCTTGGCCCCCTTCCCTAAAGGGGGCCTCAGGTATTTTCTATCCTAGTAGAGTAATCTCCATAGGTTGCATGTTAATCTTCTTTCACTGCCACTTAGTTAAATTGAACTTGCGCATGTTTAATTGTAAAATTAGAGAGCTACATACCTTAGGATTGATCGTTGGGAGTTCCACCCTTCTTCAGCTTAGCAAGTAAGAAAGCAGTTATTTGGTACTTAATAATAAGGTCTCTGTGGTTCGATATCTTTCTTTATTACTTCGATAATTCCGTGCACTTACGGAAACCTATCAGGCATATACCTCTGATTTGACTATACACATTGGTTAAACATCATATTTTAAATTTATGCAATAAAATTCAGAAATACAAAGTGTAAAATAGGAATTTCAAAATAAAGCTTAAAATATCTAGTCAGGTGATTTTTGGCATGAGTATTCCTGTTCATACAATGTGTTAATCCAAAAAGAGAAAAATAGCTGAAAGTAACTTTAAAGAAAAAGAACGCGATAAACAAACAAAAACAAAAATAAAAATAAAAACAAAAATAAAAATTAAAATTAAAACAAAAATTAAAAAAATATCTAGTCTATAAATCTCAAGATTAAATCGATATTGGCTGGCCTAATCCTCGGAAACGAAACAAAAAACTTGATGCGTCTGCAAGTGCACAGATTTATCGAATTAATAAAAAGATTATCATTCCCAACGAGGATCTGGCAGTCAAGTACCGATTACACGGTCCATCTATAGCTAGACGATTCAAATGGTGTTTTTCTTTGGAAGCTTCTTTTACGAGAAAACAAAAGGTAGTTTTTAGGGTTTAAATCAATATGCAAAAGGTCAGGACTCAAGGTTTCACCACACTGACAATTATGATTATAGCAAAATAAATTCTTTGAACAAAAAATATAATGTTAAAAGGGATTTTTCCTAGGGTACAAATTACCTCCTCCCGAAGCGCAATCCAGTATCTATTCATATCAATCCTCTACTCTCATGACAATTAACATGAATAGACCAATTAAGTTATGTGTAAAATTATGAAATCCTGTAAACGAATCCAAACTACTCTCGTGATTGGATTCGTAGGTTTCAAAAGAATAGTTATGACGTTGTGATTTACCTCCCGGTCCTTCTCACAACGTGGAAGCCGTAAACATATTTGATCAAAGTAAATCAGATAAATAAACACAATTCTAATCAAATTAACTCCATAATAATCATGACAAAGAGTACAAATATAAAGTATAATACATGAATGTGTGTAGGCAAAACCCCTAATCCCGAAAATAAGTTTACACGCTCATGTTCAAAGCAAACAACATGTTCATCAATGAAAATTGTATCAAAACTCTATAAGATTACAAGAAAACACTAGAAAGGTAATTAGAAATCCTTATCCTCGACCTGGAGATAAAGATGGAATGTCCAATTCCTCCTTTGCGTGATCTTTTTGCTCAAATTTTGCCTAGAAAGTTGATTTTTGTCCTAGCCGCCACCTCTGTTTGTGTTCGTCCATAGAAGCCCTTAAAACCTCCATAATCCTTCCTTTTATAGTTTAATCAGTGTAGGACCCATCTAGGAAGGTCTTTGCAAAGTTTGGTTCAATTCCAACTCGATTCGAGGTCGAATCGAGTGAAAAACATAAAGGGGCAGAAAAACTCACGGGCGGTGAACAATTTACGGCCATGGGTGTGAATTTTTCTGTTTCTGCACATAAGTATTTCCATAGCCCATGAATATATTCAAGGCCACAGCCATGAAAGTTGCGTTTGACCTCCATTTTACTCCAAATTTGACATACAGCCTCATCTTTTCATCACGAATCATCCCGTGGCATCAAAACTCGTAAAATCTATTGTTTTCAGTGATATTCATGGCCCATAAAAGATTCACGGGTGCAACTATGAATATTGCGTTTGGCCTCTGTTTCACTCTAAATTTGATGTGCGACCTCATAATTTGCTTGAGAACCATGCTATGGCCTTAAAACTCGGAAAACCCATCATTTTTTCTCCATTTTGCCAACATTTTCATAAAACTAAGAAAAGTGAAGATTCCATACAAAATGAAGTAAAAACACTAAAAATTGGTACAAAATTATAAAATAAGCCCAAAATATCATATAAAATAAAGGCAAAAATATGATGTAAATGCAATTGATCAGCATGGCTGTGATGTTTTATCTTTTTATTATCACTATAGGATTGTATGCCTGTAATGCTAGACAAGAGATAAAACTAAGAGGATGAGACCTCAAAAACCCTTAAATCAAAATATCAAGTCTAGTAGCCTTCTAACCCGTAGCCCTCATCAAGCTATCGATCAGTGGTGTTGTGCACTATTTTTCACCCTCGTGAGACACACCCACTTATCTTTAGAAGGTGTGTGGTGACAAAGGTTTCCCCATTCCAATTTTAACTTGGACGTGCCTTCACAAAGAAACTCGTTGGCCCTAGGCATAACTGTTATGAATGGACCTGACTAGTTTTTCACATATGGTGGCCACATGATGGAACTCTAGAGGCATCGTTGAGAGGTTAAAGTTTCATGCTGTATCCAGCCCTCGCTGGACATGAAATGCCTAGACTATCTCAATAATGGGAGTTGCCAAGTGCAATCGGCTGGCATGCCCACCTTAAGAAGCATAGGTCATTTTGTACATCTCATCCCACCCTCATGTGGAATAAGGATCCCATCTCACTAGGAAATCTCATATTTCCCGATTGACTTTGTGGGTTGTCAATTTGATTAAAATAGTGGGAGCCACAATCATTTAAAAGAAGACCAGTTTAAATGATTTGAAGTAGTACTAATCTGTCTATCTTGGTTGTTGTAGATCAATGGCTACAAACACCAGCGGATTGTCACTGTGATCCCTTCTTGAGAAGGACAAGATGGTTGGATCCTGTAAGTACCCCTTAAGATAAGGGGGGTCCCCTTCTAGGGGGAGCATAACCCTAAAGCATATGGCGCATAAAATTTTCTTCTTGCGGAACTAGGGTTATAGGATCGATATGCATGCTAAAAGATCAACTTGATAATAAGAAAACAATCATACCATCGCCATGGGAAGATGTTTCCTTGGAAGCAAAGATCAAAGTAGATCTTCTCCTTAGGTGGCGCACACAAGGTGATGTCGCCTACTCTTTGTTGATCCTTGTGCTAGCAAGGTTCTCCAAAGGTTCTTATCGAGTGGAAAGGATGAGAGATCTCCTTGGCGAAAACTTCCTTGTCGTCTTAGCTTCTCCTCCACGCGAGAATGCCGCAAGACCCTCTAGCCAAGCGCGGCGACAAGGTGTGAATGAAGCGAGAGAGATGTGACCACGCTTAGGAGTCGTGGTTTCTAAAAATAGAAAACCACTCCCACGTTCATGCTCTCATGCGACTTCGGTTTTACCCAAGCGCAAACTTCTCTTCACTTTGAACCATGCGCTCATTCATGAGCCGGTTCATCACGGTTTGGTCCAAGACCAATTATCCCAAGCAATATGGTCTAGATCTTAATTAAACCCTAAGGCTTCAGATCTAACCGTCGATCTCTTTGATGCTCTTGATCTGACCGATCTAGCATCCATTCTCTCGATCGAAGCTTACCGATCTCAAGCCCTAATCAATCAAACATGATCAGACCAGATCTCACTTACAATCAGAGATTAAATCCCTTTAAACTGAACCTGAACAATTCAGTCCACACGATCTGACTTAAGTAAGCCATATCATCAAATTGTGCGACCCTGAGGGTTTCCTCTAAATGTCGGTAACGATAACTCACGTTATCACGATCAGTGAGGGGTATCTAGCAACACATCACTGTCTCCCGATAGAAAGGAAAGAGTCTTCCAAGACTACACCCAAACCATAGCACAAGTGTGACTCAAATCACTAGGCATGCATATTTCCTTTGCCACTGGATGTTCTTATTGGACAAACCTGTCAAGCTCGTAATTCCAATATGATGAGCATGATTAGAACAGATGAACACAGTCACCTGGGTATGGCCATACACTTTCTCAATCATCTCATCCAGGGGGCCCCTTTAGAACATCACACTCCTTAAACAAGGAGACGGCAATCCTATGTCTATCACTAGTGCTCTAACCTGACTCAAGCTCACCATCCAAGATAGTCTATAATCATTATGTTTCAAATGATATTGAACTATCTCAAAACAATGACAATCATCATTTAGAAAACACAAGTGATCTCAAGTCAGAGGAAATGTGCCACTTGTCATATCCAAGGAATATTCACATTGTGACAAACAATTGAACATCCTAGTAGGGTCTGTCCAGTACATCCCATGTACCCATGAGTCTACATCTTATTCCATGCTCGAAGCATCCTATAAGATTAGAACACATATTAGTCTTAACCATATCAAGGCTGTCTCATGTTCACCAAGATATATCGACTAAGGACAGAATAGCTTGTCAGCCCAGCTAAACAGCTTTGAGACATTATTCAGAAGAACATATATTGCAGCAGACAATGTAGCTAACTGAATAACAACCATGCCTTTATAAACATAACAGTTTATTACATGATACAGATACATTCCCACAGGCCTCAAACATTAGCCTTAAGGGCATACCCCAACAATCTCCCACTTGCACTTAATCTAATGGTTGAGAAATCTCAAACCCATATTATTACAGTGCTTCTCATGCTTCTGCTGCGCCAGAGGCTTGGTAAGCGGGTCTGCCAGATTGTCATCTGTATGAACCTTGCAGATTTTGATCTCGCCACGATCTATGATCTCCCTGATCAAATGAAACCGTCTCTGTATGTGCTTGGACTTCTGGTGCGACCGTGGTTCCTTTGCTTGTGCGATTGCTCCAGTGTTATCACAAAAGATAACCAAAGGATCTGCACTCGAAGGAACAACACCAAGTTCTCTCACGAACTTACGAATCCACACTGCCTCCTTGGATGCTTCCGAGGCTGCAACATACTCGGCTTCTGTTGTGGAATCAGCAACAGTTGACTGTTTGAAACTTTTCCACACCACTGCACCTCCATTCAAGCTAAAAACATAGCCTGATTGCGATCGGAAATCATCCTGGTCCGACTGGAACGAAGCGTCAGTATATCCCTCTATACTGAGTTCTTCCTGACCACCATAAATCAAGAACATATCTTTGGTCCTCCGCAGATATTTTAAAATGTTCTTGACTGCAATCCAGTGCGCCATACCTGGATTACTCTGGTAACGACTGGTCACGCTTAACCCGTAAGCGACGTCTGGGCGAGTACACAACATCGCATACATAATGGATCCAATAGCCGAAGCATAAGGCGTATTGTCCATTTCATCTTTCTCAGTCTGTGTTTGTGGACACTGACTCTTCGAAAGATTCAGACCATGTCTGACTGGAAGATATCCTCGTTTAGAATTCTCTAAATGAAATCTCTCCAGGACCTTTTCGATGTAAGTACTCTGGCACAGCCCGAGAAGCCTCTTAGATCTATCCCTGTAGATCTTCACACCTAACACATAGGCTGCTTCTCCTAGATCTTTCATCTGGAAACATTTCCTCAGCCATGCTTTTACAGCATGCATTTCAGGAATATCGTTTCCAATGATCAAGATGTCATCGACGTAGAGGACTAGGAAAGTAATCACGCTCCCACTAAACCTCTTATATACACACGGGTCATCCTCGTTCTTGATGAAACCAAATTCGGTAACTGAGTCATCAAAACGAATATTCCAGCTTCTAGATGCTTGTTTAAGTCCATAAATGGACTTCTTTAACTTGCATATCTTATGACGATCCGCTGGATTAGTGAAACCTTCTGGTTGTGTCATGTACACATCCTCATCCAGATTTCCATTAAGGAAAGCTGTTTTCACATCCATCTGCCAAATCTCATAATCATAATATGCAGCTATCGCGAAAAGAATCCGAATAGACTTAAACATGGCTACAGGAGAGAAAGTTTCATCATAATCTATCCCGTAGATTTGTTTGAAACCTTTCGCAACTAGCCTGCCTTTATAGGTAACCACGTTACCATCCATGTCAATCTTCTTCTTGAAGATCCACTTACAGCCTATAGGGATAACTCCCGGAGGCGGATCAACCAAATCCCAAACTTGGTTATCTGACATGGAGTCCATCTCGGCGCGCATAGCTTCAAGCCATCTCGCTGACTCCGGTCCACTGACCGCATCCGCATAAGTGAGGGGTTCATCATTGTCAATGATGTAGACTCCATCATAGCGCTCAGGCTGTCGACGGATCCTACCCGATCTTCGCGGTTCCCGTGATATCTGAGCCTCAGGTTGTTCAATAACCTGTTCTACCAGCTCAGGCACATCCAACTCTGCTTGAGCACTTTGTCCTTCCTCTGGATTCTCATCCAGTTTTATTTCTCTCCCACTGGCCTCTTGCAGAAGAAACTCCTTCTCAAGAAATATGGCCGTCCGAGCAACAAAAACCTTGTTCTCCTTGGGATCGAAGAAATAATAACCCTTAGTTTCCTTAGGGTAACCGACAAAGATACATTTGTCAGATCTACTCTCTAGTTTCCCAGAGGCGAGCTTTTTGACATAAGCCTCGCAACCCCAGATCCTGATAAATGTCAAGCTTGGCTGTTTCCCATACCATAATTCATATGGCGTCTTTGAAACTGCCTTGGATGGCACTCGGTTTAGTACCTTTGCAGCTGTTTCCAGTGCAAAACCCCAAAAGGAGTAAGGAAGAGTAGCCTGACTCATCATAGAACGAACCATATCAAGTAGCGTTCTATTTCTCCTCTCGGACACACCATTCCATTGCGGTGTTCCTGGTGGAGTGAGCTGTGAGATAATCCCACACTCCTTTAGATAGTCAGTAAATGCATGACTTAGGTATTCACCACCTCGATCTGAGCGAAGTGCCTTGATATTACGGCCTAGCTGATTCTGTACTTCATTTTTGAACTCTTTGAACTTGTCAAAAGATTCACTTTTATGTCTCATCAGATAGACATAACCATATCTACTGAAATCATCAGTAAAGGTAATGAAGTACTGATAGCCACCTCTGGCATGTTTACTAAATGGCCCACACACATCACTGTGTATAAGGTCAAGTAAACCTGAAGCCCTTTGACCTTTGTGAGGAAAAGGTGACTTCGTCATTTTACCCATCAAACAAGCTTTGCATGTATCAATCTCCTTATAGGAGAATGATCCCAGCAGTCCATTTTCATGCAACCGCTTAATGCGTTTCTCGTTAATATGGCCTAAACGACTATGCCATAGCAAGGTGCTGTCATCAGCATACTTGGCTTTCTTAATATCAATTTGCTGTATTGAACATTCCATGTCCAACATGAATAACCCATTGTTAATTGAACCAGTTGCATAAACAATATTATCATAAGACAAAATACACTTTGAAATATTGCATTCAAAGGAAAACCCCTTCCTGACAAGAGCAGGAATGGAGATAATATTTTTAGTTATACTGGGAACAAAGTAACAACTGTTTAGTTCCAATACAAGTCCAGATGGTAAAGAAATAAAGTAGTCTCCTACAGCAACAGCAGCAACCCGTGCCCCGTTTCCAACTCGTAGGTCCACCTCATGCTGTCCCACCTGCCTTCTTCTCTTGAGTTCCTGTACATTTGAACAAATGTGAACTCCACATGCAGTGTCCAACACCCATGATACAGAAGAAGAAAACATGACCTCAGTCACGAATATACCTGAGCCAGAAGCAAAGCTTCCCCTCTTATCTCCTTGGAGCGCTTTACAGTCCTTTTTCCAGTGACCCAGCTGGCCACAGTGGAAACACCTGTATTCCTTAGACCGCTTGACCTTCTGCTTCAGAGCCTTGCTGTAACTCTTGACAGGGGCCTTGCCCTTCTTCCCCTTCTTTTTGTTCCTAGAAGGAACCATCAAGACAGAGGTTGAAGGCTTACCCTTCAGAGTCTCCTCAGTGGTCAAGAGCATATTCAGCAGCTCTGCCGGAGTACAATCGATTTTGTTCATATTAAAATTAATAATGAACGCGTCGAATGACGGCGGGAGAGACTGCAGAATAATATCCACAGCAAGCTCCTGGTTGATGGTATGCCCCAGTTTCTCTAGAGCCTCCTTGTGCCCAATCATCTTGAGCACGTGAGCTCCCACTGGGCTCCCTTCAGCCAGTTTGCTCTGAAAGAAGAGCTTTGTCAAATTATAGCGTTCAGTCCTCGCCTGTGCAGCATACAGCATCTTGAGGTTTGCTATAATCTGTATAGCCGACATATCCTCATGCTGACGCTGCAGCGGTGGCGTCATAGACGCTAGCATCAGGCAAGCGACATCAATGCTATCATTGACGTGCTTTTCATAGGCTTCCCGAACCGCCCTTGCGGCGTTCGGAGCGGGCTGCGGCGGTATCGCCGTCTCGAGGACATACAGTTTCCTCTCTGCCTTAAGAACGATCTTAAGGTGTCCAAACCAGTCAGAGAAGTTCGGCCCAGCAAACTTCTCCCTTTCCAGTAGGGATCGCACATTGAAGTTCATGGTGTTCGTTGCTGCAGGTATCTACAACAATGCAAGAACAGCAAGGTCAGTATCAATGTATAAGAATCAATCAGGACTTAAGAAAGATTCTTTTTCTCACTATTTTATCAGGCGTGAAAAATCCAGCAAAACAGCCCGAAAGAGTAGAACTCTTTTAGTGAGATGGGATCCAGATTTCATACTTGGTCTCCGCGTCCCGCTCAGGCGAGATAAGATGCACAGAGAGTACAAGCACTAGTTTCTGGTAGGCAGTCCCTGCCTATCGCCAACCCGTGCGATTCCCCTTCATCCGGGCAGTCCAGCAGACTGTGCCAACTGAGTTGGTACAACACAATCTCTGACCCCACAGATGGCTGCCTCCATGTGCTACCATATGCGCCACATATGTAGCCTACATGGTCAAGCTGACCCGACCTACTCCCTGGACCACCACGTGCTATGCTGAGCAACGAGAAGGGATAAATCCCTACTCTGTAACACGCAGGTGTAATCCCGCACCATCTGAAGATAGATGGACGTGCCCACTGAGTGGGTACAACACGGCTCCAACGATAATCAGAACAGTGAGGTTTCGTGTCAGAAGGCTTACGAGCTTGATATTTAAGCGTTGGATTTTAACGGTCTTTTATCTTCTTGCCTATCATGCAATTCCTATGGTGATAGCAGAAGATAATTTAATCATGCAATTCTAATATTAAGCAATAAAAGAAAGCATGTATCTTATGTGGTAAAAGCCCATAGCCCTAGAAGACCTTAACCTAACTTAAGTCTTCATTTGCTCTTCATGGGTCTTTAGCTGCTTATCTGGCCCAAACCTGGGCCCAAGCGCCAATTACAGCACAGGTGAGCCCACCAGGGAAAATGCGCCTGGTCCTAGGGTCGAACCCTAGACCTCCCACCTGGTCCAGCCACTTGCTGTATGCGCCTCTGCCAAGTGTGCTCTGTGCTCTTGTCTAATTAAATTACAAATTTAACTATCTAGACAAGAGTGACACGCAGGTCACTTACATTTATAAATTAAAACACAGTGATGCGCAGATCACAATAATTAATTTACAATTGTTTAATACAGGCTCGCAGGCCCCAGCACAGCACACAATTAATATGGGCAGCCCACATAAGACTAAATAACCAAGCATATGCATCAATCAATAACCATGTGATCCAATCATAAAAATTAAAATTTTTGAAAACCCCATGGGATCAATTTTAATTTTTCCTTATTTGCCCTACAACCTTACAACGGTCCATCACTAGGGATCCACTCATCCAACCTAGTCAGATCCACTGCCCTTGCATGCACCAAGTCCTAACTGACTTGAGTCGACCATAGGGTCAACCATGCATGCGCAAGGGCTGAACGACCACACAGAGTTCTGGCAAACGGGCGTGACCCCGGGCCTAACTCAGGTGCGTTCATAAGTCGTCTCAAGCAGACATCGCTACACACCTGTCTGCAGTCGACCTATAGCCACCATAGGCTTGCGCCAAGGTGCTATTTGATCGACCCATTCAGGCTGTCAGATGATCTGATCAGACATTCTGGATCTAACCTAGGGGTTGACTTCAACCCTAATAACCCGTCTAAGGGTTTATAGTAAAGCCTTAGATCTATAATGAGTCGCGCAAGTATTCAAGTTTTGTAAAACAAAAACAAGATGCGCCAACTTACAACATACATGCGCCAATAGATGGAAACATATTTCATACATGAAGTTTCGCAAGATGATAAAACCTATCATGCAACTTTCGCATGTTATATAGATCTAAGCATATGGAATCACAAGGCCAAAGCAATCATAACGAACATGCATTCAACCATGCTCTGATACCAATTGTAAGTACCCCTTAAGATAAGGGGGGTCCCCTTCTAGGGGGAGCATAACCCTAAAGCATATGGCGCATAAAATTTTCTTCTTGCGGAACTAGGGTTATAGGATCGATATGCATGCTAAAAGATCAACTTGATAATAAGAAAACAATCATACCATCGCCATGGGAAGATGTTTCCTTGGAAGCAAAGATCAAAGTAGATCTTCTCCTTAGGTGGCGCACACAAGGTGATGTCGCCTACTCTTTGTTGATCCTTGTGCTAGCAAGGTTCTCCAAAGGTTCTTATCGAGTGGAAAGGATGAGAGATCTCCTTGGCGAAAACTTCCTTGTCGTCTTAGCTTCTCCTCCACGCGAGAATGCCTCAAGACCCTCTAGCCAAGCGCGGCGACAAGGTGTGAATGAAGCGAGAGAGATGTGACCACGCTTAGGAGTCGTGGTTTCTAAAAATAGAAAACCACTCCCACGTTCATGCTCTCATGCGACTTCGGTTTTACCCAAGCGCAAACTTCTCTTCACTTTGAACCATGCGCTCATTCATGAGCCGGTTCATCACGGTTTGGTCCAAGACCAATTATCCCAAGCAATATGGTCTAGATCTTAATTAAACCCTAAGGCTTCAGATCTAACCGTCGATCTCTTTGATGCTCTTGATCTGACCGATCTAGCATCCATTCTCTCGATCGAAGCTTACCGATCTCAAGCCCTAATCAATCAAACATGATCAGACCAGATCTCACTTACAATCAGAGATTAAATCCCTTTAAACTGAACCTGAACAATTCAGTCCACACGATCTGACTTAAGTAAGCCATATCATCAAATTGTGCGACCCTGAGGGTTTCCTCTAAATGTCGGTAACGATAACTCACGTTATCACGATCAGTGAGGGGTATCTAGCAACACATCACTGTCTCCCGATAGAAAGGAAAGAGTCTTCCAAGACTACACCGAAACCATAGCACAAGTGTGACTCAAATCACTAGGCATGCATATTTCCTTTGCCACTGGATGTTCTTATTGGACAAACCTGTCAAGCTCGTAATTCCAATATGATGAGCATGATTAGAACAGATGAACACAGTCACCTGGGTATGGCCATACACTTTCTCAATCATCTCATCCAGGGGGCCCCTTTAGAACATCACACTCCTTAAACAAGGAGACGGCAATCCTATGTCTATCACTAGTGCTCTAACCTGACTCAAGCTCACCATCCAAGATAGTCTATAATCATTATGTTTCAAATGATATTGAACTATCTCAAAACAATGACAATCATCATTTAGAAAACACAAGTGATCTCAAGTCAGAGGAAATGTGCCACTTGTCATATCCAAGGAATATTCACATTGTGACAAACAATTGAACATCCTAGTAGGGTCTGTCCAGTACATCCCATGTACCCATGAGTCTACATCTTATTCCATGCTCGAAGCATCCTATAAGATTAGAACACATATTAGTCTTAACCATATCAAGGCTGTCTCATGTTCACCAAGATATATCGACTAAGGACAGAATAGCTTGTCAGCCCAGCTGAACAGCTTTGAGACATTATTCAGAAGAACATATATTGCAGCAGACAATGTAGCTAACTGAATAACAACCATGCCTTTATAAACATAACAGTTTATTACATGATACAGATACATTCCCACAGGCCTCAAACATTAGCCTTAAGGGCATACCCCAACAGATCCACCTTCATGGACTGGCATTGGAACTTGAGGATAGCCCTCAAGCTCGAAAAGAAGCTGTATGATCTTGAGCAGCCTCTTCCTATAGCTCCTGCGCCTAATGCCAAGTGGCAGACAGGGATGTTTTTAGAAAGCATCAGGGCGTCTCTTTGGAAGTAGCATGTCTCATGATAGCCACTATGGCACTAGAGCTTCAGATGCAATATGAGGAGCAGAATGCTTTTCATATGATAACTCATTTGAAATAGATGTTTGAGGCTCAGGCTAGAATTATGAGATATGACATTACCAAAGCAATCTTTCGGTGTAAGTTATCTGAGGGTGCACCGGTGGGACCCCTTGTACTCAAGATGATTGAGTAGGTGGATCATCTCAGGAGACTGGGACACAATATAGATAATGAGCTGGTCACGGATCTTATTCTGTAGTCCCTACCCTCTAGCTTCAGTCCGTTAATCATAAATTTTAACATGAACTAGATTGAGTGCACTAGGGTGGAATAGTTGAATATGCTCCTAATGACCTAGCATGAGATAGGTAAGACGAAACCCAATTATGTTGTTTTGGTTCCTACAATCAAGAAGATGAAGAAGAAGAGTAAGGCACGTGCTAAGGGTAGTGCCAAAGGTCTTACCAAAGCACTAAAGAAAAAGGCCTGGAAGTCAAAGGAACAGAGGTGCTTCCACTGTGGTGAGAAGCGTCACAAGAGGAGGGACTACAAGCAGCTTCAGAATGAGGAGAACAAAGGCAAGGCCTTATCTTCTAGCTCAGTCCTTTTTACTTCTATGTCATGGGTATTGGATACTGCATGCGGAGCTCATATTTGTACAAATATGTAGGGGCTCAAGAAAAGTAGAAGGGTGGGGCCTAAAGAGATTGGCTTACGAGTTGGAAATAGGGCACAGGTTGCTCCTATTACTGTAGGAATTTTGACACTCTCCCTACCTTGTGGACTTCAATTAGAGTTAGATCATTGCTACTATGTACCTTTGCTTACTAAGAACATTATATCCATTCCTTGCTTGGCAAAGAAAGGATTTAAATTTGAAATAAAGGAGAACTCTTGTTCTTTTTTATTTGTAAATATGTTTTATGGGAAAGGTACCTTGTGCAGTGGTTTATATGTCTTAGACATGGAAAGCTCTATTTGTAACATAATTAGTAAGAAGATAAAACTGAGTGGTTCAGTTGGTGCTTTCCTATGGCATTGTCGATTAGCCCATATAAACAAGAATCGCATTCAACAACACCATGCAAATGGGTTGTTAGTTTCAAGCTCCTTGGAGGAGTTTGATACTTGTGAGCCTTATTTATTTGGCAAGATGACAAAAGCGCCCTTCACTAAGATTGGTCAGAGGGTAGGAGGTTTATTGGATCTTATACACAGTGATGTGTGTGGGCTATTCAGTAAACAAGCTAGAGGAGGATACAACTACTGCATCACATTTACTGATGATTTCAGTAGATATGGTTA
Organism: Costus lasius; assembly: GCA_027563935.2. Classification (NCBI taxonomy): domain Eukaryota; kingdom Viridiplantae; phylum Streptophyta; class Magnoliopsida; order Zingiberales; family Costaceae; genus Costus; species Costus lasius. Next base: position 101,106,733 of record CM050448.1, read on the forward strand.
TGTCTATCTGATGAGACATAAATCTGAATCCTTTGAGAAATTTAAGGAGTTCTGACATGAAATAGAGAACCAGCTTAGTAGATCTATTAAAACTCTTCGATCAGATCATGGTGGAGAGTATCTGAGCGGTGAGTTATTTGACTATCTTAGAGAGTGTGGGTGACTATCTTAGAGAGTGTGGGATCCTATCCCAACTCACTCCTCTTGGAACACCTCAATGGAATAGTGTATCTGAGAGAAGAAATTGAACCTTGTTGGACATGGTTCGATCTATGATGAGTCATGCAACTCTACCACCTTCATTATGGGGTCATGCACTTGAGATAGCTTCTCTCATACTGAATAACATCTATCTAAGAGCGTCTCTAAGATTCCATACGAGGTATGGAGTGGGAGATGCCCTAACCTCTCTTCTATCAGGATCTGGGGATGTGAGGTGTTGTGATCCGAAAGGACACGGTTTTAAATACAAGTAGGTAGACTTGCTTCAGGTGTCGCGACCAAAACCTAAGTATTGGCGCACAGGGCTATTGTCACTCCCTGACACGGCTCCAGAAACTTATTGTCCCTAAACTTGTAGTGTCTGCAAGTGCACGGATACTCGAAGTAATAAAGAAAATATCAATCCCACAAAGACCTTATTGTTAAGTACCAAATAATTATTTTCTTACTAGCTAAGCAAATCGAATATGATGCAAGTAAATAATAGAAAGAATGTAAAGATAAATAGAGAGATAAACTAGGACTAGAGTTTCATCCATCTTAATTTCAATGATTAGATATAAATAAAATGTTTTCGGACTAATTTTATTATGATAAAGACTTAATTTACTTCATTAAAGGGATCAACTCACTTTCATGCAGACAATCATGCAGGGATCGATCCTCGCTTTCAGGCAAGATCAATCCCAATGCTGAAGATAAGTAAATCATCAATCAAAGAATTCAATGATCACTTTCGTGCATCCGAATTTTATGTTGATTATCTCGAGTGGAATCTCAAGGATCACTTTCGTGCATCCGAGTCTCAACACAAGTTCTAGTTATGGCTTTCCAACGACTCAATCCTCACTTTCGTGCAAGATCAAATCAAGTGTAAAACAATAACTCGACCCTAGATTCAAATTATCAACATGGCAATAATATCACTAAAATCAAATAATAAGAACTAACCTAAGTAAGTTCCTATCATGCAATTATAGGGTTCCAAGTTCTCAAGCAAGTCACCTTTCGGTCCTTATTACGAGAACTCTAAAACATGAATAATAATATTAATCTATGGAGAATCAAAGTACAATTATTCACATAAGTAAAATTATCATCATAAAACTATTCTAACGAAGGTAAAAAGTTATCTAATCATTAAAAATCAAGTGAATTACTCCGCCATGTCCCAAAGATGTTTAAGCTTGCATGGAAGGAAGATTACAACAATTCCTGTTGAAGGAAATCAAAGAAGAGAGAGAACACAATTTACGGTACGGCCATAAAGATGTTTACGGCCGTAATATGTGACGAACAGCTGCGGTGCACGATTTTGTGTTGATTTCTCCTCCGTTTGGGCTCCTTTCTCCTTGAAACTTCTGGTGTGTCCTTCCCTCCTCTAGGCGAAGCTTCAGTGTAAAAATCACTGCGAGAGGTTGTTAGGGTATGCCCTTAAGGTCAATGCTTGAGGCTTTGGGCTATTTTCAGTATCATGTATAAACGATATATATGATTTATAAAGGCAATTGTTGTTATTCAGATTGTTACATTATCTGCTGCTGTATGTATACTTCTGAGTAATGTCTCAATGATGTTCAGTTTTGCTGACATTCAGTTTTGTCCTTAGTCGAGATATCTCGGTGAACATGAGACAGCCTTGATATGATTGAGACTAATGTGTTCTCTAATCTTGTGGGATGCTTCGAGCATGGAATAAGATTAGACACATAGGTGCATTGGATGTACTGGACTGACCCTTCTTTGGATATTCAATTGTTTGTCACAATGTGAATAATCCTTGTATGCAAGCAAGTGGTATATTCCCTCTGACTTGAGATCACTTGTGTTTCTAAGTGATGATTGGCATTGTCTTGAGGTAGTTCAATATCATTTGAAACATAATGGTTAAGGATTATCTTGGATAGTGTGCATGAGTCATGTTAGGGCACTTGTGATAGATATAGGATTGCCTCTCCTGGTTGGAGTGTGATGTTCTAAAGGGGCCCTTGGATGAAATGGTTGAGAATGTGTATGGCCATACCCAGATGACTATGTTCTTCTGATCTAATCATTTTCATCATGTTGGAATCGCAGGCTTGACACGCTTGTCCAACGGGAACATCCAGTGGCAAAGGGAAACATGTATGCCTAGCGAATTATATTCGCACTTGTGCTGTGGTTTGGGAGTAGTCTTGGAATACTCTTTCCTTCATATCGGAAGACAGTGATGTGTTGCTAGATACCTCTCTCTGATCGTGATAACATAAGTTATCGTTACCGACATTGAAGGAAACCCTTAGGGTCACACAATTTGATGATATGGCTTACTTATGTCAGATCGTGTGGACTGGAATTATTCTAGTTCAGTTTAAAGGAATTTAAACTCTGATTGAAAGTGAGATCTAGTCTAATCATGTTTGATTGATTAGGGCATGTGATCGGTAAGCTTTGATCGGCGATTGATACTTGATCGTATTGATCAGGGGTTCAATATGATGTGTGGTTAGATCTGGAGCCATTCGGTTCAGAGAGGTTTTAGCCAGGGTTGGTTCGACTTTGTGATTGGACCAAATGGAGTTTGAACCGGTTCACTTGTGAACGCATGGTTCAATTTAAGATGGAGGTTTCGATGGTTTAAGGGGAGTTATGGAGGTAGTTATTGTTTTCGGTTTTACCATATGGTGGCCGAACATACCTCTTAAAAAGTCGACACTAAGAATTCGAAAGAGGCTCTCTCGTCTTCTTCCTCTTAAGTGAATCATCTCCATCCAAGAAAACCTAAGCCGAAACACACATCTTCCTTGCTAGGACGATCAGGACTCCTTGGTGTCTTTGCTAGCACAAGGGACGCAAGGGAGGAAGTCTACTTCATCTTGTGTGTGACTTCTTTGGAGAAGAGGCGCTCGCTCCTTTCCTCTTCCAAGCCGCCTCTCATATCATGGCACAGGTAATGTTTTACTTGTTCTATTCGTGATAGAAAAGGGTTGATCATATGCTCGACATAAACGATTCTTGGGATTCCTAGTGTTTCCAATGCAAGTTTGTTTTTATAGTCGCTTGTACACTAGGTATTCTTTCAGTGGTATCAGAACCAGGTTACTGGCTTGATGCATATGATTGCTATCTTGTGATCCATGCTTGATATTGATGCGCATGTTTCTGTTCTCATGCGAATGTATGATGTTTGCGCATGTTATACTTGTTTTCACAAAAAACTTACCTTCATGCGCGACTCCATTAGATTGTTCAGTGCGCCTATTTTAAATACTTAGACGGGTTAGCAGGTTTGAAATCGTTTGTCAAGTATGAACCCACCCAATAGCCTACTAGACTATCTGATAGCCTGGATGGGCGGCTACATAGCACTTGTGCGCAAGACGTACAGGTGGCTATAAGCCGACTGTGGAAGGGCATGTAGTGCTGTCTGTTTAAGGCAACAAGATGAACAATCATGATAATGGCCCGGGGTCGCACCCGCTTGCTAGGAAATCATGTAGGACGTTCAGCCCTTAAGGATGCATAGTCGATCATTGGGTCGACGCAAGTCAGTTATGACTGGGTGCATCCAAGGGCAGTGGGTCTGACTTGTTCTGACGAGTGGATACCTGTTAATGGACCGTTGTAAGGTAGTAGGGCACATAAGGAAATAAAATTGATGCCATGGGTTTTTGTTTGGATCACTTGTTGTACATGTTTTTCATGTTGCCATGAATGATTGGACTCCAGTCGAGTACATTTGAATGTTTATTTAATCTTATGTGGGCTGCCCTCTTTGTATGCTGTGCTGGGGCCTGCGAGCCTGGAAATTAATATATTTGATGTGATCTGCGAGTCACATTTGATTTATTTGAATGTATAAATGACCTGCGTGTCAATCTATGTCTAGATAGTTTTTTAAATATAATTTCATCAGACATGAGCACACAACACACATGGCAGAAGCGTTTGCAAGAATTGGCTTCACTAGTTGGGAGGTCTAGAGTTCGACTCTAGAACAGGCGCATTCTGTCTGGTGGGCGCATTTAGGCTACAGATGGTGTTTGGGCCACATGAGGTATAAGAATGCCATAAGGAGCTCAAGTGAAGATATAAGTCAAACTAGGGTTTTACTTATATTTTATGGGCGTTTACCACATAAGATAATTGTGCTTTCTGTTTACTATTTTAAGTAATATTAGCACATGTATGTTTTATTCTTCTGCTATCACTATAGGCTTTGCATGATAGTAAGAAGATAAAAGACCGATAAAATCCAACGTCAATATCAAGCTTTCAATTGCCTTCTGACGCGAAACCTCACTGTTCTGACTATCGTTGGGGCCGTGTTGTACCAACTCAGTGGGCACGCCCAGCTTTCTTCAGATGGTGCGCGATTACACCTACATGCTACAGAGAAGGGATTTATCACTTCTCGTTGCTCAGCATAGCACGTGGTGGTCCAGGAAGTCGGTCAGGTCAGCTTGACCATATAGGCTACATGTTGAGCATATGATAGCTATATGGAGGCAGCCATCTGAGGAATCAAAGATTGTGTTGTACCAACTTAGTTGGCACAGTCTTCTGGATTACCTAGATGAAGGGGAATCGCACGGGTTGGCGATTGGCATGGATAGCCTACCAGTGATTAGTGCTTGAGCTCTCTGTGCATCTTATCTCGTCTGAGTGGGACGCGGAGATCAAGTATGAAATCTGGATCCCATCTCACTAAAAGAGTTTCACTCTTTCGGACTTTTTTATTGGATTTTTAGTCAGATAAAATAGTGAGAAAATGAATCACTCTTAAGTCATGGAATGATTCTAACATGGTTGCTGACCTTGTTGTTCTTGCTATGTTGTAGATTCCTGCAGCAACGAACACCACAGGGCTCAACTTGCGATCCATATTGGAAAAAGAGAAGTTTGCTGGGCCAAACTTCTCAGACTGGTACAGACAGCTGAGGATTGTCCTTAAAGCTGAGAGGAAGCTGTACGTCCTTGAGTCGGCAATACCGACTCAACCCGCTGCGAACGCCATAAGAGCGGTTAAAGATGCTTATGAGAAGCATGTCAGTGATAGTACTGATGTCGCTTGCCTTATGCTTGCGTCAATGACGCCCGAGCTTCAGCGACAGAATGAGGATTTGTCTGCTATGGATATTATAGCAAATCTGAAATTGCTGTATGCTGCTCAGGCAAGGACAGAACGCTATAACTTGATGAAACTTTTCTTTCATAGCAAGTTGGCTGAAGGGAGTCCAGTTGGAGCTCACGTGCTCAAGATGATTGGGTACAAAGAAGCTCTAGAGAAACTGGGTCATACCATCAATTAAGAACTTGTTGTAGACATCATCTTACAGTCTCTTCCGGCTTCTTTCGATGCGTTCATCATTAATTTTAATATGAACAAAATCGACTGTACTCCGGCAGAATTATTGAATATGCTCTGCACCACAGAGCAGACTCTTGAGAAGGGAAAGCCTTCATCCTCTGTCTTGATGGTTCCTTCAAGGAATAAGAAGAAGGGGAAGAAGGGCAAAACCCCTATCAAGAGCTACAACAAGGCTTTGAAACAAAAGATAAAGCGGTCAAAGGATAACAGATGCTTCCATTGTGGCCAGCTGGGTCACTGGAAGAAGGACTGTAGAGCGCTCCAAGGAGAGAAGAAGGGAAGCAAGCCTTCCACTTCTGGCTCAGGTATTTTTGTGACTGAAGTCATGGTTGCTTCTTCTATATCATGGGTGTTGGACACTGCATGTGGAGTTCACATTTGTTCAAATGTGCAGGAACTCAAGAGAAGAAGACAGGTGGGACAGCATGAGGTGGACCTACGAGTTGGAAACGGGGCACGAGTTGCTGTTGTTGCTGTAGGAGAATATCACATCTCTTTACCATCTGGATTTGTATTAGAACTTGACAATTGTTATTTCGTACCAAGCATAACAAAGAATATTATCTCTATTCCTGCTCTTGTCAGGAAAGGTTTTTCATTAGAATGCAAAACTTCACAGTGCTGTATTTCATTTGATAGTATTGTTTATGCAACTGGGTCGATTATCAATGGGTTATACATGTTGGACATGGAATGTTCTGTACAACAAATTGATAATAAGAAAGCCAAGCATGCTGATCACATCACCTTGTTATGGCATAGTCGTCTAGGCCATATTAACAAGACGCGCATTAAGCGGTTGCATGACTATGGACTGCTGGGATCATTCTCCTATGAGGAGCTTGATACATGCAAAGCTTGTTTAATGGGTAAGATGATGAAGACTCCTTTTACTAAGAAAGGTGAAAGGGCTTTAGGTTTACTTGACCTTATTCACAGTAATGTGTGTGGGCCATTTAGTAAACATGCCAGAGGTGGCTATTCATACTTCATTACTTTTACTGATGATTTCAGTAGGTATGGTTATGTCTATTTAATGAGACATAGGAGTGAATCTTTTGACAAGTTCAAAGAATTAAAAAATGAAGTACAAAATCAGTTAGGCCGAAATATCAAAGCACTTCGATCAGATCGAGGTGGAGAATACTTGAGTCGTGAGTTTACTGACTATCTGAAGGAGTGTGGGATTATCTCACAGCTCACTCCGCCAGGGACACCGCAATGGAATGGTGTGTCCGAGAGGAGGAATCGAACCTTATTGGATATGGTTCGTTCTATGATGAGTCAGGCTACTCTACCTTACTCCTTTTGGGGATTTGCATTGGAAACAGCTGCAAAGATTCTAAACCGAGTGCCATCCAAGACTGTTTCAAAGACACCATATGAGTTATGGTATGGGAAACAGCCGAGCTTGACATTTATCAAAATCTGGGGTTGCGAGGCTTATGTCAAAAAGCTCGCCTCAGGGAAACTAGAGAGCAGATCTGATAAATGTATCTTTGTCGGATACCCTAAAGAAACCAAGGGTTATTATTTCTACAATCCCAAGGAGAATAAAGCATTTATTGCTCGAACGGCTATTTTTCTTGAGAAGGAGTTTCTTCTGCAAGAGGCCAGTGGGAGAGAAATAAAACTGGATGAAATTCCAGAAGAAGGATAAAGTAGTCAAGCACAGTTGGATAAGCCTGAACCAATAGATTAGGTTAATGTTCAACCTGAGGCTCAGACATCACGGGAACCGCGTAGATCGGGAAGGATTCGTCGTCAGCCTGAGCGCTATGACGGAGTCTACATCATTAATGATGAACCCCTCACTTATGCGGATGCGGTCAGTGGACCGGAGTCAACAAAATGGATTGAAGCTATGCGAACTGAGATGGACTCCATGTCAGATAACCAAGTCTGGGATTTGGTTGATCCGCCTCCGGGAGTAATCCCTGTAGGCTGTAAGTGGATCTTCAAAAAGAAGAAAGACATGGATGGTAACGTAGTTACCTATAAGGGCAGACTAGTTGCGAAAGGTTTCAAACAGATCTACGGGATAGATTATGATGAAACTTTCTCTCCTGTAGCCATGTTCAAGTCTATTCGAATTATTCTCGCGATAGCAGCATATTTTGATTATGAGATCTGGCAAATGGATGTGAAAACCGCTTTCCTTAATGGAAAACTGGAAGAGGATGTTTATATGACACAACCTGAAGGTTTCATTAACCCAACAGAAGGTCATAAAATATGCAAATTAAAGAAATCCATTTATGGACTAAAACAAGCATTAAGAAGCTGGAATATTCGTTTTGATGAATCAGTTTCTGAATTTGGTTTCATCAAAAATGAAGATGACCCGTGTGTATATAAAAGGTTTAGTGGGAGCGTGATTACTTTCCTAGTCCTCTACGTTGATGATATTTTAATCATTGGAACCGATATTCCTGAGCTACATGCAGTCAAGGCATGGTTAAGAAAATGTTTCCAAATGAAAGATTTGGGAGAAGCAGCCTATATACTAGGTGTGGAGATCTATAGAGATAAATCTAATAGGCTTCTCGGGCTGTGCCAGCGTACTTACATCGATAAGGTCCTGGAAAGATTCCATTTAGAAAATTCTAAAAGAGGTTATCTTCCAGTCAGACATGGTCTGAATCTTTCAAAGAGCCAGTGTCCTCAAACACAGTCTAAGAAAGAAGAGATAGACAATACGCCTTATGCTTCGGCTATTGGGTCCATCATGTATGCGATGTTGTGTACTCGCCCAGACGTCGCTTACGGGTTAAGCGTGACCAGTCGGTTCCAAGGTAATCCAGGGAAGGCACACTGGATTATAGTCAAAAACATTTTGAAATATCTTCGCAGAACCAAAAATATGTTCTTGATTTATGGAGGTCAGGAAGAGCTCAGTATCGAAGGATATACTGATGCTTCGTTCCAGTCAGACCAAGACGATCTCCGATCGCAATCAGGCTATGTTTTTAGCTTGAATGGAGGAGCAGTGGTGTGGAAGAGTTTCAAGCAATCAATTGTTGCTGATTCCACAACAGAAGCCGAGTATGTTGCAGCCTCAGAGGCATCAAAGGAGGCAGTTTGGATTCGTAAATTCGTTCAGGAACTTGGTGTCGTTCCTTCGAGTGCAGATCCATTGGTTATCTTCTGTGATAACACTGGAGCGATTGCACAGGCGAAGGAACCTCGGTCACACTAGAAGTCCAAGCACATACAGAGAAGGTTTCACCTGATCCGTGAGATCATTAATCGAGGAGACATCAAGCTCTGCAAGGTTCATACAGATGACAATCTAGCTGACCCGCTTACAAAGCCTCTGGCGCAGTAGAAGCATGAGAAGCACTGTAACAATATGGGTTTGAGATACCTCAACCATTAGATTAAGTGCAAGTGGGAGATTGTTAGGGTATGCCCTTAAGGTCAATGCTTGAGGCTTTGGGCTATTTTCAGGATCATGTATAAATGATATATATGATTTATAAAGGCAATTGTTGTTATTCAGATTGTTACATTATCTGCTGCTGTATGTATACTTCTGAGTAATGTCTCAATGATGTTCAGTTTTGCTGACATTTAGTTTTGTCCTTAGTCGAGATATCTCGGTGAACATGAGACAGCCTTGATATGATTGAGACTAATGTGTGCTCTAATCTTGTGGGATGCTTCAAGCATGGAATAAGATTAGACACATAGGTGCATTGGATGTACTGGACTGACCCTTCTTTGGATATTCAATTGTTTGTCACAATGTGAATAATCCTTGTATGCAAGCAAGTGGTATATTCCCTCTGACTTGAGATCACTTGTATTTCTAAGTGATGATTGGCATTGTCTTGAGGTTGTTCAATATCATTTGAAACATAATGGTTAAGGATTATCTTGGATAGTGTGCATGAGTCATGTTAGGGCACTTGTGATAGATATAGGATTGCCTCTCCTGGTTGGAGTGTGATGTTCTAAAGGGGCCCTTGGATGAAATGGTTGAGAATGTGTATGGCCATACCCAGATGACTATGTTCTTCTGATCTAATCATTTTCATCATGTTGGAATCGCAGGCTTGACACGCTTGTCCAACGGGAACATCCAGTGGCAAAGGAAAACATGTATGCCTAGCAAATTAGATTCGCACTTGTGCTGTGGTTTGGGAGTAGTCTTGGAAGACTCTTTCCTTCATATCGGGAGACAGTGATGTGTTGCTAGATACCTCTCTCTGATCGTGATAACGTAAGTTATCGTTACCGACATTGAAGGAAACCCTTAGGGTCGCACAATTTGATGATATGGCTTACTTATATCAGATCGTGTGGACTGGAATTATTCTAGTTCAGTTTAAAGGAATTTAAACTCTGATTGAAAGTGAGATCTAGTCTATTCATGTTTGATTGATTAGGGCATGTGATCGGTAAGCTTTGATCGGCGATTGATACTTGATCGTATTGATCAGGGGTTCAATATGATGTGTGGTTAGATCTGGAGCCATTCGGTTCAGAGAGGTTTTAGCCAGGGTTGGTTCGACTTTGTGATTGGACCAAATGGAGTTTGAACCGGTTCACTTGTGAACGCATGGTTCAATTTAAGATGGAGGTTTCGATGGTTTAAGGGGAGTTATGGAGGTAGTTATTATTTTCGATTTTACCATATGGTGGCCGAACATACCTCTTAAAAAGTCGACACTAAGAATTCGAAAGAGGCTCTCTCGTCTTCTTCCTCTTAAGTGAATCATCTCCATCCAAGAAAACCTAAGCCGAAACACACATCTTCCTTGCTAGGACGATCAGGACTCCTTGGTGTCTTTGCTAGCACAAGGGACGCAAGGGAGGAAGTCTACTTCATCTTGTGTGTGACTTCTTTGGAGAAGAGGCGCTCGCTCCTTTCCTCTTCCAAGCCGCCTCTCATATCATGGCACAGGTAATGTTTTACTTGTTCTATTCGTGATAGAAAAGGGTTGATCATATGCTCGACATAAACGATTCTTGGGATTCCTAGTGTTTCCGATGCAAGTTTGTTTTTATAGTCGCTTGCACACTAGGTATTCTTTCAGAGGTGCCCTCTATGCCTCTCGGAATGAGGACAAACCCTAATCGCCTCTCTGTTGATTGCTCCCTCGATACTGGATAAATGATGTAGGGGTAGATCACAAGCATGTAAACAACGAGTTTCAAAAATATTTTTGGTATTATCATAAACTAGAGAAAACCGATTTAACTAACGAAGTTGGAAAATAATGTTTTTGTATTTTTAAATAGGAAAACCGAATATTAACTACTTGCAAGAAAGAAATGACAATAACTTAAAGAAGACTCACCTTGCGGTCCTTGAGAATAGAAGGACCGTCCTTCCCGTTCTTCACCGGTCCAACTCTGATGGAAGGTGCAGGTTACACACAGGGCATTCAGCAACCCTACACAGGCGTGGGTGAGTTATAAAGCAAATTAAAACTCAACAATGCTTAAAGTCAAGAGGGAGGCTAATCCTCCTAGTTCTCTTGCTAACAAAGTAAAGGACTATCTAAGAAGGGAAGAATAAGAGGGTGGGATGCGCCAAGCTTCCTTGCGCCAATTCCTACAAAGGCCCAAAGATGTGTAGTAAGATGCTCTTAGAACTTAATAGAAGAAAACACAAGAAGAAAGAATACTCATCTTGTAGAATCGCCTTGAAGAGATCCAAGAGGGGTATCCTAATCCTTGCGCCATCTTGAGTTTGTGCTCTTGTCTTGATGGAACTAGCCTCGGCCTTGATTGATGAAGGAAGGGCGAAGAGGTGAAGAGGAGATGCTCGGCTCTTAAGAGAAGAGAGGTGTAACGCCCTCGATTTTTCTGAATTATGATTTAAGGTTAGAAATTCTGTTTCTGTATTTTTATCTGTTAAAATTTTGGGATTTTTGCCTAAGTGTAGGAATTTTTCCTACAGGGCAAAAATAATTATTTTGGTTGGGGATTCGAACCCTCAACCTTGATTCTTTGCTCCTGGAATTCCTTCCACCATGGTGGCGCATATTTCTGATATTATTGGAGTGGCGCAGGGTGGTTAAGCCCAGGTAAGCCCATAAAACCGATTTTTCACTTAAGTTAACTGGGTTATTGGATCTTGGATCCGTTTGGGGTGGGAGAAAAAGAGGAATTGCGTGAGGGCTCCTCTCCCTCACGACTTTTGTGTTTTCTTGCCCTAGCCGCCTTTGGTTGTCGCCCCTCACTGTGCTTGGCGCCTCCTGAGATTTCTGACGCTGGTGGTGGCAGACTGGTGGTGGACGAACTTCCTGGTGATCCTCTGTCTTGGCGTTTTTCTTCTGTGAACTTCCTGGTGAGTAATTCGATCCTAAGGAGTCTAATCCGCTAAATTGTAGATTATCATTCAATTAAAATTCGTTATTTGCAAAGATTATCCGTATGGGGTTGAATTCAAATATTTATAGGGTTTTAAAATCCTGTTCTGCTGAAATCTGCATTCTCTAATCTGACCTTTGTGTACTATAACCCCAATATCTCATGGCCTATAGATCCAAATTGCACGAAATAAATTTTTTATGAAACTAGATACATTCGGCTTTAATTTGAATATGATATCGACCATATCCGAGCTGTATTCGTATTTCAATCTGTATTGCAATCTAGCTATACAAAATCAGTTTCCTGGAAATCTGGATTTCGACCTTTATGTGTTCGAACCATCATATCTCCCTAGGTATATCTCGAAATCTTGTCAAATCAGTTTTATTAGAAAGTAGACTCGAAGGGATTCATTTTTATTACCATATCGCCTATTTTCTGTTAGTTATTGGATCTGAAATTTGTGTCGCAATTCTGATTTACGAATCTGTTTTCTGGAATTCTGAAATCCCGACCATTCTATGTTCGAACACCCATACCTCCCCGGTTATAACTCCAAATCCGATGGATTCAGTTCTATTGGAAAGTAGGTCCAAATAGCTTCATTGTGAATATCATATTTCCTATTTTAGATTACTTACTCAGTCTGAAACATCTGTTGCAAGTATGATATATTAATCTGTTTTTTTTCTGAAACATCTGTTTAATTGTTTGTTACGCGAATAATTTCTGTTCTGTATATATGTAGTGAATTTCTGAAACTTTGAATGTGTTATAACCTTGTGAGAACATAGAATGGTTTGACATGAATTAAGGATAGTTGCATGAAATCTAAGGAATTCAAGGAATTCACTCATATATTACTTTTGGTTGATGGTAAAAATTATGAAGTGTGTTCAGCTTTGATTTTCTGCAAATTGTAATTTTGTTAAGGACTGGATATTAGGGTGTGTCATTTTCGGGTTTGTGAGACACTTTGGGCATGATGTGAGAATTGAGTAGTGGTTAGTCCTACTCCTCCGTTTCAGCATGACCTGTTCTGTAAAAATTATGCTCTAGTGTAGCACTCTTCCGTGTCCTTACCCTCCTTCTGTGGCGCTGTAATGGTGCTGATAGTCTACTACGACCCATGAGACACTAGTGAAGGGTAGATGTGAGCTGGTCTCACCTTCCGTTCTCCCTCCACTATTTCTGTTCTGTTCTGGGTATTGGAGGCCAGAGTGCCACGTCTTGACGAGACGGGGGCCACCCACTGATACCTCCTCTACCAGTATTGGAGGCCAGAGTGCCACGTCTTGACGAGACGGGGGCCACCCACTGATACCTCCTCTACCATTCTGTTTCTGATATGCATGCATGTCTCGTCCTCGGCAGAGGTGGGGTCAGACCTTCTGTGGTCATCAGACCTTCTGTGGTCTTCAGGCCTTCTGTGGCCTTTCTGTTTCCGATGTAGACTATCCGTTTGGATTCTGAAAATTCTGATTTTCTGTCTATCAGCTCTGATTTCTGTAGTTCTGTTTCGATCTGTTCTGTCTGTCAGCTCTGATTTCTGTAGTTCTGTTTCGATCTGTTCTGTCTGTCAGCTCTGATTTTCTGTAGTTTTGTTCCGATCTGTATTATAGATGTGTTGGGCGGTGTGATTAGTTGGAATGGGTTGGTAGACTTATATCCTACTTCATGCTTGATGCCTATTGTTATAAGTGTCTGAATTTGATTATGTTTTGTTTCTGATATGAGTGTGCATGTTAAGTGTCTTATTTGCAAGCATGATATTTTTGATGTGTACTATGGATGGCTTTTAGTGTCTTTTACTCACTGAGCTTTTTAGCTCACCCCCGTTGTTTAAATATTTTCAGGTGAGACATCAGGACAGTGATTGCTACAGCTACTTAAGTTGTTATGATGCTAAAGTTTTATATAATTTATAAGAGTTGTTTTCTAAAGATCTATCAGGCCTGCGTGCCTAACTTACTTATATGACACGTTTTATCTCCTGAGGGCTTATGCCTGTTTTCAGGATATTATATTATGTTATAGTTGTCTCGTTTTAATTGTTGGATACGAGTTTTGGATTCATGAGAATTGAAATTGTTATTATTCTGAAATGTCCGATTTGAGATTTATTGTAGTCGGAATACTTTGAGATGTGTAACCGAATTATTGTTGTATTTGGTATCTGAATAATCAGTTTCTGCAATATTTCTGAAATTTGTGTTCTCCACATATGTGTAGTGTGGACATTTGTTTTGTTCCAGGATATGTGGGTCTGTGCAGCAGTAATTTAGTATACTTGCTGCCGGATTTTTCTGGATTTCTGGATTTCTATTTCCTAGTAAATCGATCCTACTCAGTTCTGTGCGGTTTTCAGTTCCGTAGTAATGTCCTTCGATGCCGCTTTCTTCTTATGTTTTAATGGAAGAGTAAAAAAATTTTAAAACCCCGTATTTTTACTTGTATGCGTGTGGGGTGTGATTCTGAGGGATGTTACAAGAGGAGGGAAGAGGAGGTGTGGGCGACACAAGCACCCTAGGCGACACAAGCACCCATAGTTTGGCTAGGAAACTATTCAACAATATTATTCAACAATGCTATGCGCATGATGCAATGGGGATACATTTATAGGCAGCTTAGAGATGAGGATAAGATGAGGGCAAGGTGGTCATTGGCCCCTTGCGCCCCTTACATAATTGGAGAAAATTCGAAATGGAGACAAGGCATTAAGTGGGCTGATCTTGTTGCCTTCTTTGGATGGCTGAAATGGTAAGTCTTGAATTCGAAATGGCTGACTTCCTTGGAGGTGTTGGCGCATATGAGGGAGAATTTGAATTTTGAAAACCTTCCTTGTTGTCTTGGGCGGCAATGAGAAGAAGGAAAGAAGTCTTCCCCTAATTGTGGATCTTGATGGCGCAACTCCTTGATTTGTGGATCTAGATGGGCGCCTCCTTGAATTGTGGATCTAGATGAGCCTTGCTTGAATTGTTGTTGTAGATGGCGCAAATAATTCCATGGGCTGGCCTCTCTTCAATTGGAAGGGAATAATTGAAGTGGAGCTTGATGTTGAGTTGAGTTAGAAGTCTCCCTTTGAACTACTTTGAAGTGAACCTTCCAAAATGGGAGCTAGCTTCTTGGAGTGTGGTGAGCTAGCTGATTTGTATCCCTTGAGCTGAATATTAATGTATCCAAACTACATGCACTAACCTACCATGACATTACAATGCACAACCTACCAACAACATTCATAAAAGTAAACTACATGATAGACTTTGGGGTGGAACTAACATATCATGCCATGCAATGCAAATAAGGAAAGTACTGAAAAGGAAAGTGGACTCTAAGTGAAGCCATACCTGATGGGCTTCCTCCGAGCCCTAGTGGATCTTCTAAGAGCTGTGTTAGGCCCTCCATCAATAAACATTTGTGCTTTCACATCGTGCGTCTTCTCCTCTTTAAGTCGAGTTTGCAGCATCTTTCGGATCTCAATTTGAAGGTCTGCATCAAAAGATATGGTCCGCGCAAGATTCGGGCCTGTAAAACTCGTGTTTTTAAATTGTAATTACGGCCGTAATGGTCTATACGGCAGTGCCGTAAGTTTTGCTCTGTAAATTATTTTTGAAGATTACGGCCCGTTAAAATGGTTATAGCCATGACGTATTTTCTTCTACATGTTTCTGGACCAAAATATGGCTCGTAAAGATCATTACGGCAGTGCCGTAATCTCTGAAATCTCTCGGGTGGAAAATCATCTCAAATTACGGCACCGTAAAGATGGTTACGGCGGTGCCGTAAAATCGCCTGTATGAAAACTTCCCAAATTATAGCAGGGCTCCGAAATTACAGCACTGTCTGGACATTACGGTACCATAATGGATATTACGACACTACTGTAATTTGGGTTTTTGCTTGGATTTGCGTGAAATTTGTTGTGTATCTTCTTCTTGATGATGAGAATTTTTCTATGAAGTTGATTTTGCTCGAAAACGCCTTAAAATCATGCCTTTTTATCTGAAAATCATAAAAAACTAAAATAGAAGTAGATTTTGCAATATTTGATAAAAAATGCATAAAAATATTCAAAGTAGTAATAATATGACACAAAAAGATATATAAAATGGCATCAAATTTACTATAAATTTCGGTGTCATCAAACACATAAGGCTCAAACTTTGCTTGTCCTCAAGCAAATAAATAGAATAAAGAACTCTACTATAGAAAATATGCCTTTTTATGAAAAATATTTTTCTAAAATATATTCACTCATGAAATTTTCCACTAAGTTTTTGCACAAACTTTTAGATAAATACATCATCCTTTAAATTTAGTCTTTAAGATTCACAGTTTTGATCGAATAAAACTTCGCAACTCGCATAATAAATAAAATCTCAGTCTCATAATTTTACCCAATTTTCAGTTTAAATCTATCTTACCTTTGTTTACAGGAGTAGGATATCCAAAATCTTTTTCCACACAATTTTTTTTTTCTCTCCTTTTTTTTATGTCTTTTTGATGGCATGTAACCCACATAGATACACACTTCTTATTTGGACTTCAACTCTTATCTTCGGTACCACTGTCAATTTTACACAGTGCCAAGTAAAGGAGTCATATTCTTTTTCTCTTTCTCCTTTTTTTTATAGACTTCAACTCATGTCTTAGGTACGACTATCAATTTTACATAGTGTCAAGTAGGGGAGTCTCTCAATCTTCTTGGATTCTTTCTTCCCAACAAAGAATAAAATAGACTAAACATCAACTAGGTTAATCAATTGACATTAATTCAAAAATTAGACTCATATGCTCATTTTATTCAAGTAAGATGCTTCACCCTTAGATTGCATTCATCAAACAACATACCTACCCAAAAACCATATGCATCAATCAATGAAGAATTTCAACAAGTAGATATATATTTAAGAAATAAATTCAGCATAATAGGTATATCTCCATTCATCGGCATGCATGCATGAACATTCATCATGATATATAACAAAAATCTACCCATCTCTCATCACATGGATTCATGTCATAAAATTTTTAAACCTCAAAAATATCATCATCAATGCAAAAGGTGTGAAGCATGAAACTCAAACAATCATAGTCAAAAGTGTGACATAATAGACTCAAGCAACTTCATAGAATAGAAATCTCAATGAGTGATATATCAAAAGCTAATCAAAGATGCAAACCATATGAAATAATCATGAATACAATAGAGTGCAAACGATACTCACAAAACTATATAGCAAGCTCTGTCCGAAATACATAAGGCTCAGACCAAAAATAGTGTCGGGATAGCTGCTGCAAGGTCCAAAGATGTGCCTTTTGAAAATTTTACCTACACAATTTAAGGTACATAAGGCTCAGTCTGGAAATAGTCTCAAAAAAATAATAATGATAAAAATAATTTTCTCAAAGAAGAATCAGAGATGTCGCCGGAGGTCTGAAGAGGATGCCGGTGGAGGCGAGAAGCAGAGGTGGAACAGATGCTAGCTGAAAAGCTGCTAGCAATGATGGTGATGGTGCCGACAGTAGAGTGAGTAATCTCTAGTGGCCTGCTAGAGAATACAGTCCTGGAGGTGAGATTGTCGGCCAGTGGGCGTCAGGGATAATGTTGCATAGATAAAAAAAAATTAGTCACTAATGAAGAGTCTGTTGCATAAATAAATCAAATCAAAGAATAAGTGGCAGTAGAAGAAGTAAGAGTCTGCAGATGGTATAATCCAGTGTCGATGACTGGAAACAGTGATGTCAGAGGTAGATGCAGTGGTGGCTAGAGAGTGAAGACAGTTGCTCTTGAAGATTTCTGGATCTGGAGGCAAAAGAAGCAATAACATATTGAAAGCAAACAGAGCAGCAACTAAATTTTTTATGAAAAATAGCCATACCCAAAAATAATATTTAGTGATCCAAAAAGAAAATAGACAAAACTGTGTGGTAGAATGAAACTCGTTCTTTTCAGGTGTATAAAAATTGAAGGATCAAAATCTTTTAGGGATTTATGGGATTAATAGAAGAAGGCTACTCAGATTACAAAACTGCAAAAACTCCACAAAAGTCAATCATATTCGAAAAGTTGCCATGTGTCCTAGAATGATCAGAAAATATTTTCATGAAATCAATTAATCCACGAGGTAGAACGACACATGTTCTTCATAATCCATGCGAAAAATTAGGGTTTCAAGTCATTAAAGTATCTTAAAAAGCTACAGCAAAAGTGCTAATCAGAATAGTCTGAAAAAAACTGCTGCAGAAATTAATCAGAATCGAAGAGTTGCTAGGTGTTTTAGAATGATCCATGGACTTTAAAATTCAAAAAAAATATCGAGATGATAGACAAAGATGAGTGCTTCGTGATGGAGCCAAAGATCAAAATTTTTCCCAACTCAGTTTCTTAAAATCGCAGCGAGAAAACACCTACTCAAATAAGCAAACTGCAGATTTAGAATTACGGGCTTAAAGTTCTTTACGGCAGTGCCGTAATGTACACAAAAAATCTCGGGTCAAAAATATCCAGAAATATGGTACCGTAAAAACCAATACGGTACTGCCGTAATATGCTAAAACCTCTAGGATGAAATCGGATCAGGATTACGGCACCGTAACACTAATTACGGCAATGCCGTATTTTGCACAAATTTTTGTTTCTCCCTGCAAAAAGAAAAGAAAATTAATTCTAAAAATAAACTAAAATAAAAGAAACTAAACTAAGGTAAGAGTGCTTGGGTTGCCTCCTAAGAAGCACTAATTTTTAGGTCCATAGCTTGACCAAAAATCAAATCTCATGGTGAAGCAGGTGAATCAGTACCAAAATAAAGAGCAAACAATTTTCTACTTTTTCGCTGTCCAAAAAGTTTACCCACTAATCCAAAAATCAAGAATTGCATATAAATCACAATCAAAGTGACTTTCTTAAATATGCAGAAATCAAAATCAAAATTTTCATGATCTTCCTATGTTTGTCAGTTCCTTTCTTCAAATTTCTATCTTCAATTGTAACAGGACTTTGATCAAAAGATTTAAGCATTGGATCATCAAAATAATGTCTATGTCTTGAATTAAGTTCCTCAATAAAGCATAAATTATCAAATACATCAGAACAGTGAATATCAGATATGGGCAAAACACCATCGTGAGGTTCATCAATATTTGTAACATGCAAATCCCTTTCAAGTTCATCATGCCCACAATCAAATACTAGGTCTCAGGGCATATATACCAACAATCTCCCACTTGCACTTAGACCTAGAGGTTGGGGATCCTCAACCCCATATCCCTAGCATGACCATCATGCTTCTGCTGTGCCAAAGCCTTGGTTAGTGGGTTTGCTATATTGTTCTTTGTGTCAGCTCTACTAATCTTGACATCACCTCGGTCAATGATCTCTCTGATCAGGTGAAATCTCCTAAGTATGTGTTTGGACCTTTGATGAGACCGTGGTTCTTTAGCTTGTGCAATTGCCCCATTGTTGTCACAATAGAGCTCAATGGGATCTGCTGCACTAGGAACTATACTCAACCTTGGTTGTAGAATCAGGTATGGTGGATTGCTTAAAGCTCTTCCAATATACAGCGCCTCTATTTAGTTTGAACACATAGCCGGCCTGTATCTGAAGTGTTGGGGTATGCCCTTAAGGCTAATGTTTGAGGCCTTGGGATTGTATCAGTATCATGTATAAACTCTTATGTTTATAAAGGCAATGGTTGTTATTCAGGTTGTTACATTGTCTACTGCAACAAGTGTACTTCTGAATGATGTCTCAATGCTGTTTAGCTAGGCTGACATGCTATAAAGTCCTTAGTCGAGATATCTTGGTGAACATGAGACAGCCTTGATATGATTGAGACTAATATGTGTTCTAATCTTATAGGATGCTTCGAGCATGGAATAAGATGTAGGCTCATGGGTACATTGGATGTACTGGACAGACCCTACTAGGATATTCAATTGCTTGTCACAATGTGAATAATCCTTGAATGCAACAAGTGGCACATATCCTCTAACTTGAGATCACTTGTGTTTCTAAATGATGATTGTCATTGTTTTGAGGTAGTTCAATATCATTTGAAACATAATGGTTATAGACTATCTTGGATAATGATCATGAGTCAGCTTAGGGCACTAGTGATAGATATAGGATTGCCGTCTCCTTGTTTAAGGAGTGTGATGTTTTACTGGGGGCCCCCCTGGATGAGATGATTGAGAAAGTGTATGGCCATACCCAGGTGACTATGTTCATCTGATCTAATCATGCTCATCATATTGGAGTTACAGGCTTGACTCGCTTGTCCAATAAGAACATCCAGTGGCAAAGGAAATTTGTATGCCTCGTGAAGTGGATTCACACTTGTGCTGTGGTTTGGGTGTAGTCTTGGAAGACTCTTTCCTTTATATCGGGAGACAGTGATGTGTTGCTAGATACCCCTCACTGATCGTGATAACGTAAGTTATCGTTACCGACATTTAAAGGAAACCCTTAGGGTCGCACAATTCGATGATATGGCTTACTTAAGTCAGATCGTGTGGACTGAATTGTTTAGGTTCAGTTTGAAGGAGTTTAAACTCTGATTGTAAGTGAGATCTGGTCTGATCATGTTTGATTGATTGGGGCTTGAGATCGGTAAGCTTCGATCGAGAGAATTGATGCTGGATCAGTGAGATCAAGAGCATCAGGAGATGAACGGTTAGATCTGGAGCCTTAGGGTTTAAGATGATCTAGACCAAATGGCTTGGGCTGGTTTGATTTGGTCTTTGGACCAAATGCAATTGCATTGAACCGGTTCAAGAGAGTGAACGCATGGTTCAATGCTTGAGGCGTTTTTGATCGGTTTTGACATCATGGGCGCATGGCTTCGTGTCTTTCCTATTTTGGAAAGTCATTAGCTCATGTTCCCTTCAACGCCAAAAATGCTTCAACGCTCGCCTCTCTCATTTTTGCGCTCTCGTGTGTGGCTTGTCTTCACGAGAGAGTTGAGAAGATTTCGGCCAAGGTGAACATCACTCTCGCATCTCCATCTTCCTCCACACAAAGGACCCCTTGAAGCTTTGCTAGCACAAAGACGACAAGGAGAAGCCATCTTCATTCGTTGTGTGCGTCATCTTCGGAGAAGAAGCAATTGCATCTTTGCTTCCAAGACACCATCCAATCCAATGGCGTTGGTATGATCCCTTATGATCTATTCCATTGTTACAAGTTGATCATATGAACTACATGCGATCTTATCTTTGAAACCCTAATTTCCGCTGCCAAAAGAATTAATTTGCGCCAAGTAGGGTTTCGCTCCCCCTTGAAGGGGACTCTTCAATTGGTATCAGAGGGCTGGTTCTTGTAGAATCATATGATTGCTTGATGATTTGTGATCCTTGTTTGTGTTTGATAAGTAGATCTAGTAGGAAGCATCTTGCGCATCTACATGTAGAGTAATGAAAATACATGATGTATGTTTTTGTTTACTCCTTTGCGCATGTATGATGTATTGTTGCGCATGTTAGATGTTTTTCAAAACTTAACTTGCGCGCCCCTACTTTAGATCTAATGCGTCTACTATAAACCCTTAGACGGGTTGATGGGGTTGAAGTCATCCTCTACGTAGGATCCAAATAGTTTGATCAGACCATCTGACAGCCTAGATGGGTTGACCAGATAGCACCTGTGCGCAAGCACGAGGTGGCTATAGGTCGACTGCATCAAGGGCGTGTAGCGAGGTCTGGTTGAGACAACCAGTGAACGCACATGAGTTAGGCCCGGGGTCACACCCGCTTGCCAGAACTCATGAGGGTTGTTCAGCCCTTGGCGCATGCATGGTTGACCATTAGGTCAACTCAAGTCAGTTAGGACTTGGTGCATGCAAGGGCAGTGGATCTGCCTAGACATGATGAGTGGATCCCTATCAATGGACCGTTGTAAGGTTGTAGGGCACATAAGAAAATTAAAATTGATGCCAATGGGTTTTCAAACATTTTATTTTCTTGTTAATGGATCACATGATGATTGGATGCCATGATATATGTTTATTTCATCTTATGTGGGTTGCCCTTTTAATGTGTGCTATGCTGGGGCCTGCGAGCCTGGTTTAAACTTGTAAATTAATTTTTATTGTGATCTGCGAATCACTTTTTAATTGATTTATAAAATGTTATTGACCTGCGAGTCAATCTTGTCTAGATAGATTACATTGTAATTTAATCAGACAAGGGCACAGAGCACACATGGCATTGGCGCATGCAGCAGTGGCTTGACCAGGTGGGAGGTCTAGGGTTCGACCCTAGGACAGGCGCATTTACCTGGTGGGCGCACCTGAGCTGCAGAGGGCACTTGGGCCCTGGTCTGGGCCAGATGAGAGGCAGAAGACCCAAGAAGCATGTGAAGACTTAAGATACCTTAAGGTCTTACTTAGGCTTAATGGGCGTTTACCACATAAGATCATCATGCTTTCTTTTATTGTTTAAATAATTAGACTTGCATGATTTATTTATCTTCTGCTATCACCATAGGGTTTGCATGATAGTTAAGAAGATAAAAGACCGTTAAAATCCAACCCTAAAATATCAAGCTCGATAGCCTTCTGACGCGAAACCTCACTGTTCTGACTATCGTTGGAGCCGTGTTGTACCCACTCAGTGGGCACGTCCATCTATCTTCAGACGGTGTGTGATTTCACCTGCGTGTTACAGAGAAGGGATTTATCGCTTCTCGTTGCTCAGCATAGCACGTGGTGGTCCAGGGAGTAGGTCGGGTTAGCTTGACAATGTAGGCTACATATGTGGCGCATATGGTAGCTATATGGAGGCAGCCATCTGTGGGATCAGAGACTGTGTTGTACCAACTCAGT
Organism: Costus lasius; assembly: GCA_027563935.2. Taxonomy (NCBI): domain Eukaryota; kingdom Viridiplantae; phylum Streptophyta; class Magnoliopsida; order Zingiberales; family Costaceae; genus Costus; species Costus lasius. The sequence goes on from CM050448.1 coordinate 101,129,458, forward strand.
TGGCACAGTCTGCTGGATTGCCCAGATGAAGGGGAATCGCACGAGTTGGCGATTGGCAAGGACTGCCTACCAGAAATTAGTGCTTGTACTCTCTGTGCATCTTATCTCGCCTGAGCGGGACGCGGAGACCAAGTATGAAATCTGGATCCCATCTCACTAAAAGAGTGATAACTCTTTCGGACTGTTTTAATGGATTTTTCAGTCAGATAAAATAGTGAGAAAAGAATCTTTCTTAAGTCCTGGATTGATTCTAAACATTGATACTGACCTTGCTGTTCTTGCATTGTTGTAGATTCCTGCAGCAACGAACACCATGAGCTTCAATGTGCGATCCCTACTGGAAAGGGAGAAGTTTGCTGGGCCAAACTTCTCAGACTGGTACGGACACCTTGAGATTGTTCTTAAGGCAGAGAGGAAACTGTATGTCCTCGAGACGGCTGTGCCGCCTCAACCCGCTCCGAACGCCGCAAGGGCGGTTCGGGATGCCTATGAAAAGCATGTCAATGATAGCATTGATGTCGCTTGCTTGATGCTAGCGTCTATGACGCCACAGCTGCAGCGTCAGCATGAGGATATGTCTGCTATGGAAATGATAGCAAACCTCAAGATGCTATATGCTGCACAGGCGAGGACTGAACGCTATAATTTGACCAAGCTTTTCTTTCAGAGCAAACTGGCTGAAGGGAGTCCAGTGGGAGCTCATGTGCTCAAGATGATTGGGCACAAAGAGGCTCTAGAAAAACTGGGGCATACCATCAATCAGGAGCTTGCTGTAGACATTATTCTGCAGTCTCTCCCGGCCTCCTTCGATCCGTTCATTATTAACTTTAATATGAACAAGATTGATTGTACTCCGGCAGAGTTGCTGAATATGCTCTTGACTATGGAGGAGACTCTGAAGGGAAAGCCTTCAACCTCTGTCTTGATGTTCCCTTCCAGGAACAAGAAGAAGGGGAAGAAGGGCAAAGCCCCTGTCAAGAACTACAACAAGGCTCTGAAACAGAAGGTTAAGCGGTCGAAGGAATACAGATGTTTCCACTGTGGCCAGCTGGGTCACTGGAAAAAGGACTGTAAAGCGCTCCAAGGAGACAAGAAGGGAAGCATCGCTTCTGGCTCAGGTATTTTTGTGACTGAGGTCATGTTTTCTTCTTCTATTTCATGGGTGTTGGACACTGCATGTGGAGTTCACATTTGCTCAAATGTACAGGAACTCAAGAGAAGAAGACAGGTGGGACAGCATGAGGTGGACCTACGAGTTGGGAACGGGGCACGGGTTGCTGCTGTTGCTGTAGGAGTTTATTACATCTCATTACCATCTGGACTTGTATTGGAACTAGACAATTGTTATTTTGTACCTAGCATAACGAAGAATATTATCTCTATTCCTGCTCTTGTCAGGAAAGGATTTTCCTTTGAATGCAATATTTCAAAGTGTGTTCTATCTTGTGATAATATTGTTTATGCTACTGGATCAATTAACAACGGGTTATTCATGTTGGACATGGAATGTTCTATACAAAACATTGATAATAAGAAAGCCAAGTATGCTGATGACAGCACCTTGTTATGGCATAGTCGTTTAGGCCATATTAACAAGAAACGCATTAAGCGGTTGCATGATCATGGACTGCTGGGATCATTCTCCTATGAGGAGATTGATACATGCAAAGCTTGTTTAATGGGTAAAATGACGAAGTCACCTTTTCCTAACAAAGGTCAAAGGGCTTCAGGTTTACTTGACCTGATACACAGTGATGTGTGTGGGCCATTTAGTAAACATGCTAGAGGTGGCTATTCGTACTTCATTACCTTTACTGATGATTTCAGTAGATATGGGTATGTCTATCTAATGAGACATAAGAGTGAATCTTTTGACAAGTTCAAAGAGTTCAAAAATGAAGTACAAAATCAGCTAGGCCGAAATATCAAGGCACTTCATTCTGATCGAGGTGGTGAATACCTAAGTCGAGAGTTCACTGACTATCTAAAGGAGTGTGGGATTATCTCACAGCTCACTCCGCCAGGAACACCGCAGTGGAATGGTGTGTCCGAGAGGAGGAACAGAACATTACTTGATATGGTTCGTTCTATGATGAGTCAGGCTACTCTACCTTACTCCTTTTGGGGATTTGCACCGGAGACAGCTGCAAAGGTACTAAACCGAGTGCCATCAAGGCAGTTTCTAAGACTCCATATGAGTTATGGTATGGGAAACAGCCTAGCTTGACCTTTATCAAGATCTGGGGTTGCGAGGCTTATGTCAAAAAACTCGCCTCTAGGAAACTAGAGAGCAGATCTGAGAAATGCATCTTTGTCGGATACCCTAAGGAAACTAAGGGTTATTATTTCTACGATCCCAAAGAGAACAACGTATTTGTTGCTCGGACGGCCATTTTTCTTGAGAAGGAGTTTCTTCTGCAAGAGGCCAGTGGGAGAGAAATAAAGCTGGATGAGAATCCAGAGGAAGGACAAAGTAGTCAAGTACAGTTGGATGAGCATGAGCCAGTAGAACAGGTTATTGAACAACCTGAGGCTCGGATATCACGGGAACCGCGAAGATCGGGAAGGATCCATCGACAGCCTGAGCGCTATGACGGAGTCTACATCATTGATCATGATGAACCCCTTACTTATGCGGATGCGGTCAGTGGACCGGAGTCAGCTAGATGGCTTGAAGCTATGCGAGCCGAGATGGACTCCATGTCAGATAACCAAGTCTGGGATTTGGTTGATCCGCCTCAGGGAGTAATCCCTATAGGATGTAAATGGATCTTCAAGAAGAAGATTGACATGGATGGTAACGTGGTTACCTATAAAGGCAGGCTAGTTGCGAAAGATTTCAAACAAATCTACGGGATAGATTATGATGAAACTTTCTCTCCTGTAGCCTGTTGGGGTATGCCCTTAAGGCTAATGTTTGAGGCCTGTGGGAATGTATCTGTATCATGTAATAAACTGTTATGTTTATAAAGGCATGGTTATTATTCAGTTGTTTACATTGTCTGCTGCAATATATGTTCTTCTGAATAATGTCTCAAAGCTGTTCAGCTGGGCTGACATGCTGTTATGTCCTTAGTCTATATATCTTGGTGAACATGAGACAGCCTTGATATGGTTAAGACTAATATGTGTTCTAATCTTATAGGATGCTTCGAGCATGGAATAAGATGTAGACTCATGGGTACATTGGATGTGCTGGACAGACCCTACTAGGTTATTCAATTGTTTGTCACAATGTGAATATTCCTTGAATATGACAAGTGGCACATTTCCTCTGACTTGAGATCACTTGTGTTTTCTAAATGATGATTGTCATTGTTTTGAGATAGTTCAATATCATTTGAAACATAATGATTATAGACTATCTTGGATGGTGAGCTTGAATCAGGTTAGGGCACTAGTGATAGACATAGGATTGCCGTCTCCTTGTTCAAGGAGTGTGATGTTCTAAAGGGGCCCCCTGGATGAGATGATTGAGAAAAAGAGTATGGCCATACCCAGGTGACAGTGTTCATCTGATCTAATCATGCTCATCATATTGGAGCTACAAGCTTGACACGCTTGTCCAATAAGAACATCCAGTGGCAAAGGAAATATGCATGCCTTGTGAATTGATTCACACTTGTGCTATGGTTTGGGTGTAGTCTTGGAAGACTCTTTCCTTTATATCGGGAGACAGTGATGTGTTGCTAGATACCCCTCACTGATCGTGATAATGTGAATTATCGTTACCGACATTTAAAGGAAACCCTTAGGGTCGCACAATTTGATGATATGGCTTACTTCAGTCAGATCGTGTGGACTGAATTGTTTGGGTTCAGTTTAAAGGGATTTAATCTCTGATTGTAAGTGAGATCTAGTCTGATCATGTTTGATTGATTAGGGCTTGAGATCGGTAAGCTTCGATCGAGAGAATGATTGCTAGATCGGGCAGATCAGAAGCATCAAGAGATTAACGGTCAGATCTGGAGCCTTAGGGTTTATTTGAGATCTAGACTAGATCATTGGCTTGATTGGTTCTTAAACCGAACCAATGTGAACCGGCTCATGAAATGAGCGCATGGTTCAAGGCTTGGCGACTTGTTCACTTGGCGTGAACATTGGAGCGAGTGGTGTGGCTATTTTTAGTAACCACGATCTCCACTTGGAGATAACGCTCACGTTCGAATAGCTCTTGCTATTCTCGCCTCTCAAGCGACCTCTCTCTCGACACTCGTTGTGTGTGGCGACGCTTGGAAGATAGAGGAGGTTTTTGGCCAAAAGAGATAAACACATCTCCATCCCTTTTCACTTGATCAAGGACTCCAAGGAACCTTGCTAGCACAAGGAGCACCAAGGGTAGGCGCATTGATCATCTTGTGTGTGAAACTTAGGAGAAGGCTCGCTTGCGTCTTTCCTTCCAAAGCTTCATCAAACCGATGGCAATGGTATGAGTTTATCTTCATCTATTCAAATATTCGAAAGCTAGTTATATGACATATATAGATCCTTTGAAATCCTAATATCCCATGCAAAATTTTGTTGCGCCACCATTAGGGTTTCTACCCCTTAGTTAGGGGTTCCCTTCAATTGGTATCAGAGCTAGGGTTATATGTTCATATGATTGCTTTGATTGTGAATCCATATATGCTTAGATCTTATATGTGCGAAACTAGTTTATGCTTTTCTTTTTGCGCATCTATGTTGGCGCATGTTGTAGCTTAAGTTTTCTCAAAAGGAAATATCACATGCGCGCTTAACATTAGATCTAAGGCCCTGCTATAAACCCTTAGACGGGTTATTAGGGTTGAAATCACCCCCTAGGTCAGATCCAATCAGTCTGATCAGACTATCTGACAGCCTTGATGGGTCGACTGGATAGCACCTTGGCGCAAGCTTGAGGTGGCTATAGGTCGACTGCAGACAGGCGTGTAGCGATGTCTGATTGAGACGACCCATGAACGCACCTGAGTTAGGCCCGGGGTCACACCCGCTTGCCAGACCTCAGTGTGGTTGTTCAGCCCTGGCGCATGCATGGTTGACCTTATGGTCGACTCAAGTCAGTTAGGACTTGGTGCATGCAAGGGCAGAGGATCTGACTAGGTTGGTTGAGTGGATCCCTAGTAATGGACCGTTGTAAGGTTGTAGGGCAAATAAGAAAAAATTAAAATTGATCCCATGGGGTTTTTCGAAAAATTTTAATTTTTTATGATGGATCACATGATTGCTGATTGGATGCATATGTTTGTCTATTTAGTCTTATGTGGGCTGCCCATATTAATTGTGTGCTGTGCTGGGGCCTGCGTGCCTGGGATTTAAAATTGTTGTAAATTAATTATTGTGATCTGCGCATCACATTGCTTTAATTTATAAAATGTTATTGACCTGCGTGTCAATCTTGTCTAGATAGTTAAATTTGTAATTTAATTAGACAAGAGCACAGAGCACACTTGGCAGAGGCGCATGCAGCAGTGGCTTGACCAGGTGGGAGGTCTAGTGTTCGACCCTAGGACCTGGCGCATTTTCCTGGTGGGCGCACCAGAGCTGCAATTGGCGCTTGGGCCCTGGTATGGGCCAGATGAGCAGCAAAAGACCCATGAAGAGCAAGTGAAGACTTAAACTAAGTTAAGGTCTTCTAGGGCTATGGGCTTTTACCACATAAGAACCATGCTTTCTTTTATTGCTTATATAAGTAGAACAGCATGTTTTAATTTATCTTCTGCTATCACCATAGGAATTGTATGATAGTGAAGAAGATAAAAGACCGTTAAAATCCAACGCTAAAATATCAAGCTCGTAAGCCTTCTGACGCGAAACCTCACTGTTCTGATTATCGTTGGAGCCGTGTTGTACCCACTCAGTGGGCACGTCCATCTATCTTCAGACGGTGTGGGATTACACCTGTGTGTTACAGAGTAGGGATTTATCCCTTCTCGTTGCTCAGCATAGCACATGGTGGTCCAGGGAGTAGGTCGGGTCAGCTTGACCGTGTAGGCTACATATGTGGCGCATATGGTAGCACATGGAGGCAGCCATCTGTGGGGTCAGAGACTGTGTTGTACCAACTCAGTTGGCACAGTCTGCTGGACTGCCCAGATGAAGGGGAATCGCACGGGTTGGCGATCGGCAGGGACTGCCTACCGGAGATTAGTGCTTGTACTCTCTGTGTATCTTATCTCGCCTGAGCGGGACGCGGAGACCAAGTATGAAATCCGGATCCCATCTCACTAAAAGAGTGTCTACTCTTTCGGACTGTTTAATGGATTTTTCAGTCAGATAAAATAGTGAGAAAAGGAATCTTTCTTAAGTCCTGATTGATTCTTATACATTGATACTGACCTTGCTGTTCTTGCATTGTTGTAGATACCTGCAGCAACGAACACCATGAACTTCAATGTGCGATCCCTACTGGAAAGGGAGAAGTTTGGTGGGCCGAACTTCTCTGACTGGTTTGGACACCTTAAGATCGTTCTTAAGGCAGAGAGGAAACTGTATGTCCTCGAGACGGCGATACCGCCGCAGCCCGCTCCGAACGCCGCAAGGGCGGTTCGGGAAGCCTATGAAAAGCAGGTCAATGATAGCATTGATGTCGCTTGCCTGATGCTAGCGTCTATGACGCCACCGCTGCAGCGTCAGCATGAGGATATGTCTGCTATAGACATGATAGCAAACCTCAAGATGCTGTATGCTGCACAGGCGAGGACAGAGCGCTACAATTTGATGAAGCTCTTCTTTCAGAACAAACTGGCTGAAGGGAGCCCAGTGGGAGCTCACGTGCTCAAGATGATTGGGCACAAGGAGGCTCTAGAGAAACTGGGGCATACCATCAACCAGGAGCTTGCTGTGGATATTATTCTACAGTCTCTCCCGCCTTCATTCGACGCGTTCATTATTAACTTTAATATGAACAAAATCGATTGTACTCCGGCAGAGCTGCTGAATATGCTCCTCACTACTGAGGAGACTCTGAAGGGAAAGCCTTCGACCTCTGTCTTAATGGTTCCTTCCAGGAACAAGAAGAAGGGGAAGAAGGGCAAGGCCCCTGTCAAGAATTACAGCAAGGCTTTGAAGCAGAAGGTGAAGCGGTCTAAGGAATACAGGTGTTTCCACTGTGGCCAGCTGGGTCACTGGAAAAAGGACTGTAAAGCGCTCCAAGGAGATAAGAGGGGAAGCTTCGCTTCTGGCTCAGGTATATTCGTGACTGAGGTCATGTTTTCTTCTTCTATATCATGGGTGTTGGACACTGCATGTGGAGTTCACATTTGTTCAAATGTACAGGAACTCAAGAGAAGAAGGCAGGTGGGACAGCATGAGGTGGACCTACGAGTTGGAAACGGGGCACGGGTTGCTGCTGTTGCTGTAGGAGACTACTTCATTTCTTTACCATCTGGACTTGTATTGGAACTAAACAGTTGTTATTTTGTTCCCAGTATTACTAAAAATATTATCTCCATTCCTGCTCTTGTCAGGAAGGGATTTTCCTTTGAATGCAATATTTCAAAGTGTATTTTGTCTTTTGATAATATTGTTTATGCAACTGGTTCAATTAGCAATGGGTTATTCATGTTGGACATGGAATGTTCGATACAGCAAATTGATATTAAGAAAGCCAAGTATGCTGATGACAGCACCTTGCTATGGCATAGTCGTTTAGGCCATATAAACGAGAAACGCATTAAGCGGTTGCATGATAAAGGACTGCTGGGATCATTCTCCTATGAGGAGATTGATACATGCAAAGCTTGTTTGATGGGTAAAATGACGAAGTCACCTTTTCCTCACAAAGGTCAAAGGGCTTCATGTTTACTTGACCTTATACACAGTGATGTGTGTGGGCCATTTAGTAAACATGCCAGAGGTGGCTATCAGTACTTCATTACCTTTACTGATGATTTCAGTAGGTATGGGTATGTCTATCTGATGAGACATAAGAGTGAATCTTTTGACAAGTTCAAAGAGTTCAAAAATGAAGTACAGAATCAGCTAGGCCGAAATATCAAGGCACTTCGCTCAGATCGAGGTGGTGAATACCTAAGTCATGCGTTTACTGACTATCTAAAGGAGTGTGGGATTATCTCACAGCTCACTCCGCCAGGAACACCGCAATGGAATGGTGTGTCCGAGAGGAGAAATAGAACGTTACTTGATATGGTTCGTTCTATGATGAGTCAGGCTACTCTTCCATACTCCTTTTGGGGTTTTGCACTGGAAACAGCTGCAAAGATACTAAACCGAGTGCCATCCAAGGCAGTTTCAAAGACGCCATATGAGTTATGGTATGGGTAACAGCCAAGCTTGACATTTATCAGGATCTGGGGCTGCGAGGCTTATGTCAAAAAGCTCGCCTCTGGGAAACTAGAGAGCAGATCTGACAAATGTATCTTTGTCGGTTACCCTAAGGAAACTAAGGGTTATTATTTCTACGATCCCAAAGAGAACAAGGTTTTTGTTGCTCGGACGGCCATATTTCTTGAGAAGGAGTTTCTTCTGCAAGAGGCCAGTGGGAGAGAAATAAAGCTGGATGAGAATCCAGAGGAAGGACAAAGTGCTCAAGCACAGTTGGATGAGCCTGAGCCAGTAGAACAGGTTATTGAACAACCTGAGGCTCAGATATCACGGGAACCGCGAAGATCGGGAAGGATTCATCGACAGCCTGAGCGCTATGACGGAGTCTACATCATTGATCATGATGAACCCCTCACTTATGCGGATGCGGTCAGTGGACCGGAGTCAGCGAGATGGCTTGAAGCTATGCGCGCCGAGATGGACTCCATGTCAGATAACCAAGTTTGGGATTTGGTTGATCCGCCTCCGGGAGTTATCCCTATAGGCTGTAAGTGGATCTTCAAGAAGAAGATTGACATGGATGGTAACGTGGTTACCTATAAAGGCAGGCTAGTTGCGAAAGGTTTCAAACAAATCTACGGGATAGATTATGATGAAACTTTCTCACCTGTTGCTATGTTTAAGTCTATTCGGATTCTTTTCGCGATAGCTGCATATTATGATTATGAGATCTGGCAGATGGATGTGAAAACAGCTTTCCTTAATGGAAATCTGGATGAGGATGTGTATATGACACAACCAGAAGGTTTCACTAATCCATCAGATCGTCATTAGATATGCAAGTTAAAGAAGTCTATTTATGGACTTAAGCAAGCATCTAGAAGCTGGAATATTCGTTTTGATGAATCAATCAGTGAATTTGGTTTCATCAAGAACGAGGATGACCCGTGTGTATATACGTGTGTATATAAGAGGTTTAGTGGGAGCGTAATAACTTTCCTAGTCCTCTACGTCGATGATATCTTGATCATTGGAAATGACATTCCTGAAATGCATGCTGTGAAGGCATGGCTGAGGAAATGTTTCCAAATGAAAGATCTAGGAGAAGCAGCCTATGTGTTAGGTGTGAAGATCTACAGGGATAGATCGAAGAGGCTTCTCGGGCTGTGCCAGAGTACTTACATCGATAAAGTCCTGGAGAGATTTCATTTAGAGAATTCTAAACGAGGATATCTTCCAGTCAGACATGGTCTGAATCTTTCGAAGAGTCAGTGTCCACAAACACAGACAGAGAAAGATGAAATGGACAATACGCCTTATGCTTCGGCTATTGGATCCATTATGTATGCGATGTTGTGTACTCGCCCAGACGTCGCTTACGGGTTAAGCGTAACCAGTCGTTTCCAAAGTAATCCAGGTATGGCGCACTGGATTGCAGTCAAGAACATTTTAAAATATCTGCGGAGAACCAAAGATATGTTCTTGATATATGGTGGTCAGGAAGAACTCAGTATAGAGGGATATACTGACGCTTCGTTCCAGTCAGACCAGGATGATTTCCGATCGCAATCAGGCTATGTTTTTAGCTTGAATGGAGGTGCAGTGGTGTGGAAGAGTTTCAAACAGTCAACTGTTGCTGATTCCACAACAGAAGCCGAGTATGTTGCAGCCTCGGAAGCATCCAAGGAGGCAGTGTGGATTCGTAAGTTCGTGAGAGAACTTGGTGTCGTTCCTTCGAGTGCAGATCCTTTGGTTATCTTCTGTGATAACACTGGAGCAATCGCACAAGCAAAGGAACCACGGTCGCACCAGAAGTCCAAGCACATACAGAGACGGTTTCATTTGATCAGGGAGATCATAGATCGTGGCGAGATCAAAATCTGCAAGGTTCATACAGATGACAATCTGGCAGACCCGCTTACCAAGCCTCTGGCGCAGCAGAAGCATGAGAAGCACTGTAATAATATGGGTTTGAGTTTTCTCAACCATTAGATTAAGTGCAAGTGGGAGATTGTTGGGGTATGCCCTTAAGGCTAATGTTTGAGGCCTGTGGGAATGTATCTGTATCATGTAATAAACTGTTATGTTTATAAAGGCATGGTTATTATTCAGTTGTTTACATTGTCAGCTGCAATATATGTTCTTCTGAATAATGTCTCAAAGCTGTTCAGCTGGGCTGACATGCTGTTATGTCCTTAGTCTATATATCTTGGTGAACATGAGACAGCCTTGATATGGTTAAGACTAATATGTGTTCTAATCTTATAGGATGCTTCGAGCATGGAATAAGATGTAGACTCATGGGTACATTGGATGTGCTGGACAGACCCTACTAGGTTATTCAATTGTTTGTCACAATGTGAATATTCCTTGAATATGACAAGTGGCACATTTCCTCTGACTTGAGATCACTTGTGTTTTCTAAATGATGATTGTCATTGTTTTGAGATAGTTCAATATCATTTGAAACATAATGATTATAGACTATCTTGGATGGTGAGCTTGAATCAGGTTAGGGCACTAGTGATAGACATAGGATTGCCGTCTCCTTGTTCAAGGAGTGTGATGTTCTAAAGGGGCCCCCTGGATGAGATGATTGAGAAAAAGAGTATGGCCATACCCAGGTGACAGTGTTCATCTGATCTAATCATGCTCATCATATTGGAGCTACAAGCTTGACACGCTTGTCCAATAAGAACATCCAGTGGCAAAGGAAATATGCATGCCTTGTGAATTGATTCACACTTGTGCTATGGTTTGGGTGTAGTCTTGGAAGACTCTTTCCTTTATATCGGGAGACAGTGATGTGTTGCTAGATACCCCTCACTGATCGTGATAATGTGAATTATCGTTACCGACATTTAAAGGAAACCCTTAGGGTCGCACAATTTGATGATATGGCTTACTTCAGTCAGATCGTGTGGACTGAATTGTTTGGGTTCAGTTTAAAGGGATTTAATCTCTGATTGTAAGTGAGATCTAGTCTGATCATGTTTGATTGATTAGGGCTTGAGATCGGTAAGCTTCGATCGAGAGAATGATTGCTAGATCGGGCAGATCAGAAGCATCAAGAGATTAACGGTCAGATCTGGAGCCTTAGGGTTTATTTGAGATCTAGACTAGATCATTGGCTTGATTGGTTCTTAAACCGAACCAATGTGAACTGGCTCATGAAATGAGCGCATGGTTCAAGGCTTGGCGACTTGTTCACTTGGCGTGAACATTGGAGCGAGTGGTGTGGCTATTTTTAGTAACCACGATCTCCACTTGGAGATAACGCTCACGTTCGAATAGCTCTTGCTATTCTCGCCTCTCAAGCGACCTCTCTCTCGACACTCGTTGTGTGTGGCGACGCTTGGAAGATAGAGGAGGTTTTTGGCCAAAAGAGATAAACACATCTCCATCCCTTTTCACTTGATCAAGGACTCCAAGGAACCTTGCTAGCACAAGGAGCACCAAGGGTAGGCGCATTGATCATCTTGTGTGTGAAACTTAGGAGAAGGCTCGCTTGCGTCTTTCCTTCCAAAGCTTCATCAAACCGATGGCAATGGTATGAGTTTATCTTCATCTATTCAAATATTCGAAAGCTAGTTATATGACATATATAGATCCTTTGAAATCCTAATATCCCATGCAAAATTTTGTTGCGCCACCATTAGGGTTTCTACCCCTTAGTTAGGGGTTCCCTTCATAGCCATGTTCAAGTCTATTCGGATTATACTTGCTATAGCGGCATATTACGATTATGAGATCTGGCAAATGGATGTGAAGACCGCTTTCCTTAATGGAAAACTGGATGAGGATGTGTATATGACACAACCTGAAGGTTTCACTAATCCATCAGATCGTCATAAAATATGCAAATTAAAGAAGTCCATTTATGGACTTAAGCAAGCATCAAGAAGCTGGAATATTCGTTTTGATGAATCAATCTGTGAGTTTGGTTTCATCAAGAATGAAGATGACCCGTGTGTATATAAGAGGTTTAGTGGGAGCGTAATTACTTTCCTAGTCCTCTACGTCGATGATATCTTAATCATTGGAAACGATATTCCTGAACTGCATGCTGTTAAAGCATGGTTAAGAAAATGTTTCCAGATGAAAGATCTAGGAGAAGCAGCCTATGTATTAGGTGTGAAGATCTACAGGGATAGATCTAAGAGGCTTCTCGGGCTGTGCCAGAGTACTTACATCGATAAAGTCCTGGAGAGATTCCATTTAGAGAATTCTAAAAGAGGATATCTTCCAGTCAGACATGGTCTGAATCTTTCAAAGAGTCAGTGTCCACAAACACAGACTGAGAAAGATGAAATGGACAATACGCCTTATGCTTCGGCTATTGGGTCCATTATGTATGCGATGTTGTGTACTCGCCCAGACGTCGCTTACGGGTTAAGCGTGACCAGTCGATTCCAAAGTAATCCAGGTCAGGCGCACTGGATTGCAGTCAAGAACATTTTAAAATATCTGCGGAGGACCAAAGATATGTTCTTGGTATATGGTGGTCAGGAAGAACTCAGTATAGAAGGATATACTGATGCTTCGTTCCACTCGGACCAGGATGATTTCCGATCGCAATCAGGCTATGTTTTTAGCTTGAATGGAGGAGCAGTGGTGTGGAAGAGTTTCAAACAGTCTATTGTTGCTGATTCCACAACAGAAGCCGAGTATGTTGCAGCCTCGGAAGCATCTAAGGAGGCAGTGTGGATTCGTAAGTTCGTTCAGGAACTTGGTGTTGTTCCTTCGAGTGCAGATCCTTTGGTTATCTTCTGTGATAACACTGGAGCAATCGCACAAGCAAAGGAACCACGGTCGCACCAGAAGTCCAAGCACATACAGAGACGGTTTCACTTGATCCGGGAGATCATTGATCATGGTGAGATCAAAATCTGCAAGGTTCATACAGATGACAATCTGGCTGACCCGCTTACCAAGCCTCTGGCGCAGCAGAAGCATGAGAAGCACTGTAATAATATGGGTTTGAGATTTCTCAACCATTAGATTAAGTGCAAGTGGGAGATTGTTGGGGTGTGCCCTTAAGGCTAATGTTTGAGGCCTTGGGATTGTATCAGTATCATGTATAAACTCTTATGTTTATAAAGGCAATGGTTGTTATTCAGGTTGTTACATTGTCTGCTGCAACAAGTGTACTTCTGAATGATGTCTCAATGCTGTTCAGCTAGGCTGACATGCTATAAAGTCCTTAGTCGAGATATCTTGGTGAACATGAGACAGCCTTGATATGATTGAGACTAATATGTGTTCTAATCTTATAGGATGCTTCGAGCATGGAATAAGATGTAGGCTCATGGGTACATTGGATGTACTGGACAGACCCTACTAGGATATTCAATTGCTTGTCACAATGTGAATAATCCTTGAATGCAACAAGTGGCACATATCCTCTGACTTGAGATCACTTGTGTTTGTAAATGATGATTGTTATTGTTTTGAGGTAGTTCAATATCATTTGAAACATAATGGTTATAGACTATCTTGGATAATGATCATGAGTCAGCTTAGGGCACTAGTGATAGATATAGGATTGCCGTCTCCTTGTTTAAGGAGTGTGATGTTCTACTGGGGGCCCCCTGGATGAGATGATTGAGAAAGTGTATGGCCATACCCAGGTGACTATGTTCATCTGATCTAATCATGCTCATCATATTGGAGTTACAGGCTTGACTCGCTTGTCCAATAAGAACATCCAGTGGCAAAGGAAATTTGTATGCCTCGTGAAGTGGATTCACACTTGTGCTGTGGTTTGGGTGTAGTCTTGGAAGACTCTTTCCTTTATATCGGGAGATAGTGATGTGTTGCTAGATACCCCTCACTGATCGTGATAACGTAAGTTATCGTTACCGACATTTAAAGGAAACCCTTAGGGTCGCACAATTCGATGATATGGCTTACTTAAGTCAGATCGTGTGGACTGAATTGTTTAGGTTCAGTTTGAAGGAGTTTAAACTCTGATTGTAAGTGAGATCTGGTCTGATCATGTTTGATTGATTGGGGCTTGAGATCGGTAAGCTTCGATCGAGAGAATTGATGCTGGATCAGTGAGATCAAGAGCATCAGGAGATGAACGGTTAGATCTGGAGCCTTAGGGTTTAAGATGATCTAGACCAAATGGCTTGGGCTGGTTTGATTTGGTCTTTGGACCAAATGCAATTGCATTGAACCGGTTCAAGAGAGTGAACGCATGGTTCAATGCTTGAGGCATTTTTGATCGGTTTTGACATCATGGGCGCATGGCTTCGTGTCTTTCCTATTTTTGGAAAGTCATTAGCTCATGTTCCCTTCAACGCCAAAAACGCTTCAACGCTCGCCTCTCTCATTTTTGCGCTCTCGTGTGTGGCTTGTCTTCACGAGAGAGTTGAGAAGATTTCGGCCAAGGTGAACATCACTCTCGCATCTCCATCTTCCTCCACACAAAGGACCCCTTGAAGCTTTGCTAGCACAAAGACGACAAGGAGAAGCCATCTTCATTCGTTGTGTGCGTCATCTTCGGAGAAGAAGCAATTGCGTCTTTGCTTCCAAGACACCATCCAATCCAATGGCGTTGGTATGATCCCTTATGATCTATTCCATTGTTACAAGTTGATCATATGAACTACATGCGATCTTATCTTTGAAACCCTAATTTTCGCTGCCAAAAGAATTAATTTGCGCCAAGTAGGGTTTCGCTCCCCCTTGAAGGGGACTCTTCATGAAGTTTTTAGGGTCAGACTAGAACGATGCATCAGTCTAGCCCTGAATATTGAGCTCTTCATGTCCCCCATAGACTAAGAACAAATCCTTAGTTCTTCTCATATACTTTAGGATGTTCTTTACAGCCACCCAGTGCTGCAGACTTGGATTGGATTGGTATCCGCTGGTTATGCTCACAGCATAAGCCACATCTAGTCTAGTACACAAAAACTTTGTTCTCGGCGGGAACATAGAAGTAGTAACCCTTAGTTTCCTTATGATATCCCACAAAGATACATTTATCAGATCTACGTTCTAGCTTGCTGTTGGGGTATGCCCTTAAGGCTAATGTTTGAGGCCTTGGGATTATATCAGTATCATGTATAAACTCTATGTTTATAAAGGCAATGGTTGTTATTCAGGTTGTTACATTATCTGCTGCAATGTGTATACTTCTGAATAATGTCTCAATGATGTTCAGCTAGTCTGACATGCAGTTATGTCCTTAGTCGAGATATCTTGGTGAACATGAGACAGCCTTGATATGATTGAGACTAATATGTGTTCTAATCTTATAGGATGCTTTGAGCATGGAATAAGATGTAGACTCATGGGTACATTGGATGTACTGGACAGACCCTACATAGGATGTTCAATTGCTTGTCACAATGTGAATAATCCTTGTATGCAAACAAGTGGCATATTTCCTTTGACTTGAGATCACTTGTGTTTCTAAATGATGATTGGCATTGTTTTGAGATAGTTCGATATCATTTGAAACATAATGGTTATAGACTATCTTGGATAATGAGCATGAGTCATGTTAGGGGCACTAGTGATAGATATAGGATTGCCGTCTCCTAGTTTGGAGTGTGATGTTCTAATGGGGCCCCCCCTTGGATGAGATGATTGAGAAAGTGTATGGCCATACCCAGATGACTATGTTCATCTGATCTAATCATTCTCATTGTATTGGAGTTACAGGCTTGACACGCTTGTCCAATAAGAACATCCAGTGGCAAAGGAAACATGTATGCCTAGTGAGTTGAATTCACACTTGTGCTATGGTTTGGGTGTAGTCTTGGAAGACTCTTTCCTTTATATCGGGAGACAGTGATGTGTTGCTAGATACCCCTCACTGATCGTGATAACGTAAGTTATCATTACCGACATTTGAAGGAAACCCTTAGGGTCGCACAATTTGATGATATGGCTTACTTATGTCAGATCGTGTGGACTGAATTGTTTTAGTTCAGTTTAAAGGAGTTTAAACTCTGATTGTAAGTGAGATCTGGTCTGATCATGTTTGATTGATTAGGGCTTGAGATCGGTAAGCTTCGATCGAGAGGTTGGATGCTAGATCGGTGAGATCAAGAGCATCAAGAGATGAACGGTTAGATCTTGAACCATTTGGTTTGATGAGATCTGAATCAATGCTGGTTTGATTTGGTCTTTGAACCAAATTGAAAGGAACCGAATTGGTTTGAACCGGTTCACATGTGTGGACGCATGGTTCAAGTTGAAGGCATTTTTGGTCGGTTATGAGATCATGGGCGTATGGCTTCTATTTTTGGAAAGTCATGAAGGCCACTTCCTCTCAACGCCTAAACGCCTAAAAACATTTTGCCTCTTCTCTCTCGACTCACTCTCTCGTGTGGTGACTTCTTCACGCTTTGAGAGAATTCCGAAAAAAGGAGAAGAGAACAAGGCATACCATTCGGCAAGCAAGAGATCATCTAAAACTCTCCTTCACGCGACTAGGACACTTGGAGATCCTTGCTAGCACAAGGGGCGACAAGGAGGAAGCCCTCTTCATCTTGTGTGCGCACACTTTGGAGGAGAGCCACATCGCCCTCTTGCTTCCAAGTCGCCATCTAAGACAAGGCATTGGTATGATTTCTTCTTAAGATCTATACAATTGTTAAAGTTAATCATATGATCCTGCTACATGCGATCCTAGGAAACCCTAGATTCCGCCCATGCAAGTTTCTTCTTGCGCATGGTTAGGGTTTTCCCCCTCTATATAGGGGACTTTCAATTGGTATCAGAGCCGAGTTCATGGCATGATCTTATATGATTGCTTTGTTTTTGTGTGGTCCATGTATGCGTTGCATAGTTAGATCTAAACCTTTATGCGAAACTACATGCTAGTTTTCGAAAAATACATGTATGTTTTACATTGATGTATTGGCGCATGTTATAGTTTTGTTTTGTTAAAACTTAATTACTTGCGCGACTCACCTTAGATCTATATCTGCGCCTACTTTAAACCCTTAGACGGGTTGATAGGGTTGAAATCATCAGTTTTGTCTGGACCCAACAGTCTGATCAGACCATCTGACAGCCTAGATGGGTCGACCAGATGGCACCTGTGCGCAAGCACGAGGTGGCTATAGGTCGACTGCAGACAGGCGTGTAGCGATGTCTGGTTGAGACAACAAGTGAACGCTCTTGAGTTAGGCCCGGGGTTACACCCGCTTGCCAGAACTCATGGAGGTTGTTCAGCCCTTTGCGCATGCATGGTTGACCATTAGGTCAACTCAAGTCAGTTAGGACTTGGTGCATGCAAAGGCAGTGGATCGGACTAGACATGATGAGTGGATCCCTATTAATGTACCGTTGTAAGGTAGTAGGGGCACATAAGGAAAATAAAATTGATGCCAATGGGTTTTCGAAAATTTTATTTTCTTAATGTTAGATCACATGATGATTGCATACCATGATGTGTGTTTATTTAATCTTATGTGGGCTGCCCAAATTTAATGTGTGCTGTGCTGGGGCCTGTGTGCCTGGATTAATTGTAAATTATTTTTATTGTGATCTGCGCATCACATGTTAATTAATTTATACAATGTAATTGACCTGCGTGTCAAGCTTGTCTAGATAGATTAAATTGTATTTTAATCAGACAAGAGCACAGAGCACACTTGGCAGAGGCGCATGCAGCAGTGGCTTGACCAGGTGGGAGGTCCAGGGTTCGACTCTGGGACAGGCGCATTTACCTGGTGGGCGCACCTGAGCTGCAGTGGGCGCTTGGGCCCTGGGTTGGGCCAGATGAGATGCAAAAGACCCATGAAGAGCTCAAGTGAAGACTTAAGTTGAAATTAAGGTCTTACCTAGGCTTAATGGGCTTTTACCACATAAGATCAGCATGCTTTCTATTTATTGTTTATATAATTAGAATTGCATGATTTAATCTTCTGCTATCACCATAGGGTTTGCATGATAGTTAAGAAGATAAAAGACCGTTAAAATCCAACGCTAAAATATCAAGCTCGTAAGCCTTCTGGCGCGAAACCTCACTATTCTGACTATCGTTGGGGCCGTGTTGTACCCACTCAGTGGGCACGCCCATCTATCTTCAGACGGTGTGTGATTACACCTGCGTGTTACAGGGAAGGGATTTATCGCTTCTCGTTGCCCAGCATAGCACGTGGTGGTCCAGGGAGTAGGTCGGGTCAGCTTGACCATGTAGGCTACATATGTGGCGCATATGGTAGCGATATGGAGGCAGCCATCTGTGGGATCAGATACTGTGTTGTACCAACTCGGTTGGCACAGTCTGCTGGATTGCCCAGATGAAGGGGAATCGCACGGGTTGGCGATTGGCAGGGATTGCCTACCAGAGATTAGTGCTTGTACTCTCTGTGCATCTTATCTCGCCTGAGCGGGACGCAGAGACCAAGTATGAAATCTGGATCCCATCTCACTAAAAGAGTTTTACTCTTTCGGGCTGTTTTGCTGGATTTTTCAGCCAGATAAAATAGTGAGAAAAGAATCATTCTTAAGTCCTGAATTGATTCTCACATTGATACTGACCTTGCTGTTCTTGCATTGTTGTAGATTACTGCAGCAACGAACACCACGAATTTCAATGTGCGATCCCTACTGGAAAGGGAGAAGTTTGCTGGACCAAACTTCTCAGACTGGTACGGACACCTTAAGATTGTTCTTAAGGCAGAGAGGAAGTTGTATGTCCTCGAGACGGCTATACAGCCTCAACCCGCTGCGAACGCCGCATGGGCAGTTCGGGATGCCTATGAGAAGCATGTCAATGATAGCATTGATGTCGCTTGCCTGATGCTTGCGTCTATGACGCCAGAGCTGCAGCGTCAGCATGAGGATCTATCTGCAATACAAATTATAGCAAACCTCAAGCTGCTGTATGCTGCACAGGCTAGGACTGAATGCTACAATTTGACTAAGCTTTTCTTTCAGAGCAAACTGGCTGAAGGAAGTCCAGTGGGAGCTCACGTACTCAAGATGATTGGGTACAAGGAGGCTCTAGAAAAACTGGGACATACCATCAATCAGGAGCTTGCTGTAGACATCATATTGCAGTCTCTCCCGACCTCTTTCGATCCGTTCATCATTAACTTTAATATGAACAAGATCGACTGTACGCCGGCAGAGTTACTGAATATGCTCTTGACTACAGAGTTGACTCTAAAGGGAAAGCCTGTATCCTCTGTCTTAATGGTTCCTTCTAGGAACAAGAAGAAAGGGAAGAAAGGCAAAGCCCCTGTTAAGAGCTACAGCAAGGCTCTGAAACAAAAGGTTAAGCGGTCGAAGGAATACAGATGTTTCCACTGTGGCCAGCTGGGTCACTGGAAAAAGGACTGTAAAGCGCTCCAAGGAGATAAGAAGGGAAGTTTTGCTTCTGGCTCAGGTATTTACGTGACTGAAGTCATGGTTTCTTCTTCCATATCATGGGTGTTGGACACTGCATGTGTAGTTCACATTTGTTCAAATGTACAGGAACTCAAGAGAAGAAGACAGGTGGGACAGCATGAGGTGGACCTACGAGTTGGAAACGGGGCACGGGTTGCTGCTGTTGCTGTAGGCGTTTATTACATCTCATTACCATCTGGACTTGTATTGGAACTGGACAATTGTTATTTTGTACCAAGCATTATGAAAAATATTATCTCTATTCCTGCTCTTGTCAGGAAAGGGTTTTCCTTTGAATGCAATATTTCAAAGTGTATTATTTCTTTTGATAATATTGTTTATGCTACTGGGTCGATTAACAATGGGTTATTCATGTTGGACATGGAATGTTCTATACAACAAATTGATAACAAGAAAGCTAAGTATGCTGATAACAGCACCTTGCTATGGCATAGTCGTTTAGGCCATATTAACAAGAAGCGCATTAAGCGGTTGCATGATAATGGACTGCTGGGATCATTCTCCTGTGAGGAGCTTGATACATGCAAAGCTTGTTTAATGGGTAAAATGACGAAGTCTCCTTTTTCTAATAAAGGTCAAAGGGCTTCAGGTTTACTTGACCTCATTCACAGTGATGTGTGTGGGCCATTTAGTAAACATGCCAGAGGTGGCTATTCGTACTTCATTACCTTTACTGATGATTTCAGTAGGTATGGTTATGTCTATCTAATGAGACATAAAAGTGAATCTTTCGACAAGTTCAAAGAGTTCAAAAATGAAGTACAAAATCAGCTAGGCCGAAATATCAAGGCACTTCGTTCAGATCGAGGTGGAGAATACTTGAGTCGAGAGTTTACTGACTATCTGAAGGAGTGTGGGATTATCTCACAGCTCACTCCACCAGGAACACCGCAATGGAATGGTGTGTCCGAGAGGAGGAACAGAACCTTACTGGATATGGTTCGTTCTATGATGAGTCAGGCTACTCTACCTTACTCCTTTTGGGGATTTGCACTGGAAACAGCTGCAAAGGTACTAAACCGAGTGCCATCCAAGGCAGTTTCAAAGACGCCATATGAGTTATGGTATGGGAAACAGCCAAGCTTGACGTTTATCAAGATCTGGGGTTGCGATGCTTATGTCAAAAAGCTCGCCTCTGGGAAACTAGAGAGCAGATCTGAGAAATGTATCTTTGTCGGTTACCCTAAGGAAACTAAGGGTTATTATTTCTACGATCCCAAAGAGAACAAGGTGTTTGTTGCTCGGACGGCTATTTTTCTTGAGAAGGAATTTCTTCTGCAAGAGGCCAGTGGGAGAGAAATAAAGCTGGATGAGAATCCAGAAGAAGGACAAAGTAGTCAAGCACAGTTGGATGAGCCTGAGCCAATAGATCAGGTTACTGAACAACCTGAGGCTCAGATATCACGGGAACCGCGAAGATCGGGAAGGATCCGTCGACAGCCTGAGCGCTATGACGGAATCTACATCATTGATGATGAACCCCTCACTTATGCGGATGCGGTCAGTGGACCGGAATCAGCGAGATGGCTTGAAGCTATGCGAGCCGAGATGGACTCCATGTCAGATAACCAAGTCTGGGATTTGGTTGATCTGCCTCCGGGAGTAATCCCTATAGGCTGTAAGTGGATCTTCAAGAAGAAGATTGACATGGATGGTAACGTGGTTGCCTATAAAGGCAGGCTAGTTGCGAAAGGTTTCAAACAAATCTACGGGATAGATTATGATGAAACTTTCTCTCCTGTAGCTATGTTTAAGTCTATTCGGATTATTCTCGCGATAGCAGCATATTATGATTATGAGATCTGGCAGATGGATGTGAAGACTGCTTTCCTTAATGGAAAACTGGATGAGGATGTGTATATGACACAACCTGAAGGTTTCACTAATCCATCAGATCGTCATAAAATATGCAAGTTAAGGAAGTCCATTTATGGACTTAAGCAAGCATCAAGAAGCTGGAATATTCGTTTTGATGAATCAATCTGTGAGTTTGGTTTCATCAAGAATGAAGATGACCCGTGTGTATATAAGAGGTTTAGTGGGAGCGTAATCACTTTCCTAGTCCTCTACGTCGATGATAGCTTAATCATTGGAAACGATATTCCTGAACTGCATGCGGTTAAGGCATGGTTAAGAAAATGTTTCCAGATGAAAGATTTAGGAGAAGCAGCCTATGTATTAGGTGTGAAGATCTACAGAGATAGATCTAAGAGGCTTCTCGGGCTGTGCCAGAGTACTTACATTGATAAAGTCCTGGAGAGATTCCATTTAGAAAATTCTAAAAGAGGATATCTTCCAGTCAGACATGGTCTGAATCTTTCAAAGAGTCAGTGTCCACAAACACAGACTGAGAAAGATGAAATGGACAATACGCCTTATGCTTCGGCTATTTGGTCCATTATGTATGCGATGTTGTGTACTCGCCCAGACGTCACTTATGGGTTAAGCGTGACCAGTCGGTTCCAAAGTAATCCAGGTCAGGCGCACTGGATTGCAGTCAAGAACATTTTGAAATATCTGCGGAGGACCAAAGATATGTTCTTGGTGTATGGTGGTCAGGAAGAACTCAGTATTGAAGGATATACTGACGCTTCGTTCCAATCTGACCAGGATGATTTCCGATCGCAATCAGGCTATGTTTTTAGCTTGAATGGAGGTGCAGTGGTATGGAAAAGTTTCAAACAATCTATTGTTGCTGATTCCACAACAGAAGCCGAGTATGTTGCAGCCTCGGAAGCATCTAAGGAGGCAGTGTGGATTCGCAAGTTCGTTCAGGAACTTGGTGTTGTTCCTTCGAGTGCAGATCCATTGGTTATCTTCTGTGATAACACTGGAGCAATAGCACAGGCAAAGGAACCACGGCCGCACCAGAAGTCCAAGCACATACAGAGACGGTTTCACTTGATCCGGGAGATCATTGATCGTGGCGAGATCAAAGTCTGCAAGGTTCATACAGATGACAATCTGGCTGACCCGCTTACAAAGCCTCTGGCGCAGCAGAAGTTTGAGAAGCACTGTAATAATATGGGTTTGAGATTTCTCAACCATTAGATTAAGTGCAAGTGGGAGATTGTTGGGGTATGCCCTTAAGGCTAATGTTTGAGGCCTTGGGATTATATCAGTATCATGTATAAACTCTATGTTTATAAAGGCAATGGTTGTTATTCAGGTTGTTACATTATCTGCTGCAATGTGTATACTTCTGAATAATGTCTCAATGATGTTCAGCTAGTCTGACATGCAGTTATGTCCTTAGTCGAGATATCTTGGTGAACATGAGACAGCCTTGATATGATTGAGACTAATATGTGTTCTAATCTTATAGGATGCTTTGAGCATGGAATAAGATGTAGACTCATGGGTACATTGGATGTACTGGACAGACCCTACATAGGATGTTCAATTGCTTGTCACAATGTGAATAATCCTTGTATGCAAACAAGTGGCATATTTCCTTTGACTTGAGATCACTTGTGTTTCTAAATGATGATTGGCATTGTTTTGAGATAGTTCGATATCATTTGAAACATAATGGTTATAGACTATCTTGGATAATGAGCATGAGTCATGTTAGGGCACTAGTGATAGATATAGGATTGCCGTCTCCTAGTTTGGAGTGTGATGTTCTAATGGGGCCCCCCCTTGGATGAGATGATTGAGAAAGTGTATGGCCATACCCAGATGACTATGTTCATCTGATCTAATCATTCTCATTGTATTGGAGTTACAGGCTTGACACGCTTGTCCAATAAGAACATCCAGTGGCAAAGGAAACATGTATGCCTAGTGAGTTGAATTCACACTTGTGCTACGGTTTGGGTGTAGTCTTGGAAGACTCTTTCCTTTATATCGGGAGACAGTGATGTGTTGCTAGATACCCCTCACTGATCGTGATAACGTAAGTTATCGTTACCGACATTTGAAGGAAACCCTTAGGGTCGCACAATTTGATGATATGGCTTACTTATGTCAGATCGTGTGGACTGAATTATTTTGGTTCAGTTTAAAGGAGTTTAAACTCTGATTGTAAGTGAGATCTAGTCTGATCATGTTTGATTGATTAGGGCTTGAGATCGGTAAGCTTCGATCGAGAGGTTGGATGCTAGATCGGTGAGATCAAGAGCATCAAGAGATGAACGGTTAGATCTTGAACCATTTGGTTTGATGAGATCTGAATCAATGCTGGTTTGATTTGGTCTTTGAACCAAATTGAAAGGAACCGAATTGGTTTGAACCGGTTCACATGTGTGGACGCATGGTTCAAGTTGAAGGCGTTTTTGGTCGGTTATGAGATCATGGGCGCATGGCTTCTATTTTTGGAAAGTCATGAAGGCCACTTCCTCTCAACGCCTAAACGCCTAAAAACATTTTGCCTCTTCTCTCTTGACTCACTCTCTCGTGTGGTGACTTCTTCACGCTTTGAGAGAATTCCGAAAAAAGGAGAAGAGAACAAGGCATACCATTCGGCAAGCAAGAGATCATCTAAAACTCTCCTTCACGCGACTAGGACACTTGGAGATCCTTGCTAGCACAAGGGGCGACAAGGAGGAAGCCCTCTTCATCTTGTGTGCGCACACTTTGGAGGAGAGCCACATCGCCCTCTTGCTTCTAAGTCGCCATCTAAGACATGGCATTGGTATGATTTCTTCTTAAGATCTATACAATTGTTAAAGTTAATCATATGATCCTGCTACATGCGATCCTAGGAAACCCTAGATTCCGCCCATGCAAGTTTCTTCTTGCGCATGGTTAGGGTTTTCCCCCTCTATATAGGGGACTTTCACTTGCTAGAATCCTAACATTTGACATAAGCCTCACATCCCTAGATCATGATAAATGAGAGGTTAGGGTGTCTCCTACTCCATACCTCGTATGGTGTCTTGGAGACACTCTAGATGGAACATTATTCAGTACAAGAGAAGCTGCCTCAAGTGCAAAACCTCAGAATGAGGGAGGTAGAGTTGCATGACTCATCATAGACTGAACCATGTCCAACAAGGTTCAATTTCTCCTCTCAGACACACCATTCCATTGGAGTATTCCAGGAGGAGTAAGCTGGGATAATATCCCACACTCTCTGAGATAGTCAAAGAACTCACTACCCAGGTACTCTCCACCATGATTTGATCGAAGAGTTTTAATGGATCTTCTAAGTTGGTTCTCTGCTTCATTTTTGAACTCCTTTAATTTATCAAAGGATTCAGATTTATGTCTCATCAAGTAGACTGATGACACGAAAATACATTGCATATTTTGTCTCATTTGATAGGTCTTTTTGTGTCATATTCATACTATTTTGCTTATTTTTGTCCTTTATTTATCAAATAATGCGGAACCTACACATTTTCTAGTTTTTTATCATTTCCAAGGAAAAAGACACTATTTTAAGGCATTTTCAAGCAAATTCAGATGCATAGATAAATTCCCATCATCAAGAGAAGATTACATGTCAAATTGCACGATTATCAAAACTTCAGACCAAAATTACGGCAGGGTAGTAATCTTAATTACGGTACCATTGTTTCACTAAACCTACATAATAAACCATGACACTGCTGTAATTTTTGAGCAATGCAGTATTTTGGTTCGATTTCTATACATAAAGTTTTGCAGCTTTTACGGCACTACCGTAAACCATATTACGGGTCGTAATTTTAGAAGATTTTCTTACAGAATATTTTGCACGATCACAGCACTGCCGTGTTTGTTTTAACGGCCCATGTTTCTTTCCAGATTCTTCACAGAATAAAATACGGCACTGCCGTAATCAAAATCACGGCCGTAATTACAACCCAGGTGGCCAGTTTTCCTAGTCAAATTCAAGCTGATTTTTGTGCGGATGTTTGCAGATGATCTAGACCATCAATTGAAGATTCGTAAAAAGGGAAATACTCATCAGGCTGAGGAGAGGAGACACACACGAAAAGCCCCAAATTTCATCAACGTTTGAGAGGGAAATCATGATCTTCACTACTGCCTTAGGTTTTGCCGCCGCGAAGTGTACAGTGCATCTCTGATGGAGGCAGCGAGCACAAGCAACGAAGGTACAAATGGAGCCTACGACTACCCTAGTCAAAGGCCCGGAAGCTCTTGAGTAAGCTAGCAAGCTCACTGCTAAAGCTAGTCCAGTAAATAAAAAAATAACTACTTCAACACCTTGAAGAAACTCAAGCTCAGCAAGGAAGAAGTTGCTGCACCGCATAAATCAGAACTCGCATTTGCACCCACACCAAATCAGCACCAGATCTCATCCAAAGCTCATCTCCATGCTTGCATTTGCGCCCACTCCAAATCAGCACTAGATCTCATCCAACACTCATCTTCATGCTAGCGCTCAAGAGATGGAAACAACCTACGAAAGGAAATAGCAACGTCTCCTTCCAGCCACATTCATTCGCCCAGCAAGGAAACCTCAACGTTCCGCATCAACGTCTCCAAGCTTCACATTATATATTTCTCTCACGCAACATTGTAATCGAACAGACAAGAGATTTGATGATTTAGCTTAATGAAGTAGTTTTCTTCTAGTATAATTCCTCTTTTATTGGATGCTCTCCGTTCTCTTCTCCTTCTAGGGCCGAGCCCCTCCTTTTTACTCTCTTCTCTACCATCTTCTTCCTCCTCCAACTCTCCTCTATTTCCTTGCAACTTCAACTCCCAGATCTTCGAAAGTTTGCAACCACGCCGCCGGATCTGTCCAAAACTTCAGCCACCACGCCTCCATCCCGTGAAGAACCTTCCGCCTCCGGGATCCGTCCATCGGCCGCAGCGATCGCTGGAATCGAAGAACAAACGTGTTCCCCTGTTTCCGCCCAGTTTCCACCCTAGTCCCGCCTTTCACCATCTTCCTCCTCTGACCGGCCACCATCCGCCCCAAAACTCCGGCCACGCCCTGTCATCAATCATATCAACCTCTAGACATAGCAGTTTCGGCGATCGTGCACCACAGGACGAATGCCAACGATCCCTGCTCCGATCCCTCACTTCCCCTGTTCGGCTGAACATTCACTTCTCGGCTTCCGCCTGTACTCCGACGCCGTCCTCGCCTCCTCCGCCACCTCTCGTCGGTGCTCTGACGTCTTCAACATCATTCCATCTCGACTCTACGCTGCCGACAAATGATCCAAGTCCCAGCGCCGTTCATCGGCGCTTGCCTCCATCCCTCTGTTTTCCAGACTCCCTTATCTCTTGTTTATCTGCTCTACTTTAAAACTTAACTGATTAAGCTTCTTCTTGCAGGTATTCAATGTGCTTGGACGTGACAGAACCCCTGATCTCTGATACGATCATGAAGAACAAGTTTCACTCTGCAGATCGGATAACTTGGCTCCATTAAAGAATCACCAGATCAACCCCGGAGGCATAGGAACTTTTGATAATCGATTAATTCCTGCACTTGTTTTTTCAAATCTAATCTTAATAGTATTGTTTGTGTAGGAACTTTAAGAATTTGATGCACTATAAATCTTTAACTTTGGCATGATTAGGAAGCTCTCATATTGTTCTTTCATTTGGACCAGATGATGTGAGCCCAAATTCAACAGATCAACTTAGGAAGCCTAGCAAACATTGATGTCTGATACAGTTCCTGCACTGATTTATTGTCTGATCTGATTAACTATTTCTGTTGCAGATATCTAAACCCGCATGAAAGATCTGGAATCCCAAATTGTGATTGATTCATAAGAACTAATTTAGTTCTACAATGTGGTTCATTTAGTTTGAATATTGGATAATTGGAACCCATTATTTGACAAGGCTACTTTTCTTAACTTATTATTTCTATAGTCCTGGAATTTTGGTTGCTTTATGAAGTTTTGATGAATAAATAAATCGATTTTTTTAATTAGTAGTATTTTTAATCAGTAGAATTTCATGTTCTTAGTTAGTAGCATTGTCGCACGCTTCTGTCCTACATCAGCTTGGTATCAAAGCAAGTTGTGGGCAGCTCTTGTCTGCCCACACGATCCTTTGCTTCACTCTTTGCATAAAAAAAAATCATTCTTAGTTTTTGCTTGTGATTCATGCTTAGTTGTTTGCATATTATTTGCTAGTTGCATTTTGTTTGCATATAAATATAAAAAAAATTAAGCTCTCATGTTTAATTGTTTTTTCTTTTGCACGTTTATTAATTTGCTATGAAAAAAAAATTACATGCCTTCATGTTTCTTGGTATTGAGTTTGCATCTTAGTTAAGCTATTTGCCAGTTTATTTGCCCAAAAAAAAAGTTTGCTTACACTCATAATAATTCTGCAAAAAAAGAAGTAGAAACAACTGCATATGAAATTTTGCAAAGCTGCAAAGCTTCTGATCTAACTCTGCCCACATACTGCACTTGTCACAATCAAATTTCAAATACGGCTGAGTTTCCGCTTATAATTCTGCACTAAACTGCATGTAATTTTTTAGAGTTGTTTTTCAATATTGCTGAAACTCAAATCTGCACTGATATACATATTCTGTTTTCTAACCATCTGAATTCTCTTTTCTGACTGAGTTCAGCCTGCCTACTGCACCCAATCTCTATCAAACTGCAGCTTGGGTAACCATCAATATATTTCAATTTAAAACACCCATTAGTGCAGCTATTGATGCAATGTTTATGATTCTAAATTCTGCACTTGAATTCTGAATTTTTTCCAATCTGTTTTCAGTATTGTTTCTGCTCTATTTTCAAAATATTATATTGTGTTTTCAAAACATCCTATGGCCACTAGTATCAATCAAGAACAAATGCTCAAATTTTATGACAACTTCAAGTCCATGGAGAACAATCTCAAAACCTATCACAACTATGTAGAAGACATGAGACAAACTCTACACAAGCAATATCTAGAGAAACTTCCAACATATAAGGTCACTCTTAGAAATGATTTTTTTCATACCTACATCAAAATGAAAGATAAGATGTGTAAGGTAGCCATAGATGAGTCCATAGGCTTCAACTTCATAACCCCTAGTGCCATTGATAGATTTGGCCTTACCAGTGAGCCCATCCCAGACCCTTACACAATTAGTAGGGATGATGGAACCAAAACCTTAGTGAACCATATATGCCTAGTTCCTATTTTGTTAGGTACCCTTCTACTAGAAGTTTGGTGTTATGTCTTACCCTTAGAAGGTACATACCATGTCCACCTAGGAGAACCTTGGTTATATGATGTCAATGGGTATTACCAAAGGCAAGATGATTCATATGTCTTAAGGTGCCAAAACCCAAAGATTAAGATCAAGAGGTCCAAACCTAAAACCCCTAAGGTACCTACTCCCTCAAACTCTCAAGAGACTATACAAACATTAGATTCTACCATGGGAACTAAAACAAGCCCAGATAACACATGTGAAACTCAAGGGGCAAACCATGTTGAACCAAACCCTCAGGTGGAACCCATAGTTCCACATTCAATTTTAGGGCCCATACCCACAAGTGCCGAACTTGAGTCTAGCATTCCAACTAAGGAACCCATAGTTGACTTGTCTAAGAGTCAAAGTACCCCTAAGTTGCCCATAGAGACCCCTGTAGACTTGTCTCAGCTTAAGAGTGAAATAGAACCTTCTCAATTACCTTCAATTTTTGGACCCATACCCATAGGTTCCCAAACCCAAAATAGCACTACTATTAGAGAACCTAAAACTGAACCCAAACCCATAAGTCCTCTTGAACTATATTTTGAACCTAAGTTGGAACCTTTTGAGCTTGACCTGGATCCTAAATGTCAACTCTTAGAAACACCCCTAGGCTTAGAAAATTTCTCTCAGGACCCTATGATCCTTGAATCTTGACTTTTAGGTCCTTCTACTCACACTATTCAGCCACCATTAGGATCAACAACACTTAATAAACTCAATCATGTTTTGCACTTTACACTTATTGACATTGAGTATATTGATTTCATCATTCCCTATTCTTTTTTAAATCCAAGAATTTCCTATCACAAACATACTAATGTGTATGGCCGAGAAAGGAAATTTTCTACAAGTGTTCCTGACTTGCAGTTTGGACTATGGATATTGACTGTTCAACTCCTCCACCTACGTAAGAACAAATCTTTGGGGAAGAATTTTTTTCACGTAGGGAGAACTGATGGAGGCAACGAGCACAAGCAACGAAGGTACAAATAGAGCCTACGAATACCCTAGTCAAAGGCCCGGAAGCTCTTGAATAAGCTAGCAAGCTCACTGCTAAAGCTAGTCCAGTAAATAAAAAAATAACTACTTCAACACCTTGAAGAAACTCAAGCTCAACAAGGAATAAGTTGCTGCACCGCATAAATCAGAACTCGCATTTGCACCCACACCAAATCAGCACCAGATCTCATCCAAAGCTCATCTCCATGCTTGCATTTCCGCCCACTCCAAATCAGCACAAGATCTCATCCAACGCTCATCTTCATGCTAGCGCTCAAGAGATGGAAACAACCTATGAAAGGAAATAGCAACGTCTCCTTCCAGCCACATTCATTCGCCCAGCAAGGAAACCTCAACGTTCTGCAGCAATGTCTCCAAGCTTCACATTATATATTTCTCTCACGCAACATTGTAATCGAACAGACAAGAGATTTGATGATTTAGCTTAATGAAGTAGTTTTCTTTTAGTATAATTCCTCTTCTATCGGATGCTCTCCGTTCTCTTCTCCCTCTAGGGCCGAGCCCCTCCTTTTTTACTCTCTTCTCTACCATCGTTGTACCGTAAGGTAACACTACAAGTTTGGCACGCGTATACTTTGGACTAATCCCTGGTAACGGCGCCAAAAACTTGTTGTTATCCCACAAGTGCACAGGTACATGTAGTAATAAAGAAGGTATCGAATCCACAGGGACCTACGTTGTCACGTACTGAATAATTGATTTTTCACTATCTAGGCAATCGAATGAAAGTCAAGCAGTCGGAAAGAAAGCTGGGACTAGGGTTTCGTTCACTTAACTTTTATGACTAGATATGAATAAGGATTTCGTCAGTTTAATTTTATCATGATGAAGATACAATTTACCTAATAAAAGGATTGTTTCACTCTCGTGCAAACAATCACACAGGGATTTATCTTCGCTTTCGCGCAAGATTTGTCCCAACGTTGAAGATAA
The DNA here is from genome assembly GCA_027563935.2 of Costus lasius. Lineage (NCBI taxonomy): Eukaryota > Viridiplantae > Streptophyta > Magnoliopsida > Zingiberales > Costaceae > Costus > Costus lasius. Next base: position 101,160,188 of record CM050448.1, read on the forward strand.
GTAAATTATCAATTTATGAACTCAAGGATCACTTTCATACATCCGAATTCTAGGTTGATATTCTCTAGCGGAAGCTCAAGGATCACTTTCGTGCATCCGAGCCTCGACACTAGTTTTACTCATGGATCTCCAACGTTCCAATCCTCACTTTTGTGCAAGATCTCCACGTTTGACAAATAGATTCGATCTATAGATTCATGTTATAATCATGAAAATAATTCTACTATAACAGATCAAGTTGGATCAAACCTATGGAAGGGTTCCTAACATGCAATTCTAGGGTTCCAAATTCTCAAGCAATTACCTTTTAGTCAATAGCGAAAATTCTAAGAACATAATTAATAACATGGACTTATAGAGAGTCTAAGCACAATTATCACATGAGCAAAATCATCATGCTATGATTAAACGCAACGAAATATATAAAAAATAGTTATCTAGTCATTGGAAATTAAGTGAACTACTCCCCCATGTCCCAAGAGTAGTTTAAGCTATCATGGTGATGCAGCGACTAATGGGAGGGGTGTCCTTAGCACCGTACTATAGGGGAATTACACAATGCTCGGTAAAAACGTGAGAGGGTCGTTAGACGAGGGAAGGAAAAACACGTCGGAAAGTGTAGGGAAACCGATAGAAGCACGATGAAAGCGATGAAGAAGTCAATCGGGGCAACACTAATGCAAACGAAAACAAACGGCAGTCAACTATTGAATAGCACACTGACCTCTTAGCATTTTTTTTTTGCAACTCACTTAGCATAATAAGCTCAGTGTGCGCCAGGGACTGCGGTTGCAACGGACGGCTCGCGCGCCTATGAATCTGAAATCAAACCAAAAGACGAGAATTCCAACCACGCCTCCGATGAATGGATACTCGCGGGGATAAGGGGAAAGGAGACTCACAGCGAATGAAAGCAAGAGACAACAAGTAACAAACAGGCGAACCTGACCCATCGGAAAGGTGGGATTTACTTTACTCGGAAAGCAGGAAACAACATGGAATCGAGGCGTTCCTCGACCCGGATGACTACGAAGGCGAGGCTCTGGCTCGACTTCTACAAAATGCTGGCGACCCTAACTCACCAGGAGGTCTCTCCACTCCAAGAGAACTGCCCAATACACTAGCCCAACCTCCTCTTTTATATAATAGAGGGGTGGGAACAGGACAAAATACACACAAGACACTAAACTTTAACAAACTACCTACTCCCGCAGGCCACTAAAGTGATCAAGCTGCGGCTAAAGACGAAAGGTAACAAACTCCTAACTAATATTCTTCGGGGGCAGGCGGTGTGATTCTGCGTCTTCATACGATCATGGTCTAGACGCGCTCCGAACACATGGCGATGACGCAGCATAATTTTATGTTGTGGGCTGCGTAACTACTATCGCGGCCCGCTCTTGGGCTGTGTTGTTGCTGAGGTTGAGCGGCCCACTTGGGTTGGGGGCCCCAAGGGGTTGGCTGGGGCCGCCCTTGGGCTGGACTGTCGTGGCGTGAGAGGAAGGAGTATCGACGAAGCCCGTGAAGTGATTCAGTGGTTTGCCTTGATGTTGGGATTGTCGGATTGTCACCTTGTTGAGCTCCTTGGGGTCATCCTGGGATTGAGCAACATGGTAGGGAGGGTGACTGACGTCAAAGTGCGGTCGTCGAGGCTCCACGACATCTTCAGGGTTCAACACGGCCTGGCCGTGTTGGTGCACACGGCCGTGTTCAGCTACAGGTCAGCTGGTCGGGGCGGACACTGCTTGGAACACGGGTGTGTTGGCGACCGTGGTGAATTCGTTGCTGGTGGCCGAGGGGAACACGGACTGGCTGTGCCGGGGCGCACGGCCGTGTTCAGCTACAGGTTGGCTAGCCGAGGGAAGCACGGGCGTGTCACTGGCCGTGGCGAGCTCGGCGTTGTTGGCCGAGAAGAACACGGGCTGGCCGTGCCAAGGCGCACGGCCGTGTCGGGTTGCAGGAAATTCGGCTGAGAGAAGTACGGGCGGGGCCACGGGCGTGTCGCTGGCCGTGGCGAGCTCGGCATTGTTGGCCGAGAAGAACACGGGCTGGCCGTGCCAAGGCGCACGGCCGTGTCGGGCTGCAGGAAATTCGGCCGCGGGAAGCACGGGCGGGGCCACAGGCGTGTCGCTGGCCATGGCGGCGTTCGCGTCTCTGGACGCTCGTGTCACGGCCGTGTCTGGACTCACGGCCTGGCCGTGTCCAACTCTAGGAAGCTCCGTTTCCCGCAGATTTCTGAAAAAAAATCCTGAGGCCCTGGGAGCTTCCCCACGTGTCTTCCAAGGGACTTGGGCCGGCTTCATGGAGGTTCGTGTGCTCGATTGGTCCTGCATCAGCTTCCGCTGCGTACTCTGAGGAGTTCTCCTCCAGAGAACTGGGGGGCAGCGGGTCATCGGTGTCGGAGGGCCCCTCCAAAGGGCCGAAGAAGGGGAGGAGGTCCGCCGCGTTGAAGACGGGGTGGATGCTCATGTCGTCGGGCAAGTCCAGCTCATAGGCGTTGGAGCCAATACGGCGCACTACCGCATAGGGTCCCATGTAGTGTGGGTGGAGCTTAGAATGTGCTCTACTCGATAAATGCTCGGGGTGGACGCGCACTCTCACCAACTCACCTACAGAAAAGTGTTGTGGCCTACGATGCTCGTTGGACTTCAATGCATTGTTAGTGTTGCCCAAAATGATACGCCGTCGAACCTCATCATGCAAACTAGCGATGTGTTGTGCAAATGCATAGGCATGCGGGGAAAGATGGGACTCCATGGGCAGGTCATGCAAGTCGATAGGTTTGCGTGGCTGGAAGCCCAAGACGATCTGGAAGGGACTAAGGCCCATAGTCCTATTTGTTGGGGTATGCCCTTAAGGCTAATGTTTGAGGCCTTGGGATTGTATCAGTATCATGTATAAACTTTTATGTTTATAAAGGCAATGGTTGTTATTCAGGTTGTTACCTTGTCTGCTGTAATAAGTGTACTTCTGAATAATGTCTCAGTACTGTTCAGCTAGGCTGACATGCAGTAAAGTCCTTAGTCGATATATCTTGGTGAACATGAGACAGCCTTGATATGGTTAAGACTAATATGTGTTCTAATCTTATAGGATGCTTCGAGCATGGAATAAGATGTAGACTCATGGGTACATTGGATGTACTGGACAGACCCTACTAGGTTATTCAATTGCTTGTCACAATGTGAATAATCCTTGAATTCGACAAGTGGCACATTTCCTCTGACTTGAGATCACTTGTGTTTCTAAATGATGATTGTCATTGTTTTGAGGTAGTTCAATATCATTTGAAACATAATGATTATAGACTATCTTGGATGGTGAGCTTGAGTCAGGTTAGGGCACTAGTGATAGACAAAGGATTGCCGTCTCCTTGTTTAAGGAGTGTGATGTTCTAAAGGGCCCCCCCTGGATGAGATGATTGAGAAAGTGTATGGCCATACCCAGGTGACTGTGTTCATCTGTTCTAATCATACTTATCATATTGGAGCTACAAGCTTGACACGCTTGTCCAATAAGAACATCCAGTGGCAAAGGAAATTTGTATGCCTTGTGAGTTGATTCACACTTGTGCTGTGGTTTGGGTGTAGTCTTGGAAGACTCTTTCCTTTATATCGGGAGACAGTGATGTGTTGCTAGATACCCCTCACTGATCGTGATAACGTGAGTTATCGTTACCGACATTTAAAGGAAACCCTCAGGGTCGCACAATTTGATGATATGGCTTACTTAAGTCAGATCGTGTGGACTGAATTATTTGGGTTTAGTTTAAAGGGATTTAATCTCTGATTGTGAGTGAGATCTGGTCTGATCATGTTTGATTGATTAGGGCTTGAGATCGGTAAGCTTCGATCGAGAGAATGGATGCTAGATCGGTGAGATCAGGGGCATCAAGAGATGAACGGTTAGATCTGAAACCTTAGAGTTTATTATGATCTAGACCAAATTGCTTGGGTTAATTGGTCTTTGAACCAAACCAAATTGAACCAGCTCATCATGTGAGCGTATGGTTCAAGTGAAGAGGTTTTTGCGATTGGGATAAACCCATGGTCGCATGTGGAGGAGTGGTTTTCTATTTTTAGAAAACATGATCACTACGTGACCACAACTCACGTTGTATCTTCACGCTTTCCTCTCGCCCTCTTGTCGTCTCTTGTTTTTGGGTTCTTACACTCTTTTGCGAGAGAAGAAGGTGGACGACATTCGTGAAGGTTTCGGCCAAGCAAAATTCTTCTCATCCCTTTCACTCGACAAGAACTCCTTAGAACCTTGCTAGCACAAGGAGCACTAAGGGAGTAGGCGACATCATTTGTGTGCGGTACCTTAGGAGGAAAGCTCTCTTGCGATCTTCTTCCAAAGCTCCATCAAAGCGATGGCCATGGTATGAATCTTCTCTGATCTATACTAGTTCATGAAAGTTGATCATATGACATGCAAAAGGTCATGAGAAACCCTTGCTTCCGCTCGAAAAATTATTGTTATGCGCCTATCTAGGGTTTCGCTCCCCCTTGAAGGGGACTTTCAATTGGTATCAGAGCGCGGTTCTTGCTTGTTCATATGATTGCTTAATCTTCATGTTTGATCCATGAATGCGCTTATGCATAGATCTAGAGTTAACATGCGAATTTTACATGCTTGTTAGAGATGTTTTTCTCCTTGGCGCATGTTTCTTGTTGGCGCATATTGTATGTTTTCTCAAAACCTTATATTACATGCGCGACTCATTATAGATCTAAGGCCCTGCTTTAAACCCTTAGACGGGTTATTAGGGTTGAAGTCATCCCCTAGGTTAGATCCAGACAGTCTGATCAGACCATCTGACAGCCTTGATGGGTTGACCAGATAGCACCTGTGCATAAGCACCTGGTGGCTATAGGTCGACTGCAGACAGGCGTGTAGCGATGTCTGGTTGAGACAACTAATGAACGCACATGAGTTAGGCCCGGGGTCACACCCGCTTGCCAGACCTCATAGTGGTCGTTCAACCCTGGCGCATGCATAGTTGACCACTGGGTCGACTCAAGTCAGTTAGGACTTGGTGCATGCAAGGGCAGTGGATCTGACTAGGTTGGATGAGTGGATCCCTAGTAATGGACCATTGTAAGGTTGTAGGGCAAATAAGGAAATTAAAATTGATGCCTATGGGGTTTTCGAAATTTAATTTTCATGATTGGATCACATGTTGATTGATGCCTATGTATGTTTATTTATTCTTATGTGGGCTGCCCATGTTAATTGTGTGCTGTGCTGGGGCCTGCGTGCCTGGAAATTAAAGTTGTAAATTAATTATTGTGATCTGCGTATCACATTGTATTTAATTTATAAAGTGTAATTGACCTGCGTGTCAATCTTGTCTAGATAGATTAATTTGTAAGTTAATCAGACAAGAGCACAGAGCACACTTGGCAGAGGCGCATGCAGCAGTGGTTTGACCAGGTGGGAGGTCCAGGGTTCGACTCTGGGACAGGCGCATTTACCTGGTGGGCGCACCTGAGCTGCAGTTGGCGCTTGGGCCCTGGTTTGGGCCAAATGAGCAGCTAAAAGACCCATGAAGAAAAGCAAGTGAAGACTTAAGTTAATTAAGGTCTTACTTAGGCTATGGGCTTTTACCACATAAGATCCATGCTTTCTTTTATTGTTTAAATAAGTAGAACAGCGTGATTTATTTATCTTCTGCTATCACCATAGGAATTGCATGATAGTGAAGAAGATAAAAGACCGTTAAAATCCAACGCTAAAATATCAAGCTCGTATGCCTTCTGACGCGAAACCTCACTGTTCTGATTATCGTTGGAGCCGTGTTGTACCCACTCAGTGGGCACGTCCATCTATCTTCAGACGGTGCGGGATTACACCTGCGTGTTACAGAGAAGGGATTTATCGCTTCTCGTTGCTCAGCATAGCACGTGGTGGTCCAGGGAGTAGGTCGGGTCAGCTTGACCATGTAGGCTACATATGTGGAGCATATGGTAGCGCATGGAGGCAGCCATCTGTGGGGTCAGAGATTGTGTTGTACCAACTCAGTTGGCACAATCTGCTGGATTGCCCAGATGAAGGGGAATCGCACGGGTTGGCGATTGGCAGGGACTGCCTACCAGAAAGTAGTGCTTGTACTCTCTGTGCATCTTATCTTGCCTGAGCGGGACGCGGAGACCAAGTATGAAATCTGGATCCCATCTCACTAAAAGAGTTCTACACTTTCGGGCTGTTTTGCTGGATTTTTCAGCCAGATAAAATAGTGAGAAAAAGAATCATTCTTAAGTCCTGAATTGATTCTTTACATTGATACTGACCTTGCTGTTCTTGCATTGTTGTAGATTCCTGCAGCAACGAACACCATGAGCTTCAATGTGCGATCCCTACTGGAAAGGGAGAAGTTTGCTGGGCCGAACTTCTCAGACTGGTTCGGACACCTTAAGATTGTTCTTAAGGCAGAGAGGAAACTGTATGTCCTCGAGACGGCGATACCGCCTCAGCCCGCTCCGAACGCCGCAAGGGCGGTTCGGGAAGCTTATGAAAAGCACGTCAATGATAGCATTGATGTCGCTTGCCTGATGCTAGCGTCTATGACGCCACCGCTGCAGCGTCAGCATGAGGATATGTCTGCTATAGACATGATAGCAAACCTCAAGATGTTGTATGCTGCACAGGCGAGGACAGAACGCTATAATCTGACAAAGCTGTTCTTTCAGAGCAAACTGGCTGAAGGGAGCCCAGTGGGAGCTCACGTGCTCAAGATGATTGGGCACAAGGAGGCTCTAGAGAAACTGGGGCATACCATCAACCAGGAGCTTGCTGTAGACATCATTCTGCAGTCTCTCCCGCCCTCTTTCGATGCGTTCATTATTAACTTTAATATGAACAAAATCGATTGTACTCCGGCAGAGCTGCTGAATATGCTCTTGACTACTGAGGAGACTCTGAAGGGAAAGCCTTCGACCTCTGTCTTAATGGTTCCTTCTAGGAACAAGAAGAAGGGGAAGAAGGGCAAGGCCCCTGTCAAGAGTTACAGCAAGGCTCTGAAGCAAAAAGTTAAGCGGTCAAAGGAATACAGATGTTTCCACTGTAGCCAGCTGGGTCACTTGAAAAAGGACTGTAAAGCGCTCCAAGGAGACAAGAGGGGAAGCATCGCTTCTGGCTCAGGTATTTACGTGACGAAAGTCATGGTTTCATCTTCTTCTATTTCATGGGTGTTGGACACTGCATGTGGAGTTTACATTTGTTCAAATGTACAGGAACTCAAGAGAAGAAGACAGGTGGGACAGCATGAGGTGGACCTACGAGTTGGAAACGGGGCACGGGTTGCTGCTGTTGCTGTAGGAGACTATTTCATCTCATTGCCATCTGGACTTGTATTGGAACTAGACAATTGTTACCTTGTTCCCAGCATCACTAAAAATATTATCTCCATTCCTACTCTTGTCAGGAAGGGATTTTCCTTTGAATGCAATATTTCAAAGTGTGTTTTATCTTTTGATAATATTGTTTATGCTACTGGTTCAATTAACAATGGGTTATTCATGTTGGACATGGAATGTTCTATACAAAATATTGATATTAAGAAAGCCAAGTATGCTGATGACAGCACCTTGCTATGGCATAGTCGTTTAGGCCATATTAACAAGAAGCGCATTAAGCGGTTGCATGATCATGGTGTTGGGGTATGCCCTTAAGGCTAATGTTTGAGGCCTTGGGATTGTAAAAGTATCATGTAATAAACTCTTATGTTTATAAAAGGCATGGTTATTATTCAGGTTGTTACCTTGTCTGCTGTAATAAGTGTACTTCTGAATAATGTCTCAAAGCTGTTCAGCTAGGCTGACATGCTATATGTCCTTAGTCGAGATATCTTGGTGAACCTGAGACAGCCTTGATATGATTGAGACTAATATGTGTGCTGATCTTATAGGATGCTTCGAGCATGGAATAAGATGTAGACTCATGGGTACATTGGATGTACTGGACAGACCCTACTAGGATATTCAATTGCTTGTCACAATGTGAATATTCCTTGATTGCCACAAGTGGCACATGTCCTCTGACTTGAGATCACTTGTGTTTCTAAATGATGACTGTCATTGTTTTGAGGTAGTTCAATATCATTTGAAAGATAATGATCATAGACTATCTTGGATAATGATCATGAGTCAGGTTAGGACACTAGTGATAGACATAGGATTGTCGTCTCCTTGTTTAAGGAGTGTGGTGTTCTAAGGGGCCCCCTTATGAGATGATTGAGATAGTGTATGGCCATACCCAGATGACTATGTGCATCTGATCTAATCATGCTCAACATATTGGAATTACAGGCTTGGCACGCTTGTCCAATAAGAACATCCAGTGGCAAAGGACACATGTATGCCTCGTGAGTTTGATTCACACTTGTGCTATGGTTTGGGAGAAGTCTTGGAAGACTCTTTCCTTTATATCGGGAGACAGTGATGTGTTGCTAGATACCCCTCACTGGTCGTGATAACGTAAGTTATCGTTACCGACATTTAAAGGAAACCCTCAGGGTCGCACAATTTGATGATATGGCTTACTTGAGTCAGATCGTATGGACTGGATTCTTTGAGTTCAGATTAAAGGGGATTTAATCTCTGATTGTAAGTGAGATCTGGTCTGATCATGTTTGATTGATTAGGGCTTGAGATCGGTAAGCTTCGATCGAGAGAAATGATGCTAGATCGGGGAGATCAGGGGCATCAGGAGATGAGTGGTTAGATCGTGAGCCTTAGGGTTCAATTTGGTCTAGACCAAGTGGCTTGAGCTATTTCGGTTTGGTTTGATGAACCAAATTCGATTGGACGATTTGGCTTGAACCGGTTCACAAATGTGAACGCTTAGTTCAATGCCAATAGGCGTTTTTGGTTTGTCTTGAGCGCATGGCTTGATTGTCTTCCATTTATGGAAAGTCATCAAAGCCGGTTTTGCTTAAACGCCAAAACGCTTAAGCGTTGGTCTCTTGATGACAACGCCTTGATCCTTTTCGTTTGGTGGTTGACGAAAGAGGAAGACAAGGAAAAGGAGCTCTCGGCCATAGGGATTCATCTAATCACCCCCTTTCCATTCGACAAGATAGCTTGGGTGCCTTGCTAGCACAAGGGACGTCAAGGAAGTGAGCATCTTCATCTTGTGTGTGGACTTGTGGAGGAGACCTAACTTGTTCTCTTCTTCCAAGCCGAATTCCAAGCCTATGGCGTTGGTATGAATCTCCCCTTGTTCTTGTCAATCTATGATAGTTGAACATATGGCATGCAAAAGATCTTGAAACCCTTGCTTCCGCTTGCATAAATTTCATTTGCGCCATGATTAGGGTTTTTGCCCCCCTCTCGAAAGGGGTTCCAACACATGGACTGCTGGGATCATTCTCCTATGAGGAGATTGATACATGCAAGGCTTGTTTAATGGGTAAAATGACGAAGTCACCTTTTCTTAACAAAGGTCAAAGGGCTTCAGGTTTACTTGACCTTATACACAGTGATGTGTGTGGGCCATTTAGTACACATGCCAGAGGTGGCTATCAGTACTTCATAACCTTTACTGATGATTTCAGTAGGTATGGGTATGTCTATCTGATGAGACATAAAAGTGAATCTTTTGATAAGTTCAAAGAATTCAAGAATGAAGTACAGAATCAGCTAGGCCGAAATATCAAGGCACTTCATTCTGATCGAGGTGGAGAATACTTGAGTCATGCGTTTACTGACTATCTGAAGGAGTGTGGGATTATCTCACAGCTCACTCCGCCGGGAACACCGCAACGGAATGGTGTGTCCGAGAGGAGAAATAGAACGTTACTTGATATGGTTCGTTCTATGATGAGTCAGGCTACTCTTCCATATTCCTTTTGGGGATTTGCACTGGAGACAGCTGCAAAGGTACTAAACCGAGTACCATCCAAGGCAGTTTCAAAGACGCCATATGAGTTATGGTATGGGAAACAGCCGAGCTTGACATTTATCAGGATCTGGGGCTGCGAGGCTTATGTCAAAAAGCTCGCCTCTGGGAAACTAGAGAGCAGATCTGACAAATGTATCTTTGTCGGTTACCCTAAGGAAACTAAGGGTTATTATTTCTACGATCCCAAAGAGAACAAGGTATTTGTTGCTCGGACGGCCATATTTCTTGAGAAGGAGTTTCTTCTGCAAGAGGCCAGTGGGAGAGAAATAAAGCTGGATGAGAATCCAGAGGAAGGACAAAGTGGTCAAGCACAGTTGGATGAGCCTGAGCCGGTAGAACAGGTTACTGAACAACCTGAGGCTCAGATATCACGGGAACCGCGAAGATCGGGAAGGATCCGTCGACAGCCTGAGCGCTATGACGGAGTCTACATCATTGATAATGATGAACCCCTTACTTATGCGGATGCGGTCAGTGGACCGGAGTCAGCGAGATGGCTTGAAGCTATGCGCGCCGAGATGGACTCCATGTCAGATAACCAAGTCTGGGATTTGGTTGATCCGCCTCCGGGAGTTATCCCTATAGGCTGTAAATGGATCTTCAAGAAGAAGATTGACATGGATGGTAACGTGGTTACCTATAAAGGCAGGCTAGTTACGAAAGGTTTCAAACAAATCTACGGGATAGATTATGATGAAACTTTCTCACCTGTAGCTATGTTTAAGTCTATTCGGATTCTTTTCGCGATAGCAGCATATTACGATTATGAGATCTGGCAAATGGATGTGAAGACGGCTTTCCTTAATGGAAATCTGGATGAGGATGTGTATATGACACAACCAGAAGGTTTCACTAATCCATCAGATCGTCATAAGATATGCAAGTTAAAGAAGTCTATTTATGGACTTAAACAAGCATCTAGGAGCTGGAATATTCGTTTTGATGAATCAGTCAGTGAATTTGGTTTCATCAAGAACGAGGATGACCCGTGTGTATATAAGAGGTTTAGTGGGAGCGTGATTACTTTCTTAGTCCTCTACGTCGATGATATCTTGATCATTGGAAACGATATTCCTGAAATGCATGCGGTTAAGGCATGGTTAAGGAAATGTTTTCAGATGAAAGATCTAGGAGAAGCAGCCTATGTATTAGGTGTGAAGATCTACAGGGATAGATTTAAGAGGCTTCTCGGGCTGTGCCAGAGTACTTACATCGATAAAGTCCTGGAGAGATTTCATTTCGAGAATTCTAAAAGAGGATATCTTCCAGTCAGACATGGTCTGAATCTTTCGAAGAGTCAGTGTCCACAAACACAGACTGAGAAAGATGAAATGGACAATACGCCTTATGCTTCGGCTATTGGGTCCATAATGTATGCGATGTTGTGTACTCGCCCGGACGTCGCTTACGGGTTAAGCGTGACCAGTCGGTTCCAAAGTAATCCAGGTCAGGCACACTGGATTGCAGTCAAGAACATTTTAAAATATCTGCGGAGGACCAAAGATATGTTCTTGATATATGGTGGTCAGGAAGAACTCAGTATTGAATGATATACTGACGCTTCGTTCCAGTCTGACCAGGATGATTTCCGATCGCAATCAGGCTATGTTTTTAGCTTGAATGGAGGAGCAGTGGTGTGGAAAAGTTTCAAACAGTCAACTGTTGCTGATTCCACAACAGAAGCCGAGTATGTTGCAGCCTCGGAAGCATCCAAGGAGGCAGTATGGATTCGTAAGTTCGTTCAGGAACTTGGTGTTGTTCCTTCGAGTGTAGATCCTTTGGTTATCTTCTGTGATAACACTGGAGCAATCGCACAAGCAAAGGAACCACGGTCGCACCAGAAGTCCAAGCACATACAGAGACAGTTTCACTTGATCAGGGAGATCATAGATCGTGGCGAGATCAAAGTCTGCAAGGTACATACAGATGACAATCTGGCAGACCCGCTTACTAATCCTCTGGCGCAGCAGAAGCATGTGAAGCACTGTAATAATATGGGTTTGAGATTTCTCAACCATTAGATTAAGTGCAAGTGGGAGATTGTTGGGGTATGCCCTTAAGGCTAATGTTTGAGGCCTTGGGATTGTATCAGTATCATGTATAAACTTTTATGTTTATAAAGGCAATGGTTGTTATTCAGGTTGTTACCTTGTCTGCTGTAATAAGTGTACTTCTGAATAATGTCTCAGTACTGTTCAGCTAGGCTGACATGCAGTAAAGTCCTTAGTCGATATATCTTGGTGAACATGAGACAGCCTTGATATGGTTAAGACTAATATGTGTTCTAATCTTATAGGATGCTTCGAGCATGGAATAAGATGTAGACTCATGGGTACATTGGATGTACTGGACAGACCCTACTAGGTTATTCAATTGCTTGTCACAATGTGAATAATCCTTGAATTCGACAAGTGGCACATTTCCTCTGACTTGAGATCACTTGTGTTTCTAAATGATGATTGTCATTGTTTTGAGGTAGTTCAATATCATTTGAAACATAATGATTATAGACTATCTTGGATGGTGAGCTTGAGTCAGGTTAGGGCACTAGTGATAGACAAAGGATTGCCGTCTCCTTGTTTAAGGAGTGTGATGTTCTAAAGGGCCCCCCTGGATGAGATGATTGAGAAAGTGTATGGCCATACCCAGGTGACTGTGTTCATCTGTTCTAATCATACTTATCATATTGGAGCTACAAGCTTGACACGCTTGTCCAATAAGAACATCCAGTGGCAAAGGAAATTTGTATGCCTTGTGAGTTGATTCACACTTGTGCTGTGGTTTGGGTGTAGTCTTGGAAGACTCTTTCCTTTATATCGGGAGACAGTGATGTGTTGCTAGATACCCCTCACTGATCGTGATAACGTGAGTTATCGTTACCGACATTTAAAGGAAACCCTCAGGGTCGCACAATTTGATGATATGGCTTACTTAAGTCAGATCGTGTGGACTGAATTATTTGGGTTCAGTTTAAAGGGATTTAATCTCTGATTGTGAGTGAGATCTGGTCTGATCATGTTTGATTGATTAGGGCTTGAGATCGGTAAGCTTCGATCGAGAGAATGGATGCTAGATCGGTGAGATCAGGGGCATCAAGAGATGAACGGTTAGATCTGAAACCTTAGAGTTTATTATGATCTAGACCAAATTGCTTGGGTTAATTGGTCTTTGAACCAAACCAAATTGAACCAGCTCATCATGTGAGCGTATGGTTCAAGTGAAGAGGTTTTTGCGATTGGGATAAACCCATGGTCGCATGTGGAGGAGTGGTTTTCTATTTTTAGAAAACATGATCACTACGTGACCACAACTCACGTTGTATCTTCACGCTTTCCTCTCGCCCTCTTGTCGTCTCTTGTTTTTGGGTTCTTACACTCTTTTGCGAGAGAAGAAGGTGGATGACATTCGTGAAGGTTTCGGCCAAGCAAAATTCTTCTCATCCCTTTCACTCGACAAGAACTCCTTAGAACCTTGCTAGCACAAGGAGCACTAAGGGAGTAGGCGACATCATTTGTGTGCGGTACCTTAGGAGGAAAGCTCTCTTGCGATCTTCTTCCAAAGCTCCATCAAAGCGATGGCCATGGTATGAATCTTCTCTGATCTATACTAGTTCATGAAAGTTGATCATATGACATGCAAAAGGTCATGAGAAACCCTTGCTTCCGCTCGAAAAATTATTGTTATGCGCCTATCTAGGGTTTCGCTCCCCCTTGAAGGGGACCCCCTTGAAGGGGACCCCCTTGAAGGGGACTTTCACTATTGGAGGCACTATTGTACGCAAATTCAGCCATCAGTAGGATGGAATCCCACGACCTCGGGTCGTCGCCAACAAGGCAGCGGAGAAGGTTACCAAGCTACGGTTAACCACCTCAGTTTGGCCATCGGTTTGAGGGTGATAGGCCGTGGAGAGTTTCAGTGTGGTGTGCGAGAGAGCCCAAAGCGAGCGCCAAAAGTGGCTCACAAAATACGTGTCACGATCGGACACAATGGAAGAGGGAAGACCGTGAAGGCAAACGATCTCCCAAACAAAGAGGGTGGCAATGTGAGATGCGTCAGTAGTGCAAGAACAAGGGATAAAGTGGGCCATCTTCGAAAACCGATCAACAACGACGTAGATCGAATCGAAGTGGGAGGCGGTCCGAGGCAACCCGAGGACAAAGTCCATGCTCAGGTCGCGCCATGGGCCGCTGGCCACTGGCAAAGGGGTATAGAGACCCGTGTTTGGCGGCCGGGGCTTGGGTAATTGACATGTGCCACAATGGCGCACAATGCGCACAACATCCTTCCGGAGGGAGGGCCAGAAAAAACGTTCTTCTGCCATCTCAAGGGTTTTGTCGCAGCCATGATGACCAGCGACGCCACCCGCATGAAGCTCGAGCACAAGGTGGTCTCGAAGCGAAGAGCGAGGAATGCACAAGCGATTCCCCAAGAACAGATAACCCTCGCACAACTGATATGGGGAGTCGGAGTCGGCGGACTCGGTCAAGGCGGCATAGATGGCACCAAAGTCAGAGCACGCGGGGTACTCCTCTTTGACATGGTCAAAGGTATTGACTCGGGTGCGCATGACGCACTAAAGGGTTCGGACGCGATTGAGGGCATCCACGACAACGTTTTCCTTGCCCGCCTTATGGGTAATAACGAAAGAGTGCTGTTGCAAGTACTCAACCCATTTAGCATGCCGGGCACCTAGTTTCTTCTGGGCATTGAGAAAAGATAAAAGCTTGGTGGTCACTGTATAGGACAAACTCACGATGAAGAAGATAGTGTCGCCACTGCCGGAGCGACTGAACGATCGCGTAAAATTCCTTATCGTACATTGAATAACGCTGACGAACAGCATTCAGTTTCTCACTGAAGAAGGCCACAGGATGGCCCTCTTGACTAAGAGAACCACCGATGCCGGAACCAGAGGCATCGCACGCGACCTCAAAGACTTTCGAAAAGTCGCGGAGGCGCAGGATAGGGGCAGTGGTCAAGGCGTCCTTCAGCGTATCAAAAGCCTGCTGAGTGGCAGGGGTCCACTCGAAGTCATCCTTGGAGAGGCGTTGGGTCAAGGGGGTGGCAATGGTGCTAAACCCCCGGATGAACCGATGATAGAAGCCGGCAAGACCCAGGAAGCTACGAATTTCAGTCACGGTGCGAGGCTCGGGCCAATGCCGGATGGCCTTGACTTTTACAGGGTCAACGGATAGTCCTTGATCGGACACGATGTACCCTAAGAAATATACGCAGTTGGACAGAAAGGAGCATTTCTTCGTGTTAAGGAAGAGCCATTCCGTGCGAAGGAGTTCGACCGTGGAGCGAAGGTGCTCCAAGTGTTCAGCGCGGGTCTGACTAAAAATTAGGATATCATCGAAGTAAACAACTAGGAACTTTCACATATATGGCTTGAGGACTTGACTCATCAAGCGCATGAACGTGGAGGGGGCATTGGACAGGCCGAATGGCATGACGAGCCACTCGTAGAGACCATCCTTGGTCTTGAAGGCGGTCTTCCACTCATCGTCCTCACGAATGCGGACTTGGTGGTAGCCGCTACGGAGGTCATGTTTCGAGAACCACGACGCGCCGGAAATCTGGTCCAACATGTCATCGAGTCGAGGGATGGGAAACCTATACTTAACAGTGATTCGGTTAATGGCATGGCTGTCGACACACATGTGCCACGACCCGTCCTTCTTGGGTGTGAGGAGCGCGGGGACGGCGCAAGGGTTGAGGCTCTCACGGATGTACCCCTTAGTGAGGTGATCATCCACTTGACGTTGTAACTTAGCGTGTTCCGAGGGGTTAAGGCGATGGTGGGGCAAGTTTGGGAGGGGTGCTCCCGGTATGAGGTCAATGGCGTGTTGAATTTCCCTCTCCGGGGGAAGGCCATGGGGCAAATCCTCAGGGCTGATATCCCTAAAGTCGGCTAGGAGGGTGGCCACCTCAACGGGAGGTGCCAACTCAAGGCATGGGACAGAATCCTGCACTTCGCGCACCATGAGCGCGTAGACAGTCTTGTTCCCATGGGCCTTACGCACCAACGCGGGTGTATGCATGAGGGAAACCATAGGGGGACGCGGAGTGACAGGGGCCGATGGGGTGATCACACCCTTGGAAGTGGAAGCACGCAGCTCCTTGGGTGGAGCCGGGATGAGGCAAATCTTCTGCTCATTTTGGTCGAACGTATAAGTGTTCGACCGGCCATAATGGACCACATCCCTATCATCAAGCCATGGACGGCCAAGGAGGACGTGAGCGACGTCCATAGTCGCAACGTCGCATAACACTTTCTCATGATAGTTCCCAAAGGCAATGGGAATGTGACATTGATGCGTGACGGGGAGGCTTGTGGTGTCGACCCAAGCGATGGAGTAGGGTCGCGGGTGGGGCTCAAGGGGAAGGCCAAAGCGCGTGACCGCAGTCCGAGAGACTATGTTTAAGCTACTTCCACCATCGATGACGATCTTACATGAGTGCCCATTGCACTTGATGTAAGTCGTGAAAATGCCCAAGCGCCTCCAATCCTCGGTAGGCGCCAGTTGGACTAGGTTGCAGTGCACCACAAGTGCGGAAGGACCCGACTCCTCCCCACTTGTGTAGCACTCGGGTTCAATGTCGTGTTCTGCGGGGGTCAAGGTGGCGACGCGGGCTGGGCCCTTGTCGGCCAGTGGGGGTTTCTTAGGGCACTCTCGTGACATGTGGCCCGGTTGGAGACAATTGTAACATGTGATCCGGCTAGAGGAGCCAATCGCAGGGGCCTTGCCCTTCTTGTCCAACGTGGGTCGAGAGGGGGAAGCCTCAGTATGGGGGCGACGAAGGGGATGATGGGCCGATGGTGCAGGTCGTGGGTCGGGACGAGGCTTAGTACGCTCAAAGCGTGGGTGAGGGAGGTTGCCCTGGTGGGGGTGTCTATAGGACCCTAGGTCATGACGGTCATTACGCCTTGCAGCGGACCCAAGGTCCCGAGCATGTTGGAAAGTTTGATCAAAGGTTTCCGACCCATAAGACGGTAAGGCTCGACGGATATCGGAACGCAGCCCATTCTGAAATTTGGACAAGGACAACTTGGGATCCTCTTGGAGGTTACATCGGAGTTGGAGCGTCTCAAAGGTGAGACGGTACTCCTCTATGGTACTCGAGCTTTGGTGTAGGCTACTATACTGATCAAGGAGATGCTATCTGTACGACGTGGGCACGTAGCACTCACGAAGGCGATAGCGCATCTCCGCCCACTCAGTGATCGGGGGAGGGGCCTGCTGCGCGTTTTGACGCTCCACGTTTTCCCAATGAAAACATGCAGGGCCTTCAAGTAGGGTGCGTACATACCATACATGGTCATGTTGTGGGAGTCTAGTGAGGTCAAAATGGGCATCGACGGAGGCCACCCAATCCAGGAATTTGGTGGCGTCTAGGCCACCTTTGAAAGGCGCGGGAGTGTGCCTAACATAACGCAAGATGTCGTTGTACCCTCGGGGACGTTCAACGCGGGTTTGTGCCGGTGTACGTGGTACAGCCTAAGCATGGCCAAAACGACCGTTAGGCTAAGGGCCCTGGGCGGCCCAAACATCATCTTCATCCAGGGGTTCATCCTCACGGATCGGGTTCCTTGGAGCCTCGTAGGAACGAGGGTGGTTCCAGTCATCCATCTGGGCACGCGGCCGTGTTGGTGCGGCCAATGGAGGCAATTCTCTAGTAGGGGCTGGGTGTGCGGACAACGGAGGATTCACCGAGGTTGGGAGCTCATGCTCCGCGGCTCTGGGGTGACTAAGAAGGTTGTGGATTCCAGCCATACCAGCGAGAAGCTGGTCAAACTTGGCATCGGTGCGGGCTTCTTGTGCATCCGCACGTGCGTCCTGGGCGTCCATGCGTGCCGACAGCATAGCAAGCTTAGCCTCAACTCGCACCTCAAGCGTGGTTATAGATTCTAGACGGGAGTTAGCCCCTTCCGAAGGCTGGATTGATTCTTGGGTTTCGGGAATGGTGTCGAGGTATTGTGATGACATGATTTGGGATCTAGTAGTCACCATGCACAAACAAGGGGAAACACAACTAATGCGGAATGCGGAAAAGAGATGCGGAAAGAATGCGGAAATATGCTATGCAAGGGGATCGTGCGAACGATAAGAATCAATCGCGCAACGCCCTCTGATACCAGAATTGATGCAGCGACTAAAGGGAGGGGTGTCCTTAGCACCGTACTCTAGGGGAATTACACAATGCTCGGTAAAAACGTGAGAGGGTCGTTAGACGAGGGAAGGAAAACCGCGTCGGAAAGTGCAGGGAAACTGATAGAAGCATGACGAAAGCGACGAAGAAGTCAATCGGGGCAACACTAAAGCAAACAAAAACGAACGACACTCAACTATTGAATAGCACACTGACATCTTATAACTTTTTTTTGCAACTCAGCGCAATAAGCTCAGCGTGCGCCGGGGACTGCGGTTGCAATGGATGGCTCGCGTGCCTATGAATCTGAAATCAAACCAAAAGACGAGAATTCCAACCACACCTTCGACGAACGGATACTTGCGGGGATAAGGGGAAAGGAGACTCGCAACGAATGAAAGCAAGAGACAACAAGTAACAAACAGGCGAACCTGACCCACCGGAAAGGTGGGATTTACTTTACTCAGAAAGCAGGAAACAACTTGGAATCGAGGCGTTCCTCGACCCAGATGACTACGAAGGCGAGGCTCCGGCTCGAATTCTACAAATGCTGGCGACCCTAACTCACCAGGAGGTCTCTCCAATCCAAGAGAACTGCCCAATACACTAGTCCAACCTCCTCTTTTATACAATAGAGGGGTGGGAACAGCACAAAATACACACAAGACATTTAACTTTAACAAACTACCTACTCCCGCAGGCCACTAAAGTGGTCAAGCTGCAGCTAAAGACGAATGGTAACAAACTCCTAACTAATATTCTTCGGGGGCAGGCGGCGTGATTCTGCGTCTTCTTACGATCATGGTCTAGACGCGCTCCGAACACATGGCGATGAGGTAGCAGAATTTCGATGTTGTGGGCTGCGTAACTACTGTCGCGGCCCACTCTTGGGCCGTGTTGTCACTGAGGTCGAGGGGCCCAAGGGGTTGGCTGGGGGCGCCCTTGGGCTGGACTATCATGGCGTGGGAGGATGGAGTATCGACGAAGCCCGTGAAGTGATTCGATGGTTTGCCTTGATGTTGGGATTGTCAGATTGTCACCTTGTGGAGCTCCTTGGGGTCATCCTGGGATGGAGCAACATGGTAGGGAGGGTGACTGACATCAAAGTGCGGTCATCGAGGCTCCACGGCATCTTCAGGGTTGAACACGGCTTGGCCGTGTTGGTGCGCACGGCCGTGTTCAGCTACAGGTTGCTGGCCGGGGCGGACACGGCTGTGTTGGCGGCCGTGGTGAATTCATTGCTGGTGGCTGAGGGGAACACAGGGTGGCCGTGCCGGGGCACACGGCCGTGTTCTGCTAAAGGTTGGCTGGCCGAGGGAAGCACGGGCGGGGCCACGGGCGTGTCGCTGGCCGTGGCGAGCTCGGCGTTGTTGGCCGAGAAGAACACGGGCTGGCCGTGCCAAGGCGCACGGACGTGTCGGGCTGCAGGAAATTCGGCTGAGAGAAGTATGGGCGGGGCCACGGGCGTGTCACTGGCCGTGACGAGCTCGGCATTGTTGGCCGAGAAGAACACGGGCTGGCTATGCCAAGGTGCACGGCCGTGTCGGGCTGCAGGAAATTCGGCTGCGGGAAGCACGGGCGGGGCCACGGGCGTGTCGCTAGCCGTGGCGGCGTTCGTGTCTCTGGACGCTCGTGTCACGGCCGTGTCTGGATGCATGGCCTGGCCGTGTCCAGCTCTAGGAAGCTCCGTTTGCACCGTAGATTTTTGAAAAAAAATCCTGGGCCCTGGGGAGCTTCCCCAAGTGTTTTCCAAGGGACTTGGGCCGGCTTCATGTAGGTTCGTGTGCCCGATTGCTCCAGCATCACATGGTAAAGGAGTTACAGAATTCTATGGTTTCAGAAGATCAAAAATCAAAGGAAAAAAGAAGTTTAGAAAATACAGCACGATTGTGAAGTATTTCACAACCGTAATTTCCAATTTGAGGCAATGAACAGTGTCGGCGCCTCATCTTTCCTTGATTTCTCCTTCAATTGATATCCTCTCTATCTGAAACTTCTAGCTCGTCGTCTCCTCCTTCAGATGAAGCTTCAGTATGAAAATCACGGCCAGAGATCGTCTGGATCGAGCACGGTGGAGAAACCCTTGGCGGCGGCATGGATGACGATTTCTCCCTCGATAGTGGATCAAAATTGGGGCTTTTCGTCTGTGCGTGCTCCCCTCGTCCAAAACTGCCCTTTTCCTTTTTTCAATCTTTTGTTTTAAGCTTTGGATTGACAGCAATGATCTCTGCAAAATTCGGGCGTCGAAATTGACCTAGGAGTCGCGTTCAAAAACAGAAATACGGTAGTGTAATATATTACGGTACTGCCGTAAAATCTCTCGAGTCTTCTGTTCTGATGTCGTCTGGGAATTACGGCACCGTAATCTGGTTTACGGTACTATCGTAAAATCGAGGAAACTTTATGTTCGGAAGTGATCGAAAAATACGGCCCGTGTAATCCTTTACGGAGGTGGCATAAAATCGGGCGATGTTTCTGTTCTGAAGCGCTCTGAAATACGGTACCGTAATATTGTTTACGGTGGTGCCATAAAATTCAAAGAACTTTCTATTTGCAAACTCCTTAAAAAAAGGCAGGGCTCCGTTTTGCGTGAAATTTTTTGGGTGATCTCCTTTTGATGGTGCAAACTCTTCCATGTATTTGATTTCACTTGAAAACGCCTTAATTAGTGCCTTTTTGCCAGAAAAACATGAAAACCCAAAATAGAAGTAGACTTTGCAATATTTGATGGATTCAACATAAAAGCAAGCAAAAGATCCTCAATTTGGCATGAAAAGGTACCCAAAATGAAGCAAAATATACTACATATTTTGGTGTCATCAAACACATAAGGCTCAAACTTTGCTTGTCCTCAAGCAAAAATCAAAATATTGAAATCAAAATTTGATTAAAAGTATAGCCTTTTCATGCTCAATAAATTTCTAAAATACAACTCATCAAAGAAAAACTCTATCAATTGATTTACAAAAATTCAAATAAATATATCATCTTTAGAACTCAATCCTCTAGATCCACCATTCAATCAAATAAACTTCGTAACATGTACAATAATTAGAATTTTCAATCTCAAGACTTCACCCAATTTCAATTCGAATCTATCATGCTTTTGTTTACAGGAATTAGGTTTCCAAGATCTTTTTCCACACATAATTTTTTTTTCATTTTTATGAATTTTGTTTGTTTTTGTAAAGATGACATGTACCCACATAGACACATACTTTTTATTTTTGACTTCAACTCTTTCTTCGGTACCACTGTCAGTTTTGCACAATGCCAAGTAGAGGAGTCTTATTCTTTTGATCTCTCATTATTTTTTTTGTTTTTTTTTTGCGTAGACTTCAACCCATGTTTTAGGTACCACTATAAATTTTACATAGTCCCAAGTAGAGGAATCTCTCACTATTTTCGTGGATCTTTGATTCTTCCTTTCCAACAAATAGCAAAATAGACTAAATTTCTAATAGGTTGATCAATTGATATCAATTCGCAAATCATACTCATATACTCATTTTATTCGAAAGAAAAGTTTCACTTTTAGATTTTATTCTTCAAGCAATACATCTACCCAAAATTTTATGCAGCAACTAATTTCATATTTCAATAGACAAATATGTATTGAAGAAATAAATTTAACATAATGGGGCTATAACTCTAATCAAGAATTTGAGTTCATTCATCATTAAAAATCAATTCATTAATTAAAAATAATACTCAAGAAAAATATATTCAACATCACATAATGTCAAAAAGAAATAATATCATCATCATGTCATATACAATAATCTCAAAAGCAGATCAAGGTCACAAATCAATCATCTAAATCAAAAGATTATCATGTAGATGAAGTAGTGGTGGTGGACACAAAAACATGAGTCAATGATGAAACCTAAAAGGTGAAGATACTTACAAAATTTTATCAACCTTTTGTGTCGAGTTTTCTTTTTCTTCTCCTCTCTGTGCTTCTTTTTCAGAAATAAAAGTTAATTGTAAGATAAAATTAAGATAAAAGTAAATAAAAGGAAGTGAACTAAAGTTAGAAAGCTTGGGTTGCCTCCCAAGAAGCACTAATTTAAAGGTCTTTAGCTTGACCCTTTAACACTCAGATTTGATCGTGGTTCATCTAAATAAAAACTCTTCTTTTCTTCAATTAGCTCTTATTGATAATAGTGCTTAAGTCTCTCACCATTAACCTTGAATTCTCCTGTTTCTTCACTCCATACATCCACGGCTCCGTAAGCATAAGCTTTCTTTACCTGAAAAGGCCCAGACCATCGAGACTTAAGTTTTCCAGGAAAAAGTCTCAATCTAGAATTGAATAAAAGAACAAAGTCACTTGGTTGGAAATCTCTCCTGAAAATATGTCGATCATGCCATCTTTTTGTCCTCTCCTTGTAAATTTTTGCATTCTCATATGCAGAGAGTCTAATCTCATCTAGCTCATTCAATTTTAATTTCCGTTTTTCTCCTGCACTCTTTAAGTCAAAATTCAGCATCTTGATTGCCCAGTATGCTTTGTGTTCAAGTTCCATAGGCAGGTGACATGATTTTTCATAAATCAATTGAAATGGAGACATACCTATTGGTGTTTTGAAAGCAGTCCGGTATGCCCACAAGGCATCATCAAGTTTAAATGCCCAATTTTTCCTAGTGCTTGACATGGTCTTCTCTAAAATTCCCTTGATTTCTCTGTTTGATATCTCCACTTGTCCACTTGTTTGAGGATGATAAGGTGTTGCCACTCTATGATTCACTCCATATTTTCTAAGTAAGGCTGAAAATTTGTGTTCTATGAAATGTGACCCTCCATCACTGATTACTACCCGCGGGGTCCCATACCGTGGAAATAGGATATTTTTAAAAAAATTAGCAACAACTCTGGAATCATTGGTCGGTGAAGCAACAGCTTCAACCCATTTTGAAACATAGTCAATTGCTACCAGAATGTACTTGTTACCTCCTGAAGATGGGAAAGGTCGCATAAAGTCTATCCCCCAAACATCAAATGTTTCAACTTCAAGAATGTTGGACAGTGGTATCTCATGTCTTCTACTAATGTTCCCCGTTCTTTGACATCTATCACAAGATAACACAAAGTTTCTAGCATCTTTGAAAATGGTAGGCCAATAAAATCCTAATTGTAACACTTTATAAGCAATCTTTTCAGTACCGGCATGACCACCATAAGAGGATCCATGATATTGGCACAAGATATCTGTGATTTCTTCTTCAGGTACACATCTTCTAAGAATACCGTATATACATCTTCTAAACACATAAGGCTCATCCCAAAAATAGTGTTTTACCTCAGCCAAGAACTTCTTCCTTCTTTGGTAGTTCAAATCAGGAGGAAAAACATTAGCAACAAGGTAATTCACTATATCAGCATACCAGGGAGCTCTGATCTGTTCAATGGTTAAAAGCTGTTCATCAGGGAAGGAATCATTGATCTCATTATTCTTTTCAGTGTCTACCATTATTCTTGAGAGATGATCTGCAACAAGGTTTTCTGATCCCTTTTTGTCTTTAATCTCCAAATCAAATTCTTGCAGAAGTAAAATCCATCTGAGTAATCGCGGTTTGTTGTCTTTTTTCTGCATTAAGTATTTAACAGCTGCATAGTCAGTGTACACTACCACTTTGGAGTTAATTAAGTATGACCTAAATTTATCAAAAGCAAATACTATGGCCAATAGTTCTTTCTCAGTGGTGGTGTAATTTTTCTGTGTCTATTCCAAAGTCTTGCTGGCATAGTGGATAACATGAGGTTTCTTATCTTTTCCCTGTCCCAAAACTTCTCTCACTGCATAATCACTGGCGTCGCACATGAGTTCAAAGGACAAGTCCCAATCTGGGGGTTAAATGATGGGTGCTAAAACCAAAGCTTTCTTTAACTCCTGAAAAGCAAACAGACATTTCTCATCAAAGCAGAATTTGGCATCTTTACAAAATAAATCAGTTAAAGGTTTAGCAAATTTAGAGAAGTCCCTAATGAATCTCCTGTAAAACCCTGCATGTCCTAAATAGCTCCTAATTTCCTTGACAGTGGTGGGTGGTGCTTGCTTCTCAATCACTTCTATCTTGGCCTTGTCCACTTAAATCCTCTCTCTGAAACAAGATGGCCTAAAACTATCCCCTGTCTAACCATGAAGTGACACTTTTCCCAATTCAAGACAAGGTTAGTCTCTTCGCATCTCTGTAAAACTTTAGAGAAATTAGCTAAGCAGTCATCAAAAGTGAAACCATAGACAGAGAAATCATCCATAAAAACATCCATGAAGTCTTCAATAAATTCAAAAAAAATTGCCATCATACACCTTTGAAAAGTTGCAGGTGCATTGCATAAACCAAAGGGCATTCTTCTATAAGTGAAAGTACCATAAGGACATGTAAAAGTGGTTTTATCCTGATCATCAGGATGAATAGGAATCTAAAAAAAATCCGGAATACCCATCAAGAAAGCAAAAGTGAGAGTGTTTGGCAAGTCTTTCTACCATTTGATCAATGAAAGGTAAGGGAAAATGATCTTTCCTAGTGGCAACATTTAATTTTCTATAATCAATACACATACGCCAACTAGTGACATTTCTAACAGGTATCAATTCATTATCCTTATTTTTCATTACAGTGACACCCTTCTTTGGAACACAGTGTACAGGACTCACCCACTTACTATCTGAGATAGGGTAGATAATACCTACATCTAGCTATTTTAGTACTTCCTTCTTCACTACTTCCTTCATAGACGGGTTGAGCCTTCTCTGAAAATCTACATATGGTTTGTGCTCATCCTCCATGTGAATCATGTGCATACAAAAAGAAGGGTTAATCCCTTTTAAGTCATCAATGGGATAGCCAATTACCTTTCTATGAATTCTTAGCTCCTTCGAGAGTAGATCAGTTTCCCTGGCATCTAATTTAGCATCCACAATCACAGGGTAAGAAGAGTTAGGACCAAGAAATTCATATCTAAGATTATTAGGTAAAACTTTCAACTCAACTTTAGGGATCTTTTCACTTTCATTATTAAAAGTAGCACAATCTAAAATATCATGTTTTTCATCAACGAATTCATCAAAATCATTCTCAAAACTAGAATTATCAATTTTTTCACAAAATTTTTTTGAGGTATTAGAAGAAGAATCAGAAAAAGAAACATCAGCAGAAGAATCATCAAACAAACAAACAACATCATAAACTGTGTCATCAATGGCATGAATAGTGCAACAAGAACTAGCATATGCTGGTTTTTTCAATGAATTATTCAAATCAAACTCAATCTTATCATTGCCAATTCTTAAAGCAAGTTTACCGTTTCGTACATCAATAAGGGCTCCAGCAGTGGCTAAGAACGGCCTACCTAAAATAATAGGAATCTTGGCATCCTCTTCCATTTCAAGTACCATAAAATCAGCAGGCAAGAAGTACTTACCAACTTGTATAGCTGAAAGTCCCCTTAACAAAGGGGGCGAAACCCTAGATAGGCGCATATGGAGGTTTTCATGCAGCGGAAGGGGTTTCTAGGATCTTTTCATATTATATGATCAACTTATAAGTGATTGCAAATAAGAATCAAGGAATCGATTCTCACCAAAGCCATTGCTTGGATGGCGTCTAGGAAGAAGAGACTCAAGTGCTTCTCCTCCAAATGGTGCACACACAAATGATGTCGCCTACTCCCTTAGTGCTCCTTGTGCTAGCAAGGTTCTAAGGAGTTCTTGTCGAGTGAAAGGGATGAGAAGATTTTTCCTTCTTGGCTGAATCCTCACGAAGCTTCAAGGTGTCGCCACACACGAAAACGTCAAGAGGAATCTCGGGAAAGGCGAGAATAGAACTCACTTCTATTCGAACGTGAAGCGTGTCTCATGTGGAGATCATGGTTTCCAAAAATAGAAACCCACATACGCTTAAACGTTCACGCCAAGTGAACTAGTCGTTACACCCTCTCTCCTTGAACCATGCGCTCACTTAATGAGCTGGTTCATTTTGATTTGGTTCAAAAACCAATCAAGCCAAGCCTTTAGTCCAGATCAAATTAAACCCTAAGGTTCCAGATCTAACCGTTCATCTCTTGATGCACCCTGATCTCACCGATCTAGCATCCATTCTCTCGATCGAAGCTTACCGATCTCAAGTCCTAATCAATCAAACATGATCAGACCAGATCTCACTCACAATCAGAGATTAAATCCCTTTAAACTGAACCCTGACAATTCAGTCCACACGATCTGACTTAAGTAAGCCATATCATCAAATTGTGCGACCCTGAGGGTTTCCTTTAAATGTCGGTAACGATAACTTACGTTATCACGATCAGTGAGGGGTATCTAGCAACACATCACTGTCTCCCGATATAAAGGAAAGAGTCTTCCAAGACTACACCCAAACCACAGCACAAGTGTGAATCCACTTCACAAGGCATACATGATTCCTTTGCCACTGGATGTTCTTATTGGACAAGCGTGTCAAGCCTGTAGCTCCAATATGATGAGCATGATTAGATCAGATGAACATAGTCACCTGGGTATGGCCATACACTTTCTCAGTTATCTCATCCAAGGGGGCCCCTTTAGAACATCACACTCCTTAAACAAGGAGACGGCAATCCTATATCTATCACTAGTGCCCAAACCTGACTCATGATCATTATCCAAGATAGTCTATAACCATTATGTTGCAAACAAGGATTATTCACATTGTGACAAGCAATTGAATATCCTAGTAGGGTCTGTCCAGTACATCCAATGTACCCATGAGTCTACATCTTATTCCATGCTCGAAGCATCCTATAAGATTAGAACACATATTAGTCTCCATCATATCAAGGCTGTCTCATGTTCACCAAGATATCTTGACTAAGGACATAGAGCATGTCAGCCTAGCTGAACAGTATTGAGACATTATTCAGAAGTACACTTATTGCAGCAGACAATGTAACAAACTGAATAACAACCATTGCCTTTATAAACTTAAGAGTTTATACATGATACTGAAAGAATCCCAAGGCCTCAAACATTAGCCTTAAGGGCATACCCCAACAATCTCCCACTTGCACTTAATCTAATGGTTGAGAAATCTCAAACCCATATTATTACAGTGCTTCTCATGCTTCTGCTGCGCCAGAGGCTTGGTAAGCGGGTCAGCCAGATTGTCATCTGCATGAACCTTGCAGATTTTAATCTCACCACGATCAATGATCTCCCGGATCAAGTGAAACCGTCTCTGTATGTGCTTGGACTTCTGGTGCGACCGTGGTTCCTTTGCTTGTGCGATTGCTCCAGTGTTATCACAGAAGATAACCAAAGGATCTGCACTCGAAGGAACAACACCAAGTTCCTGAATGAACTTACGAATCCATACTGCCTCCTTAGATGCTTCTGAGGCTGCAACATACTCGGCTTCTGTTGTGGAATCAGCAACGATAGACTGTTTGAAACTTTTCCACAC
The DNA here is from genome assembly GCA_027563935.2 of Costus lasius. Lineage (NCBI taxonomy): Eukaryota > Viridiplantae > Streptophyta > Magnoliopsida > Zingiberales > Costaceae > Costus > Costus lasius. The sequence goes on from CM050448.1 coordinate 101,187,689, forward strand.
CACTGCTCCTCCATTCAAGCTAAAAACATAGCCTGACTGCGATAGGAAATCATCCTGGTCCGATTGGAACGAAGCGTCAGTATATCCTTCAATACTGAGTTCTTCCTGACCACCATATACCAAGAACATATCTTTGGTCCTCCGCAGATATTTTAAAATGTTCTTGACCGCAATCCAGTGCGCCTGACCTGGATTACTTTGGAATCGACTGGTCACGCTTAACCCGTAAGCGACGTCTGGGCGAGTACACAACATCGCATACATAATGGACCCAATAGCCGAAGCATAAGGCGTATTGTCCATTTCATCTTTCTCAGTCTGTGTTTGTGGACACTGACTCTTTGAAAGATTCAGACCATGTCTGACTGGAAGATATCCTCTTTTAGAATTCTCTAAATGGAATCTCTCCAGGACTTTATCGATGTAAGTACTCTGGCACAGCCCGAGAAGCCTCTTAGATCTATCCCTGTAGATCTTCACACCTAATACATAGGCTGCTTCTCCTAAATCTTTCATCTGGAAACATTTTCTTAACCATGCCTTAACAGCATGCAGTTCAGGAATATCGTTTCCAATGATTAAGATATCATCGACGTAGAGGACTAGGAAAGTAATTACGCTCCCACTAAACCTCTTATATACACACGGGTCATCTTCATTCTTGATGAAACCAAACTTAGAGATTGATTCATCAAAACGAATATTCCAGCTCCTAGATGCTTGTTTAAGTCCATAAATGGACTTCTTTAACTTGCATATTTTATGACGATCTGATGGATTAGTGAAACCTTCAGGTTGTGTCATATACACATCCTCATCCAGTTTTCCATTAAGGAAAGCAGTCTTCACATCCATCTGCCAGATCTCATAATCGTAATATGCTGCTATCGCGAGAATAATCCGAATAGACTTGAACATGGCTACATGAGAGAAAGTTTCATCATAATCTATCCCGTAGATTTGTTTGAAACCTTTCGCAACTAGCCTGCCTTTATAGGTAACCACGTTACCATCCATGTCAATCTTCTTCTTGAAGATCCATTTACAGCCTATAGGGATAACTCCCGGAGGCGGATCAACCAAATCCCAGACTTGATTATCTGACATGGAGTCCATCTCGGTTCGCATAGCTTCAAGCCATCTCGCTGACTCCGGTCCACTGACCGCATCCGCATAAGTGAGGGGTTTATCTTGATCAATGATGTAGACTCCGTCATAGCGCTCAGGCTGTCGACGGATCCTTCCCGATCTTCGCGGTTCCCGTGATATCTGAGCCTCAGGTTGTTCAATAACCTGTTCTACTGGCTCAGGCTCATCCAACTGTGCTTGACTACTTTGTCCTTCCTCTGGATTCTCATCCAGCTGTATTTCTCTCCCACTGGCCTCTTGCAGAAGAAACTCCTTCTCAAGAAAAATGGTCGTCCGAGCAACAAATACCTTGTTCTCTTTGGAATCGTAGAAATAATAACCCTTAGTTTCCTTAGGGTAACCGACAAAGATGCATTTATCAGATCTGCTCTCTAGTTTCCCAGAGGCGAGCTTTTTGACATAAGCCTCGCAACCCCAGATCTTAATAAATGTCAAGCTCGGCTGTTTCCCATACCATAACTCGTATGGAGTCTTTGAAACTGCCTTGGATGGCACTCGGTTTAGTACTTTTGCAGCTGTTTCCAGTGCAAATCCCCAAAAGGAGTAAGGTAGAGTAGCCTGACTCATCATAGAACGAACCATATCCAGTAAGGTTCTGTTCCTCCTCTCGGACACACCATTCCATTGGGGTGTTCCTGGCGGAGTGAGCTGTGAGATAATCTCACACTCCTTCAGATAGTCAATAGCAACATCCTCTAGAATACCTACTGGATATTTTACTGATCGATCGGCGAGCTGCAAAGAAATTGTAGTCAGCTTAGGAGTTCCCATGTCCAATTGCCTGCACACAGACAAAGGCATGAGACTTACACTAGCCCCTAGATCACATAAGGCTCGGTCGAAAGTCATACTACCAATAAAACATGGGATAGAAAAGCTACCTGGATCATTCAATTTTGGTGGCAACTTGTTTTGAATAACAGCACTACATTCCCCAGTTAAAGCCATAGTACCATAGTTCTCTATCTTTCTTTTGTTAGACAAGATTTCTTTCAAAAATTTAGCATATATGGGCATTTGAGATAAAGCTTCAGTAAATGGTATGTTAATGTAAAGCTTTTTCAAAACATCAAGAAATTTCCCAAATTGCTTATCTAACTTTTCTTGCACTAACCTTTGGGGAAAAGGTACTGGTGGTCTATAGAGAGGAGGTAGATTAGTCTTAGAATCATCTTCTTTACATGGCACATCCCCTTCTGGTTTACTTCCCATTTGAGGTGTTAAACTAGGTAGGGTTTGTTCATGTTCAGAAGATTTTTCTAATTCTAATTCTTCATCATGATCATTATTAGACTCTTTCTCCTTAAGTTCTCCTAATTGTCTCCCACTTCTAGTGATAATGGCATTGCAATGTTCCCCATAGCTTAATCTAGATCTTTGTTCTTCTAGAATTTTATTGTATGCCACTAAGGATTCTAATTGAGAAGCAAGATGACTAACAGTTTCTTCAAGATCCTCAAATTTTTTTGTGTTTTGAATTCACAACGATTGAATTTGGCTAGCTGAAAATTTCTCTAGCATGGGTTCACTAACCTCTTCAGTCAAGGGTTGCTGATCCTCATTCTCATTCTTACCATGTTGATGACAATATAGCATTCCTTCATCTAGAGCCCATTGGCTATGATTCAAGGACATCTCCTCAAGTAACTTGAAAGCATCGTCAAATGTTCTATTCATCAAGGCTCCTCCTGCGGCAGCATCAGTAATTAGATGGGTATTATAAGCTAAGCCATAATAAAATGTCTGAATTAGAAACTCATTTTCAAAGCCATGGTTAGGACACTTCCGTTGTAAATCATTGAATCTCTCCCATGCTTTGCTGAGTGATTCTCCACTCTTCTGTTGAAAGTTCATGATTTGGATCCTCAATTGGATAGTCTTGCTTGGTGGAAAATATTTTATCAGAAAAACTTTTGATAATTGTTCCCATGTTGTGAAGGTATTGGGTTGACGAGAATGCAACCAAGATCATGCTTGATCCCTGAGAGAAAAAAGGAATAATATTAGTTTTAGTGCATCATCAGAAACTCCATGAATTTTTATGGTATCACAATATTCAAGAAAAATATATAAGTGTGAATAAGTATCTTCGATTGATGATCCTCCAAACTGATTCTGCTGAATCATAGTCAAGAGGGCAGGGTTAATTTCAAAGTTGGTGGCCTCAATTGCAGGTTTAGCAATGCTAAAGTGTATCCCTTGAGGATTAGGGGCTGCAAGCATAGTCCCTTAGTGATCTTTGCTCAGCCATTAGAAATGAATTTCCTGCGCACACTAGAGCAAATTGATCAAATGATGTAAGTAAACAGAAAAGAATAAAAAGATAAAACATAAATGAAACCTAGTCTAGCAATAATCTCAATATCATCAATATTGACAAAACTAAGGTCCCCGGCAACGGCGCCAAAAACTTGTTGTACCGTAAGGTAATACTACAAGTTTGGCACGCGTATACTTTGGACTAATCCCCGGTAACGGCGCCAAAAACTTGTTGTTATCCCGCAAGTGCACGGGTACATGAAGTAATAAAGAAAGTATCGAATCCACAGGGACCTACGTTGTCAAGTATTGAATAATTGATTTTTCACTATCTAGGCAATCGAATGAAAGTCAATCAAATATCGCAAATACACGAAAGAAAACTGTCGGAAAGAAAGCTGGGACTAGGGTTTCGTTCACTTAACTTTTATGACTAGATATGAATAAGGATTTCGTCAGTTTAATTTTATCATGATGAAGATACAATTTACCTAATAAAAGGATTGTTTCACTCTCGTGCAAACAATCACGCAGGGATTTATCTTCGCTTTCGCGCAAGATTTGTCCCAACGTTGAAGATAAGTAAATTATCAATCTATGAACTCAAGGATCACTTTCATGCATCCGAATTCTAGGTTGATAATCTCTAGCGGAAGCTCAAGGATCACTTTCGTGCATCCAAGCCTCGACACTAGTTTTACTCATGGATCTCCAACATTCCGATCCTCACTTTCGTGCAAGATCTCCACGTTTGACAAATAGACTCGATCTATAGATTCATGTTATAATCATGGCAATAATTCTACTAGAACAGATCAAGTTGGATCAAGCCTAAGGAAGGGTTCCTAACATACAATTCTAGGGTTCCAAATTCTCAAGCAATTACCTTTCAGTCAATAGCGAAAATTCTAAGAACATAATTAATACATGGACTTATAGAGAGTCTAAGCACAATTATCACATGACCAAAATCATCATGCTATGATTAAACGCAATGAAATATATAAAAAATAGTTATCTAGTCATTGGAAATTAAGTGAACTACTCCCCCATGTCCCAAGAGTAGTTTAAGCTATCATGGTAAAGGAGTTACAGAATTCCATGGTTTCAGAAGATCAAAAATCAAAGGAAAAGAGAAGTTTAGAAAATACAGCACGGCTGTGAAGTATTTCACAGTCGTAATTTCCAATTTGAGGCGATGAACAGTGTCGGCGCCTCTTCTTTCCTTGATTTCTCATTCAATTGATCTCCTCTTTGTCTGAAACTTTTGTCATGTCGTCTCCTCCTTCAGATGAAGCTTCAGTATGAAAATCACGGCCGGAGATCGTCTGGATCGAGCACGGTGGCGAAACCCTTGGTGGTGGTGTGGATGACGATTTCTTCCTCGATAGTGGATCAAAATTGGGGCTTTTCGTCTGTGCGTGCTCCCCTCGTCCAAAATTGCCCTTTTCCTTTTTTCACTCTTTTCTTTTAAGCTTTGGATCGACAGCAATGATCTCCGCAAAATTCGAGCGTCGAAATTGACCTGGGAGTCGTGTTCAAAAACAGAAATACGATAGTGTAATATATTACGGTACTGCCGTAAAATCCCTCGAGTCTTCTGTTCTGATGTCGTATGGGAATTACAGCACCGTAATCTGGTTTATGGTACTGTCGTAAAATCGAGGAAACTTTCTATTCGGAAGTGATCGGAAAATACGGCCCGTGTAATCCTTTGCGGGGGTGCCATAAAATCAGGCGATGTTTCTGTTCTGAAGCGCTCTGAAATACGGTACCGTAATATTGTTTACGGCGGTGCCATAAAATCTGAAGAACTTTCTGTTTGCAAACTCCTTAAAATACGGCAGGGCTCGGATTTTACGGTAGTATCTGAAATTACGGTACCGTAAAATGGATTACGGCCCTACTATAATTTTCAGACTTGCTCCGTTTTGCATGAAATTGAGAGTCATTCTAGTATGCAATCGACTACAACTAGCCGCATGAAGAATAGGATTCTAAACAATCGCATGACATGAGCACATGATCAACCTTGTATAACTTGTATAGAGCAAGTTAGAGTATTACCATAGCCATGATGTAAGAGGCGGCTTGGAAGATGTAAGGGGCGAGCGCCTCTTCTCCAAAGAAGTCACACACAAGATGAGAAAGACTTTCTTCCTTTGTGTTCCTTGTGCTAGCAAAAACACCAAGCAGTCCTGATCGTTTCTTCAAAGGATGATGTGCGCCCTTGGCTGGTTGAATTTCTCTTCCTTGCGTGAAGATGGTTCAGACACGAGAACGAAGAGAGGAGAAAAGCGAGAGCAAGAAGCGAAAACCTGGGTGCGCACAAAGGGAAAATTCGGCCACCACATATGGTAAGAACCGAAAATGTAACTCCCTCCATAACTCCCTTTAAGCGATCACTAACTCCTCTTAAATTGAACCATGCGTTCACAAGTGAACCGGTTCAATCTTAATTTGGTTTAAGCACCAAATCAAACCAGCCCTGGTTATAATCTTCTTAGAAGATCTAACCACACATCACATTGAACCCCTGATCTTTACGATCAAGCATCAATTCTCCGATCAAAGCTTACCGATCACATGTCCTAATCAATCAAACATGATTAGACTAGATCTCACTTTTAATCAGAGCTTAAATTCCTTTAAAATGAACTAGAATAATTCCAGTCCACACGATCTGACATAAGTAAGCCATATCACCAAATTGTGCGACCCTAAGGGTTTCCTTCAATGTCGGTAACGATAACTTACGTTATCACAACCAGAGAGGGGTATCTAGCAACACATCACTGTCTCCCGATATGAAGAAAAAAGTCTTCCAAGACTACTCCCAAACCATAGCACAAGTGTGAATCTAATTCACTTGGCATACATGTTTCCCTTTGCCACTGGATGTTCTCGTTGGACAAGCGTGTCAAGCCTGTGATTCCAACATGATGAAAATGGTTAGGTCAGACGAACATAGTCGTCTGGGTATGGCCATACACATTCTCAACCAATTCATCCAGGGGGCCCCATTAGAACATCACACCCCACTAGGAGAGGCAATCCTTTATCTATCACAAGTACCCTAACATGACTCATGCCCACTATCCAAGATAATCCTTAACCATTATATTTCAAATGATATTGAACTATCTCAAGATAATGCCAATCATCACTTAGAAACACAAGTGATCTCAAGTCAGAGGGAATATGCCACTTGCTTGCATACAAGGATTATTCACATTGTGACAAACAATTGAATATCCTAAGTAGGGTCAGTCCAGTACATCCAATGCACCTATGTGTCTAAATCTTATTCCATGCTCGAAGCATCCTATAATATTAGAACACATATTAGTCTCAATCATACCAAGGCTGTCTTATGTTCACCGAGATATTTCGACTAAGGACAATACTGAATGTCAGCTAAGCTGACCATCATTGAGACATTACTCAGAAGTGTACATACAACAGCAAATAATGTAACAATCTGAATAACAACAATTGCCTTTATATTGTTTATACATGATACTGAAAATAACCCAAAGCCTGAAACATTGGCGTTAAGGGCATACCCTAACAATCTCCCACTTGCACTTAATCTAATGGTTGAGGTATCTCAAACCCATATTGTTACAGTGCTTCTCATGCTTCTGCTGCGCCAGAGGCTTTGTAAGCGGGTCAGCTAGATTGTCATCTGTATGAATCTTGCAGATCTTGATATCTCCTTGATCAATGATTTCACGGATCAAGTGAAACCTTCTTTGTATGTGCTTGGACTTCTGGTGTGACCGTGGTTCCTTCGCTTGTGCAATCGCTCCAGTGTTGTCACAGAAGACAACCAATGGATCTGCACTCGAAGGAACAACACCAAGTTCCTGAATGAACTTACGAATCCATACTGCCTCCTTTGATGCTTCTGAGGCTGCAACATACTCGGCTTCTGTTGTGGAATCAGCAACAATTGATTCTTTGAAACTCTTCCACACCACTGCTCCTCCATTCAAGCTAAAGACATAGCCTGATTGCGATCGGAAATCGTCTTGGTCAGATTGGAACGAAGCATCAGTATATCCTTCAATACTGAGTTCTCCCTGACCTCCATAAATCAAGAACATATCTTTGGTTCTCCGAAGATATTTTAAAATGTTCTTGACTGCAATCCAGTGTGCCTTCCCTGGATTACCTTGGAACCGACTGGTTACGCTTAACCCGTAAGCGACGTCTGGGCCAGTACATAACATCGCATACATGATAGACTCAATAGCCGAAGCATAAGGCATATTGTCCATCTCATCTTTTTCAGACTGTGTTTGAGGACACTGGCTCTTTGAAAGATTCAGACCATGTCTGACTGGAAGATATCCTCTTTTAGAATTTTCTAAGTGGAATCTCTCCAGGACCTTATCGATGTAAGTACTCTGGCACAGCCCGAGAAGCCTATTAGATCTATCTCTAAAGATCTTCACACCTAGTATATAGGTCGCTTCTCCTAAATCTTTCATCTGGAAACATTTTCTTAACCATGCTTTGACTGCATGCAGTTCAGGAATATCGTTTCCAATGATTAAAATATCATCGACGTAGAGGACTAGGAAAGTAATCACGCTCCCACTAAACCTTTTATATACACACGGGTCATCTTCATTTTTGACGAAACCAAATTCAGAAACTGATTCATCAAAACGAATATTCCAGCTTCGCGATGCTTGTTTTAGTCCATAAATGGACTTCTTTAATTTGCATATTTTATGACGTTCTGACGGATTAATGAAACCTTCAGGTTGTGTCATATACACATCCTCTTCTAATTTTCCGTTAAGGAAAGCGGTTTTCACATCCATTTTCCAGATCTCATAATCATAATATGCTGCTATCGCGAGAATAATTCGAATGGACTTGAACATGGCTACAGGAGAGAAAGTTTCATCATAATCTATCCCGTAGATTTGTTTGAAACCTTTCGCAACTAGCCTGCCCTTATAGGTAAGCATGTTACCATCCATGTCTGTATTCTTTTTGAAGATCCACTTACAGCCTATAGGGATTACTCCCGGAGGCGGATCAACCAAATCCCAGACTTGGTTATCTGACATGGAGTCCATCTCGGCTCGCATAGCTTCAAGCCATCTTGCTGACTCCGGTCCACTGACCGCATCCGCATAAGTGAGGGGTTCATCATTAATGATGTAGACTCCGTCATAGCGCTCAGGCTGACGACGAATCCTTCCCGATCTACGCGGTTCCCGTGATGTCTGAGCCTTAGGTTGAACATTAACCTGATTTATTGGCTCAGGCTCATCCAACTGTGCTTGACTACTTTGTCCCTCTTCTGGAATTTCATCCAGCTTTATTTCTCTCCCACTGGCGTCTTGCAGAAGAAATTCCTTCTCAAGAAAAATTGCCGTTCGAGCAACAAATACTTTATTCTCTTTGGGATCGTAGAAATAATAACCCTTAGTTTCTTTAGGGTATCCGACAAATATACATTTATTAGATCTGCTCTCCAGTTTCCTAGAGGCGAGCTTTTTGACATAAGCCTCGCAACCCCAGATTTTGATAAATGTCAAGCTCGGCTATTTCCCATACCACAACTCATATGGCGTCTTTGAAACGGCCTTGGATGGCACTCGGTTTAGCACCTTTGCAGCTGTTTCTAGTGCAAATCCCCAAAAGGAGTAAGGTAGAGTAGCCTGACTCATCATAGAACGAACCATATCTAATAAGGTTCGATTCCTCCTTTCGGATACACCATTCCATTGCGGTGTCCCTAGCGGAGTGAGCTGTGAGATGATCCCACACTCCTTCAGATAATCAGTAAACTCACGACTCAAGTATTCTCCACCTCGATCTGATCGAAGTGCTTTGATATTTCGGCCTAACTGATTCTGTACTTCATTTTTGAATTCTTTGAACTTGTCAAAAGATTCACTCTTATGTCTCATTAAATAGACATAACCATACCTACTAAAATCATCAATAAAAGTAATGAAGTATGAATAGCCACCTCTGGCATGTTTACTAAATGGCCCACACACATCAGTGTGAATAAGGTTAAGTAAACCTGAAGCTCTTTCACCTTTATTAGTAAAAGGAGTCTTCGTCATCTTACCCATTAAACAAGCTTTGCATGTGTCAAACTCCTCATAGGAGAATGATCCCAGCAGTCCATAGTCATGCAACCGCTTAATGCGCTTCTTGTTAATATGGCCTAGACGACTATGCCATAACAAGGTGCTGTCATCAGCATACTTGGTTTTCTTATTATCAATTTGTTGTATAGAACATTCCATGTCCAACATGTATAACCCATTGTTAATCGACCCCGTTGCATAAACAACATTATCATATGAAATACAGCACTGTGAAGTTTTGCATTCAAATGAAAAACCTTTCCTGACAAGAGCAGGAATAGAGATAATGTTCTTTGTTATGCTTGGTATAAAATAACAATTGTCAAGTTCTAATACAACTCCAAATGGTAAAGAGATGTGATATTCTCCTACAGCAACAGCAGCAACTCGTGCCCCGTTTCCAACTCGTAGGTCCACCTCATGCTGTCCCACCTGTCTTCTTCTCTTGAGTTCCTGCACATTTGAACAAATGTGAACTCCACATGCAGTGTCCAACACCCATGAAATAGAAGAAGCAACCATGACTTCAGTCACAAAAATACCTGAGCCAGAAGTGAAGGGCTTGCTTCCCTTCTTCTCTCCTTGGAGCACTCTACAGTCCTTCTTCCAGTGACCCAGTTGGCCACAATGGAAACATCTGTTGTCCTTTGACCGCTTTATCTTTTGTTTCAAAGCCTTGTTGTAGCTCTTGATGGGGGCTTTGCCCTTCTTCCCCTTCTTCTTATTCCTTGAAGGAACCATCAAGACAGAGGATGAAGGCTTTCCCTTCTCAAGAGTCTGCTCTGTTGTGCAGAGCATATTCAGTAATTCTGCCGGAGTACAGTCGATTTTGTTCATATTAAAATTAATGATGAACGCATCGAAAGAAGCCGGAAGAGACTGCAAGATAATATCTACAACAAGTTCTTGATTGATGGTATGACCCAGTTTCTCTAGAGCTTCTTTGTACCCAATCATCTTGAGTACGTGAGCTCCCACTGGACTTCCTTCAGTCAGTTTGCTATGAAAGAAAAGTTTCGTCAAGTTATAGCGTTCTGTCCTTGCCTGTGCAGCATACAGCATTTTCATATTTGCTATAATATCAATAGCAGACAAATCCTCATACTGACGCTGTAGCTCGGGCGTCATTGACGCAAGCATAAGGCAAGCGACATCAGTACTATCACTGACGTGCTTCTCATAAGCATCTCGAACTGCCCTTGCGGCGTTCGCAGCGGGTTGAGCCGGCATTGCCGACTCAAGGACGTACAGCTTCCTCTCAGCTTTGAGGACAATCTTCAGCTGTATGTACCAGTCTGAGAAGTTTGGCCCAGCAAACTTCTCCTTTTCCAATGTGGATCGCAAGTTGAGCCCCGTGGTGTTCGTTGCTGTAGGAATCTACAACATAGCAAGAACAACAAGGTCAATATCCATGTTAGAATCATTCCAGGACTTAAGAGTGATTCTCTTCTCACTATTTTATCTGACTTAAAATCCAATAAAACAGCCCAAAAGAGTCAAACTCTTTTAGTGAGATGGGATCCAGATTTCATACTTGATCTCCGCGTCCCGCTCAGGCGAGATAAGGTGCACAGAGAGCCCAAGCACTAATCACTGGCAGGCAATCCATGCCAATCGCCAACCCATGCGATTCCCCTTCATCTAGGCAATCCAGAAGACTGTGCCAACTGAGTTGGTACAACACAATCTCTGATTCCTCAGATGGCTGCCTCCATATAGCTATCATATGCCCAACATGTAGCCTATATGGTCAAGCTGACCTGACCTACTTCCTGGACCACCACGTGCTATGCTGAGCAACGAGAAGCGATAAATCCCTTCTCTGTAGCATGTAGGTGTAATCACGCACCGTCTGAGGATAGCTGGGCGTGCCCACTGAGTGGGTACAACACGGCCCCAACGATAATTAGAACAGTGAGGTTTCGCGTCAGAAGGCAATCGAAAGCTTGATATTGACGTTGGATTTTATCGGTCTTTTATCTTCTTACGATCATGCAAATTCTATAGTTATAGCAGAAGAATAAAACATACATGTGCTAATATTACTTAAAATAGTAAATAGAAAGCACAATTATCTTATGTGGTAAACGCCCATAAAAATATAAGTGAAACCCTAGTTTGACTTAAATCTTCATTTGAGCTCTTTATGGCATCCTTGTACTTCATGGGGCCTAGCCCAGCCCCAAACGCCATCTGCAGCTCAAATGCGCCCACCAGACAGAATGCGCCTGTTCTAGAGTCGAACTCTAGACCTCCCACCTAGTGACGCCAATAGCTGCAAACGCTTCTGCCATTTGTGCTGTGTTCTCATGTCTGATCAAAATTACATTTTAAAAACTATCTAGACATGGTTTGACACGCAGGTCAATTATACATTGATATAATTTCAAATGTGACTCGCAGATCACATCAAATATATTAATTTCCAGGCTCGCAGGCCCCAGCACAGCATACAAAATAGGGCAACCCACATAAGATTAAATAAACACTCAATATACTCAATGCAACATGTTAAACATGTACTACATGTGATCCAAACAGAAATAAAATTTTAGAAAAGCCCATGGCATGAATTTTATTTCCTTATGTCCCCCACTACCTTACAACGGTCCATTAACAGATATCCACTCGTCAGACCAAGTAAGACCCACTGCCCTTGCACGCACCCAGTCATAACTGACTTGCGTCGACCCAATGGTCGACTATGCATGTCTTAAGAGCTGAACGTCCCACATGATCTCCGGCAAGCGGGTGTGACCCCGGGCCATAATCATGATCGTTCACTAGGCGCCTCAAACAGACATCGCTACACGCCCTTCTGCAGTCGGCTTATAGCCACCTGTATAGTTTGCGCACAGGTGCTATCCAGCCACCCATCCAGGCTGTCAGATAGTCCGATTAGGCTGTTGGGTCCATACTTGACTAACGACTTCAAAACTGTTAACCCGTCTAAGTGTTAGAAGTAGGTGCACTAATAGATCTACTGGAGTCGCGCATGAAGATAATTTTGTTTGAAAAACAACATACGCGCAAATTATGTATGTTAAGATTCATCTAACATCACATGCGCAAGCAAATATGTAAACATGTGCATCATGTAGTCGCATGTGAACATAAACAAGATCTACCGAATAACTCAAGCATGGATCACAAGAAGGCAATCATATGCATCAAGTCAAACAACCTGGCTCTGATACCACTGAGAGTCATTCTAGTATGCAATCGACTACAACTAGCCGCATGAAGAATAGGATTCTAAACAATCGCATGACATGAGCACATGATCAACCTTGTATAACTTGTATAGAGCAAGTTAGAGTATTACCATAGCCATGATGTAAGAGGCGGCTTGGAAGATGTAAGGGGCGAGCGCCTCTTCTCCAAAGAAGTCACACACAAGATGAGAAAGACTTTCTTCCTTTGTGTTCCTTGTGCTAGCAAAAACACCAAGCAGTCCTGATCGTTTCTTCAAAGGATGATGTGCGCCCTTGGCTGGTTGAATTTCTCTTCCTTGCGTGAAGATGGTTCAGACACGAGAACGAAGAGAGGAGAAAAGCGAGAGCAAGAAGCGAAAATCGGGGTGCGCACAAAGGGAAAATTCGGCCACCACATATGGTAAGAACCGAAAATGTAACTCCCTCCATAACTCCCTTTAAGCGATCACTAACTCCTCTTAAATTGAACCATGCGTTCACAAGTGAACCGGTTCAATCTTAATTTGGTTTAAGCACCAAATCAAACCAGCCCTGGTTATAATCTTCTTAGAAGATCTAACCACACATCACATTGAACCCCTGATCTTTACGATCAAGCATCAATTCTCCGATCAAAGCTTACCGATCACATGTCCTAATCAATCAAACATGATTAGACTAGATCTCACTTTTAATCAGAGCTTAAATTCCTTTAAAATGAACTAGAATAATTCCAGTCCACACGATCTGACATAAGTAAGCCATATCACCAAATTGTGCGACCCTAAGGGTTTCCTTCAATGTCGGTAACGATAACTTACGTTATCACAACCAGAGAGGGGTATCTAGCAACACATCACTGTCTCCCGATATGAAGAAAAAAGTCTTCCAAGACTACTCCCAAACCATAGCACAAGTGTGAATCTAATTCACTTGGCATACATGTTTCCCTTTGCCACTGGATGTTCTCGTTGGACAAGCGTGTCAAGCCTGTGATTCCAACATGATGAAAATGGTTAGGTCAGACGAACATAGTCATCTGGGTATGGCCATACACATTCTCAACCATTTCATCCAGGGGGGCCCATTAGAACATCACACCCCAACTAGGAGAGGCAATCCTTTATCTATCACAAGTACCCTAACATGACTCATGCCCACTATCCAAGATAATCCTTAACCATTATATTTCAAATGATATTGAACTATCTCAAGATAATTCCAATCATCACTTAGAAACACAAGTGATCTCAAGTCAGAGGGAATATGCCACTTGCTTGCATACAAGGATTATTCACATTGTGACAAACAATTGAATATCCTAAGTAGGGTTAGTCCAGTACATCCAATGCACCTATGTGTCTAAATCTTATTCCATGCTCGAAGCATCCTATAAGATTAGAACACATATTAGTCTCAATCATACCAAGGCTGTCTCATGTTCACCGAGATATTTCGACTAAGGACAATACTGAATGTCAGCTAAGCTGACCATCATTGAGACATTACTCAGAAGTATACATACAACAGCAAATAATGTAACAATCTGAATAACAACAATTGCCTTTATATTGTTTATACATGATACTGAAAATAACCCAAAGCCTCAAACATTGGCGTTAAGGGCATACCCTAACAGAAATTTCTTGGGTTATCTCCTTTTGATGGTGGGAACTCTTCCATGTATTTGATTTCTCTTGAAAACGCCTTAAATAGTGCATTTTTTCCTGAAAAACATGAAAAACCAAAATAGAAGTAGACTTTGCAATATTTGATGGATTCAACATAAAAGCAAGTAAAAGATCCTCAATTTGGCATGAAAAGGTACCCAAAATGAAGCAAAATATACTACATATTTTGCTGTCATCAACCATGTTCTTCCTCCACCAACTCTCCTCTATTTCACTGCAACTTCAACTCCCAGATATTCGAAAGTTTGCAACCACACTGCCGACGATCTAGCCGTCGGATCTCTCCAAAACTTCAGCCATCACGCCTCCGTCCCATGAAGAACCTTCCGCCTCCGGGATCCATCCATCGGCCATAGCGATCACCAGAATCGAAACACAGACGTGTTCCCCTGTTTCCGCCCAGTTTCCGCCGTAGTCCCGCCTTTCACCATCTTCCCCCTCCGACCGGCCACCATCTGCCCCGAAACTCTGGCCACACCCTGTCATCAATCATATCAACCTCCAAACGTAGCAGTTTTGGCGATCGTGCACCACAGGACGAACGCCGACGATCCCTGCTCCGATCCCACACTTCCCCTATTCGGCTGAACATCTGCTTCTCCGCTTCCGCCTGTACTCCGACGCCGTCCTCACCTCCTCCGCCACCTCTTGTCGGTGCTCCGACGTCTTCAACATCATTCCATCTCGACTCTACGCCGCCGACAGACGATCCAAGTCCCAGCGCGTTGATCGGCGCTTGCCTCCATCCCTCTATTTTCCAGACTCCCTTATCTCCTGTTTATCTGCTCTACTTTAAAACATAACTGATTAAGCTTCTTCTTGCAGGTATTCAATGTGCTTGGATGTTACAGAATCCCTGATCTCTGATACGATCATGAAGAACAAGTTTCACTCTGCAATCGGATAACTTGGCTCCATTAAAGAATCACCAGATCAACCCCGGAGGCATAGGAACATTTGATAATCGATTAATTCCTGCACTTGTTTTTTCAAATCTAATCTGATTAGTATTGTTTGTGTAGGAACTTTAAGAATTTGATGCACTATAAATCTTTAACTTTGGCATGATTAGGAAGCTCTCATATTGTTCTTTCATTTGGACAAGATGATGTGAGCCCAAATTCAACAGATCAACTTAGGAAGCCTAGCAAACATTGATGTCTGATACAGTTCCTGCACTAATTTATTGTCTGATCTAATTAACTATTTCTGTTGCAGATATCTTACCCGCATGAAAGATCCGGAATCCCAAATTTTGATTGATTCATAAGAACTAATTTAGTTCTACAATGTGGTTCATTTAGTTTGAATATTGGAAAATTGGAACCCATTATTTGATAGGGCTACTTTTCTTAACTTATTATTTCTATAGTCCTTGAATTCTGGTTGCTTTATGAAGTTTTGATGAATAAATAAATTGATTTTTTTAATTAGTAGTATTTTTAATTAGTAGAATTTCATGTTCTTAGTTAGTAGCATTGTCACACGCTTCCGTCCTACATCAATCTCCGGTCGTGAAATTTGAAGGGAAGCTGCGCCTAGAGGAGAAGAACATACCCCATAAGTTTCAGAATGAAAGGAGATTGATCAGAGGAGCAATCAATGAAAGAAGTATCGCCGCTACTGTTCATCAAGCGAAATTACGGCTGTAATTTTCATTACAGCCGTGTTGTTAGTAGATTTTATCTTTCTCTTTGATTTTTAATCCTTTGAAACTATGGTTTATTGTAATTCTTCCGCTATGATAGCTTAAACACTTTCTAGGACATAGGGGTGTAATCCCCTTAATTTTGAATTACTAGATAATTTTTATTTCGTCAGGATAATCTTACTATGATAATTCTACTTATGTGATGATTGCCTTTAGTTCTTTCTAGTTTCATATTATCAGCATGTTTTGGAGTTTTTGCGATATGGATTGAAAAGTGACTTGCGAGAACTTGGAACCCTAGAATCATGATTTAGGAACTCATCGTAAGAAATTAGGTTTGTACTTATTTCTAGATTTTAGAAGTTTATTGCCATGTTGATAATTTGATCTAGGATTGAGTTTTTGAAATAAACATGATATATGTAAGAAATTAAGTATCGGATCGTTGGAAAACCTTAAGTAGAACCTATGAAAATTAAAGTATGAAAGTATTTAGTTTTCACTTGAGATGTTTGACTTAGAATTTGGATGCACGAAAGTGATCTTCGAGTTCTTCGTCAATGATTTACTTATCCTAAGCATTGAATAAATCCTGTGCGAAAGTGAGGATTGGTTCTTTGTAAATTGTCTGCGCGAAAGTGAGATGATTTCTTTATAAAGTAAATTATATCTTTATCATAATAAGAATAAATTGACGAGCACTTATTTGGATCTAGTCATAGAAATTAAGGTGGATGAAACCTTAGTCCCAGTTTCTCTCACTGACTTTTTTGTGTAATTTCTGATAGTTTGCTTTCATCATTTTCGATTACCTAGCTAGTGAGAAATTGATTATTCGGTACTTGATAAACGAGGTCTCTGTGGTTTGATATCTTATTTATTACTCCGAGTATTCGTGCACTTGCGGACACAACATAGACATAACCATCTCTTCTGAAGTCATCAGTGAATGTAATGAAGTAGTTGTGTCCTCCTCTGGCTTGTTTATTGAATGGCCCACACACATCAGTATGTATGAGATCCAATAAACCTTGTGCCCTCTCACCAATTTTGGTGAATGGTGCTTTTGTCATTTTCCCTAATAAACAAAGTTCACTTGTGTCAAATTCCGCCAAGGAACTTGAATTTAACAATCCATTTGCATGGAGTTGTTGAATGTGATTCTTGTTTATATGGTCTAATCGACAATGCTATCGGAAAGCACCAACTAAACCACTTAGTTTGATCCTTTTGCTATTTATGTTACAAATAGAACTATCCATGTCCAAGACATATAACCCATTGCACAAAGTACCCTTCGCATAAAACATGTTTGCAAATAAAAAAGAACATGAGTTATCCTTTATTTCAAACTTAAATCCTTTCATTGCCAAGCAAGGAATGGATACAATGTTTTTAGTAAGTGAAGGTACATAATTGCAATTGAAAGGTTCCCACAAGGGGGCGAAACCCTAAATCATAGGCGCATATGAAGAATGAAAGCAACGGAAAGGGGGTTTCTAGATCTTGCATGGTATTATGATTAACAAAACCGATTGTATAGTAGTGATAGAACAATACCATAGCCATTTCTAGATGGCGTCTTGGAAGCTAGAGAACAAGAGAGGTCTCCTCCAAATTGTCGCACACAAGATGAGGTATAGCTTCTTCTTGTCGTCCCTTGTGCTAGCAAGGATCGTCCAAGTATCCTTCTCGTATGGAAGGGATGAGATCTTCTTGGCTTGGCGAAAAACTTCCTTCTCCTTTCGTCAACACCACATGCACTCTCGAATGAGCAAGCGACGAGAGGAAGGAGCGACAATAGGCGTGAGAGAGGAGTAACGTGAGGCGATGTCACGTTTAGGAGTCATGGTTTCTAAAAATAGAAACACTCCCACGTTCATGCACTCATGCGACCATGGGTTTACCCCAAGCGCAAACTTCTCTTCACCCTTGAACCATGCGCTCATTCATGAGCCGGTTCACTTTAGTTCGGTTCAATAACCAAATAAGCCAAGCATTCAGTCCAGACCATAATAAACACTTAGGTTCTTGATCTGACCGTCAATCTCTTGATGCTCCTGATCTGACCAATCTAGCATCCAATCTCTCGATCGAAGCTTACCGATCTGAAGCCCTAATCAATCAAACATGATCAGACCAGATCTCACTCACAATCAGAGATTAAATCCCTTTAAACTGAACTCAAACAATTTAGTCCACACGATCTGACTTAAGTAAGCCATATCATCAAATTGTGCGACCCTGAGGGTTTCCTTTAAATGTCGGTAACGATAACTCACGTCATCACCATCAGTGAGGGGTATCTAGCAACACATCACTGTCTCCCAATATAAAGGAAAGAGTCTTCCAAGACTACACCCAAAAACAACACAAGTGTGAATCAACTCACAAAGCATACATATTTCCTTTGCCACTGGATGTTCTTATTGGACAAGCGTGTCAAGCTTGTAACTCCAATATGATGAGCATGATTAGATCAGATGAACATAGTCACCTGGGTATGGCCATACACTTTCTCAATCATCTCATCCAGGGGGCCCCTTTAGAACATCACACTCCTTAAACAAGGAGACGGCAATCCTATGTCTATCACTAGTGCCCTAACCTGACTCAAGCTCATCATCCAAGATAGTCTATAATCATTATGTTTCAAATGATATTGAACTACCTCAAAACAATGACAATCATCATTTAGGAAACACAAGTGATCTCAAGTCAGAGGAAATGTGGCACTTGTTACATTCAAGGATTATTCACATTGTGACAAACAATTGAATATCCTAGTAGGGTCTGTCCAGTACATCCAATGTACCCATGAGTCTACATCTTATTCCATGCTCGAAGCATCCTATAAGATTAGAACAGATATTAGTCTTAACCATATCAAGGCTGTCTCATGTTCACCAAGATATATCGACTAAGGACTTTATTGCCTGTCAGCCTAGCTGAACAGCTTTGAGACATTATTCAGAAGAACATATATTGCAGCAGACAATGTAGCTAACTGAATAATAACCATGCCTTTATAAACATAACAGTTTATTACATGATACTGATACAAACCCAAGGCCTCAAACATTAGCCTTAAGGGCATACCCCAATAATCTCCCACTTGCACTTAATCTAATGGTTGAGAAATCTCAAACCCATGTTATTACAGTGCTTCTCATGCTTCTGCTGCGCCAGAGGCTTGGTAAGCGGGTCTGCCAGATTGTCATCTATATGAACCTTGCAGATTTTGATCTCGCCACGATCTATGATCTCCCTGATCAAGTGAAACCGTCTCTGTATGTGCTTGGACTTCTGGTGCGACCGTGGTTCCTTTGCTTGTGCGATTGCTCCAGTGTTATCACAGAAGATAACCAAAGGATCTGCACTCGAAGGAACAACACCAAGTTCTCTCACGAACTTACGAATCCACACTGCCTCCTTGGATGCTTCCGAGGCTGCAACATACTCGGCTTCTGTTGTGGAATCAGCAACAGTTGACTGTTTGAAACTCTTCCACACCACTGCTCCTCCATTCAAGCTAAAAACATAGCCTGATTGCGATCGGAAATCATCCTGGTAAGACTGGAACGAAGCATCAGTATATCCTTCAATACTGAGTTCTTCCTGACCACCATATATCAAGAACATATCTTTGGTCCTCCGAAGATATTTTAAGATATTCTTGACTGCAATCCAGTGTGCCTGACCTGGATTACTTTGGAACCGACTGGTCACGCTTAACCCGTAAGCAACGTCTGGGCGAGTACACAACATCGCATACATAATGGAACCAATAGCCGAAGCATAAGGCGTATTGTCCATTTCATCTTTCTCAGTCTGTGTTTGTGGACACTGACTCTTCGAAAGATTCAGACCATGTCTGACTGGAAGATATCCTCGTTTAGAATTCTCTAAATGAAATCTCTCCAGGACTTTATCGATGTAAGTACTCTGGCACAGCCCGAGAAGCCTCTTAGATCTATCCCTGTAGATCTTCACACCTAATATATAGGCTGCTTCTCCTAAATCTTTCATCTGGAAACATTTCCTTAACCATGCCTTAACTGCATGCATTTCAGGAATGTCATTTCCAATGATCAAGATATCATCGACGTAGAGGACTAGGAAAGTAATCACGCTCCCACTAAACCTCTTATATACACACGGGTCATCCTCGTTCTTGATGAAACCAAATTCAGTGACTGATTCATCAAAACGAATGTTCCAGCTTCTTGATGCTTGCTTAAGTCCATAAATAGACTTCTTTAACTTGCATATCTTATGACGATCTGATGGATCAGTGAAACCCTCAGGTTGTGTCATGTACACATCCTCATCCAGATTTCCATTAAGGAAAGCTGTTTTCACATCCATTTGCCAGATCTCATAATCATAATATGCAGCTATCGCGAAAAGAATCCGAATAGACTTAAACATGGCTACAGGTGAGAAAGTTTCATCATAATCTATCCCGTAGATTTGTTTGAAACCTTTCGCAACAAGCCTGCCTTTATAAGTAACTACGTTACCATCCATGTCAATCTTCTTCTTGAAGATCCATTTACAGCCTATAGGGATAACTCCCGGAGGCGGATCAACCAAATCCCAAACTTGGTTATCTGACATGGAGTCCATCTCGGCGGGCATAGCTTCAAGCCATCTCGCTGACTCCGGTCCACTGACCGCATCCGCATAAGTGAGGGGTTCATCATTATCAATGATGTAGACTCCGTCATAGCGCTCAGGCTGTCGACGGATGCTTCCCGATCTTCGCGGTTCCCATGATATCTGAGCCTCAGGTTGTTCAATAACCTGTTCTACCGGCTCAGGCTCATCCAACTCTGCTTGATCACTTTGTCCTTCCTCTGGATTCTCATCCAGCTTTATTTCTCTCCCACTGGCCTCTTGCAGAAGAAACTCCTTCTCAAGAAATATGGCCGTCCGAGCAACAAAAACCTTGTTCTCTTTGGGATCGTAGAAATAATAACCCTTAGTTTCCTTAGGGTAACCGACAAAGATGCATTTGTTAGATCTGCTCTCTAGTTTCCCAGAGGCGAGCTTTTTGACATAAGTCTCGCAGCCCCAGATCCTTATAAACGTCAAGCTTGGCTGTTTCCCATACCATAATTCATATGGCGTTTTTGAAACGGCCTTGGATGGCACTCGGTTTAGTACCTTTGCAGCTGTTTCCAGTGCAAAACCCCAAAAGGAATATGGAAGAGTAGCCTGACTCATCATAGAACGAACCATATCAAGTAACGTTCTATTTCTCCTCTCGGACACACCATTCCATTACGGTGTTCCTGGCGGAGTGAGCTGTGAGATAATCCCACACTCCTTTAAATAGTCAGTAAACGCATGACTTAGGTATTCTCCACCTCGATCTGAGCGAAGTGCCTTGATATTTCGGCCTAGCTGATTTTGTACTTCATTCTTGAACTCTTTGAACTTGTCAAAAGATTCACTTTTATGTCTCATTAAATAGACATACCCATATCTACTGAAATCATCAGTAAAGGTAATGAAGTACTGATAGCCACCTCTGGCATGTTTACTAAATGGCCCACACACATCACTGTGTATAAGGTCAAGTAAACCTGAAGCCCTTTGACCTTTGTTAGAAAAAGGTGACTTCGTCATTTTACCCATTAAACAAGCTTTGCATGTATCAATCTCCTTATAGGAGAATGATCCCAGCAGTCCATGATCATGCAACCGCTTAATGCGTTTCTCGTTAATATGGCCTAAACGACTATGCCATAGCAAGGTGCTGTCATCAGCATACTTGGCTTTCTTATTATCAATATTTTGTATAGAACATTCCATGTCCAACATGTATAACCCATTGTTAATTGAACCAGTTGCATAAACAATATTATCAAAAGATAAAACACACTTTGAAATGTTGCATTCAAAGGAAAATCCCTTCCTGACAAGAGCAGGAATGGAGATAATATTTTTAGTAATACTGGGAACAAAATAACAATTGTCTAGTTCCAATACAATTCCAGATGGCAAAGAGATGAAATAGTCTCCTACAGCAACAGCAGCAACCCGTGCCCCGTTTCCAACGCGTAGGTCCACCTCATGCTGTCCCACCTGTCTTCTTCTCTTGAGTTCCTGCACATTTGAACAAATGTGAACTCCACATGCAGTGTCCAACACCCATGATATAGAAGAAGAAAACATGACCTCAGTCACATAAATACCTGAGCCAGAAGCGAAGCTTCCCCTCTTATCTCCTTGGAGCGCTTTACAGTCCTTTTTCCAGTGACCCAGCTGGCCACAGTGGAAACACCTGTATTCCTTGGACCGCTTCACCTTCTGCTTCAGAGCCTTGCTGTAGTTCTTGACAGGGGCTTTGCCCTTCTTCCCCTTCTTCTTGTTCCTGGAAGGAACCATTAAGACAGAGGTCGAAGGCTTTCCCTTTAGAGTCTCCTCAGTAGTGAGGAGCATATTCAGCAGCTCTGCCGGAGTACAATCGATTTTGTTCATATTAAAATTAATAATGAACGCATCGAAAGAGGGCGGGAGAGACTGCAGAATAATATCTACAGCAAGCTCCTGATTGATGGTATGCCCCAGTTTCTCTAGAGCCTCCTTGTGCCCAATCATCTTGAGCACGTGAGCTCCCACTGGGCTCCCTTCAGCCAGTTTGCTCTGAAAGAACAGCTTTGTCAAATTATAGCGTTCTGTCCTCGCCTGTGCAGCATACAGCATCTTGAGGTTCGCTATAATCTCTATAGCCGACATATCCTCATGCTGACGCTGCAGCGGTGGCGTCATAGACGCTAACATCAGGCAAGCAACATCAATGCTATCATTGACGTGCTTTTCATAGGCTTCCCGAACCGCCCTTGCGGCGTTCGGAGCGGGCTGAGGCGGTATAGCCGTCTCGAGGAAATACAGTTTCCTCTCTACCTTAAGAACAATCTTAAGGTTTCCAAACCAGTCAGAGAAGTTCGGCCCAGCAAACTTCTCCCTTTCTAGTAGGGATCGCACATTGAAGTTCATGGTGTTCGTTGCTGCAGGTATCTACAACAATGCAAGAACAGCAAGGTCAGTATCAATGTTAAGAATCAATCAGGACTTAAGAAAGATTCTTTTTCTCACTATTTTATCTGACTGAAAAATCCATTAAACAGTCCGAAAGAGTAAACACTCTTTTAGTGAGAAGGGATCCAGATTTCATACTTGGTCTCCGCGTCCCGCTCAGGCGAGATAAGATGCACAGAGAGTACAAGCACTAATCTCTGGTAGGCTGTCCCAGCCAATCGCCAATCTGTGCGATTCCCCTTCATCTGGGCAGTCCAGCAGACTGTGCCAACTGAGTTGGTACAATACAATCTCTGACCCCACAGATGGCTGCCCCCATGTGCTACCATATGCGCCACATATGTAGCCTACATGGTCAAGCTGACCCGACCTACTCCCTGGACCACCACGTGCTATGCTGAGCAACGAGAAGGGATAAATCCCTACTCTGTAACACGCAGGTGTAATCCCGCACCGTCTGAAGATAGATGGACGTGCCCACTGAGTGGGTACAACACGGCTCCAACGATAGTCAGAACAGTGAGGTTTCGCGTCAGAAGGCTTACGAGCTTGATATTTCAGCGTTGGATTTTAACGGTCTTTTATCTTCCTCACTATCATGCAATTCCTATGGTGATAGCAGAAGATAAATTAAAACATGCTGTTCTACTTATATAAGCAATAAAAGAAAGCATGGATCTTATGTGGTAAAAGCCCATAGCCTAAGTAAGACCTTAACCTAACTTAAGTCTTCACTTGCTTTTGCTTCATGGGGCTTTTGCTGCTCATCTGGCCCAAACCAGGGCCCAAGCGCCATTTGCAGCTGAGGTGCGCCCACCAGGTAAACGCGCCTGGTCCCAGAGTCGAACCCTGGACCTCCCACCTGGTCTAGCCACTGCTGCATGCGCCTCTGCCAAGTGTGCTCTGTGCTCTTGTCTAATTAAATTACAAATTTAACTATCTAGACAAGATTGACACGCAGGTCAATTACATTTTATAAATTAAAAGCAATGTGATTCGCAGATCACAATCTAAAATTAATTTACAAAATTAATACAGGCACGCAGGCCCCAGCACAGCACAGAATTAACATGGGCAGCCCACATAAGAATAAATAGACAAACACATGGCATCAATCATCATGTGATCTAGTCATTAAAATAAAATTTTCGAAAAACCCCATGGGCATCAATTTTATTTTGCTTATATGCCCTACAACCTTACAACGGTCCATTACTAGGGATCCACTCATCCAACCTAGTCAGATCCACTGCCCTTACATGCACCAAGTCCTAACTGACTTGAGTCGACCATAAGGTCAACCATGCATGCGCCAGGGCTGAACAACCACAATGAGGTCTGGCAAGCGGGTGTGAGCCCGGGCCTAACTCATGTGCGTTCATAGGTTGTCTCAATCAGACATCGCTACACGCCTGTCTGCAGCCGACCTGTAGCCACCACGTGCTTGCGCACAGGTGCTACCTGGTCAACCCATCAAGGCTGTCAGATGGTCTGATTAGACTTTTGGATCTAACCTAGGGGGTGACTTCAACCCTAATAACCCGTCTAAGGGTTTAATGCAAGGCCTTAGATCTAGTGAGTCGCGCATGTTATAATAGTTTTGATAAAACAACAACAATTAAAATGCGCCAACATACATGCGCCAAGACAAACATACAAGTTTCGATTATGACAACTTAACATGTATTTGCGCATGTAATCAAGATCTAAGCGTTATTCACAAACAAGGATCACAAAAGGGCTTAAGCAATCATAAAACATGCGTTAACCATGGCTCTGATACCATTTGAAAGGTTCCCACAAGGGGGCGAAACCCTAAATCATAGGCGCATATGAAGAATGAAAGCAACGGAAAGGGGGTTTCTAGATCTTGCATGGTATTATGATTAACAAAACCGATTGTATAGTAGTGATAGAACCATACCATAGCCATTTCTAGATGGCGTCTTGGAAGCTAGAGAACAAGAGAGGTCTCCTCCAAATTGTCGCACACAAGATGAGGTATAGCTTCTTCTTGTCGTCCCTTGTGCTAGCAAGGATCATCCAAGTATCCTTCTCGTATGGAAGGGATGAGATCTTCTTGGCTTGGCGAAAAACTTCCTTCTCCTTTCGTCAACACCACATGCACTCTCGAATGAGCAAGCGACGAGAGGAAGGAGCGACAATAGGCGTGAGAGAGGAGTAACGTGAGGCGATGTCACGTTTAGGAGTCATGGTTTCTAAAAATAGAAACACTCCCACGTTCATGCACTCATGCGACCATGGGTTTACCCCAAGCGCAAACTTCTCTTCACCCTTGAACCATGCGCTCATTCATGAGCTGGTTCACTTTGGTTCGGTTCAATAACCAAATAAGCCAAGCATTCAGTCCAGACCATAATAAACACTTAGGTTCTTGATCTGACCGTCAATCTCTTGATGCTCCTGATCTGACCAATCTAGCATCCAATCTCTCGATCGAAGCTTACCGATCTGAAGCCCTAATCAATCAAACATGATCAGACCAGATCTCACTCACAATCAGAGATTAAATCCCTTTAAACTGAACTCAAACAATTCAGTCCACACGATCTGACTTAAGTAAGCCATATCATCAAATTGTGCGACCCTGAGGGTTTCCTTTAAATGTCGGTAACGATAACTCACGTCATCACGATCAGTGAGGGGTATCTAGCAACACATCACTGTCTCCCAATATAAAGGAAAGAGTCTTCCAAGACTACACCCAAAAATAACACAAGTGTGAATCAACTCACAAAGCATACATATTTCCTTTGCCACTGGATGTTCTTATTGGACAAGCGTGTCAAGCTTGTAACTCCAATATGATGAGCATGATTAGATCAGATGAACATAGTCACCTGGGTATGGCCATACACTTTCTCAATCATCTCATCCAGGGGGCCCCTTTAGAACATCACACTCCTTAAACAAGGAGACGGCAATCCTATGTCTATCACTAGTGCCCTAACCTGACTCAAGCTCATCATCCAAGATAGTCTATAATCATTATGTTTCAAATGATATTGAACTACCTCAAAACAATGACAATCATCATTTAGGAAACACAAGTGATCTCAAGTCAGAGGAAATGTGGCACTTGTTACATTCAAGGATTATTCACATTGTGACAAACAATTGAATATCCTAGTAGGGTCTGTCCAGTACATCCAATGTACCCATGAGTCTACATCTTATTCCATGCTCGAAGCATCCTATAAGATTAGAACACATATTAGTGTTAACCATATCAAGGCTGTCTCATGTTCACCAAGATATATCGACTAAGGACTTTATTGCCTGTCAGCCTAGCTGAACAGCTTTGAGACATTATTCAGAAGAACATATATTGCAGCAGACAATGTAGCTAACTGAATAATAACCATGCCTTTATAAACATAACAGTTTATTACATGATACTGATACAAACCCAAGGCCTCAAACATTAGCCTTAAGGGCATACCCCAACAGCAATGATCTAATTCTAATTGAAGTGCAAAAGGCAGGGAGAGAGTCAAAACTCCTACAGCAACAGCAACAACTTGTGCTCCGTTTCTAACCCGTAGGTCAATCTCTCCAGGCCACACCGATCTACTTTTTGTGAGCTCCTGCATATTTGTACAAATATGAGCTCCACACGTGGTATCCAATAACCATGACATCGAAGTAGAAAGGTTGACTTCAGTAACATAAATACTTGAGCATGAAGATGAAGTCTTGCCTCTCTTCTTCCCATTCTGAAGTCGCACCATGTCCTTTATCCTGTGAGGTGGACCTCCACTTGAGTAGCACTTGTTATTCCTGATTCTTTCCATCTTTATCTTCAATGTCTTAGTTAAGCCTTTCAACTCAACAAGATTAATGTCTACTTTAGGAGGGTTAAGCTCAACCAATTCATCCAAGAGCTACCTTAGATTAGAAATAATTTCAGAGGCACTCTTAGATTTATATTGCCCTCGAAACTCAGACGACATGTTGATTAGCATCAAATTAGCAACCTCCAAAGTATCAGCCTGATGCTTATCATAAGCATCCTTCTAAGCCGCTGAGGCCGAGCATGGAAGTGGCTCAGGAATAGGCCGCTCAAGGACATAGAGCTTCCTCTCGAGCTTGAGCACAATTCTCCAGTTCATATACCAATCCATCAAGTTGGATCCAGCCAAGTTGTCCTTCTCAAGGATAGATCGTAGTGACCATCTACTATTGTTCGTAGCCATTGTTCTACAACAACCAAGAAACAGGAGATTAGTACTACTTTCAGATCATTTAATCTGGACTTGTATTAAATGACCATGGCTCCCACTATTTTAATCAAATTGACAACCCACAAAGTTAATCGAGAAATCTAAGATGTCCTAGTGAGATGGGATCCTTATTCCAAATGAGGCTTTGCGTGCCATGATGCGTTGTATTTACACAACATTTTTGTCTATATTTTAGATCATATTTTGAGCTTAATTGCATAATTTTGTGCTAATTTTCGTGTTTTTACTTCACTTGGCACATAATCTTCACATTTCTTGGTTTTATTAAAAATGTAGGTAAAATGGCGTTAAAATTATGGATTTCAAGAGTTTTGAAGCCATAATATGACTCCCGAGGAGATCAAGAGCTTGCACGTCAAATTTGGAGCGAAAATGTTGAAGATCTCAACATTTAAGGCCTTGGCCGTAAATATGGAGTCGATCGTAATTTTGGCATTGAGCGAAAGGCAAAAAACGGCTAAGTATGGATGTTCATAGAAACTTTGACGGGTGAGGCCTAAATCCATTACGGTCCATGAAACTTTATATGAACAAAGGCATGTACACATAGAAGCATTTATGGCCTTGGCCGTAAACTCATCACGGGCCGGAAAAATTGCCGCCCGTCGAGTTTTTCACTCGATTCTCCACCGATTCGAACCGGATTTAAACCAAACTTTGCAAAAACATTCCTTGAGGGGTTCCGAACCGGTCAAGCTATAAAAGATCAGATTTTTCGGGGGTTGACAGAGCTTTTTCAGACGAAGAACATCGGTGGCAATGACAAAGGGCAAAACTCAAATTCTAAGTAGATTCTGGCGAGATTTCACCCAAAAGATCAGTTTGATTACTTCATCTTCATCGTCAGATCGAGAGGAAGCACGTTAAATCGTTGTCTTAGTGATTTCTTTGCAAATTTTATAAGATTCCTATTTGTTCATCATACAAATATGTTTTCCTTTAAGAACATGAGTGAGTATATCTTCATTTCGGGATTAAGGGCTTAGCCCATTGACAATTATGAATTGATATGTATTCATGCTCTTTCTATATGATTGTATTATCATGATTTGATTGAATTTGTGTTTACTTCATAATTTACCTTGGCCACGTATAATTGCGTATTAGATGTTGCGAGAAGTACCGAGAGGTGAATCGCAACGTCCAATCTATTTCAATCGAACCTACAAATCCAATCACGGGAGTAGATTGGATTCGTCTGAAGTATTTAACCAGCTTTTCATATAACTTAATGGGCTTAGTTATGTTAATTGTCACGAGAGTAGGGAGTTAGCGTAATTAAGTACCATATTACGCTTCAGGAGGAGGTAATATGTACATTTAGGAAAAGTTCCTTTCATGATAGATATTTTTCTATTGATTGTGTTATCATTAAATGATTCATACTTGTCAGTGTGGTGAACCCATGACATCCCGATCTTTTAGAATTTGAATCCTCTTTAACGCTACTTTTCAATTGTTCGTGCTTAGAAGTTCAACACAGCCACTTATTAGTTTTGCATAGATTTAAATAAGTCAAAAGGTTGGTACTTAACTACGTAATCCTCATTGGGAACGATATCTTTTTATTACTTTGATAATTCCGTGCACTTGCAGAATGTATCAAGTTTTTGGCGCCGTTGCCGGGGATTACAGCTAGTTAATATTGACTTACTAGATAAGTTTGGAGACTAGGCACTTTTCTTCTTTGTTTTAGCATTGGTTTTTGCTTTTCTTTCCGCTTTCATTATATTTTACTTTCTATCTTAACTTACATATTGTATGCCCAAAATTTCTCGAACAGGTACTTTAGCTCTAGCAAACCCAGAAATTGAGCGTACATTTTGCCTTCGAAGGAGATTGTAGTTTTACACTCAAATGGTTTCTGAAGAAGGAGTAATGGCGGCAAACAGCCAATCTTTGAGGGAGTTCACAGTACCGAACATACAAGGCTTTAATTCAATCATAGTTCGACCCAACATAGAGGAACAATTTTGAGCTTAAGCTAGTATTGATGACGATGGTCCAGCAAAATCAAATTGGGGGATCCCTAAATCAGGACCCTAATCTACATCTAGCTATCATTTTTTAATTTTGGGATATTGTCAAAGTTAATGGTGTTTCATCTGACGCTATAAGACTAAGATTGTTCCCCTTTTCTCTCAACCTTCAAGGAGTCGAACATTAGAAGGGGCGGTAAGGGGTCCTATAAATAGGACAAGAGGCGGCTAGGGCAAGGGCTAGGATCATGCCAAGTGTATGGCTAGGATAAAAAAGTTTGCGACAAGGAAAGTCTCCAAGACATTTCCTTAAACCCATTCAACCCTTCCTTATGCGCCAAGACCTTGTCTTGCGCCCCAAGCAATATATCAGCCCATGACATTCCTTAGAGGCATGCATTCCATCCAAGGAAGAAGGGCTAGGCGCAACAAGTAAGAGGTATTCGGCTAGGGTAAGGGTTTGGGTGCATGTAGGGTTTATGAGGTAAGGAAAGTCTCCAAGACTTTACCATAAATCTCACCCTACTTGTCATATGCGCCCAAGCTCTTTCCAAAAGAGTTTTCAAGCCATATCAGCCCCAACCCTTGCCATAGAAGCAAGGTTTCCATCCAAGGAACAAAGGGGGAGGCGCCTAATGCTTCCTTATGAAGCAACATGCCCCCACTTCACCCCATTATGCCCTTGGCGCCAATGGGGTGAAACTCTTCCCCATTATACCCTTATTTGCTTATACCTCTTCTTGACAACTAGTTATTGGGCCTCATTGGATAATGAGCTAGCCCAAACTTCATGGCATGGGTTGATTAAGCCTTTGGTTCCAACCCAATGCAACCCTAATCCAAATATGACCAATCTAGGTCACTTTCGGGTCAACCTGCCAAAAATGAAGTTTGGCTCCAATAACTTTCTTCCAACTCATCAGGCCCATTGGCGCTGATGAAATCTTCCAAATGGATCCAAGTTATCCAATAACTTGATCCAGAGGCTTCTGATTAAAGCAACGTCAAGAGTCTATTGCGTGTGACCCCGTAGGATCCATATGTCGATGGCAATGATGTAAACATCATAAGTAGTGAGGGGTATCTAGCAACACATCACTACTACCCATGTCATAGGACTTAAGTCATTATGGCAACAACTCCTAACAAGCAACGAGGATTCCCATTGCATTATAGATCCCTTTGCCTAAACTGATATCCTGCTATTGGATTAGTCTCAAGTTTATCAATCCAATGCATTGGTCATGACTCAACTGGTGTGGCCACACATTCCTGTCATGCACCAATAAGGTGGGGCGCCCCAAAGTGGATATCATGCTTCCTTTGAAGGAAGGGGCAAATCCTACTATTGGTCATCCATGTCTCTACGTGACTTATGACATGCCCAATGATAGTCGTTTTGGTTTCCCAATTACGGAGAGACGTAAGACTGCATCAAAGCATATCCATCATCAAATCTAGACATGAATACCTCAAGTCTGAGGATCAATGCAAACCTCTTGCATGTGAGATTGACTTGTTGACTAGATAAGTCAATCCTCACTGTGGATCACTCTAGTGCATCCAATGCACCTGTATGTCTGCGTTACTGTGCCCCGCACTTAACCAGCGCATACACCAGTCTCACATGTACCAAAGCTGTCCCATATCTGCTATGGTACCTTGTCTGGGGATAGCTTATGAGAATGGATCCAATCCAAACTTCTGGGACATTATATATGCAACTCAATACATCAACACAGGTAGAGAAGTCTGCATAATAATGACCATGCCTCTATAAAGAATAATAATTTTATCAAAGTACATTCAAACAATGCCTGAGCATGTTCATACATTGGTCTGCAGGGCATATACACCAACAATCTCCCACTTGCACTAAGACCAAGGGCAACTTTTAGTCAGTTCCAATGTCTCTAGCATGAGCCATTTAGCTTCCGCTGCGCCAGAGGCTATGTCAGTGGGTTTTTCCAGATTGTTATTTGTGTTTATTTTAACAAATTTGATCATCATCCTTATCCATGATCTCTAAGATCAGATGATATGCTGTACATACTTAAGCACTAAGTTCCTTCATTTATGTTATGGCCCCAGTAAGAACTATACTGGACCATCAAGCACCATGAACTAAATCAAGTTCAAATGAATGAAGCTGCTTCCTTGGCTGCCGCAAGAAGCTGCAATGTACTGAGCCTTATTTGTAGAATTTTGCCACTATGGTTTGTATAATGCTTTTTCAGCACACAACACCACAACATGGCAAAGTGCAAATCCTGGCTGTGATCAATAGTCATTAGACTGGAACGAAGTCTCAGTGTACCCCAGTACACAAAGTTCTTCCTGTCTATCACAGACTAAAATTCAATCCTTCATAGTTATCCAGTGTCTGAACACTAGGATATGATTGAAACTAGCTGGCCACGCTCCAAGCACTTACCACAAATGGTCCTGTGTACTGTACAAAACATGATCTATCCTGTACCCAATGTAACAGGATTTTAGACCCATGTTACTACTCTCTAGCTGTGTCATAGGACATAGCATCCTTGTCAGAGTTAGACCATGTTTCTCTGGAAGGTATCAATATTTGGAATCATCCAATATAAACCTCTCCAAAAACTCTTGGATGAACGTAGATTGACTAAAGGGCAATGACTTTCTTGGATCTCTATCTATAGATCCTCATGCCTAGGATGTAGGCATAATTCCCTAGATCATTCTTCTCGAAATACTTCTCAAGCCTTGTCTTCACCATGTGAAGAGTTGAGATGTCATTCCATGTGAGGAGAATATCATCAATCTTCTAGAACAAGAACTATTATGGTGCTCCCACTGATCTTTTTGTAAACACAGGCTCTTTTAACATGCTTGCATAAGACCATGCATATCTTTATGGCCACTATATGAAAACATTGGCTATTTCCATATGGATATCATCTTCCAGACATCCAACAAGAAAAGTAGTTTTCATAACATGCTATAATAGAAAATGCAACAAGCATATACCTAATGGACTCAAACATAGCTTCTGGTGAAAAATTTCATCATTATCCACTCAGTGGATTTGCCTGAAATTTCTGTTCACTAGCTTGCCTTTCAAGGTAACAATGTTACCTTCCATGTCTATCTTCCTAGAAGATTTATTTACAGCCTGTGGGAATTACCCCTTTGGCAGCTCATCCAAGTCCCATACTTGATTAGCAGACATGGAATCCATTATGGTTCTCATGGCTTTTAGCCATTTCTTGGAATCTGGTCCACCGACCGCTTCCATTTCATCATAAGTCTTAGGTTTATCCCAGATAAAAATTCATCATGCCCAGCATTTCGAATCCATCCAGACTTATATGGTTCATGTGTTACTTGAACTACAGGTTGACTTTCAACCTATATGTGAGATTCTACTCTCCATTTATGTCTAATTGTATTGTGGTTGATTCTGGACCTTGTCCAAATCAAATCTACTCCCACTAGCTTCTTTCAAAAGAAATATCTTCTCAAGAGAGACAGCAGTTTGAGCAACAAATAGTTTGTTCTCTTCGGGATAGAATAAGTACTCTACAGTGCTCCACAAATACATACTTTTGAATCGCTGCACATTACATTCCTAAATCCTTCGAAGAAATGGGATATTTGCAGTTTCCAAATCAAAAGCTATCTCAGACACACTTTCCAATGGAGTGACAGTACATCTGTTTACATGGCATTAAAGTAGTAAATTTGCATGACTATTCAAAGATGGAACCACATCCAATGTGTTCCTCTTTCTTTCTTTGAAATTCACCACACAGTGGTGTTCCAAGTAAGCTGTGAGATAATCCCCACACTCCTTAGGATAGTCATCAAATTTTCCACTAATCACCTTGATCCAATCAAAGTGCTTTAATAGATCCTCTTCTTGGATTTCTCCAAAGTACTTGGGTTGGATAAAGCATATCCACACCTAATGAAGTATACAACACTTCTTAGTGCTTGTTTACATGGGTCCACACACATTGCTGTGTAATAGATCCAACAAGCCACTTACTCTTCAACCCTTTATGGTGAAGGCAGCATCTGTCACTTTGTTCCTTTGAACAAGGCTCACATTTATCATAATCCTAAAAGGATAATGATCCCAATAGTCCATTGACCTTTGGATGTGACCATTGTTCGATGGTTCAAGAGACAATGCCATAAGAGGATGTTAATTGAATCAATGGATCTGATATTGTGTTACATATAGAGCCACAAACTATTATCAACTGTAAAACTTCAATAGAACATCTCAGATTTAAAGAAAATATCATATATTATTTCAAACTGAAATCCTTTCCAAAAGGAATGATGTTCTAATACATAAGCTGACACATAATAGCAAAGTTCTAGATAGAGTCTTCAAGGTAGTGAGATGATATCAACAGCAGCATCCAATGCTCCGTCCTTGACCTGAGAGTCCATCCCACCAAGCCTAATCGTCCTACTTCTTCTGAGTTCCTACACATGTAAAACATATGTGAGTCTCACATGCGTACCCAGTACCCACGAATAAGAAGTAGACATAAAGACCTCAGTAACACACTACCTGAAGCGGATGGATCACATCCCTTCTTCTTTGTCATGCTCTTCTTGGCCATTAATCCTCTTCGAAATACCCATGCATTCCCAGTCTTCCGAAGTATTAGCTTCGAAGATACAGAACCATGGTCATTCTCAGATTTAGGCATACACTCTGAAGATCCAACAGAATGAAAGGTCCCCACAAGGGGGCGAAACCCTAAATCATAGGCGCATATGAAGAATGAAAGCAACGGAATGGGGGTTTCTAGATCTTGCATGGTATTATGATTAACAAAACCGATTGTATCGTAGTGATAGAACCATACCATAGCCATTTCTAGATGGCGTCTTGGAAGCTAGAGAACAAGAGAGGTCTCCTCCAAATTGTCGCACACAAGATGAGGTATAGCTTCTTCTTGTCGTCCCTTGTGCTAGCAAGGATCGTCCAAGTATCCTTCTCGTATGGAAGGGATGAGATCTTCTTGGCTTGGCGAAAAACTTCCTTCTCCTTTCGTCAACACCACATGCACTCTCGAATGAGCAAGCGACGAGAGGAAGGAGCGACAATAGGCGTGAGAGAGGAGTAACGTGAGGCGATGTCACGTTTAGGAGTCATGGTTTCTAAAAATAGAAACACTCCCACGTTCATGCACTCATGCGACCATGGGTTTACCCCAAGCGCAAACTTCTCTTCACCCTTGAACCATGCGCTCATTCATGAGCCGGTTCACTTTGGTTCGGTTCAATAACCAAATAAGCCAAGCATTCATTCCAGACCATAACAAACACTTAGGTTCTTGATCTGACCGTCAATCTCTTGATGCTCCTGATCTGACCAATCTAGCATCCAATCTCTCGATCGAAGCTTACCGATCTGAAGCCCTAATCAATCAAACATGATCAGACCAGATCTCACTCACAATCAGAGATTAAATCCCTTTAAACTGAACTCAAACAATTCAGTCCACACGATCTGACTTAAGTAAGCCATATCATCAAATTGTGCGACCCTGAGGGTTTCCTTTGAATGTCGGTAACGATAACTCACGTCATCACGATCAGTGAGGGGTATCTAGCAACACATCACTGTCTCCCAATATAAAGGAAAGAGTCTTCCAAGACTACACCCAAAAACAACACAAGTGTGAATCAACTCACAAAGCATACATATTTCCTTTGCCACTGAATGTTCTTATTGGACAAGCGTGTCAAGCTTGTAACTCCAATATGATGAGCATGATTAGATCAGATGAACATAGTCACCTGGGTATGGCCATACACTTTCTCAATCATCTCATCCAGGGGGCCCCTTTAGAACATCACACTCCTTAAACAAGGAGACGGCAATCCTATGTCTATCACTAGTGCCCTAACCTGACTCAAGCTCATCATCCAAGATAGTCTACAACCATTATGTTTCAAATGATATTGAACTACCTCAAAACAATGACAATTATCATTTAGAAAACACAAGTGATCTCAAGTCAGAGGAAATGTGCCACTTGTTACATTCAAGGATTATTCACATTGTGACAAACAATTGAATATCCTAGTAGGGTCTGTCCAGTACATCCAATGTACCCATGAGTCTACATCTTATTTCATGCTCGAAGCATCCTATAAGATTAGAACACATATTAGTCTTAACCATATCAAGGCTGTCTCATGTTCACCAAGATATATCGACTAAGGACTTTATTGCCTGTCAGCCTAGCTGAACAGCTTTGAGACATTATTCAGAAGAACATATATTGCAGCAGACAATGTAGCTAACTGAATAATAACCATGCCTTTATAAACATAACAGTTTATTACATGATACCGATACAAACCCAAGGCCTCAAACATTAGCCTTAAGGGCATACCCCAACAATCTCCCACTTGCACTTAATCTAATGGTTGAGAAATCTCAAACCCATGTTATTACAGTGCTTCTCATGCTTCTGCTGCGCCAGAGGCTTGGTAAGCGGGTCTGCCAGATTGTCATCTGTATGAACCTTGCAGATTTTGATCTCGCCACGATCTATGATCTCCCTGATCAAGTGAAACCGTCTCTGTATGTGCTTGGACTTCTGGTGCGACCGTGGTTCCTTTGCTTGTGCGATTGCTCCAGTGTTATCACAGAAGATAACCAAAGGATCTGCACTCGAAGGAACAACACCAAGTTCTCTCATGAACTTACGAATCCACACTGCCTCCTTGGATGCTTCCGAGGCTGCAACATACTCGGCTTCTGTTGTGGAATCAGCAACAGTTGACTGTTTGAAACTCTTCCACACCACTGCTCCTCCATTCAAGCTAAAAACATAGCCTGATTGCGATCGGAAATCATCCTGGTCAGACTGGAACGAAGCATCAGTATATCCTTCAATACTGAGTTCTTCATGACCACCATATATCAAGAACATATCTTTGGTCCTCCGAAGATATTTTAAGATATTCTTGACTGCAATCCAGTGTGCCTGACCTGGATTACTTTGGAACCGACTGGTCACGCTTAACCCGTAAGCGACGTCTGGGCGAGTACACAACATCGCATACATAATGGAACCAATAGCCGAAGCATAAGGCGTATTGTCCATTTCATCTTTCTCAGTCTGTGTTTGTGGACACTGACTCTTCGAAAGATTCAGACCATGTCTGACTGGAAGATATCCTCGTTTAGAATTCTCTAAATGAAATCTCTCCAGGACTTTATCGATGTAAGTACTCTGGCACAGCCCGAGAAGCCTCTTAGATCTATCCCTGTAGATCTTCACACCTAATATATAGGCTGCTTCTCCTAAATCTTTCATCTGGAAACATTTCCTTAACCATGCCTTAACTGCATGCATTTCAGGAATGTCATTTCCAATGATCAAGATATCATCGACGTAGAGGACTAGGAAAGTAATCACGCTCCCACTAAACCTCTTATATACACACGGGTCATCCTCGTTCTTGATGAAACCAAATTCAGTGACTGATTCATCAAAACGAATGTTCCAGCTTCTTGATGCCTGCTTAAGTCCATAAATAGACTTCTTTAACTTGCATATCTTATGACGATCTGATGGATCAGTGAAACCCTCAGGTTGTGTCATGTACACATCCTCATCCAGGTTTCCATTAAGGAAAGCAGTTTTTACATCCATTTGCCAGATCTCATAATCATAATATGCAGCTATCGCGAAAAGAATCTGAATAGACTTAAACATGGCTACAGGTGAGAAAGTTTCATCATAATCTATCCCGTAGATTTGTTTGAAACCTTTCGCAACAAGCCTGCCTTTATAAGTAACTACGTTACCATCCATGTCAATCTTCTTCTTGAAGATCCATTTACAGCCTATAGGGATTACTCCCGGAGGCGGATCAACCAAATCCCAAACTTGGTTATCTGACATGGAGTCCATCTCGGCGCGCATAGCTTCAAGCCATCTCGCTGACTCCGGTCCACTGACCGCATCCGCATAAGTGAGGGGTTTATCATTATCAATGATGTAGACTCCGTCATAGCGCTCAGGCTGTCGACGGATCCTTCCCGATCTTCGCGGTTCCCGTGATATCTGAGCCTCAGGTTGTTCAATAACCTGTTCCACCGGCTCAGGCTCATCCAACTCTGCTTGATCACTTTGTCCTTCCTTTGGATTCTCATCCAGCTTTATTTCTCTCCCACTGGCCTCTTGCAGAAGAAACTCCTTCTCAAGAAATATGGCCGTCCAAGCAACAAAAACCTTGTTCTCTTTGGGATCGTAGAAATAATAACCCTTAGTTTCCTTAGGGTAACCGACAAAGATGCATTTGTCAGATCTGCTCTCTAGTTTCCCAGAGGCGAGCTTTTTGACATAAGCCTCGCAGCCCCAGATCCTGATAAATGTCAAGCTCGGCTGTTTCCCATACCATAATTCATATGGCGTCTTAGAAACGGCCTTGGATGGCACTCGGTTTAGTACTTTTGCAGCTGTTTCCAGTGCAAAACCCCAAAAGGAATATGGAAGAGTAGCCTGACTCATCATAGAACGAACCATATCAAGTAACGTTCTATTTCTCCTCTCGGACACACCATTCCATTGCGGTGTTCCTGGCGGAGTGAGCTGTGAGATAATCCCACACTCCTTTAAATAGTCAGTAAACGCATGACTTAGGTATTCTCCACCTCGATCTGAGCGAAGTGCCTTGATATTTCGGCCTAGCTGATTTTGTACTTCATTCTTGAACTCTTTGAACTTGTCAAAAGATTCACTTTTATGTCTCATTAAATAGACATACCCATATCTACTGAA
The DNA here is from genome assembly GCA_027563935.2 of Costus lasius. Lineage (NCBI taxonomy): Eukaryota > Viridiplantae > Streptophyta > Magnoliopsida > Zingiberales > Costaceae > Costus > Costus lasius. The sequence goes on from CM050448.1 coordinate 101,225,853, forward strand.
ATCATCAGTAAAGGTAATGAAGTACTGATAGCCACCTCTGGCATGTTTACTAAATGGCCCACACACATCACTGTGTATAAGGTCAAGTAAACCTGAAGCCCTTTGACCTTTGTGAGGAAAAGGTGACTTCGTCATTTTACCCATCAAACAAGCTTTGCATGTATCAATCTCCTTATAGGAGAATGATCCCAGCAGTCCATGATCATGCAACTGCTTAATGCGTTTCTCGTTAATATGGCCTAAACGACTATGCCATAGCAAGGTGCTGTCATCAGCATACTTGGCTTTCTTATTATCAATATTTTGTATAGAACATTCCATGTCCAACATGTATAACCCATTGTTAATTGAACCAGTTGCATAAACAATATTATCAAAAGATAAAACACACTTTGAAATGTTGCATTCAAAGGAAAATCCCTTCCTGACAAGAGCAGGAATGGAGATAATATTTTTAGTAATACTGGGAACAAAATAACAATTGTCTAGTTCCAATACAATTCCAGATGGTAAAGAAATGAAATAGTCTCCTACAGCAACAGCAGCAACCCGTGCCCCGTTTCCAACGCGTAGGTCCACCTCATGCTGTCCCACCTGTCTTCTTCTCTTGAGTTCCTGCACATTTGAAAAAATGTGAACTCCACATGCAGTGTCCAACACCCATGATATAGAAGAAGAAAACATGACCTCAGTCACATAAATACCTGAGCCAGAAGCGAAGCTTCCCCTCTTATCTCCTTGGAGCGCTTTACAGTCCTTTTTCCAGTGACCCAGCTGGCCACAATGGAAACACCTGTATTCCTTGGACCGCTTCACCTTCTGCTTCAGAGCCTTGCTGTAGCTCTTGACAGGGGCTTTGCCCTTCTTCCCCTTCTTCTTGTTCCTGGAAGGAACCATTAAGACAGAGGTCGAAGGCTTTCCCTTCAGAGTCTCCTCAGTAGTGAGGAGCATATTCAGCAGCTCTGCCGGAGTACAATCGATTTTGTTCATATTAAAATTAATAATGAACGCATCGAAAGAGGGCGGGAGAGACTGCAGAATAATATCTACAGCAAGCTCCTGATTGATGGTATGCCCCAGTTTCTCTAGAGCCTCCTTGTGCCCAATCATCTTGAGCACGTGAGCTCCCACTGGGCTCCCTTCAGCCAGTTTGCTCTGAAAGAACAGCTTTGTCAAATTATAGCGTTCTGTCCTCGCCTATGCAGCATACAGCATCTTGAGGTTTACTATCATGTCTATTGCAGACATATCCTCATGCTGACGCTGCAGCGGTGGCGTCATAGACGCTAACATCAGGCAAGCGACATCAATGCTATCATTGACGTGCTTTTCATAGGCTTCCCGAACCGCCCTTGCGGTGTTCGGAGCGGGCTGAGGCGGTATAGCCGTCTCGAGGACATACAGTTTCCTCTCTGCCTTAAGAATAATCTTAAGGTGTCCAAACCAGTCAGAGAAGTTCGGCCCAGCAAACTTCTCCCTTTCCAGTAGGGATCGCACATTGAAGTTCATGGTGTTCGTTGCTGCAGGTATCTACAACAATGCAAGAACAGCAAGGTCAGTATCAATGTTAAGAATCAATCAGGACTTAAGAAAGATTCTTTTTCTCACTATTTTATCTGACTGAAAAATCCATTAAACAGTCCGAAAGAGTAAACACTCTTTTAGTGAGATGGGATCCAGATTTCATACTTGGTCTCCGCGTCCCGCTCAGGCGAGATAAGATGCACAGAGAGTACAAGCACTAATCTCTGGTAGGCTGTCCCAGCCAATCGCCAACCCGTGTGATTCCCCTTCATCTGGGCAGTCCAGCAGACTGTGCCAACTGAGTTGGTACAACACAATCTCTGACCCCACAGATGGCTACCCCCATGTGCTACCATATGCGCCACATATGTAGCCTACATGGTCAAGCTTACCCGACCTACTCCCTGGACCACCACGTGCTATGCTGAGCAACGAGAAGGGATAAATCCCTACTCTGTAACACGCAGGTGTAATCCCGCACCGTCTGAAGATAGATGGACGTGCCCACTGAGTGGGTACAACACGGCTCCAACGATAGTCAGAACAGTGAGGTTTCGCGTCAGAAGGCTTACGAGCTTGATATTTTAGCGTTGGATTTTAACGGTCTTTTATCTTCCTCACTATCATGCAATTCCTATGGTGATAGCAGAAGATAAATTAAAACATGCTGTTCTACTTATATATGCAATAAAAGAAAGCATGGATCTTATGTGGTAAAAGCCCATAGCCTAAGTAAGACCTTAAGTCTTCACTTGCTTTTGCTTCATGGGGCTTTTGCTGCTCATCTGGCCCAAACCAGGGCCCAAGCGCCATTTGCAGCTGAGGTGCGCCCACCAGGTAAACGCGCCTGGTCCCAGAGTCGAACCCTGGACCTCCCACCTGGTCAAGCCTCAAGCTGCATGCGCCTCTGCCAAGTGTGCTCTGTGCTCTTGTCTAATTAAATTACAAATTTAACTACCTAGACAAGATTGACACGCAGGTCAATTACATTTTATAAATTAAAAGGAATGTGATTCGCAGATCACAATCTAAAATTAATTTACAAAATTAATACAGGCACGCAGGCCCCAGCACAGCACAGAATTAACATGGGCAGCCCACATAAGAATAAATAGACAAACACATGGCATCAATCATCATGTGATCCAATCATTAAAATAAAATTTTCGAAAAACCCCATGGGCATCAATTTTATTTTGCTTATATGCCCTACAACCTTACAACGGTCCATTACTAGGGATCCACTCATCCAACCTAGTCAGATCCACTGCCCTTACATGCACCAAGTCCTAACTGACTTGAGTCGACCATAAGGTCAACTATGCATGCGCCAGGGCTGAACAACCACAATGAGGTCTGGCAAGCGGGTGTGAGCCCGGGCCTAACTCATGTGCGTTCATAGGTTGTCTCAATCAGACATCGCTACACGCCTGTCTGCAGCCGACCTGTAGCCACCACGTGCTTGCGCACAGGTGCTACCTGGTCAACCCATCAAGGCTGTCAGATGGTCTGATTAGACTTTTGGATCTAACCTAGGGGGTGACTTCAACCCTAATAACCCGTCTAAGGGTTTAATGCAAGGCCTTAGATCTAGTGAGTCGCGCATGTTATAATAGTTTTGATAAAACAACAACAATTAAAATGCGCCAACATACATGCGCCAAGACAAACTTACAAGTTTCGATTATGACAACTTAACATGTATTTGCGCATGTAATCAAGATCTAAGCGTTATTCACAAACAAGGATCACAAAAGGGCTTAAGCAATCATAAAACATGCGTTAACCAGCCTCTGATACCATTTGAAAGGTCCCCACAAGGGGACGAAACCCTAAATCATAGGCGCATATGAAGAATGAAAGCAACGGAATGGGGGTTTCTAGATCTTGCATGGTATTATGATTAACAAAACCGATTGTATAGTAGTGATAGAACCATACCATAGCCATTTCTAGATGGCGTCTTGGAAGCTAGAGAACAAGAGAGGTCTCCTCCAAATTGTCGCACACAAGATGAGGTATAGCTTCTTCTTGTCGTCCCTTGTGCTAGCAAGGATCGTCCAAGTATCCTTCTCGTATGGAAGGGATGAGATCTTCTTGGCTTGGCGAAAAACTTCCTTCTCCTTTCGTCAACACCACATGCACTCTCGAATGAGCAAGCGACGAGAGGAAGGAGCGACAATAGGCGTGAGAGAGGAGTAACGTGAGGCGATGTCACGTTTAGGAGTCATGGTTTCTAAAAATAGAAACACTCCCACGTTCATGCACTCATGCGACCATGGGTTTACCCCAAGCGCAAACTTCTCTTCACCCTTGAACCATGCGCTCATTCATGAGCCGGTTCACTTTGGTTCGGTTCAATAACCAAATAAGCCAAGCATTCAGTCCAGACCATAACAAACACTTAGGTTCTTGATCTGACCGTCAATCTCTTGATGCTCCTGATCTGACCAATCTAGCATCCAATCTCTCGATCGAAGCTTACCGATCTGAAGCCCTAATCAATCAAACATGATCAGACCAGATCTCACTCACAATCAGAGATTAAATCCCTTTAAACTGAACTCAAACAATTCAGTCCACACGATCTGACTTAAGTAAGCCATATCATCAAATTGTGCGACCCTGAGGGTTTCCTTTGAATGTCGGTAACGATAACTCACATCATCACCATCAGTGAGGGGTATCTAGCAACACATCACTGTCTCCCAATATAAAGGAAAGAGTCTTCCAAGACTACACCCAAAAACAACACAAGTGTGAATCAACTCACAAAGCATACATATTTCCTTTGCCACTGGATGTTCTTATTGGACAAGCGTGTCAAGCTTGTAACTCCAATATGATGAGCATGATTAGATCAGATGAACATAGTCACCTGGGTATGGCCATACACTTTCTCAATCATCTCATCCAGGGGGCCCCTTTAGAACATCACACTCCTTAAACAAGGAGACGGCAATCCTATGTCTATCACTAGTGCCCTAACCTGACTCAAGCTCATCATCCAAGATAGTCTACAACCATTATGTTTCAAATGATATTGAACTACCTCAAAACAATGACAATTATCATTTAGAAAACACAAGTGATCTCAAGTCAGAGGAAATGTGCCACTTGTTACATTCAAGGATTATTCACATTGTGACAAACAATTGAATATCCTAGTAGGGTCTGTCCAGTACATCCAATGTACCCATGAGTCTACATCTTATTTCATGCTCGAAGCATCCTATAAGATTAGAACACATATTAGTCTTAACCATATCAAGGCTGTCTCATGTTCACCAAGATATATCGACTAAGGACTTTATTGCCTGTCAGCCTAGCTGAACAGCTTTGAGACATTATTCAGAAGAACATATATTGCAGCAGACAATGTAGCTAACTGAATAATAACCATGCCTTTATAAACATAACAGTTTATTACATGATACCGATACAAACCCAAGGCCTCAAACATTAGCCTTAAGGGCATACCCCAACACAGAACTCTCCTGATCTTTGTCTATAGAGCATGGTGTGAAGAGACCTTTGAGATGTATGATAAGATCATAAATTCCCATCTCATCACACTCAACTTTGACCTCTGGGGTCATGCACTCTAAGACAAGAGCAGTGTACTATTCGTTATCTTCACAATGTTCAAGATAGACATTCCACTCCCACTCAGTAGTGAAATACATGCTGGGCTGGGATGGAGGTCTTTCAAGAAGATGCACATTATTCTCTTGTTCTAGTATCTTGGACAAAATCTTGAACCACTTTGTCCAATTTGTCCTATCCAGTTTGTTTTTATAAAGTTTCAATCTTAGATCAGGAGATGCCATCTACAATAAGCAAATAAGTAAAATAAGTACTATGATAAAGCATTTAACAAGGACTTTAACTTAAATGCTATGCTCCCATATTTCCAAAAACAAGTTGAGAACTCTCAAACTCAACATAGAAATAAGTGAGTAGGATCCTAATTTCTCATGCGGTCTCCGTGACTCACGAGGGTGAGTTGGGATGCACAGAGAATCCCATGCTTCCTTAGGTAGGTATACCAGCCAATTGTGCCATGCACAACTCCTCTTAGTTAAGACAGACTAGGCGCCCTGTGTCCAGCGAGGGCTGGATACAACACAGAACCCTATCCTCTCAACAGTTGCCTCTAGTGATTCATCATGTCAGTGACATATGAAAAACTAGTCAAGTCTGGTCCTAACCGTTATGCCCAGGGCCAACGAATTCCTTGTGAACGCACGCCCAGGTTAAAACTGGACTGGGGAAATCATTGTCACCTCACATCTTCTAAAGATAAGTGGGTGTGTCCCACGAGGGTGGGAAACAGTTCACAACACCACCGATCGATAGCTTGATGAGGGCTACGCGTTAGAAGGCTTTTGACTTGATATTGTATTGAGAGTTTTACATGTTGATTTTATTCTTTTCTAGCATGCAGTTTTCCTATGGTTATGGCAGCAAAGGAAGAACATCACAGGCATGTTATGGACAGAATAATAAACCATCACAGGCATGCTAGTTTGGTCGATATGGTCATAGCCCTTTTCATACATATAACTTGTCACGAGCCATGTGACATGTTATCATGCATCCAAGGGTTGCGAGTCCCTCTAGCAGATCAGCCCATGCCAGAAGCCGAAAGCAAGTGTCCTTCTTTCAGCCGCAAGTCCATAACCACGCTTCCAAATCTAGCGCCACTCTGAAATCGGTTGAAGAAAACACCTTGTTGTCTTTGATGAACCTTAACCTATCTTATGTAAACAATTCTAAATCTATTCTAAGGAAAGATGAAAGTTTTACATCAAGAAGGGGGAGAACCACACGCAGGTGGTAAAAAGATTTCACAAGCATTCATCACAGGTGGAAACATGCTTCCACATCACAACACAGGAGGGCACTCGCTATGACCATATCAACCCATAGAAGAGACAAGTGGCGCATATATAAAATTTGAAAAAACTGGAATAACCAAATTTTATCCCCTTATGCGCCAACTCCATCCAAAGCACTCTCTCAATCAAATTTATGCTAAAATTGGGATCAAGTTTCATGATGATTTCATGGACCCTATCGGCTAGCAATTTTGTCAGATCAAGAGACCCGGCCAGTCCGAAGACACAATGCCCGTCCTACTTGACAAAACTATGTGCGCCTTTGGTCTTAAATCCATCATAAACATAATCCAAATTTTGGCCATAAAAATGATAAAAGAAGTTTGGATGAAAGACGATTTCTATGTGAAACGCGCATGGATAGAAGAAAAATTTTCCAAAAATTTTTCACACGAGCAAACGTACACCTTGTGTTTCTCGCAAGTAGCCATCTGATACCACTGTTAGGGAATACCAGGTGTAATTTAAAATTTTGCAGTCCCAGGACGCAGCGGAAGAATCATTACACCCGAAACACATTCCGTTCCCAAGGATCCATGCGAGAGAGAAGACACAAGGATGTGTTAGAGATGTACCTCTTTTACTTGTCTAGTTGCCGAAGCCATGTTGAAGACGATCAAGTGCTCGCCCTCTACAAGTATCCACTCGTCGACTCCTTGATCGTTACTCCCTTCCATGATCGGTGCTAGCCTTGGGAAGAGAATCAAGCCTTCACCTCACTTGCGCCACCTTCAAGAGAACTTGCGCCAAGGAGGGGATAGGGAAGATGCCGCCAAGGACTTCCCTCTTCTTCTTTGCTAGCGCCACCTTCAAGCAAGATGCGCCAATGGCAATGAGAGGGAGAGAGCTTGCGCCAATGGAAGGAGAAGCCACCAAGCCCTATTTCTCTTTGTGCAAAAAAGAGGAGAAGAAGAAGAGGAGGTCTTTCGGCCACTTGGAAGAAGGTTGCGCCAAGCCTTTGTTGTCACCTTTTGCCCTTGCTCACGCCTCTCTATGTGTCCTCACACCTTCAAGGAGTCAAACATTAGAAGGGCAGTAAGGGGTCCTATAAATAGGACAAGAGGCGGCTAGGGCAAGGGCTAGGATCATGCCAAGTGTATGGCTAGGATGAAAAAGTTTGCGACAAGGAAAGTCTCCAAGACATTTCCTTAAACCCATTCAACCCTTCCTTATGCGCCAAGACCTTGTCTTGTGCCCCAAGCAATATATCAGCCCATGACATGCCTTAGAGGCATGCATTCCATCCAAGGAAGAAGGGCTAGGCGCAACAAGTAAGAGGTATTCGGCTAGGGTAAGGGTTTGGGTGCATGTAGGGTTTATGAGGTAAGGAAAGTCTCCAATACTTTACCATAAATCTCACCCTACTTGTCATATGCGCCCAAGCTCTTTCCAAAAGAGTTTTCAAGCCATAGCAGCCCCAACCCTTGCCATAGAAGCAAGGTTTCCATCCAAGGAACAAAGGGGGAGGCGCCTAATGCTTCCTTATGAAGCAACATGCGCCCACTTCACCCCATTATGCCCTTGGCGCCAATGGGGTGAAACTCTTCCCCATTATACCCTTATTTGCTTATACCTCTTCTTGACAACTAGTTATTGGGCCTCATTGGATAATGAGCTAGCCCAAACTTCATGGCATGGGTTGATTAAGCCTTTGGATCCAACCCAATGCAACCCTAATCCAAATGTGACCAATCTAGGTCAATTTCAGGTCAACCTGCCAAAAATGAAGTTTGGCTCCAATAACTTTCTTCCAACTCATTAGGCCCATTGGCGCTGATGAAATCTTCCAAATGGATCCAAGTTATCCAATAACTTGATCCAGAGGCTTCTGATTAAAGCAACGTCAAGAGTCTATTGCGTGTGACCCCGTAGGATCCATATGACGATGGCAATGATGTAAACATCATAAGTAGTGAGGGGTATCTAGCAACACATCACTACTACCCATGTCATAGGACTTAAGTCATTATGGCAACAACTCCTAACAAGCAACGAGGATTCCCATTGCATTATAGATCCCTTTCCCTAAATTGAAATCCTGCTATTGGATTAGTCTCAAGTTTATCAATCCAATGTATTGGTCATGACTCAACTAGTGTGGCCACACATTCCTGTCATGCACCAATAAGGTGGGGCGCCCCAAAGTGGATATCATGCTTCCTCTGAAGGAAGGGGCAAATCCTACTATTGGTCATCCATGTCTCTACGTAACTTATGACATGCCCAATGACAGTCATTTTGGTTTCCCAATTGCGGAGAGACGTAAGACTGCATCAAAGCATATCCATCATCAAATCTAGACATGAATACCTCAAGTCTAAGGATCAATGCAAACCTCTTGCATGTGAGATTGACTTGTTGACTAGATAAGTCAATCCTCACTGTGGATCACTCCAGTGCATCCAATGCACCTGTATGTCAGCATTACTGTGCCCCGCACTTAACCAGCCCATACACCAGTCTCACATGTACCAAAGCTGTCCCATATCTACTATGGTACCTTGTCTGGGGATAGCTTATGAGAATGGATCCAATCCAAACTTCTGGGACATTATATATGCAACTCAATACATCAACACAGGTAGAGAAGTCTGCATAATAATGACCATGCCTCTATAAAGAATAATAATTCTATCAAAGTACATTCAAACAATGCCTGAGCATGTCCATACATTGGTCTGCAGGGCATATACACCAACAGTAAGATGTACCCTCCTTAAGGATACCCAACCTGAAGATTGGAGGAGAACCAGCTTGCTCTATACTTACACCAAGTGCAATGGTAAGGTGTGCAAGATTGTGGTAGATAGTGGGAGCAGCTTAAATGTCATAGCTAAGGGAGCTGTCACCAAGTTTGGGCTAAATTTAGAAAACCATCCAAAGCCATATAGTATCCCTTGGGTTGACCAAACTAGCATACCCATTACCCATAGATGTGCAGTCCCCATACACCTAGCATCCTTTCAGGGGAAAATCTGGTGTGATGTCACTCATATGGATGTAACAGATATCCTACTAGGGAGACCGTGGCTGTATGACCAAGATGTAATTCATTATGGTAGGAGTAACACCTATACTTTCATGCATAACGAAAGGAAGATCACTCTAGTTCCCAGTCTACCTCGTGAGTTGAGAGCATCACACACCAAGGGAAAGACCATTGAAGCACCCAAAGCCATCTCCTTGCTAAGAATCCAACCTTTCCTAAAAGAGGCACAAGAAATGAATCAAATCTAGACCTTAGTTATTAAGCCAGTTGAGAAAACTTCAGTGAGTGAAATACCTCCTAAAGTAGGTAGACTGTTGGAAGGGTATAAGGAAATCACCCCTGAAGTGTGGCATTCAGCATGCCATTGACTTGGTCCTAGGGGCCACCCTCCCACATCTACCCCACTATCGCATGAGCCCTTCGGAGCACGCCGAGCTCCAGAGGCAAGTTGAAGAATTATTAAGCAAGGGGCTGATTAGAGAAATCTTAAGCCCATGTGCAGTTCCCGCCCTTCTGACCCCAAAGAAGGATGGCACTTGGCATATGTGCATAGACTGTCGGGCCATCAATAAAATAACTATTAAGTACCATTTTCCTGTAGGGTTTTAGAGGGGTCCCCTTCAAGGGGGAGCGAAACCCTATAGATAGCGCAAGTGGTCTTCTTTGTTTTCGCAGCGGAATTAGGGTTTACACTTGATCGCATGCTATACTTTCATATGATCAACTTAAACAACAAATGAAAGATTCGTTACCATGGCCATGGGAAGGAGGCGGCTTGGAAGCAAAGAGCAAGATAGATCTTCTCCACAAGTGACGCACACAAACGAGGGATGACTTCTTCTTGTTGATCTTTGTGCTAGCAAAGATCTTCAAGAGTCCTTGCCGAATGGAAGGGATAGGTTGAGATGCTTCCTTGGCCGAGAGCTCTCCCTTGTCGTTCACCTTCTTCCACACGAGATGGCAAGCAAGCAACGTCAATGACAAGCGAGCAAAAGCGTTTAGGCGATACATCAAAAATGGCGTTACATGACTTCCCAAAATGGAAAGTCATGAAGCCATGTTCCAACGCCAAAACGCCTTCCTTCATGAACCATGCGTTCACATAGTGAACCGGTTCATTCTTTGGTTCAATTCGATTTGGCTCATAGACCAAAATCAAACCAAGCCAAGCCAATACATGGTCTAGACCTTCTATGAACCTAATGGCTCAAGGTCTAACCGTTCATCTCCTGATGCTCTTGATCTCACCGATCTAGCATCTCCTCTCTCGATCAAAGCTTACCGATCTCAAGCCCTAATCAATCAAACATGATCAGACTAGATCTCACTTACAATCAGAGTTTAAATCCCTTTAAACTGAACCCAACTAATTCAGTCCACACGATCTGACTTAAGTAAGTCATATCATCAATTTGTGCGACCCTGAGGGTTTCCTTTAAATGTCGGTAACAATAACTTTCGTTATCACGATCAGTGAGGGGTATCTAGCAACACATCACTGTCTCCCGATATAAAGGAAAGAGTCTTCCAAGACTACTCCCAAACCACAGCACAAGTGTGAATCAACTTCACAAGGCATGCATGTGTCCTTTGCCACTGGATGTTCTTATTGGACAAGCGGGTCAAGCTTGTAACTCCAATACTATGAGTATGATTAGATCAGACGAGCATAGTCATCTGGGTATGGCCATACACTTTCTCAATCATCTCATATAGGGGGGCCCCTTTAGAACATCACACTCCTTGAACAAGGAGACGGCAATCCTATATCTATCACTAGTGCCCTAACCTGACTCATGATCATTATCCAAGATAGTCTATGATCATTATGTTTCAAATGATATTGAACTACCTCAAAACAATGACAATCATCATTTAGTCACTCAAGTTATCTCAAGTCAGAGGACATGTGCCACTTAGTGCATTCAAGGATTATTCACATTGTGACAAGCAATATGAATATCCTAGTAGGGTCTGTCCAGTACATCCAATGTACCCATGAGTCTACATCTTATTCCATGCTCGAAGCATCCTATAAGATTAGAACACATATTAGTCTCAATCATATCAAGGCTGTCTCATATTCACCAAGATATCTCGACTAAGGACATATAGCCTGTCAGCCTAGCTGAACAGCTTTGAGACATTATTCAGTAGTACACTTATTACTGCAGACAAGGTAACAACCTGAATAATAACCATGCCTTTATAAACATAAGAGTTTATTACATGATACTGTTACAATCCCAAAGGCCTCAAACATTAGCCTTAAGGGCATACCCTAACAATCTCCCACTTGCACTTAATCTAATGGTTGAGAAATCTCAAACCCATATTATTACAGTGCTTCTCATGCTTCTGCTGCGCCAGAGGCTTGGTAAGCGGGTCTGCCAGATTGTCGTCTGTATGAACCTTGCATATTTTGATCTCGCCACGATCTATGATCTCCCGGATCAAGTGAAACCGTCTCTGTATGTGCTTGGACTTCTGGTGCGACCGTGGTTCCTTTGCTTGTGCGATTGCTCCAGTGTTATCACAGAAGATAACCAAAGGATCTGCACTCGAAGGAACGACACCAAGTTCTCTCACGAACTTACGAATCCACACTGCCTCCTTGGATGCTTCCGAGGCTGCAACATACTCGGCTTCTGTTATGGAATCAGCAACAGTTGATTGTTTGAAACTTTTCCACACCACAGCTCCACCATTCAAGCTAAAAACATAGCCTGATTGCGATCGGAAATCATCCTGGTCCGACTAGAACGAAGCATCAGTATATCCTTCTATACTGAGTTCTTCCTGACCACCATATATCAAGAACATATCTTTGGTCCTCCGCAGATATTTTAAAATGTTCTTGACCGCAATCCAGTGCGCCATACCTAGATTACTTTGGAACCGACTGGTCACGCTTAACCCGTAAGCGACGTCTGGGCGAGTACACAACATCGCATACATAATGGACCCAATAGCCGAAGCATTAGGCGTATTGTCCATTTCATCTTTCTCAGTCTGTGTTTGCGGACACTGACTCCTCGAAAGATTCAGACCATGTCTGACTGGAAGATATCCTCTTTTAGAATTCTCTAAATGGAATCTCTCCAGGACTTTATCGATGTAAGTACTCTGGCACAGCCCGAGAAGCCTCTTAGATCTATCCCGGTAGATCTTCACACCTAATACATAGGCTGCTTCTCCTAAATCTTTCATCTGGAAACATTTTCCTAACCATGCTTTAACAGCATGCAGTTCAGGAATATCATTTCCAATGATTAAGATATCATCGACGTAGAGGACTAGGAAAGTAATCACGCTCCCACTAAACCTCTTATATACACACGGGTCATCCTCGTTCTTGATGAAACCAAACTCAGAGATTGATTCATCAAAACGAATATTCCAGCTCCTTGATGCTTGTTTCAGTCCATAAATGGACTTCTTTAGCTTGCATATTTTATGACGATCTGATGGATTAGTGAAACCCTCAGGTTGTGTCATATACACATCCTCATCCAGATTTCCATTAAGGAAAGCTGTCTTCACATCCATCTGCCAGATCTCATAATCGTAATATGCCGCTATCGCGAAAAGAATCCGAATAGACTTAAACATGGCTACAGGTGAGAAAGTTTCATCATAATCTATCCCGTAGATTTGTTTGAATCCTTTCGCAACTAGCCTGCCTTTATAGGTAACCACGTTACCATCCATGTCAATCTTCTTCTTGAAGATCCATTTACAGCCTATAGGGATTACTCCCGGAGGCGGATCAACCAAATCCCAGACTTGGTTATCTGACATGGAGTCCATCTCGGCTCGCATAGCATCAAGCCATCTAGCTGACTCCGGTCCACTGACCGCATCCGCATAAGTGAGGGGTTCATCATTATCAATGATGTAGACTCCGTCATAGCGCTCAGGCTGTCGACGGATCCTTCCCGATCTTCGCGGTTCCCGTGATATTTGAGCCTCAGGTTGTTCAGTAACCTGATCTACCGGCTCAGGGTCATCCAACTGTGCTTGACTACTTTGTCCTTCCTCAGGATTCTCATCCAGCTTTATTTCTCTCCCACTGGCCTCTTGCAGAAGAAACTCCTTCTCAAGAAAGATGGCCGTCCGAGCAACAAATACTTTGTTCTCTTTGGGATCGTAGAAATAATAACCCTTAGTTTCCTTAGGGTAACCGACAAAGATACATTTCTCAGATCTGCTCTCTAGTTTCCCAGAGGCAAGCTTTTTGACATAAGCCTCGCAACCCTAGATTCTGATAAATGTCAAGCTTGGCTGTTTCCCATACCATAACTCATATGGCGTCTTTGAAACGGCCTTGGATGGCACTCGGTTTAGTACCTTTGCAGCTGTTTCCAGTGCAAAACCCCAAAAGGAGTATGGAAGAGTAGCCTGACTCATCATAGAACGAACCATATCAAGTAACGTTCTATTTCTCCTCTCGGACACACCATTCCATTGCGGTGTTCCTGGCGGAGTGAGCTGTGAGATAATCCCACACTCCTTCAGATAGTCTGTAAATGTATGACTCAAGTATTCTCCACCTCGATCAGAACGAAGTGCCTTGATATTTCGGCCTAGCTGATTTTGTACTTCATTGTTGAACTCTTTGAACTTGTCAAAAGATTCACTCTTATGTCTCATCAGATAGACATACCCATACCTACTGAAATCATCAGTAAAGGTAATGAAGTACTGATAGCCACCTCTAGCATGTTTACTAAATGGCCCACACACATCACTGTGTATGAGGTCAAGTAAACCTGAAGCCCTTTGACCTTTATTAAGAAAAGGTGACTTCGTCATTTTACCCATTAAACAAGCTTTGCATGTATCAATCTCCTCATAGGAGAATGATCCCAGCAGTCCATGATCATGCAACCGCTTAATGCGTTTCTCGTTTATATGGCCTAAACGACTATGCCATAGCAAGGTGCTGTCATCAGCATTCTTGGCTTTCTTATTATCAATGTTTTGTATAGAATATTCCATGTCCAACATGAATAACCCATTGTTAATTGAACCAGTTCCATAAACAATATTATCATAAGATAAAACACACTTTGAAATATTGCATTCAAAGGCAAATCCTTTCCTGACAAGAGCAGGAATAGAGATAATATTTTTGGTGATACTCGGTACAAAATAACAATTGTTTAATTCCAATACAAGTCCAGATGGTAAAGAGATGAAATAGTCTCCTACAGCAACAGCAGCAACCCGTGCCCCGTTTCCAACGCGTAGGTCTACCTCATGCTGTCCCACCTGCCTTCTTCTCTTGAGTTCCTGTACATTTGAACAAATGTGAACTCCACATGCAGTGTCCAACACCCATGAAATAGAAGAAGAAGATAACATGACCTCAGTCACATAAATACCTGAGCCAGAAGCGATGCTTCCCCTCTTATCTCCTTGGAGCGCTTTACAGTCCTTTTTCCAGTGACCCAGCTGGCCAAAGTGGAAACACCTGTTGTCCTTAGACCGCTTAACCTTCTGCTTCAGAGCCTTGCTGTAGTTCTTGACAGGGGCCTTGCCCTTCTTCCCCTTCTTCTTGTTCCTGTAAGGAACCATTAAGACAGAGGTTGAAGGCTTTCCCTTCAGAGTCTCCTCAGTTGTCAAGAGCATATTCAGCAGCTCTGCCGGAGTACAATCGATTTTGTTCATATTAAAGTTAATAATGAACGCATCGAAAGAGGGCGGAAGAGACTGCAGAATGATGTCTACAGCAAGCTCCTGGTTAATGGTATGCCCCAGTTTCTCCAGAGCCTCCTTGTGCCCAATCATCTTGAGCACGTGAGCTCCCACTGGGCTCCCTTCAGCCAGTTTGCTCTGAAAGAAGAGCTTCGTCAGATTATAGCGTTCTGTCCTCGCCTGTGCAGCATACAGCATCTTGAGGTTCGCTATAATCTCTATAGCCGACATATCCTCATGCTGACGCTGCAGCGGTGGCGTCATAGACGCTAGCATCAGGCAAGCGACATCAATGCTATCATTGACGTGCTTTTCATAGGCTTCACGAACCGCCCCTGCGGCGTTCGCAGCGGGCTGAGGCGGCACTGCCGTCTCGAGGACATACAGTTTCCTCTCTGCCTTAAGAACGATCTTAAGGTGTCCGAACCAGTCAGAGAAGTTCGGCCCAGCAAACTTCTCCCTTTCCAGTAGGGATCGCACATTGAAGCTCATGGTGTTCGTTGCTGCAGGAATCTACAACAATGCAAGAACAGCAAGGTCAGTATCAATGTTCAGAATCAATCCAGGACTTAAGAAAGATTCTTTTCTCACTATTTTGTCTGACTGAAAAATCCAGTAAACAGTCCGAAAGAGTAACACTCTTTTAGTGAGATGGGATCCAGATTTCATACTTGGTCTCCGCGTCCCGCTCAGGCAAGATAAGATGCACAGAGATGACAGGCACTAATTTCTGGTAGGCTGTCCCAGCCAATCGCCAACCCGTGCGATTCCCCTTCATCTGGGCAATCCAGCAGACTGTGCCAACTGAGTTGGTACAACACAGTCTCTGATCCCACAGATGGCTGCCTCCATGCGCTACCATATGCGCCACATATGTAGCCTACATGGTCAAGCTGACCCGACCTACTCCCTGGACCACCACGTGCTATGCTGAGCAACGAGAAGCGATAAATCCCTTCTTTGTAACACGCAGGTGAAATCCCGCACCATCTGAAGATAGATGGACGTGCCCACTGAGTGGGTACAACACGGCTCCAACGATAGTCAGAACAGTGAGGTTTCGCGTCAGAAGGCTTACGAGCTTGATATTTTTAGCGTTCGGATTTTAACGGCCTTTTATCTTCTTACTATCAGGCAAATCCTATGGCTATAGCAGAAGATAAACTCATGCAGTTCTAATTATATAACGAATAAAAAGAAAGCATGCTGATCTTATGTGGTAAAAGCCCAAAGCCTAAGTAAGACCTTAAGATACTTAAGTCTTCACTTGCTCTTCTTGGGACTTTTGCATCTCATCTGGTCCATCCCAGGGCCCTAGTGCCAAGAGCACCTCAGGTGCGCCACCAGCTGAATGTGCCTCTGCGATGTGTGCTTTTGTGCTCTTGTCTAATCAGAATACATTTTGATCTATCTAGACAAGCTTGACTCGCAGGTCAATTATACAATAAATTAAAAAGAATGTGATTCGCAGATCACAAAATAAGATTAATTTATAATTAACCAGGCACGCAGGCCCCAGCACAGCACACAATAAGGCAACCCACATAAGATTAAATAAACAGGCATCATGGCATCAACCAATCATCATGTGATCCATTACATAGAAAATAAAATTTTGAAAACCCCATTGGCATCAATTTTAATTCTCTTATGTGCCCTACAACCTTACAACGGTCCATTGATAGGGATCCACTCATCAATCTAGTTAGATCCTTGCCCTTGCATGCACCAAGTCCTAACTGACTCGAGTTGACCTGATGGTCAACCATGCATGCGCCAAGGGCTGAACAACCTTCATGAGATCTGGCAAGCGGGTGTGACCCCGGGCCTAACTCATGTGTGTTCATTGCTGTCTCAACCAGACCTCGCTACATGCCTGTGATGCAGTCAACCTATAGCCACCTCGTGCTTTCGCACAGGTGCTATCTGGTCAACCCATCTAGGCTGTCAGATGGTCTGATCAGACTATTGGATCTAACCTAGAGTATGCTTTCAACCCCATCAACCCGTCTAAGGGTTTATAGTAGATGCATATAGATCTAATTGTTTGCGCGCAAGTAGGTATAAGTTTTGATGAAATACCATTCAACATACTTAACATGCGCCAACACAACAACATGCGCAAATCATGAAGAGACATATAACATGCGCAAATCATGAAGAAACATACATCTAAGTTCTAAACTAGCATGTAGGTTTCGGCATGTGATCAACCATCATTAGATCTACTCATAAGCATATGCATGGAACAAACATGATGATCTACACATAAGATGCGCAAGCAATCATATGAACAAGTATAGATCCGCAGCTCTGATACCAATTGTAGGGTTTTAGAGGGGTCCCCTTCAAGGGGGAGCGAAACCCTATAGATAGCGCAAGTGGTCTTCTTTGTTTTCGCA
The DNA here is from genome assembly GCA_027563935.2 of Costus lasius. Taxonomy (NCBI): domain Eukaryota; kingdom Viridiplantae; phylum Streptophyta; class Magnoliopsida; order Zingiberales; family Costaceae; genus Costus; species Costus lasius. Next base: position 101,243,369 of record CM050448.1, read on the forward strand.
GCGGAATTAGGGTTTACACTTGATCGCATGCTATACTTTCATATGATCAACTTAAACAACAAATGAAAGATTCGTTACCATGGCCATGGGAAGGAGGCGGCTTGGAAGCAAAGAGCAAGATAGATCTTCTCCACAAGTGACGCACACAAACGAGGGATGACTTCTTCTTGTTGATCTTTGTGCTAGCAAAGATCTTCAAGAGTCCTTGCCGAATGGAAGGGATAGGTTGAGATGCTTCCTTGGCCGAGAGCTCTCCCTTGTCGTTCACCTTCTTCCACACGAGATGGCAAGCAAGCAACGTCAATGACAAGCGAGCAAAAGCGTTTAGGCGATACATCAAAAATGGCGTTACATGACTTCCCAAAATGGAAAGTCATGAAGCCATGTTCCAACGCCAAAACGCCTTCCTTCATGAACCATGCGTTCACATAGTGAACCGGTTCATTCTTTGGTTCAATTCGATTTGGCTCATAGACCAAAATCAAACCAAGCCAAGCCAATACATGGTCTAGACCTTCTATGAACCTAATGGCTCAAGGTCTAACCGTTCATCTCCTGATGCTCTTGATCTCACCGATCTAGCATCTCCTCTCTCAATCGAAGCTTACCGATCTCAAGCCCTAATCAATCAAACATGATCAGACTAGATCTCACTTACAATCAGAGTTTAAATCCCTTTAAACTGAACCCAACTAATTCAGTCCACACGATCTGACTTAAGTAAGTCATATCATCAATTTGTGCGACCCTGAGGGTTTCCTTTAAATGTCGGTAACAATAACTTTCGTTATCACGATCAGTGAGGGGTATCTAGCAACACATCACTGTCTCCCGATATAAAGGAAAGAGTCTTCCAAGACTACTCCCAAACCACAGCACAAGTGTGAATCAACTTCACAAGGCATGCATGTGTCCTTTGCCACTGGATGTTCTTATTGGACAAGCGGGTCAAGCTTGTAACTCCAATACTATGAGTATGATTAGATCAGACGAGCATAGTCATCTGGGTATGGCCATACACTTTCTCAATCATCTCATAAAGGGGGGCCCCTTTAGAACATCACACTCCTTGAACAAGGAGACGGCAATCCTATATCTATCACTAGTGCCCTAACCTGACTCATGATCATTATCCAAGATAGTCTATGATCATTATGTTTCAAATGATATTGAACTACCTCAAAACAATGACAATCATCATTTAGTCACTCAAGTGATCTCAAGTCAGAGGACATGTGCCACTTAGTGCATTCAAGGATTATTCACATTGTGACAAGCAATATGAATATCCTAGTAGGGTCTGTCCAGTACATCCAATGTACCCATGAGTCTACATCTTATTCCATGCTCGAAGCATCCTATAAGATTAGAACACATATTAGTCTCAATCATATCAAGGCTGTCTCATATTCACCAAGATATCTCGACTAAGGACATATAGCCTGTCAGCCTAGCTGAACAGCTTTGAGACATTATTCAGTAGTACACTTATTACTGCAGACAAGGTAACAACCTGAATAATAACCATGCCTTTATAAACATAAGAGTTTATTACATGATACTGTTACAATCCCAAAGGCCTCAAACATTAGCCTTAAGGGCATACCCCAACATTTCCCATTCCCTATCTGGATGACATGCTGGACATGATTGCTGGCTCCACTTGGTTCTCCAAGTTGGATCTGCGCAGCAGGTATCATCAGGTAAGGATTCGAGAAGGGGATGAATGGAAAACGGCATTTAAAACGGCCGATGGACTCTATGAGTGGCTGGTGATGCCTTTTGGCCTCACCAATGCCCCTTCCACTTTTATGAGATTAATGAGCCATGTTCTCAATTCCTACATAGGAAAATTCTTGGTTGTGTACTTTTATGATATACTAATTTTTAGCAACAACCAGGAGGATCACCTTAAGCAGCTCCAAGCTCTATTAGACATTTTGAAATAAGAAAAGTGGTTCCTTAATTTAAAGAAGTGTGTGTTCATGGCCCAAGAGGTAGAATTTATTGGTTTTATTGTATCTAATGCTGGACTTAAGGCTGACCCTGCTAAGATTCAAGCTGTAGTAGACTAGCCCACACCTACTTCCATCACTGAGATTAGGAGTTTCCATGGCCTAGCCACTTTCTATAGGCATTTCATTCAGGGGTTTAGTACTATTGTTGCGCCTATCACAAATTGTTTGCAAAAGAAAAATTTTGAGTGGACCCCAATGGCTGAAAAGGCTTTCCTGGATTTAAAGTCTAAAATTACTTCTGCTCCTGTATTTAGATTGCCTGATTTTAGTAAGGTTTTTATTGTAGACTATGATTCCTCTGGGGTTGGGATAGGAGGTACTTTGAGTCAAGAGGGTCACCCTATAGCGTTCTTCAGTGAGAAATTAAATGATGTGAGGCAAAGGTTTTCAACTTATGACAAAGAATTCTATGCTATGATTCAATCATTAAAACACTGGAGGCATTATCTCATTCATAAAGAATTCATTTTGAATAGTGATCACCAAGCCCTAGTTTATTTGAACAGTCAAACCAAACTCAACCCTAGGCATTATAAGTGGGTAGAATTCTTACAGCAATATACCTTTGTGTTAAAACATAAGGCTGGTACTCAAAATAAGGTAGCTGATGCCCTAAGTAGGAGGACCCTATTATTGAACACCTTGCGGGTGACTGTTAATGGATTTGAAAGGTTAAAAGATGAATATTCTGCTTGTCCTGATTTTGGTAATATTTACAAGGAATTGGAAGTCAATCCTCATACTCATGCTGAATTCTTTATCAAAGATAATTACCTCTTTAAAGTAAATAGGTTGTGCATACCAAGAACCTCCTTACGTGAGTTCTTAGCTTGGGAGATACATGGAAGAGGGGCGGCAGGATATCATGGGAGGGATAAGACACATGCCCTTGTTGAAGAGAGATTCTATTGGCCCACTTTAGGAAGAGATGTAGCTAGAGTGGTAGAGAATTGCATGACTTGTCAAATTTCTAAGACTCAAAAGCATAACACAGGCCTCTACACACCTTTACCTATACCAGAGGGGCCATGGCAAGATGTGAGCATGGATTTTGTGATAGGTCTACCATGCATTAGTCTCCGTCATGATTCTATATTTGCTGTGGTAGATCGGTTTTAAAAAATGGCACACTTTACCCCCTTGTAGTAAGACTTCTGATGCTTCACATGTTGCTCGGCATTTCTTTGGGGACGTGGTTTGATTGCATGGGTTACCTCTCACCATTGTTTCTGATAGGGATAATAAATTTGTTAGTCATTTTTAGAGGACGCTCTGGAAGTTACTTGGAACTCAATTGAATTTTTCTACTGCTTACCACCCTCATTCTGACGGTCAAACTGAGGTGGTCAATAGGTCCCTTGGTAAAAGTCTTAGATGTCTTGTGGGAGAGCACCCTGGAAATTGGGATAAATTGTTACCTACTGCTGAATTTGCCTTCAATAGCGGTGTTAACCGAACCACTGGGCTTAGCCCTTTTCAAATCAACATAGGGTATCAACCTAGGAAGCCCATTGATCTAGCTCCTCTCCCCACTCCCTTTAAAACTTCACAATCTGCTTTGACTTTTGCCCAGCATATTTTGAAAATTCATAATGAAGTCAAGGATCATATAGCTAATACCACATTGAAATATCAAACTGCTGCTAATGAACATAGGAGACAGGTATCTTTCAAGGAAGGAGATCTTGTTTTTTGCAGGAACAGGAAGGAGCGATCTCAAGGGGGGGAATAATAAGTTGCAAGCAAGAGGCATGGGCCAATTCTGAATCAAAGAGAACATCAATGACAACGCATATGTTTTGGATCTACCAGCTGCCATGGACATTCACCCCACGGTGAATGTAGAGGACCTCACACTCTACAAGGAGCCATTATCAATTGAAGCAACAAAAGCAATCAGGGAAGTCAACACCATTATGGAGAAACAGCAATGCTTCACAAAGCAAGGGACGAAGAACTATTACCTGATACGATGGACGAATCACACAGAGAGCTGGATAACTGAGGAAGAAGTACATATCATTATCCCGGATATGCTATAGTCCTACAAATTAAATTCTCCAGAGGAGAATTCTCACACCCCCGGGAAAGCTGATGCAGGGGCATCCAAAGCACTATGCAAGTCCAAGCACATCAAGAAGCCACCAATCAGATATGGACATCAAGTTTGATTTCTTTGCTAGATAAATTACATTTGCACTTTACTTTGTTTGGACACTTGTTATTTACTTTCATGCTTTAGACTAGGATTAGCCTAGGTTTTTATTTTTCTTTAAGCATATTTTATTTACTTAGATGATGTAATAGGTTATTTTCAAGTCTAGGATAATATGCACCTGTAATGGCACTACAAGGCACCTTGGTCCCTCAACAAATTACCCTCAAGTCAAAATCAGCCCAGCTCCATATAACCAAGCCTGCACCAAGAAGTGGTCCACAAGCAAGGCCCAAGAAGCCCAACATGTCAAGATCAACTCAACCTCCAGTCAACATGCAGCATCCCAATTCTATTCAGCTGAGAATTCAAAGGCATCTCTTCATCCCTACAATAGCGCATGCAACCCCAGCCAATCAACATCACCACATGCAACTACTCGGCTGAGAATTCAAAGGCGCCCCTTCATAAGCAACTCTTCCATGGCGCATGCAACTTCAACCAGTCTACAGCCGCCCACCTCCACCAATGGGAAGACTCCATAACTCATCAAGATTCTCCACCTTTCCAGTAGCTTTCATCCACACACGCAGCAAGGAACCTCCCACCTCACCCAATGAAATCGCTGGACACAAAACATCATCTCAGCCTCCCAATTCAAATCAAGGAACGATAGCCAATGGATGATCTTGAGGGAATTTTGTAACGTTGAGGGAATAGGGTTTTTAAGCCCTTGTATTTCCACTTTGCACTTAGTCTACTATTTTCATGAAAACAAATCTCAACTTGTGTTAGCGTTTGTGTTAGCTTAGTTAAGTGTCAAAAACTTCATTCCCCATCTTCACCCGAGAGATTCCTCCTCCTCATCACGTAAGAGTGCTTGAGTGCTTGTTTATGTGGCATTGGGAGGAGCAGCTTGAAGGCTTGAAGGCATCTCCATCCTCTTGAAGCACTCGGCATTGGAATCCAAGACCTGATCAAGGCCCATTCTAAGGACACTCTTGTTTCTAGTTTAAAGGGGATTTGCGTGGGATTGTATACTCCCTCCCCTTGCATCTTAAATCTGTAAGGTCAATTAATTACCCATTTTTATAACCTCATCGCCCAAAGTTAGAAGCAGCAGGAGCAGGGGGATTCAAAGAAAGGGGTCTTAGCCCCCTTCCCTAAAGGGGGCCGCAGGTAATCTCAATCCGAGTAGGTTAATCTCTAAGGTTGCATGCTAGATTTCCTGCCTTGTGATTGCTTACCGGTTATTGTTCCATTGCTTGATATTATTTGCTACCTCGAAATCCCTTTATTGCGCATGCTTAAACCCTTCTATTAGAGCTACATACCTTAGGTTTGATCTTAGGGAGTTCCGCCCTTCGTCAGCGCATCAACCATGATGGCGCATCTTGCTCAGTGGCACAAGGAAGGGCTTGGCCGAACTGTAGGGTTCGTGAGCTATCCCTTTTGGCGCATCAAGCATGATGGTGTATCATGCATGGAGGAGCCGCCAAGGTCTTGGCTAAACCCTAGGGTTTGTGTGCTATGCCTTGGTGTGGAGGACCTTGGAGCCGCACTTGAAGATAAATCTTAGTGGCGGCTAGATTAGGTTTGGTTGGGGCTTGTCACCTAGGTCAAGCATTGAACATCCTTTGGCATGTGATGGTTCAATGTGTTGATTAGGCTATGACCTCATCGCTTGTTTACTGCATTCAATATCTGCGAAAAGCATGCCTGGATGTGTTTTATCATTTTGTTATCACTATAAGATTGCATGCCTGTAATGTTAGACAAAAGACAAAACTAAGTGGATGAGACCACAAAAACCCTCAAAATAATATCTGATGTGTACTTTACTGTACTACTAACTGCAAGCATGATGGCTTTGTCATAGTAGCACTTAAGATGTCGATCCCACAGGGACAGTGATCAAGTACCGAGTGATTACGAATCAATAGCTAGACGATCGAGAGAATATTTTGGGTTTTTATAAAGTAAATCAAACTACAACTAAATACAATTGCTAGCCGAATCAAGCAAGTGAAAGTTTTGGATAGAAAACAAGGTTTAGAGACTCCGGAACTTCGAGAGCATCTCATTGATGGATCTTAAACTCAAACAAGATAAAATCATAACAATGCAATTTTAAAAGTGTTCAAGGAAATATTTAATAGTACAGATTACCCTCTTTCGACGGCATAATCCGGTATCAATCTAGATCGGCGTCCTACTTTCGTGGCTCACCGTACCTACATTGATCCATTGGGTTCAGAGATATTATAAGTTTCCTCATACAAATCCTGCTCAATTTCTTGACAGGTCAGAGCATGATCGATAAGGCAGATCTAGCGTCGCAATTCATATTTCGGTCCTTCTTGCGGCGCCTAAGAAAAGTAATTGCGTGATCAAGGCAATACTAGCAATAAAACAGCACAGATCGAATAAACACATGATAAAATTTTCATTGCTACAAGAAAACAAGTTCAAAACTAAGATCCAAACAACTAAAATACACCCTTGTTCCGACAAAAGGATTATGCTATCATAGCATCGATTAAGTACAAATCTCTAAAGGAAAAGAAGAAACTAAAGAGAAGATAGAAGAAAGAGGAAGCAAACTCTCTGCAGAAGCATTGCATCATTCCTTCAAGTCTTCTAGCATGATTTATCATTCCTTCTGAAAGGGGGGGCGAAACCCTAGACGCACGCACTTTTAAAATTTTGCATGGGCGGAAATAAGGATTTCAACATGATCGCATGTGGCATGAACATATGATTAACTTAAAGTCTACAAAGATCAAGTTGTGATCTTACCATTGCCATTGGTCGGAAGGCGACTTGGAAGCAAGAGGGCGATGTGGCTCTCCTCCAAAGTGAACGCACACAAGATGGTGATGGCTTCCTTCTTGGCGTTCCTTGTGCTAGCAAAGCTCTCCAAGGTGTCCTAGCTGTGTGAGGAGAATGAGATGCTCTCTTGGCGTTTTCGAACCTCCTCCTTGGCGTGAAGTCTCTCTACCCAAATGAGAGAGGAGTCTCGAGAGTAGAAGATGGGCGACGAGAGAGGCGTTCCTCTCGAACGTGGAGGTGTGCTTCTATTTTGGAAATATTCAACTTCCAAAAATAGCAAGTCCTCAACGCATGATGCGTTCACTCCAAGTGAACCGATCGCATCTTCTTCTCCCTTTGAACCATGCGTTCATATAATGAACCGGTTCTATAGAATTTGGTTCAAAGACCAAATCAAACCAAGCCTTGGTCTAGACCTTATTAAACTAAAAGGCTCAAGATCTAACCACACATCTCTTGATGCTCTTGATCTCATCGATCTAGCATCAATTCTCTCGATCGAAGCTTACCGATCTCAAGCCCTAATCAATCAAACATGATCAGACCAGATCTCACTTACAATCAGAGTTTAAACTCCTTTAAACTGAACCAAAACAATTCAGTCCACACGATCTGACATAAGTAAGCCATATCATCAAATTGTGCGACCCTAAGGGTTTCCTTTAAATGTCGGTAACGATAACTTAAGTTATCACGATCAGAGAGGGGTATCTAGCAACACATCACTGTCTCCCGATATAAAGGAAAGAGTCTTCCAAGACTACACCCAAACCATAGCACAAGTGTGAATCCAATTCACTTGACATATGTGTTTCCTTTGCCACTGGATGTTCTCGTTGGACAAGCGTGTCAAGCCTGTAACTCCAACATGATGAGAGTGGTTAGATCAGATGAACATAGTCATCTGGGTATGGCCATACACTTTCTCAACCATCTCATACAGGGGGCCCCTTTAGAACATCACACTCCAAACAAGGAGAAGGCAATCCTATATCTATCACTAGTGTCCTAACATGACTCATGCTCATTATCCAAGATAATCTATAACCATTATATTTCAAATGATATTGAACTACCTCAAGACAATGCCAATCATCATTTAGAAACACAAGTGATCTCAAGTCAGAGGAAATATGCCACTTGTTTGCATATAAGGATTATTCACATTGTGACAAGCAATTGAATATCCTAAGTAGGGTCTGTCCAGTACATCCAATGTACCTATGAGTCTACATCTTATTCCATGCTCGAAGCATCCTATAAGATTAGAATACATATTAGTCTCAATCATATCAAGGCTGTCTCATGTTCACCAAGATATCTTGACTAAGGACTATACTGCATGTCAGCCAAGCTGAACACCATTGAGACATTATTCAGAAGTATACATATAGCAGCAGATAATGCAACAACCTGAATAACAACCATTGCCTTTATAAACATAGAGTTTATACATGATACTGATAATAACCCAAGGCCTCAAACATTAGCCTTAAGGGCATACCCCAACAATCTCCCACTTGCACTTAATCTAATGGTTGAGAAATCTCAAACCCATATTATTACAGTGCTTCTCATGCTTCTGCTGCGCCAGAGGCTTTGTAAGCGGGTCAGCTAGATTGTCATCTGTATGAACCTTGCAGATCTTGATCTCTCCACGATCTATGATCTCACGGATCAAATGAAACCTTCTCTGTATGTGCTTGGACTTCTGGTGCGACCGCGGTTCCTTTGCTTGTGCTATTGCTCCAGTGTTATCACAGAAGATAACCAATGGATCTGCACTCGAAGGAACAACACCAAGTTTTTGAATGAACTTACGAATCCACACTGCCTCCTTGGATGCTTCTGAGGCTGCAACATACTCGGCTTCTGTTGTGGAATCAGCAACAATTGATTGTTTGAAACTTTTCCACACCACTGCTCCTCCATTCAAGCTAAAAATATAGCCTGATTGCGATCGGAAATCATCCTGGTCAGATTGGAACGAAGCGTCAGTATATCCTTCAATACTGAGTTCTTCCTGACCTCCATAAATCAAGAATATATCTTTGGTCCTCCGAAGATATTTCAAAATGTTCTTGACCGCAATCCAGTGTGCCTTACCTGGATTACTTTGGAATCGACTGGTCACGCTTAACCCGTAAGCGACGTCTGGGCGAGTACACAACATCGCATACATGATGGATCCAATAGCCGAAGCATAAGGCGTATTGTCCATTTCATCTTTCTCAGATTGTGTTTGAGGACACTGGCTCTTAGAAAGATTCAGACCATGTCTGACTAGAAGATATCCTCTTTTAGAATTTTCTAAATGGAATCTCTCCAGGACTTTATCGATGTAAGTACTCTGGCACAGCCCGAGAAGCCTATTAGATCTATCTCTGTAGATCTGCACACCTAATACATAGGCTGCTTCTCCTAAATCTTTCATCTGGAAACATTTTCTTAACCATGCTTTGACGGCATGCAGTTCAGGAATATCGTTTCCAATGATCAAGATGTCATCGACGTAGAGGACTAGGAAAGTAATCACGCTCCCACTAAACCTCTTATATACACACGGGTCAACTTCATTTTTGATGAAACCAAATTCACAAACTGATTCATCAAAATGAATATTCCAGCTTCTAGATGCTTGTTTTAGTCCATAAATGGACTTCTTTAATTTGCATATTTTATGACGATCTGATGGATTGATGAAACCTTCAGGTTGTGTCATATACACATCCTCTTCTAGTTTTCCATTAAGGAAAGCGGTCTTCACATCCATTTGCCAGATCTCATAATCATAATATGCAGCTATGGCGAGAATAATCCGAATAGACTTGAACATAGCTACAGGAGAGAAAGTTTCATCATAATCTATTCTGTAGATTTGTTTGAAACCTTTCGCAACTAGCCTGCCTTTATAGGTAACCACGTTACCATCCATGTCAATCTTCTTTTTGAAGATCCACTTACAGCCTATAGGGATTACTCCCAGAGGCGGATCAACGAAATCCCAGACTTGGTTATCTGACATGGAGTCCATCTCGGCTCGCATAGCTTCAAGCCATCTTGCTGATTCCGGTCCACTGACCGCATCCGCATAAGTGAGGGGTTCATCATCAATGATGTAGACTCCGTCATAGCGCTCAGGCTGTCGACGGATCCTTCCCGATCTTTGCGGTTCCCGTGATATCTGAGCCTCAGGTTGAACATCAACCTGTTCTATTTGCTCAGGCTCATCCAACTGATCTTGACTACTTTTTCCTTCTTCTGGATTCTCATCCAGTTTTATTTCTCTCCCACTGGCTTCTTGCAGAAGAAATTCCTTCTCAAGAAAAATAGCCGTACGAGCAACAAATACTTTGTTCTCTTTGGGATCGTAGAAATAATAACCCTTAGTTTATTTAGGGTAACCGACAAAGATACATTTATAAGATCTGCTCTCTAGTTTCCCAGAGGCGAGCTTTTTGACATAAGCCTCGCAACCCCAGATTTTAATAAATGTCAAGCTCGGCTGTTTCCCATACCATAACTCATATGGAGTCTTTGAAACGGCCTTGGATGGCACTCGGTTTAGTACCTTTGCAGCTGTTTCCAGTGCAAATCCCCAAAAGGAGTAAGGTAGAGTAGCCTGACTCATCATTGAACGAACCATATCCAATAAGGTTCTATTTCTCCTCTCGGACACACCATTCCATTGCGGTGTTCCTGGCAGAGTGAGCTGTGAGATAATCCCACACTCCTTCAGATAGTTAGTAAACTCTCGACTCAAGTATTCTCCACCTCGATCTGAACGAAGTGCCTTGATATTTCGGCCTAACTGATTCTGTACTTCATTTTTGAACTCTTTGAACTTGTCAAAAGATTCACTCTTATGTCTCATAAGATAGACATAACCATATCTACTGAAATCATCAGTAAAAGTAATGAAGTATAAATAGCCACCTCTGGCATGTTTACTAAATGGCCCACACACATCACTGTGAATGAGGTCAAGTAAACCTGAAGCCCTTTGACCTTTATTAGAAAAAGGAGACTTCGTCATTTTACCCATTAAACAAGCTTTGCATGTATCAAGCTCCTCATAGGAGAATGATCCCAGCAGTCCATGGTCATGCAACCGCTTAATGCACTTCTTGTTAATATGGCCTAAACGACTATGCCATAGCAAGGTGCTGTCATCAGCATACTTGGCCTTCTTATTATCAATTTTTTGTACAGAACATTCCATGTCCAACATGAATAACCCATTGTTAATCGACCCAGTAGCATAAACAATATTATCAAAGGAAAACCCTTTCCTGACAAGAGCAGGAATAGAGATAATATTCTTAGTTATGCTCGGCACAAAATAACAATTGTCAAGTTCTAATACAAGACCAGATGGTAAAGAGATGTGATATACTCCTACAGCAACAGCAGCAACCCGTGCCCCGTTTCCAACTCGTAGGTCCACCTCATGCTGTCCCACCTGTCTTCTTCTCTTGAGTTCCTGTACATTTGAACAAATGTGAACTCCACATGCAGTGTCCAACACCCATGAAATAGAAGAAGATACCATGACTTCAGTCACAAAAATACCTGAGCCAGAAGCGAAAGGCTTGCTTCCCTTCTTGTCTCCTTGGAGCGCTTTACAGTCCTTCTTCCAGTGACCCAGCTGGCCACAATGGAAGCATCTGTATTCCTTCGACCGCTTCATCTTTTGTTTCAGAGCCTTGTTATAGCTCTTGATAGGGGCTTTGCCCTTCTTCCCCTTCTTCTTGTTCCTTGAAGGAACCATCAAGACAGAGGATGAAGGCTTTCCCTTCTCAAGAGTCTGCTCTGTAGTACAGAGCATGTTCAGTAACTCTGCCGGTGTACAGTCGATCTTGTTCATATTAAAATTAATGATGAACGGATCGAAAGAGACCGGGAGAGACTGCAAGATAATGTCTACAACAAGTTCCTGATTGATGGTGTGTCCCAGTTTCTCTAGAGCCTCTTTGTACCCAATCATCTTGAGTACGTGAGCTCCCACTGGACTCCCTTCAGTCAGTTTGCTCTGAAAGAAAAGTTTTGTCAAGTTATAGCGTTCTGTCCTTGCCTGTGCAGCATACAGCATTTTGAGATTTGCTATAATTTCAATAGCAGATAAATCCTCATGCTGACGCTGCAGCTCTGGCGTCATAGACGCAAGCATAAGGCAAGCGACATCAATGCTATCATTGACATGCTTCTCATAAGCTTCCCGAACCGCCCTTGCGGCATTCGCAGCGGGTTGAGGCAGTATTGCCATCTCAAGGGCATACAGCTTCCTCTCAGCCTTAAGAACAATCTTAAGGTGTCCGTACCAGTCTGAGAAGTTTGGCCCAGCAAACTTCTCCCTTTCCAGTAAGGATCGCACATTGAACCCTGTGGTGTTCGCTGCTGCAGGAATCTACAACATAGCAAGAACAACAAGGTCAGTATCCATGTTAGAATCAATCCAGGACTTAAGAGTGATTCTTTTCTCACTATTTTATCTGACTGAAAAATCCAATAAAACAGTCCGAAAGAGTAAAACTCTTTTAGTGAGATGGGATCCAGATTTCATACTTGGTCTCCGCGTCCCGCTCAGGCGAGATAAGATGCACAGAGAGTTCAAGCACTAATCACTGGTAGGCTATCCATGCCAATCGCCAACCCGTGCGATTCCCCTTCATCTAGGCAATCCAGAAGACTGTGCCAACTGAGTTGGTACAACACAGTTTCTGATTCCACAGATGGCTGCCTCCATATAGCTAACATATGCTCAATATGTAGCCTACATGGTCAAGCTGACCCGACCTACTCCCTGGACCACCACGTGCTATGCTGAGCAACGAGAAGCGATAAATCCATTCTCTGTAACACGTAGGTGTAATCACACACCGTCTGAAGATAGCTGGGCGTGCCCACTGAGTGGGTACAACACGGCCCCAATGATAGTCAAAACAGTGAGGTTTCACGTCAGAAGGCTTTCGTGCTTGATATTTAACGTTGGATTTTAACGGTCCTTTTATCTTCTTACTACCATGCATATCCTATGGTGATAGCAGAATGATAAATCATGCAGGTGCTAATATCACTTAAACAGTAAATAGAAAGCACAATGATCTTATGTGGTAAACGCCCATTAAGCCTAAGTAAAACCCTAGTTTTACACAAGTCTTCACTTGAGTTCATCATGGGTCTTTTGCATTTCATCTGGCCCAGCCCGGGCCCAAGCGCCCTCTGCAGCTCAGATGCGCCCACCAGGTAGCATGCGCCTGTTCTAGAGTCAAACTCTAGACCTCCCACTGGTGAAGCCACTTGCTGCATGCGCCTCTGCCATATGTGCTCTGTGCTCATGTCTGATTAAGTTACATTTTAATCTATCTAGACATGAATTGACACGCAGGTCAATTGTACATTATTATAAATTAAAATGTGATACGCAGATCACAAGAAAAATTTATAATTAATTAATCCAGGCACGCAGGCCCCAGCACAGCACATAAATAGGGCATCCCACATAAGATGAAATAGACACCTAATCAGGTTAAACAAACAACATGTGATCCAAACAGGAAAATAAAATTTTGAAAAACCCCATGGCATCAATTTTATTTCCTTATGTGCCCTACTACCTTACAACGGTCCATTAATAGGGATCCACTCATCAGACCAAGTCAGACCCACTGCCCTTGCATGCACCAAGTCATAACTGACTTGCGTCGACCTCATGGTCAACAATGCAGGCCTTAAGGGCTGAACGTCCCACATGATTTCTGGCAAGCGGGTGTGACCCTGGGCCTTAATCATGATCGTTCACTGGTTGCCTCAATCAGACATCGCTACACGCCTTTCTGCAGTCGACCTATAGCCACCTAATGCTTGCGCATAGGTGCTATCTGGTCGACCCATCTAGGCTGTCAGATGGTCTGATCAGACTGTTGGGTCTAGACTAGACTGATGACTTCAACCCTAGTAACCCGTCTAAGTATTTCAAGTAGGCGCTTTTAGATCTAAGTGGAGTCGCGCATGATATTAAGTTTTGACAAAAATCTTCAACATGCGCCAACAAGAATAACATACATGCGCCACAAGCAAAAACATACATCTATAGACTAGCATGTATTTTTCGCATGATGTTTAGGTTTAGATCTCTTCAACGCATACATGGATCACACAAAAAGCAATCATATAAGATCAAGCCATAACGCAGCTCTGATACCAATTGAAAGGGGGGGCGAAACCCTAGATGCATGCACTTTTAAAATTTTGCATGGGCGGAAATAAGGATTTCAACATGATCGCATGTGGCATGAACATATGATTAACTTAAAGTCTGCAAAGATCAAGTTGTGATCTTACCATTGCCATTGGTCGGAAGGCGACTTGGAAGCAAGAGGGCGATGTGGCTCTCCTCCAAAGTGAACGCACACAAGATGGTGATGGCTTCCTTCTTGGCGTTCCTTGTGCTAGCAAAGCTCTCCAAGGTGTCCTAGCCGTGTGAGGAGAATGAGATGCTCTCTTGGCGTTTTCGAACCTCCTCCTTGGCGTGAAGTCTCTCTACCCAAATGAGAGAGGAGTCTCAAGAGTAGAAGATGGGTGATGAGAGAGGCGTTCCTCTCTAACGTGGAGGTGTGCTTCTATTTTGGAAATATTCAACTTCCAAAAATAGCAAGCCCTCAACGCATGATGCGTTCACTCCAAGTGAACCGATCGCATCTTCTTCTCCCTTTGAACCATGCGTTCATATAATGAACCGGTTCTATAGAATTTGGTTCAAAGACCAAATCAAACCAAGCCTTGGTCTAGACCTTATTAAACCGAAAGGCTCAAGATCTAACCACACATCTCTTGATGCTCTTGATCTCATCGATCTAGCATCAATTCTCTCGATCGAAGCTTACCGATCTCAAGCCCTAATCAATCAAACATGATCAGACCAGATCTCACTTACAATCAGAGTTTAAACTCCTTTAAACTGAACCAAAATAATTCAGTCCACACGATCTGACATAAGTAAGCCATATCATCAAATTGTGCGACCCTAAGGGTTTCCTTTAAATGTCGGTAACGATAACTTAAGTTATCACGATCAGAGAGGGGTATCTAGCAACACATCACTGTCTCCCGATATAAAGGAAAGAGTCTTCCAAGACTACACCCAAACCATAGCACAAGTGTGAATCCAATTCACTTGACATATGTGTTTCCTTTGCCACTGGATGTTCTCGTTGGACAAGCGTGTCAAGCCTGTAACTCCAACATGATGAGAGTGGTTAGATCAGATGAACATAGTCATCTGGGGTATGGCCATACACTTTCTCAACCATCTCATACAGGGGGCCCCTTTAGAACATCACACTCCAAACAAGGAGAAGGCAATCCTATATCTATCACTAGTGTCCTAACATGACTCATGCTCATTATCCAAGATAATCTATAACCATTATATTTCAAATGATATTGAACTACCTCAAGACAATGCCAATCATCATTTAGAAACACAAGTGATCTCAAGTCAGAGGAAATATGCCACTTGTTTGCATATAAGGATTATTCACATTGTGACAAGCAATTGAATATCCTAAGTAGGGTCTGTCCAGTACATCCAATGTACCTATGAGTCTACATCTTATTCCATGCTCGAAGCATCCTATAAGATTAGAATACATATTAGTCTCAATCATATCAAGGCTGTCTCATGTTCACCAAGATATCTCGACTAAGGACTATACTGCATGTCAGCCAAGCTGAACACCATTGAGACATTATTCAGAAGTATACATATAGCAGCAGATAATGCAACAACCTGAATAACAACCATTGCCTTTATAAACATAGAGTTTATACATGATACTGATAATAACCCAAGGCCTCAAACATTAGCCTTAAGGGCATACCCCAACACCTTCCTCCTCCCTTGTAATCGCCAAGAACTTCCCTTTGAAAAACTCGCTAGCCCCCCTTTGAGCCCCAATTGGGCGCTGCGTTCCTTAGTGATTTCGACCTCTTTTATCATTTCTTAGGTGCTCTTTGATATTCCAGCATTAAATCCCTTTTAATTAGCTACGTTTTTCCACCTTAAATGTCCAAAACGGAGCTATAATGACAAAGTTATGGTTCTTTTAATTTTAGGTTGCGCAAGAGAGATTATGGGTGTAATGGAGATCACGGGCATGGTTGTAATGTTGTCGTCGATTCACTTCAGCTCCTGAAACGTCCATGAACTTGTGGGCCATTAAAAGCTCTTCGTAATGACATAAAAAACGCCCAAATCGGAGTTGTAACGGAAAAGTTACGGCCTATTTATTGCAGCCCTCCGATATACTTAATGCTACCGTTACGGGTGTAATGAGGATTATGGGCATGGCGGTAATCTTTGTAGCAAACTCCGTTTCGTCTGAAATTTTGCGGGTGAGATGACCTTTGACTTGACTTTGATTCTGGCCATAGTTTAACATCAGAAGTTGCCGGTGTGAATATTACGGGCAGGCTGAAATTACGGCTATACCCGTAATGTTGTCTGTCGAAGATTTTATCGTCCGAATGACTTCCGATGAGAAAATCGAAGGCACGTCTTTGGAGTATGATTAAGATTGAGTGAAAATGGGCTTCTTGAGAATTCAAACAGGAAATTACGGCCATAATGCAGATTAGGGCCTCGACGGTATTCTGGAAATTAGCTCCGTTTGAAGCCAAACTTCTCGTCAAGGTTCTTGATTCACTCGGGGGCATAAAATATACCTCTAAATAGTTCCAAAAATGAGTGAATTATCCTGTATTTATCGAACATGACAAGAAGTGAGGCTTCTAAAGAAAATCAATGAAATAAGCCGGAAAGAGATATAAAAGGATGATATTATGTCTCGATTCGCATGTAAATACTAGTCTAAAAGACTATAAAAATACGAGACATCAAAATCTCCCAGACTTAAATCATTGCTTGTCCTCAAGCATTTAAAAGATAAGGGTGGAATCAGAAAAAGATGAAATCACGTCAAGCTTGTAAAGTATCCAAGGGAGATATCATTATGAACAAATCTCAGAAAGTCAAGGCATTCAAGATAATCATCTATCATTAGGAGTAAGGGTGTGAAGATAAAAATTATATGAGGCTTACCTTCATGAGTTGCAATAATCTTCTATGTGGTATATATGTACTCTGTTCGAACCTAATTCATCCAAAGACACGAGTTGGAAAAATACCCATGCACTCTTATTTGTATTAATGTCCTCTCAATTCTTATTTTGACTTCAACTCATTTCTTAGGTACCACTGCCAATTTTACGCAGTACCAAGTAGAGGAGTCTTATTTATTTTATTTTTTTTTGAATTTTTTTTTTTTGAGAGGAGATAACATTCATCAGATAAGTGCATTGATTATAACCAACAAGTAGTAAGGTGAATCAAATAGATGGAAGTACGTACATCTATAGAGAAAATTTTAAACATTACTTGAAAGTAAAAAAACCTCAATCGAAAATAAGATATATCACTCCACAATATTTTCCCATCAAATAAGATGACCATATGAATTACCTGACTTTGAACTAAGATTTAGAACATAATAATAATATCCCAAGGAGTCAATCATAAAATATGAAGCTATCATGATTTCCGTTAAAAATCAAAATAATATCATCAAAAATAATATCACCACTTATCTTCATCATATCATTAGAACGCAGCATATGAAATGTATCATCAAAGCACAAAGCATAAGTATTGAGTTATTGCATAACATGTTTTGAAAATGAATCCTACCCACAATCTCCCAGACATAAATTATGCATAGTCCCTATGCATAGCATGTAAAGAACACAAAATTTGAAGAAATGGGATGCAAATAATAAGTTTGGTAAATAATATTACTTGGTCAATTATGCATGCTTGAAACCTTGTTATTTTCTTGGGTGATGATGGTATCTTGGTACTATGGGCTTAAATGTCCTTATTGGAGTCTTAAAAGGGGCATTTTTGGAAAAGCTTGCCACATAAGCCTTGAGGGTTAGTAATGTGAGAGGAAAAATTGTGATAGGAAGGGGAGAAGGCTGGTCACGTTGGTTTGGAAAGAACCCTAGGAGGGAGCCGCCACCAAGAGGAAGGATTGGGAGAAGAACTTCATCATCTTAAGGCAAGTAAATCTTATTCTTGTTTTTGTTAATCTGGTTCCTCCTCCATGCCTCACCTAATTTCGATGTCTCTTGTGTCTTCTATGCTTGATTTGGGTTTTGAATCTCATGATATTCGTTTCTATGGGGTCGGATTCAAATATTTATAGGGTTTTAAAATCCTGTTCTGCTGAAATCTGCATTCTCTAATCTGACCTTTGTGTGCTTTAACCCCAATATCTCATGGCGTATAGATCCAAATCGCACGAAATAAATTTTCTATGAAACTAGATTCATTCCGCTTTAATTTGGATGTGATATCGACCATATCCGAGCTGTATTCATATTTCAATCGGTATTGCAATCTAGCTATACAAAATCAGTTTCTGGAAATCTGGATTTTCAACCTTTATGCGTTCGAATCCTCATATCTCCCTAGGTATAGTTCGAAATCTTGTGAAACTAGACTCATTGGAAATTACACTCGTAGTGCTACATTTTGAATACCATTTTGCCTAATTTCGTTTGGGTATTCATTCTGAAACGTATGTCACATTCCTAACATACGAAGCTGTTTTCCGGAAATCTGGAATTCTGACCCTCCTATGTTCGACTACTCATATCTCTCTGACTATAACTCCAAATCCAAGGAATTAAGTTCTATTGGAAAGTAGATTCAAATAGCTTCATTTTGAATATTATATTTCTTATTTTAGGTTACTTACTCGGTCTGAAACATTTGTTAAAATTATGATATATGAATCTGTTTTTCTGAAAATCTAACATCCAGACCTTCCTATGTTCGACCGCCCATATCTCCCTGCCTACAACTCAAAATCTTGTGAAACCAGTTTTAGTGGAAACTAGACTCAGAGAGCTTCATTTTGAATATAATATTGACTAATTTTGATTAAGTATTCGACCTAAAATATAAGTTGAAATCAGATATGATGAATCTGCCTTGTTTTAGTTACATGCTTAACATCAAAGTGGATATTGTGTTTTGAGCTTGAAATTATTCTAGAAGCAACAAGATCATTATGAATCTATTTCCTATGCCTTAATTCATGACTGTGAACTCATGGTATGCCCTATGACAAATATTGTGTTCAATGACTTATGTTATATCTTATCTTCAATGTGATGCTCAACCTCATTGTCTTAGTGCTCTTGTTATGAAAGATATATTGTGGGGAGAATTTGTATGAACCCAAATGAGAGATTTCTGGATGGATGTGGAGCAAAGTGCCACACCCCTAAAAAGGTGGGGGCCACCTCTTGAATCTCACTTCTCATATGGTAGTTGTGGAGCAAAGTGCCACACCCCTAAAAAGGTGGGAGCCACCTCTTGAATCCCACTACATCATGATAGATGTGGAGCAAAGTGCTACATGGAGGAAAGATGCCACACCCCTAAAAAAAGGTGGTGGCCACCTCTTGAATTCATGGGAGCCACCGCTTGAATCCCTCTATCTATTTGTACGAAGAGCCCTAAGATGCTCTAGCTAGCTTTTGTTTGCTCTCTCCTTACGAGGATGGGTTCAACTTCCAAACGTGGAAGGAATTTTGAATTATGATTATCTCCCCCACATCTATGATCCATGACTACTCATGATATGGATGCACAACAATGATCAGTGATTACTATGATATGAATGCTCAATGATGATTAATGACTACTTGTGACCCAAATGCCTTATCTAAGGAATGTATGGCTATCTTGTTTTCCCTATCCAATTCTTGTTCTCAAGGGGAAATTCTGTTATCTTTCATTATGTCTTTATTGTGTTGACTATTTCGTTGATATGTTTATCCTCCTTAGTTCGTTTTCCCTTAGCCATTAGGATTACTTGTTGGGCAATTTATGCTCATTCTTGCTTGCACTAACCCTTATTGCATATTCGCTTGGCTACGCATTGTGGGCAAAAGCTTGAAAATAGTGAGGGGTATCTAGCAACACATCACTACTACCCATGTCATAGGACTTAAGTCATTATGGCAACAACTCCTAACAAACAACGAGGATACCTATTGCATTACAGATCCCTTTGCCTAAGTTGATATCCTGCTATTGGATTAGTCTTAAGTTTATTATCCAATGCATTGGTCATGACTCAACAAGTGTGGCCACACTTTCCTGTCATGCACCAATAAGGTGGGGCGCCCCGAGTGGATATCATGCTTCCAATAAG
This sequence comes from Costus lasius, assembly GCA_027563935.2. NCBI lineage: Eukaryota > Viridiplantae > Streptophyta > Magnoliopsida > Zingiberales > Costaceae > Costus > Costus lasius. The sequence continues at coordinate 101,263,660 of CM050448.1, forward strand.
GAATGGACAAATCCTACTATTGGTCATCCATGTCTCTACATGACTTATGACATGCCCAATGACAGTCGTTTTGATCTCCCAATTACGGAGAGACGTAAGACTGTATTAAAGCATACCCATCATCAAATCTAGACATGAATACCTCAAGTCTAAGGATCAATGCAAACCTCTTGCATGTGAGATTGACTTATTGACTAGACAAGTCAATCCTCACGGTGGATCACTCCAGTGCATCCAATGCACCTGTATGTCTGCGTCACTGTGCCCCGCACCTAACCAGCCCATACACCAGTCTCACATGTACCAAAGCTATCCCATATCTGCTAAGGTACCTTGTCTGGGGATAGTTTATGAGAATGGATCCAATCCAAACTCCTGGGACATTATTTATGCAACTCAATACATCAACGCAGGTAGAGAAGTCTGCATAATAACGACCATGCCTATATAAAGAGTAATAGTTCTATCAAAGTACATTCAACCAATGCCTGACCATGTCCATACATTGGTCTTTAGGGCATATACACCAACAGTATGAAGAACAATATTGCACAATATGTTTCCAAATGTTTAACATGTCAATTGGTTAAGGCTGAACATCAAAGACCGGGTGGCTTACTTCAACCTTTGAGGGTACCTGAATGGAAATGGGAAAGCATCGGAATGGATTTTGTTTCAGGATTGCCTAGAACTTCTAGAAACCATGATGCTATTTGGGTTATTGTTGATAGGTTGACAAAATCTGCACATTTCTTGCCCATCAGAATGACATACTCACTTGATAAACTCTCTAGTATGTATATAAATGAAATAGTGAGATTTCATGGTGTTTCAGCTGAGATTGTATCTGATAGAGATTCAAGAATCCTTTTTAGATTTTGGAAGAGACTACAAGAAGCTTTGGGAACTAAACTCAAATTTAGCACAGCTTATCATCCTCAAACAGACGGGCAATCAGAAAGAACCATTCAGACTCTTGAAGATTTGCTAAGGGCTTACATCATGGATTGGAAGGGTGAGTGGGATAAGGATCTTGCTCTTATTGAATTCACCTACAATAACAGCTTTCATTCAAGTATTCAAATGGCTCCTTATGAAGCTTTGTATGGGAGGAAGTGTAGGACTCTTATTTGTTGGGAAGAGGTTGGTGATAGAAGACTCTTAAGCCCAGATGCAGTGCAAGAGACCACTGAGAAAATACATGTGATAAAGGATAAACTAAAAGTAGCTCAAAGCCGCCAAAAGAGTTATGCAGACAATAGAAGAAGGGAACTTGAGTTTCAAGTTGGTGATCATGTTTTTGTAAAAATTTCTCCTTCTAAAGGTGTTATGAGATTTGGGAAGAAGGGGAAACTAAGCCCAAGATTTATTGGACCTTTTGAAATTCTTGAAAGGGTTGGCCCGGTTGCTTATAGAATCGCTTTACCACCATCCTTGGTTCATGTCCATAATGTATTCCATGTTTCCATGTTGAGGAAGTATCATCATGATCCATCGCATGTCATTGAGCATGAGACTATTTAGATTGAAGAAGACCTATCTTATGTTGAAAGACCTATAAGAATTGTGGATAGGAAGGAAAAGATCTTGAGAAACTGGGTTATACCACTTGTGAAGGTTATTTGGCAGCATCACTCCATTGAAGAGCCAACTTGGGAATTGGAAGCATATATGATAAGAATCCATCCATATCTTTTTGATAATCAAGGTAATGCAATTTTAGGGGACTAAAGTTCTTTTGAGGAGGGAGAGATGTAATACCCTAAAATTTATGAAACCCCCCTTATGATGTTATGCAAATAATAAGTTTGGTAAATAATATTACTTGGTCAATTATGCATGCTTGAAACCTTGTTATTTTCTAGGGTGATGATGGTATCTTGGTACTATGGGCTTAAATGTCCTTATTGGAGTCTTAAAAGGGGCATTTTTGGAAAAGCTTGCCACATAAGCCTTGAGGGTTAGTAATGTGAGAGGAAAACTCGTGATAGGAAGGGAAGAAGGCTGGTCACGTTGGTTTGGAAAGAACCCTAGGAGGGAGCCGCCACCAAGAGGAAGGATTGGGAGAAGAACTTCATCATCTTAAGGCAAGTAAATCTTATTCTTGTTTTCGTTAATCTGGTTCCTCCTCCATGCCTCACCTAATTTTGATGTCTCTTGTGTCTTCTATGCTTGATTTGGGTTTTGAATCTCATGATATTCGTTTCTATGGGGTCGGATTCAAATATTTATAGGGTTTTAAAATCCTGTTCTGCTGAAATCTGCATTCTCTAATCTGACCTTTATGTGCTTTAACCACAATATCTCATGGCCTATAGATCCAAATCTCACGAAATAAATTTTGTATGAAACTAGATTCATTCCGCTTTAATTTAAATGTGATATCGACCATATCCGAGCTGTATTCGTATTTCAATCGGTATTGCAATCTAGCTATACAAAATCAGTTTCTGGAAATCTGGATTTTCAACCTTTATGCGTTCGAATCCTCATATCTCCCTAGGTATAGTTCGAAATCTTGTGAAACTAGACTCATTGGAAATTACACTCGTAGTGCTACATTTTGAATACCATTTTGCCTAATTTCGTTTGGGTATTCATTCTGAAACGTATGTCACATTCCTAACATACGAAGCTGTTTTCCGGAAATCTGGAATTCTGACCCTCCTATGTTCGACTGCTCATATCTCTCTGACTATAACTCCAAATCCAAGGAATTCAGTTCTATTGGAAAGTAGATTCAAATAGCTTCATTTTGAATATTATATTTCTTATTTTAGGTTACTTACTCGGTCTGAAACATTTGTTGAAATTATGATATATGAATCTGTTTTTCTGAAAATCTAACATCCAGACCTTCCTATGTTCGACCGCCCATATCTCCCTGCCTACAACTCAAAATCTTGTGAAACCAGTTTTAGTGGAAACTAGACTCAGAGAGCTTCATTTTGAATATAATATTGACTATTTTTGATTAAGTATTCGACCTAATGGGGTAAAACTCATAGGGTATAAATGGGTCTTCAAGAAGAAGACAGAGATGGATGGCAAAATAGTTACCTATAAGGGTAGACTAGTGGCTAAAGGATTTAAACAAGTCCACGGGGTGGACTATGATGAAACCTTCTCACCAGTTGCCATGATTAAATCCATTCGGATTCTGCTTGCTGTAGCTGCATATCATGATTATGAGATATGGCAGATGGATGTGAAAACAGCGTTCCTTAACGGGAAGCTGACTGAGGATGTGTATATGACACAACCTGATGGCCTCATCCATCCTGCCGAGGCTAATAAGGTCTGCAGGCTAAAGAGGTCCATCTATGGATTAAAGCAAGCATCTCGAAGTTGGAATCTTCGATTTGATGAGGCCGTGAGAGATTATGGTTTTATCAAAAGCGAAGATGACGCCTGTGTATACAGAAAATTCAGTGGGAGCTTGGTAATTTTTCTGGTCTTGTATGTTGATGACATACTGCTCATCGGAAACGACATCCCTAGTCTTCAAGCTGTGAAGACATGGTTGGGGAAGTGTTTCGAGATGAAAGACTTAGGGGAGGCCGCCTATATTCTAGGCGTGAGGATCTACCGGGATAGATCCAAGAGGCTCTTGGCCCTTAGTCAAAGTACTTACATTGATAAGGTACTGGAGAGGTTCTACATGGAGCAATCCAAGAAAGGATACCTTCTAGTGAGACATGGCCTTACTCTCTCAAAGAGCCAGTGTCCTACAACACAGGCTGAGAGGGATGACATGAGTCGAATTCCTTATGCTTCGGCAGTAGGATCGATCATGTATGCAATGTTATGTACTAGACCAGATGTGGCATATGCTGTGAGCATTACCAGCCGATACCAATCCAATCCAGGTCTACAGCACTGGGTGGCTGTAAAGAACATCCTCAAGTATCTGAGAAGAACTAAGGATTTGTTCATGGTCTATGGGGGACAGGAAGAGCTCAGTATGCAGGGCTATACTGACACATCGTTCCAGTCTGACCCTGACGACTTTAGATCGCAGGCCGGCTATGTGTTCAAGATAAATGGAGGTGCTGTATGTTGGAAGAGCTTCAAGCAATCCACCATAGCAGATTCTACAACCGAAGCTGAGTATGTGGCTGCTTCTGAGGCAGCCAAGGAAGCTGTTTGGATAAGGAAGTTCTTATGTGATCTTCAAGTGGTACCTAGTGCAATGGATCCCATTGAACTCTACTGTGACAACAATGGAGCAATTGCACAAGCCAAGGAACCACGGTCTCATCAAAGATCCAAACACATACTCAGAAGATTTCACCTGATCAGAGAGATCATTGATAGAGGTGATGTCAAGATTAGCAGAGTAGACACAGAGAACAATCTGGCAGACCCATTGACCAAGGCTTTGGCGCAGCAGAAGCATGATGGTCACGCTAGAGATATGGGGTTGAGATTCCTCAAATTCTAGGTCTTAGTGCAAGTGAGAGATTGTTGGTGTATATGCCCTAGGACCTAGTTTTGGTCAACTTATGTACTACTTGACACTGATATTTATATATCATTCTGGCATTGTCGTTATCATTGTTTGACTACACCTGTGATTGTGTACTTACATGATAATGTCCCTGGAGACAGATTGGATCTGTGCTCGAATTATAATCCCCAGTCGATGTACCTTAGTGGATATGGGACAGCTATGGTACTTGAGAGACTGGTATGTGGGCTGGTTAGGCACGTGGTGCTAACGCAGACACATGGGTATATCATTGGGGATATACTGGATAGACCCGCTATGAGGCTATGACTTGGTGTCATGAGTTATCCTCATAAGTGACAGGAGATGCATTGATCCCTTGACTTGAGGTCATTGATCATTCTATATGATTAGGGACTTGCTTTGATACAACCTAACACCTTGCCGTAGCTGGGAGGTCATAACGGTTGTTATTGAGCATGTCACGACCCATATGAGAAGATCAATGGACAGACATAGGATTTGCCCCTTCCCTAAGGAAGTATGATATCCATGGAGCTCCTTTATGGTTCTATGACTGAGAGTGTATGGCCATACCCAGGTAAGAACCTGTTTTAGTCATAGCCATGTGATTGGATGAAAACAAGTGGTGACACACTTGTCCAATTGGATATCAGTTCGGCAAAGAGACTGTAATGCATCTGTACCTAGTTGCGATGATGGGGATGTCGATGTCGATATCCATTCCAACGACCTGGGTAGCAGCGATGTACTGCTAGGTGCCACTCACTGCTTGTGATGACCTTTGGTCAGCACTGCCAGCGTCAGAGGAACCTACAGGGTCGCACACCTTGATACTTGAGTTCTCGTATTGATCGGGAAGCCTTATGATCGAGTTATTGGATAACTCGGATCTAATTGGGAGATTTCATCAGCGCCAATGGGCCTGATGAGATGGAAGAATGTTATTGGAGCCAAACTTCATTTTTGGCAGGTTGACCCGTATTTGACCATAGTTGGTCACATTTGGATTAGGGTTGCATTGGATTGGATCCAAGTGCTTAATCAACCTATGCAATGATGTTTGGGCTAGCTCATTATCCAATGAGGCCCAATAACAAGTTCTCATGAAGAGATGAGAGGCTAAAAGGGTATAATGGGGACAAATCTTCTCCCCTAGGCGCCTATGGGCATAATGGGGAGAAGTGGCGCAATTTGCTTCATAAGGAAGCAATTGGCGCCTCCCCCTTAATCTCCTATGGTATGAATGCCAATATGGCATTACTTGGGGCGCAAGGCAAGGCCTTGGTGTTGGGGTATGCCCTTAAGGCTAATGTTTGAGGCCTTGGGATTGTATCAGTATCATGTAATAAACTCTTATGTTTATAAAGGCATGGTTGTTATTCAGGTTGTTATATTGTCTGCTGCAATAATTGTACTTCTGAATAATGTCTCAAAGCTGTTCAGCTAGGCTGACATGCTGTAATGTCCTTAGTCGATATATCTTGGTGAACATGAGACAGCCTTGATATGATTGAGACTAATATGTGTTCTAATCTTATAGGATGCTTCGAGCATGGAATAAGAGGTAGACTCATGGGTACATTGGATGTACTGGACAGACCCTACTAGGATATTCAATTGTTTGTCACAATGTGAATAATCCTTGATTGCGACAAGTGGCACATTTCCTCTGACTTGAGATCACTTGTGTTTTCTAAATGATGATTGTCATTATTTTGAGTTAGTTCAATATCATTTGAAACATAATGATTATAGGCTATCTTGGATGGTGAGCTTGAGTCAGGTTAGGGCACTAGTGATAGACAAAGGATTGCCGTCTCCTTAATTGGAGTGTGATGTTCTAAAGGGGCCCCTGGATGAGATGATTGAGAATAGTGTATGGCCATACCCAGGTGACTATGTTCATCTGATCTAATCATGCTCATCATATTGGAGTTACAAGCTTGACACGCTTGTCCAATAAGAACATCCAGTGGCAAAGGATTTATGCATGCCTTGTGAGTTGGTTCACACTTGTGCTGTTTTTGGGTGTAGTCTTGGAAGACTCTTTTCTTTATATCGGGAGACAGTGATGTGTTGCTAGATACCCCTCACTGATTGTGATAACGTGAGTTATCGTTACCGACATTTAAAGGAAACCCTCAGGGTCGCACAATTTGATGATATGGCTTACTTGAGTCAGATCGTGTGGACTGAATTGTTCAGGTTCAGTTTAAAGGGATTTAATCTCTGATTGTAAGTGAGATCTAGTCTGATCATGTTTGATTGATTAGGGCTTGAGATCGGTAAGCTTCGATTGAGAGAATGGATGCTGGATCGGTGAGATCAGGAGCATCGGGAGATGAACGGTCAGATCAAGTACCTTAGGGTTTTAATGTGATCTGGACTTATGGCTTGGTTTATTTGGTTATTAAACCAAATTCAAGTGAACCGGCTCATGAATGAGCGCATGGTTCAAGGGTGAAGTGGAGTTTGCGAATGGGTAAACCCATGATCGCATGAAGAGAAGTGGCATGCTATTTTTAGATAGCACTTCTCTTACGTGACCCTCTCTCACGTTCACGCCTTTCCTCTTTTTTTCGTTAGTCGCCTTGTCTCTGCAGGAATCCCCTTCAAGGGGGAGCGAGAAAACCCTAAGGTAAGAACCCCTTTCGAGAGGGGGGCGCATTCAAAACTTTGATAGCGGAAGCATAGACTTTTAGGGTTTCATAAGATCGCAAATGGTATAGCTATATGATCAACTTAATTGAGCTTTAGATCAAGTTATGATCTTACCAATGCCATGGATGGATGGCGGCTTGGAAGAAGAAAGATCGAAAGGGATCTTCTCCTTAGAAGACACACACTAAGTGATGAAGGCTTCCAACTTGCGCAACTTTTGTGCTAGCAAAATGCCAAGTTGTCCTTCTCGAGTGGTAGGATGATAAGATGATGCTAGGGCCGAGAGTTCTTGTTTTCGTCCTCCCCTTCTCCTCGTCGTGAGTGCAAGCCAAAAACTCTCACTCTCGAATCCAAACCGAAAGGGAGAGAGAGCTCATCAAATGAAAGAAACGGTTACCATTTAATGTGTAACCCCCTTCATTAAAGCCCCCTTAATTCCTTGCGTTCACCCTAAGTGAACCAACCGAAAACATCTCTTAAATTGAACCATGCGTTCACCCTAGTGAACCGGTTCAATTAGGTTTGGTTCAAAGACCAATTAACCCAAGCCACTTGGTCTAAATCATATTAACCCCTAAGGTTTCAGATCTAACCGTTCATCTCTCGATGCTCCTGATCTCACCGATCTAGCATCTGCTCTCTCGATCGAAGCTTACCGATCTCAAGCCCTAATCAATCAAACATGATCAGGCTAGATCTCACTTACAATCAGAGTTTAAATCCCTTTAAACTGAACCCAAATAATTCAGTCCACACGATCTGACTTAAAGAAAGCCATATCACCAAATTGTGTGACCCTGAGGGTTTCCTTTAAATGTCGGTAACGATAACTTACGTTATCACGATCAGTGAGGGGTATCTAGCAACACATCACTGTCTCCCGATATAAAGGAAAGAGTCTTCCAAGACTACACCCAACCCATAGCACAAGTGTGATTCAGTTTCACTAGGCATACAAGTGTCCTTTGCCACTGGATGTTCTTATTGGACAAGCGGGTCAAGCTTGTAACTCCAATACGATGAGCATGACTAGATCAGATGAACATAGTCATCTGGGTATGGCCATACACTATCTCAATCATCTCATATAGGGGGGCCCTTTAGAACATCACACTCCTTGAACAAGGAGACGGCAATCCTATATCTATCACTAGTGTCCTAACCTGACTCATGATCATTATCCAAGATAGTCTATAATCATTATCTTTCAAATGATATTGAACTACCTCAAAATAATGACATTCATCATTTAGAAACACAAGTGATCTCAAGTCAAAGGACATGTGCCACTTGTTGCTTACAAGGATCATTCACATTGTGACAAGCAAATGAATATCCTAGTAGGGTCTGTCCAGTACATCCAATGCACCCATGAGTCTTCATCTTATTCCATGCTCGAAGCATCCTATAAGATTAGCACACATATTAGTCTCAATCATATCAAGGCTGTCTCATGTTCACCAAGATATCTCGACTAAGGACTTATAGCCTGTCAGCCTAGCTGAACAGCTTTGAGACATTATTCAGAAGTACTCTCATTACAGCAGACAAGGTAACAAACTGAATAATAACCATGCCTTTATAAACTTAAGAGTTTATTACATGACACTTATACAATCCCAAGGCCTCAAACATTAGCCTTAAGGGCATACCCCAACAATCTCCCACTTGCACTTAATCTAATGGTTGAGAAATCTCAAACCCATATTATTACAGTGCTTCTCATGCTTCTGCTGCGCCAGAGGCTTGGTAAGCGGGTCTGCCAGATTGTCATCTGTATGAACCTTGCATATTTTGATCTCGCCTCGATCAATGATCTCCCGGATCAAGTGAAACCGTCTCTGTATGTGCTTGGACTTCTGGTGCGACCGTGGTTCCTTTGCTTGTGCGATGGCTCCAGTGTTATCACAGAAGATAACCAAAGGATCTGCACTCGAAGGAACAACACCAAGTTCTCTCACGAACTTACGAATCCACACTGCCTCCTTGGATGCTTCCGAGGCTGCAACATACTCGGCTTCTGTTGTGGAATCAGCAACAGTTGACTGTTTGAAACTCTTCCACACCACAGCACCTCCATTCAAGCTAAAAACATAGCCTGATTGCGATCGGAAATCATCCTGGTCCGTCTGGAACGAAGCGTCAGTATATCCCTCTATACTGAGTTCTTCCTGACCACCATATATCAAGAACATATCTTTGGTCCTCCGCAGATATTTTATAATGTTCTTGACTGCAATCCAGTGCGCCATACCTGGATTACTTTGGAATCGACTGGTCACGCTTAACCCGTAAGCGACGTCTGGGCGAGTACACAACATCGCATACATAATTGACCCAATAGCCGAAGCATAAGGCGTATTGTCCATTTCATCTTTCTCAGTCTGTGTTTGTGGACACTGACTCTTCGAAAGATTCAGACCATGTCTGACTGGAAGATATCCACGTTTAGAATTCTCTAAATGGAATCTCTCCAGGACCTTATCGATGTAAGTACTCTGGCACAGCCCGAGAAGCCTCTTAGATCTATCCCGGTAGATCTTCACACCTAACACATAGGCTGCTTCTCCTAGATCTTTCATCTGGAAACATTTTCCTAACCATGCTTTAACAGCATGCAGTTCAGGAATATCATTTCCAATGATCAAGATATCATCGACGTAGAGGATTAGGAATGTAATTACGCTCCCACTAAACCTCTTATATACACACGGGTCATCCTCGTTCTTGATGAAACCAAACTCAGAGATTGATTCATCAAAACGAATATTCCAGCTTCTAGATGCTTGTTTCAATCCATAAATGGATTTCTTTAACTTGCATATTTTATGACGATCTGCTGGATTAGTGAAACCCTCAGGTTGTGTCATATACACATCCTCATCCAGATTTCCATTAAGGAAAGCTGTCTTCACATCCATCTGCCAGATCTCATAATCATAATATGCAGCTATCGCGAAAAGAATCCGAATAGACTTAAACATGGCTACAGGTGAGAAAGTTTCATCATAATCTATCCCGTAGATTTGTTTGAAACCTTTCGCAACTAGCCTGCCTTTATAGGTAACCACGTTACCATCCATGTCAATCTTCTTCTTGAAGATCCATTTACAGCCTATAGGGATTACTCCCGGAGGCGGATCAACCAAATCCCAGACTTGGTTATCTGACATGGAGTCCATCTCGGCTCGCATAGCATCAAGCCATCTAGCTGACTCCGGTCCACTGACCGCATCCGCATAGGTGAGGGGTTCATCATTATCAATGATGTAGACTCCGTCATAGCGCTCAGGCTGTCGACGGATCCTTCCCGATCTTCGCGGTTCCCGTGATATCTGAGCCTCAGGTTGTTCAATAACCTGATCCACTGGCTCAGGCTCATCCAACTGAGCTTGACTACTTTGTCCTTCCTCTGGAATCTCATCCAGCTTTATTTCTCTCCCACTGCCCTCTTGCAGAAGAAATTCCTTCTCAAGAAATATGGCCGTCCGAGCAACAAAAACCTTGTTCTCTTTGGGATCGTAGAAATAATAACCCTTAGTTTCCTTAGGGTAACCGACAAAGATACATTTGTCAGATCTGCTCTCTAGTTTCCCAGAGGCAAGCTTTTTGACATAAGCCTCGCAACCCCAGATCCTGATAAATGTCAAGCTAGGCTGTTTCCCATACCATAACTCGTATGGGGTTTTAGAAACTGCCTTGGATGGCACTCGGTTTAGTACCTTTGCAGCTGTTTCCAGTGCAAAACCCCAAAAGGAGTATGGAAGTGTAGCCTGACTCATCATAGAACGAACCATATCAAGTAACGTTCTATTTCTCCTCTCGGACACACCATTCCATTGCGGTGTTCCTGGCGGAGTGAGCTGTGAGATAATCCCACACTCTTTCAGATAGTCAGTAAACGCATGACTTAGGTATTCTCCACCTCGATCAGAACAAAGTGCCTTGATATTTCGGCCTAACTGATTTTGTACTTCATTCTTGAACTCTTTGAACTTGTCAAAAGATTCACTTTTATGTCTCATTAAATAGACATACCCATACCTACTGAAATCATCAGTAAAGGTAATGAAGTACTGATAGCCACCTCTGGCATGTTTACTAAATGGCCCACACACATCACTGTGTATAAGGTCAAGTAAACCTGAAGCCCTTTGACCTTTCTTAGAAAAAGGTGACTTCGTCATTTTACCCATTAAACAAGCTTTGCATGTATCAATCTCCTTATAGGAGAATGATCCCAGCAGTCCATGATCATGCAACCGCTTAATGCGCTTCTCGTTTATATGGCCTAAACGACTATGCCATAGCAAGGTGCTGTCATCAGCATACTTGGCTTTCTTATTATCAATGTTTTGTATAGAATATTCCATGTCCAACATGAATAACCCATTGTTGATTGAACCAGTTGCATACACAATATTATCATAAGATAAAACACACTTTGAAATCTTGCATTCAAAGGCAAATCCTTTCCTGACAAGAGCAGGAATAGAGATAATATTCTTGGTAATACTGGGTACAAAATAACAATTGTTTAATTCTAATACAATGCCAGATGGTAAAGAAATGAAATAGTCTCCTACAGCAACAGCAGCAACCCGTGCCCCGTTTCCAACGCGTAGGTCTACCTCATGCTGTCCCACCTGTCTTCTTCTCTTGAGTTCCTGTACATTTGAACAAATGTGAACTCCACATGCAGTGTCCAACACCCATGAAATAGAAGAAGAAGATAACATGACCTCAGTCACATATATACCTGAGCCAGAAGCGATGCTTCCCCTCTTATCTCCTTGGAGCGCTTTACAGTCCTTTTTCCAGTGACCCAGCTGGCCACAGTGGAAACACCTGTTGTCCTTCGACCGCTTCACCTTCTGTTTCAGTGCCTTGCTGTAGTTCTTGACAGGGGCCTTGCCCTTCTTCCCCTTCTTCTTGTTCCTTGAAGGAACCATTAAGACAGAGGTTGAAGGCTTTCCCTTCAGAGTTTCCTCAGTTGTCAAGAGCATATTCAGCAGCTCTGCCGGCGTGCAATCGATTTTGTTCATATTAAAATTAATGATGAACGCATCGAAAGAGGGCGGGAGAGACTGCAGAATAATATCAACAGCAAGCTCCTGGTTGACGGTATGCCCCAGTTTCTCCAGAGCCTCCTTGTGCCCAATCATCTTGAGCACGTGAGCTCCCACTGGGCTCCCCTCAGCCAGTTTGCTCTGAAAGAAGAGCTTTGTCAGATTATAGCGTTCTGTCCTCGCCTGTGCAGCATACAGCATCTTGAGGTTCGCTATAATCTCTATAGCCGACATATCCTCATGCTGACGCTGCAGTGGTGGCGTCATAGACGCTAGCATCAGGCAAGCGACATCAATGCTATCATTGACGTGCTTTTCATAGGCATCCCGAACCGCCCTTGCGGCGTTCGGAGCGGGCTGCGGCGGTATCGCCGTCTCGAGGACATACCATTTCCTCTCTGCCTTAAGAACGATCTTAAGGTGTCCAAACCAGTCAGAGAAGTTTGGCCCAGCAAACTTCTCCCTTTCAGTAGGGATCGCACATTGAAGCTCATGGTGTTCGTTGCTGCAGGAATCTACAACAAGCAAGAACAGCAAGGTCAGTATCAATGTTCAGAATCATTCCAGGACTTAAGAAAGATTCTTTTCTCACTATTTTATCTGACTGAAAAATCCAGTAAACAGTCCGAAAGAGTAACACTCTTTTAGTGAGATGGGATCCAGATTTCATACTTGGTCTCCGCGTCCCGCTCAGGCGAGATAAGATGCACAGAGAGGACAAGCACTAATTTCTGGTAGGCTGTCCCAGCCAATCGCCAACCCGTGCGATTCCCCTTCATCTGGGCAATCCAGCAGACTGTGCCAACTGAGTTGGTACAACACAGTCTCTGATCCCTCATATGGCTGCCTCCATGTGCTACCATATGCGCCACATATGTAGCCTACATGGTCAAGCTGACCTGACCTACTCCCTGGACCACCACGTGCTATGCTGAGCAACGAGAAGGGATAAATCCCTACTCTGTAACACGTAGGTGTAATCCCGCACCGTCTGAAGATAGATGGACGTGCCCACTGAGTGGGTTCAACACGGCTCCAACGATAGTCAGAACAGTGAGGTTTCGCGTCAGAAGGCATTACGTGCTTGATATATTAGCGTTGGATTTTAACGGTCTTTTATCTTCTTCACTATCATACAAGTCCTATGGTGATAGCAGAAGATAAACACATGCAATTCTAATTATTTAAGCAATAAATAGAAAGCATGATCTTATGTGGTAAAAGCCCATGAACCCTAGTAAGACCTTAATTTTACTTAAGTCTTCACTTGAGCTCATTTGCATCTCATCTGGTCCAACCCAGGCCCCTAGCGCCAAGAGCACCTCAGGTGCGCCACCAGCTGAATGCCCCCTTTTGGATGTGTGCCTTTGTGCTCTTGTCTAATCAAATACAATTTGATCTATCTAGACAAGTTTGACTCGCAGGTCAATTATACATTATAAATTAAGTACAAATGTGATTCGCAGATCACAAAATAATTTACAAGTTTGATTCCAGGCTCGCAGGCCCCAGCACAGCACACATTTAACATGGGCAGCCCACATAAGAATAAATAGACAAGCATCATGGCATCAATCATCATGTGATCCAATCAAGAAATTAAATTTTTGAAAACCCCATAGGCATCAATATTAATTTCCTTATGTGCCCTACAACCTTACAATGGTCCATTGATAGGGATCCACTCATCCATCTAGTTAGATCCTGTGCCCTTGCATGCACCGAGTCCTAACTGACCCGAATTGACCTAATGGTCAACCATGCATGCGCCAAGGGCTGAACCACCTTCAAGAGTTTTGGCAAGCGGGTGTGACCCCGGGCCTAACTCAAGAGTGTTCATTGGTTGTCTCAACCAGACCTCGCTACACACCTTTGATGCAGTCAACCTATAGCCACCTCATGCTTGCGCACAGGTGCTATCTGGTCAACCCATCTAGGCTGTCAGATGGTCTGATCAGACTAGTTTGATCCATTCTAGATGAAGCTTTCAACCCTATCAACCCATCTAAGGGTTTATAGCAAGGGCTTAGATCTAAGTATGCGCGCAAGTTCATTGAGTTTTTAAGAAAAACTATAACATGCAATAAGCGCAACTATGTAAGCAACAAACATGCGCCAACATATGTTAACCTCATACATGCGCCACAATAAACTACATACAACTAGCACTTTCGCATGATGAGAAAACTTAGATCTAACATGGAACACAATACATTAAGCAATCATAAGCATCATACCGAAACCAAACATGCTCTGATACCAATTGCAGGAATCCCCTTCAAGGGGGAGCGAGAAAACCCTAAGGTAAGAACCCCTTTCGAGAGGGGGGCGCATTCAAAACTTTGATAGCGGAAGCATAGACTTTTAGGGTTTCATAAGATCGCAAATGGTATAGCTATATGATCAACTTAATTGAGCTTTAGATCAAGTTATGATCTTACCAATGCCATGGATGGATGGCGGCTTGGAAGAAGAAAGATCGAAAGGGATCTTCTCCTTAGAAGACACACACTAAGTGATGAAGGCTTCCAACTTGCGCAACTTTTGTGCTAGCAAAATGCCAAGTTGTCCTTCTCGAGTGGTAGGATGATAAGATGATGCTAGGGCCGAGAGTTCTTGTTTTTGTCCTCCCCTTCTCCTCGTCGTGAGTGCAAGCCAAAAACTCTCACTCTCGAATCCAAACCGAAAGGGAGAGAGAGCTCATCAAATGAAAGAAACGGTTACCATTTAATGTGTAACCCCCTTCATTAAAGCCCCCTTAATTCCTTGCGTTCACCCTAAGTGAACCAACCGAAAACATCTCTTAAATTGAACCATGCGTTCACCCTAGTGAACCGGTTCAATTAGGTTTGGTTCAAAGACCAATTAACCCAAGCCACTTGGTCTAAATCATATTAACCCCTAAGGTTTCAGATCTAACCGTTCATCTCTCGATGCTCCTGATCTCACCGATCTAGCATCTGCTCTCTCGATCGAAGCTTACCGATCTCAAGCCCTAATCAATCAAACATGATCAGGCTAGATCTCACTTACAATCAGAGTTTAAATCCCTTTAAACTGAACCCAAATAATTCAGTCCACACGATCTGACTTAAAGAAAGCCATATCACCAAATTGTGTGACCCTGAGGGTTTCCTTTAAATGTCGGTAACGATAACTTACGTTATCACGATCAGTGAGGGGTATCTAGCAACACATCACTGTCTCCCGATATAAAGGAAAGAGTCTTCCAAGACTACACCCAACCCATAGCACAAGTGTGATTCAGTTTCACTAGGCATACAAGTGTCCTTTGCCACTGGATGTTCTTATTGGACAAGCGGGTCAAGCTTGTAACTCCAATACGATGAGCATGACTAGATCAGATGAACATAGTCATCTGGGTATGGCCATACACTATCTCAATCATCTCATATAGGGGGGCCCTTTAGAACATCACACTCCTTGAACAAGGAGACGGCAATCCTATATCTATCACTAGTGTCCTAACCTGACTCATGATCATTATCCAAGATAGTCTATAATCATTATCTTTCAAATGATATTGAACTACCTCAAAATAATGACATTCATCATTTAGAAACACAAGTGATCTCAAGTCAAAGGACATGTGCCACTTGTTGCTTACAAGGATCATTCACATTGTGACAAGCAATTGAATATCCTAGTAGGGTCTGTCCAGTACATCCAATGCACCCATGAGTCTTCATCTTATTCCATGCTCGAAGCATCCTATAAGATTAGCACACATATTAGTCTCAATCATATCAAGGCTGTCTCATGTTCACCAAGATATCTCGACTAAGGACTTATAGCCTGTCAGCCTAGCTGAACAGCTTTGAGACATTATTCAGAAGTACTCTCATTACAGCAGACAAGGTAACAAACTGAATAATAACCATGCCTTTATAAACTTAAGAGTTTATTACATGACACTTATACAATCCCAAGGCCTCAAACATTAGCCTTAAGGGCATACCCCAACAGTCTCTTGCTCTTGACGAGAGAACATACGGTGGTGAAGAGCTCGACGAGGAGGAAGAAAAGAATCGCCAAGCCAAGACATCTCTTCCCTTCCACTCGACAAGGACATCTTTGGGCCTTGCTAGCACAAGGATCGCAAAGGGAGTAGGTGACATCAACTGTGTGCGTCACCTCTGGAGAAGATCAAGTTTGATCTTTGCTTCCAAGGCGCCATCTAGAAATGGCTATGGTATGATCCTTTTCTATTTGCAATTGGGTCATTTTTGTTAATCATACAGCATGCAAGATCTAGAAACCCCCTTTCCGCTGCTTTCATTCCCATATGCGCCTATGAGTTAGGGTTTTCGCCCCCCTTGTGGGGACCTTTCACTTGGCGCACAAAGAAAGACATGGGCTCTAAAAGGAATGGTTGAATGAGTATTATGGAAATGTCTTGGAGACTTTCCTTATCTCAAACCTTCTCATCATAGCCGCCCACTTGTCTTAATCCTAGCCTTTCATAAATCGCCTCTTGCCCTATAAAAGAGCACCTAGCCGAGCCCTCTTGTGTGCAATTAATTCCTTGAAGGCGTGAACACAAGGAGAGGGGCGAGTGCTTGGAGCAAGGGCGCATCTTCCTTCTTCCATAACCGCAAGCCACTTCTTCCTTTCCTCTTGGCGCAAGGAACATTAGTGCTTGGCGTTTTTGGATAGTCTTCCTTCTTCTCTTGGCGCTTCATCTCTCTTGGTGGCGCAAGTGAAGTAGAGTATCTCCCTAAGGCTTGGATCTTCTTCCCGAGGCTAGCACCGGGCGTGGAAGAAGAGAACTCAAGAGATCCGTGTGTGCGAGACTGCAGAGGGCGAACACTTGGGCGCCTTCATCGACATCGCTCTACATTGCTCTTAAGGTATTTCCTAACTCATCGTGTCGACTCCCTTGCATGCGATCTTCACTGGGTTTTTGGGACCGGCCTGTTTCGGGGACATTCTTCCGCTGCGAAAAATGTATGTCCATAACTCTGAAAAATTGTAAAATGTCCCCGGGGTTTCCCAACAAGATAATCATAGAAAAGAGGTATCATTGGAAAGATAATTGAATCTAGTTTCTATAAAATCTGATTTTGTGCAATTTGACAAAGTATACGAAAAGTTATAGCATCTCTGATAATCATCTTCATGGCAATGCAGGACTCAATGTCTATCCTAGCATTGCCCCTTGCAACTTCAATCCCATAGGACTCAATTCTCATAAAAAGTGCAATAGGAGTGAGGAATCCTCCTATCACAATCATGCCCTTCTTGGCCCTAGCAACCTTATCCAAGTGTTTCATGAAAAAATATGCAACATATACAAAATATCCATGCAGCATGCACCATAGAAAGAAGAGCTCGGTGTGTCGTACCATACCATCACTGTCTCCTCGCTCGAAGACAGTATGTGCAAGAACACGATGGATATATCTGATGCAAGGGTTGGAGGTATTTGTAGCTTTGGTTGATGATGGTGAAAATTTGGTCTCAGCTGTGATCTGACTCCAGAAAACATTCTCTAGAAATCCAATAGGAGGCTCAGTGGGTCCCTCATTTGGTAGATGAAAAATATGCCTAATCTCCCTCAATGTAAGTTTCTTCTCCTCATTTGCCATTCTGAACTTGATTTCTCCCTTTGCTGGACCATTGGTATACTCATCCAAGTCCACTTCTAAGCTACTAAGCACCTCAAGAACAAGTGGCAGATAGGTTTGAGGGTCCATAGTGAAAAACCTTCTAGTGGCAATCTGATCAAACATCCAAAGCACATCTTCCTTAAGCCCTAAATGTTCCAATGCCCTCATGTCGGCATACTTTGTTTTGAGGATGCGTCTGGTAAGAAGTTGATTGTAATGCTACTCCTGCACATCATCCCTGAATATGATGTCATAGGGGTTTGCTGGTGGAGGTGGAGCTGAGGATTCAGCTGGAGCCTTGCCCTTTCTCCTTGAAATCATTCTCTTGGCAGGAGACATGGTAATGGAAGCAAAAGATTTCAAAGTTAAGAAGAAACTGGAATGAACAACGTTTTTACCAAAGGGGCGAATAAGGCTGAAAACTGGGTTGGAATCAAGCTTCAAATCTGGGTTTCTGAGTTGAAATGGAGCTTCCAAGCACCATGAAGAATTTTCTTCTATCCCTTGCGAAGCTTTCTGGAGGTGGAAGCAGCTCAATCGAAGCTCTGAAGAGAAAAACAAGCAGGGGTGGAAACAGGCGGAAGAACAGTGACTAAGCTTGATTCGAGCTCAAAAATCTCAAAACCTTTAAGGGGAATCCATCGGAAATTGATTAGGAAGGGTTGCCGAAAGATTTGGAAGTAAAGAATCGAGGAAAACTAAAGGTCGGCGTGATTTTTAGTGGTGAAACCCTAAGAAACGGCACTGGAACCCTAAATACGGTAGCATAATCGCGTGGGGCTGGCCAAATTATGGTGCCATAAAAGAATTACGGTAGTGCCGTAAAACGCAAGAAAACCCATGATTTGAAAAAAAAAAAAAAAAAAGAGGAAATTATGGTATCGTAATGAACAATACGGCACTGCCGTAATTTGCACGAAAACTCATAAACTCTATGGTCAGAAATCGCTTGAAAATACGGTGCCGTGAAGAATTTTATGATACTGCCGTAATTTGGTGAAAAACTCAAAAACTCTCGGGTGAAAAAAGGACCAAAATTATGGTATCATAAGGAAAATTACGGCACTGCCGTAAATTGCCCAAAAATATGAAAGTTTCTGTAAAGAAAAGACTTGAAAATACGACAGCGTGAAAATTGTTACGGCGGTACCGTAAAATATATTTTACGGTACCGTGAAAAATGTTACGGCACTGCCATAATTTCCAAAGAATACCCAAAACTTTTTGTTAAAAAACCGACCAAAATTACAGCACTGTAAAGAAATTACGGTACCACCGTAATTTACGCAAAAACTCAAAAATCCCTGTTTAACTTAGAAAATTCAATTTTTCATTCACCTACAAAGAGAAAAATAAAAGTTAATATGCAACTAAAATAAAAATTAAGACAAAAATAAGAAAAACAAAAGAAAGACAAAAAGAGTACTTGGGTTGCCTTCCAAGAAGCGCTAATTTTCGGTCATTAGCTTGACCGTTAAACACTTGGATTTGATCGTGAGTGTGTCTTCAGTTTCCATATTGATTTCTCAGTGTTTTGTTCATGGTTTCTAGGAACATAAGGCTTATTCATGAAATAGTGTTCAATTTTACTCAAGAAACTTTTTCCTTTCTCAAGCAGCCTTGATCTTCCTTTTCTCCTTCGTCTCTTCTTCTTCTTTGCTGCTTTCTCCTAAAATTCTTTATCACAAACTCAGATGATATGTCAGTTTCAAAATCAGAAGGATGATCAAATAAATTATGCACATCACTAACAAAATCATCAATTATATCAGTGCTACAACATGATCCTGAGTTTGATGCTTTTTTCAATGAATCAGTTAAATTAAACTCAATTGTATTATCACAAATATCAAAAGTGAGTTTTCCTTTTCTAACATCATTGACTGCACCAGCTGTGGCTAAAAACGGTCTACCAAGAATAATAGGATTTTTGGAACTTTCTTCCATCTCAAGAACCACAAAATCTGCTGGTATGAAAAACTTACCAATTTGAACAGAAACATTTTCTAAGATACCAACTGAAAACTTTACCGATGAATCAGCAAGTTCCAAAGATATTGAGGTTGGTTTAAGCTCTCCAATGTCCAGTTTCCTACAAATAGATAGTGGCATTAGGCTTACACTGACACCCAAATCACATAAGTCCCGGTCAAAAGCCATACTTCCGATAGAACAAGGTATAGAGAAACTACCTGGATCTTTTAATTTCGGTGGCAATTTGTTCTGGATAATAGCACTACATTCCTTAGTTAATGTCATTGTACCATAGTCTTCTATTTTCCTCTTATTAGACAAGATCTATTTCAAAAATTTTGCATATTAAGGCATTTGCGATAAAGCTTCAGTGAATGGAATGTTAATGTAATGCTTTTTCAAGACTTCAAGGAATTTGCCAAATTGTTTATCAAGTTTTGCTTGCACTAACCTTTGGGGAAAGGGTATAGGTGGCCTATAAGGTGAAGGAGAATTAGGTTTAGAATTATCTGTCTGACATGGCACATCACCTTGGTGAGGTGGCAAACTAGTTCGAGACTACTCATGCTTAGAAGATTTTTCTGAATCTAACTCTTGATCATGTTCATTACTAGGCTCTTTTTCATTATTTTTAGATTTCTTTTTAGGTTCCTCTAATTGCCTCCAACTTCTAGTGATAATAGCATTACAGTGCTCCCTAGGGTTTGGCTCAGGTTTAGTAGGTAATTTTCCTGGGGGTCTGTAAGAAGTGCTTGCTTGTTGGGCTATTTGGTTTTCTTATATTTTATTGTGGGCTGCTAGAGATCCTACTTGAGATGCAAGTTGACTAACTATTCCTTTAAGATCTTCAATTTCTTTGTTTTGAATTTGTATGAATTGATTTTGATTAGCGATAAATTTTTCTAACATGGATTCAACATTTGAGTTTTGGTTTTGATTTTGATTTTGGTTGAGCTTTTGTTGGTATCCTCTTTTTTTAGTTTGTCCCCCTATATTGTTATTATTTTTCCAAGATAAGTTGGGGTGATTCTTCCATCCAATGTTTGGACATAGTCGGGCATTATTTAAATGTACTTTGATAGAATTATTATTCTCTATAAAGGCATGGTCGTTATTATGCAGACTTCTCTACCTGCATTGATGTATTGAGTTGCATATATAATGTCCCAGGAGTTTGGATTGGATCCATTCTCATAAGCTATCCCCAAACAAGGTACCTTAGCAGATATGGGACAGCTTTGGTACATGTGAGACTGGTGTATGGGCTGGTTAGGAGCGGGGCACAGTAACGCAGACATACAGGTGTATTGGATGCATTGGAGTGATCCACCGTGAGGATTGACTTGTCCAGTCAACAAGTCAATCTCACATGCAAGAGGTTTGCATTGATCCTTAGACTTGAGGTATTCATGTCTACATTTGATGATGGATATGCTTTGATACAGTCTTACGTCTCTCCGTAATTGGGGGACCAAAACGACTGTCATTAGGAATGTCATAAGTCACGTAGAGACATGGATGACCAATAGTAGGATTTGCCCCTTCCTTATTGGAAGCATGATATCCACTCGGGGGCACCCCACCTTATTGGTGCATGACAGGAATGTGTGGCCACACTTGTTGAGTCATGACCAATGCATTGGATTGATAAACTTGAGACTAATCCAATGGCAGGATATCAGTTTAGGCAAAGGGATCTATAATGCAATGGGAATCCTCGTTGCTTGTTAGGAGTTGTTGCCATAATGACTTAAGTCCTATGACATGGGTAGTAGTGATGTGTTGCTAGATACCCCTCACTACTTATGATGTTTACATCATTGCCATCGTCATATGGATCCTACGGGGTCACACGCAATAGACTCTTGACGTTTCTTTAATCAGAAGCCTTATGATCAAGTTATTGAATAACTTGGATCTATTTGGAAGATTTCATCAGCGCCAATGGGCCTGATGAGTTGGAAGAAAGTTATTAGAGCCAAACTTTAATTTTGGCAGGTTGACCCGAAATTGACCTTAATTGGTCACATTTGGATTAGGGTTGCATTGGATTAGATCCAATGGCTTAATCAACTCATGCTATGAAGTTTGGGCTAACTCATTATCCAATGAGGCCCAATAATAAGTTGTCATGAAGAGATTAGAGGCTAAAAGGGCATAATGGGGAGAAATCTCACCCCATTGGCGCCTAGGGGCATAATGGGGTGAGGGAGGCGCCTTTGCTTCATTATGGAAGTAAAGGGCGCCTAGCCCTTCTTCCTAGGATGGAATGCATGCCTTTAAGGCATCTCTTGGGCTGATATGGCTATAGGGCAAATAAAGATAGGTTGAATGAGGTTTATGGAAAAGTCTTGGAGACTTTCCTTGCCACAAACCCCCTTCATCCTAGCCGCCCACTTGGCATGATCTTGGCCCTCCCTAAACTGCCTCTTGACCTTATAAATAAGACCCTAGCCGCCCCCTCTAAAAGGTTAACTCCTTGGAGGCGTGAAGACACATAGAGATGCGTGAGCAAGGGCAAAGGGTGACAACTTGAAGGTGGCGCAACCCTTCTTCCTCCTTGAAGCCGCAAGCCTTCTTCTCCTTCTTCACCTCTTGACGTAACTTGGAGAAGGGCTTGGTGGCGACATCTCTTGGAGAGAATTGGAAGCTTAGGGTGGCGACAACTTGAGAGCTTGGAGCTCTCCTTCTTCATCAAGGAGCGCAATCTCCTTCTTCCTTGGAACCGCAAGTTCTTCTTCTTCTCCCTCTCTTCTTGGCGCAAGGACTCTTAGTGCTTGGTGGCATCTCCTTGCCACAAGTCCTCTTCGTTCCTTGGCCATAGACGCACCTTGCTTGAAGGTGGCGCATGCAAAGAAGAAGAAGGAAATACTTGGCGCATCATCCTCTTCCTCATCTCTTCTTGGCGCTTCTACCTTGGAGGTGGCGCAAGATTTGAAGAGAGTGATAAGGCTTGATTCTCTTCCCGAGGCTAGCACCAAGCGTGGAAGGGAGCAATGATCAAGGAGTCGACGCGTGGATACTTGTAGAGGGCGAACACTTGGGTTCCTTCAACATGGCTTCGGCAACTAGACAAGCAAAAGAGGTACATCTCTAATACATCCTTGTGTTTTCTCTCTCGCATGGATCCTTGGGACCGGAATATGTTTCGGGTGTAATGCTTCCGCTGCGTCCTGGGACTGCAAAATTTTAAATTACACCCGGTATTCCCTAACAGTGGTATCAGAGCTACTTGCGAGAAACACAAGGTGTATGTTTGCTTGTATGAAAAGTTTTTCGAAAATTTTTCTTCTATCCATGCGCGTTTCACATAGAAAGCCTCTTTCATCCAAACTTCTTTTATCATTTTTATGGCCGAAATTTGGATTGTGTTTATGATGGATTTAAGACCAAAGGCGCACGTAGTTTTGTCAAGTAGGACGGGCATTGTGTCTTCGGACTGGCCGGGTCTCTTGATCTGACAAAATTGCTAGCCGATTGGGTCCATGAAATCATCATGAAATTTGATCCCAATTTTAGCATAAATTTGGTTAAGAGAGTGCTTTGGATGATGTTGGCGCATAAGGTGCTAAAATTTGATTTTTTCGGATTTTCAAATTTTACATGTGCCACTTGATTGGGTTGATATGGTCATAGCGAGTGCCCTCCTGTGTTGTGATGTGGAAGCATGTTTCCACTTATGATGAATGCTTGTAAAATCTCTTTCCACCTGCGTGTGGTTCTCTCCCTATCTTGTTGTAAAGAATTTTTCATCTTGTTTAGAATAGATGTAGAATTATATGATAGGTTAAGGCTTCATCTTGACAACAAGGAGTCTTCTTCAATCGGAATCAGAGTGGCGCTAGCTTTGGAAGCGTGGTGATGGACTTGCGGCTGAAGGAAGGACACATGCTTTCGGCTTCTGGCATGGGCTGATCTTCTTTAGGGACTCGCAACCCTTGGATGCACGATAACATGTCACATGGCTCGTGACAAGTTATGTGTATGAAAAGGGCTATCACCATATCGACCAAACTAGCATGCCTGTGATGGTTTATTATTTTGTCCATAGCATGCCTATGATGTTTTTCCTTTGCTGCCATAACCATAGGAAAACTGCATGCTAGAAAAGAATAAAATAAACATGCAAAAACTCTCAATACAATATCAAGTCGATAGCCTTCTAACGCATAGCCCTCATCAAACTATCGATCGGTGGTGTTGTGAACTGTTTCCCACCCTTGTGGGACACACCCACTTATCTTTAGAAGGTGTGTGGTGACAAAGATTTCCCCAGTCCAGTTTTAACCTGGGCGTGCCTTCGCAAGGAATTCATTGGCCCTGGGCATAACGGTTAGGACCAGACTTGACTAGTTTTTCATATGTCACTGACATGATGAATTACTAGAGGCAGCTGTTGAGAGGATAGGGTTCTGTGTTGTATCCAGCCCTCGCTGGACATAGGGCGCCTAGTCTGTCTTAACTAAGAGGAATTTTGCACGGCACAATTGGCTGGCATGCCTACCTAAGGAAGCATGAGACACTCTGTGCATCCCAACTCACCCTCGTGAGTCGCGGAGACCTCATGTGAAATTAGGATCCTACTCACCTCTTTCCATGTTGAGTTTGAGAGTTCTCAACTTGTTTTGGAAGTAGTGGGAGCATAGCATTTAATTTAAAGTCCATGTTAAATGCTTTATCATAGTACTTATTTTACTTATTTGCTTATTGTAGATGGCATCTCCTGATCTAAGATTGAAACTTTATAAAAACAAACTGGATGGGACAAATTGGACAAAGTGGTTCAAGATTTTGTCCAAGATACTAGAACAAGAGAATAAGGTACATCTTCTTGAAAGACCTCCATCCCAGCCCAGTGTGTATTTCACTACTGAATGGGAGTGGAATGTCTATCTTGAACATTGTGAAGATAACGAACAGTACACTGCTCTTGTCTTAGAGTGCATGACCCAGAGGTCAAAGTTGAGTGTGATGAGATGGGAATTTATGATCTTATCATACATCTCAAAGGTCTCTTCACACCATGCTCTATAGACAAAGATTAGGAGAGTTCTGTTGGATCTTCAGAGTGTATGCCTAAATCAGAGAATGACCATGGTTCTGTATCTTCGAAGCTGATATTTCGGAAGACTGGGAATGCATGGGTTTTTCGAAGAGGACTGATGGCCAAGAAGAGCATAACAAAGAAGAAGGGATGTGATCCATCCGCTTCAGGTATTGTGTTACCGAGGTCTTTATGTCTACTTCTTATTCATGGGTACTGGGTACCGCATGTGAGGCTCACATATGTTTTACATGTGCAGGAGCTCAAAAGAAGTAGGACGATTAGGCTTGATGGGATCGACTCTCGGGTCAAGGACGGAGCATTGGATGCTGCTATTGATATCATCTCACTGCCTTGAAGACTTTATCTAGAACTTTGCTATTATGTATCAGCTTATGTATTAGAACATCATTCCTTTTGGAAAGGATTTCAGTTTGAAATAATAAATGATATTCTATTGAAGTGATATAGTTGATAATAGTTTGTGGTTCTATATGTAAAACAAGATCAGATCCAATGATTCAATAAACACCCTCTTCTAGCATTGCCTCTTGAACCATAGAACAATGATCACATCCAAAGGTCTATGGACTGTTGGGATCATTATCCTTTCAGGATTATGATACATGTGAGCCTTGTTCAAAGGAGCAAGATGTTGCCTTCACCATAAAGGGTGGAAGGGTAAGTAGCTTGTTGGATCTATTACACAGCAATGTGTGTGGACCCATATAAACAAGCACGAAGAGGTGTTATATGCTTCATCAAGTGTGGGTATGCCTTATGCAACCTAAGAACTTTGGAGAAATCCAAGAAGTTCACAAATGAAGTATTGAGTCAAATTGGAGGATCTATTAAAGCACTTTGATTGGATCAAGGTGATTAGTGGAGAATTTGATGACTGTCCTAAGAAGTGTGGAGTTAGCTCATAGCTTACTTAGTACACCACTGTGTGGTGAATTTCAAAGAAAGAAAAAGGAACACATTGGATGTGGTTCCATCTTTGAATAGTCATGCAAATATACTACTATGATGCCATGCAAACAGATGTACTGCCACTCCATAAGAAAGTGTCTAAGATAGCTTTTGAGTTGCGAACTGCAAATATCCCATTTCTTCAATGGAATTGGGAATGTACTGTGCAGTGATTCAAAAGTATGTGTTTGTGGTGCACTGTAGAGTGCTAATTCTATCCCAAAGAGAACAAAATATTTGTTTCTCAAACTGCTGTCTCTCTTGAGAAAGTATTTCTTTTAAAAAGAAGCTAGTGGGAGTAGATTTGATTGGGACAAGGTCCAGAATCAACCACAATATAATTAGACACAGATGGAAAGCAAAATCTCACATACAGGTTGAAAGTCAACCTGAGGTACAAGTAACACAGGAACCACATAAGTCTGGATCGATTCGATATGCTAGGCATGACGAATTTTTCATCAAGGATGAACCTAAGACTTATGAGGAAATGGAAGCGGTCGGTGGACCAGATTCCAAGAAATGGTTAAGGGCCATGAGAACCATAATGGACTCCATGTCTGCTAATCAAGTCTGGGACTTGGATGAGTTGCCAAAAGAGTAATTCCCACAGGCTGTAAATAAATCTTCTAGGAAGATAGACATGGAAGGTAACATTGTTACCTTGAAAGGCAAGCTAGTGAACAGAAATTTTAGGCAAATCCACTGGGTGGATAATGATGAAATTTTTCACCAATAGCTGAGTTTTAAGTCCATTAGGAATCTGCATATTATAATTGCATGATCAGTTATGACGTGTTGTTATGAAAACTGCCTTTCTTGCATGGACGTCTGAAAAGATATCTATAAGGAAATAGCCAGAAGGTTTTCATATCAAGGCCATAAAGATATGCATGGTGTTATGCAAGCATGTTTAAAAGAGCCTGTGTTTACAAGAAGATCAGTGGGAGCACCTTAATAGTATTTCTTGTTCTAGAAGATTGATGATATTCTCCTCACATGGAATGACAACTCAACTCTTCACATGGTGAAGAAAAGGCTTGAGATGTATTTCGAGAAGAATGATCTAGGGAATGATGCCTACATCCTAGGCATGAGGATCTATAGATAGAGATCCAAGAAGGTCATTGCCCTTTAGTCAATCTATGTTCATCCAAAAGTTTCTGGAAAGGTTTATATTGGATGATTCCAAATATTGATACCTTCCAGAGAGATATGGTCTGACCCTCATGAGGATGTTGTGTCCTATGACACAGCTGGAGAGTAATAACATGGGTCTAAAATCCTGATACATGGTGTATAGGATGGATCATGTTTTGAGTAATATACACAAGACCATTTGTGGCAAATGCTTGGAGCATAGCCAGTAAGTTTCAATCAGATCCTAGTGTTTGACACTTGATAGCTATGAAAGCAATACTTATATATACTTGGGAAGTATAAAGGATTGAAGTCTAGTCTATGATAGACAGGAAGAATTTTGTGTACAAGGATACACTGATACTTCGTTCCAGTCTTATGACCACAGCCAGGATTTGCGCTTTGCCTTGTTGTGGTGTTGTGTGCTGAAAGAGCATTATGCAAACCATGGTGGCAAAATTCTACAAATAAGGCTGAGTACATTGCAGCTTCTTGAGGTAGCCAAGGAAGCAGCTTCATTCATTTGAACTTGATTTAGTTCCTAGTGCTTGATGGTCCAGTATAGTTCTTATTGGGGCCATAGCATAAGTGAAGGAACTTAGTGCTCAAGTATGTACTGCAGCATATCATCTGATCTTAGAGATCATGGATGAGGATGATGATCAAATTTGTTAAAATAAACATAGATAGCAATCTGGAAAAACCCACTGACATAGCCTCTAGTGCAGCGGAAGCTGAATGGGTCATACTAGAGGCATTGGAACTGACTAAACATCAGTTGCCCTTGGCTTAGTGCAAGTGCGAGATTGTTGGTGTTTATGCCCTGCAGACCAATGTTTGGACATAGTCAGGCATTGTTTAAATGTACTTTGATAGAATTATTATTCTCTATAAAGGCATGGTCATTATTATGCAGACTTCTCTACCTGCATTGATGTATTGAGTTGCATGTATAATGTCCCAGGAGTTTGGATTGGATCCATTCTCATAAGCTATCCCCAGACAAGGTACCTTAGCAGATATGGGACAGCTTTGGTACATGTGAGACTGGTGTATGGGCTGGTTAGGTGCGGGGCATAGTAACGCAGACATACAGGTGCATTGGATGCATTGGAGTGATCCACCGTGAGGATTGACTTGTCCAGTCAACAAGTCAATCTCACATGCAAGAGGTTTGCATTGATCCTTAGACTTGAGGTATTCATGTCTAGATTTGATGATGGATATGCTTTGATACAGTCTTACGTCTCTCCGTAATTGGGGGACCAAAACGACTGTCATTGGGCATGTCATAAGTCACGTAGAGACATGGATGACCAATAGTAGGATTTGCCCCTTCCTTATTGGAAGCATGATATCCACTCGGGGGCGCCCCACCTTATTGGTGCATGACAGGAATGTGTGGCCACACTTGTTGAGTCATGACCAATGCATTGGATTGATAAACTTGAGCCTAATCCAAAGGCAGGATATCAGTTTAGGTAAAGGGATCTATAATGCAATGGGAATCCTCGTTGCTTGTTAGGAGTTGTTGCCATAATGACTTAAGTCCTATGACATGGGCAGTAGTGATGTGTTGCTAGATACCCCTCACTACTTATGATGTTTACATCATTGCCATCGTCATATGGATCCTATGGGGTCACACGCAATAGACTCTTGACGTTGCTTTAATCAGAAGCCTTATGATCAAGTTATTGAATAACTTGGATCCATTTGGAAGATTTCATCAGCGCCAATGGGCCTGATGAGTTGGAAGAAAGTTATTGGAGCCAAACTTCAATTTTGGCAGGTTGACCCGAAATTGACCTTAATTGGTCACATTTGGATTAGGGTTGCATTGGATTAGATCCAATGGCTTAATCAACCCATGCAATGAAGTTTGGGCTAACTCATTATCCAATGAGGCCCAATAATAAGTTGTCATGAAGAGATTAGAGGCTAAAAGGACATAATGGGGTGAGGGAGGCGCCTTTGCTTCATTATGGAAGTAAAGGGCGCCTAGCCCTTCTTCCTAGGATGGAATGCATGCCTTTAAGGCATCTCTTGGGCTGATATGGCTATAGGGCAAATAAGGATAGGTTGAATGAGGTTTATGGAAAAGTCTTGGAGACTTTCCTTGCCACAAACCCCCTTCATCCTAGCCGCCCACTTGGCATGATCTTGGCCCTCCCTAAACTGCCTCTTGACCTTATAAATAAGACCCTAGCCGCCCCCTCTAAAAGGTTAACTCCTTGGAGGCGTGAAGACACATAGAGAGGCGTGAGCAAGGGCAAAGGGTGACAACTTGAAGGTGGCGCAACCCTTCTTCCTCCTTGAAGCCGCAAGCCTTCTTCTCCTTCTTCACCTCTTGACGTAACTTGGAGAAGGGCTTGGTGGCGACATCTCTTGGAGAGAATTGGAAGCTTAGGGTGGCGACAACTTGAGAGCTTGGAGCTCTCCTTCTTCATCAAAGAGCGCAATCTCCTTCTTCCTTGGAACCGCAAGTTCTTCTTCTTCTCCCTCTCTTCTTGGCGCAAGGACTCTTAGTGCTTGGTGGCATCTCCTTGCCACAAGTCCTCTTCGTTCCTTGGCCATAGGCGCACCTTGCTTGAAGGTGGCGCATGCAAAGAAGAAGAAGGAAGTACTTGGCGCATCATCCTCTTCCTCATCTCTTCTTGGCGCTTCTACCTTGGAGGTGGCGCAAGATTTGAAGAGAGTGATAAGGCTTGATTCTCTTCCCGAGGCTAGCACCAAGCGTGGAAGGGAGCAACGATCAAGGAGTCGACGCGTGGATACTTGTAGAGGGCGAACACTTGGGTGCCTTCAACATGGCTTCGGCAACTAGACAAGCAAAAGAGGTACATCTCTAACACATCCTTGTGTCTTCTCTCTCGCATGGATCCTTGGGACCGGAATATGTTTCGGGTGTAATGCTTCCGCTGCGTCCTGGGACTGTAAAATTTTAAATTACACCCGGTATTCCCTAACATGTTCACTACCCTGATCAGCAATGACTTTACACTCTTCAGAAATATGACCATTATTTCAACAAATATCACAAATAACAGATGAAGAAATTACAACAGTTTGCATTTTAAAAGAATTAAATCTGTTGCACAAAGAATCTACCTTTTCTGCCAAGGTGCGTCAACCATCACTTTCATTCTTACCTTGAGAAGGTCGATACAACACTCCTCTCTCAAAAGTCCACTGATTGTGATTTAAAGCCATCTCATCAAGCAACTTGAAAGCATCTTCAATGGTCTTGCTCATGAGAGCTCCTCCTGCAGCAGCATCAATATTTTGTCTGGTATTATATAGCAAACCATTGTAAAAAGTATAAATTAAAACCCAATTTTCAAGGCCATGGTGAGGACACTCCCGTTGTAAATTGTTGAAACGCTCCCATGCCTCGCTAAAAGATTTGCCATCTCTCTGTGGAAAACTTGTGATCGGGTTTCTCATTTGGATGGTCTTTCTTGGTGAAAGTATTTCAATAATAAGGCATTGGACAATTGTTCCCATGTGGTGAAGGTACCAGTAGGTTGAGCTTGAAGCCAAGAGCGCGATCGGTCCCTAAGAGGAAAAGGAAACAACCTCAGTTTTAATGCATCGTTAGAAACACCATTTATCTTGATAGTATCACATAATTCAAGAAACAAAGCAAGGTGTTGGATAGGATCTTCAAGTGGAGATCCTCCAAACTAGTTCTGTTGGATCATAAACAAGAAAGTAGGCTTGATTTCAAAGTTGTTAGCCTCTATGACCGGTCTAGCAATGCTAGAGTGTATCTCCCGTGGGTTAGGGGCTGCATAGTCCCTAAGTGATTTCGGTTCTACCATGGTCGCTTCTTCTACTTGTTGACTCTACTCAAATCTAAGCTTCCTGCACAATCAAAGAGTTTTATTTATATCAGGATCAAAAGGAACTAGAGGTCCTGATCTAAGATTCCTACACATACAAAGTAGATAGATCAAATAATTTCAAGTAAAAATAATAGAAAAACATAAAATAAATAAAACCTAGCCTAGCAATACTTTCAATATCTTCAATATTGACAAAAACCAAAGTCCCCAGCAACGGGGCCAAAAACTTGTTGTAGTCCGCAAGTGCACGGATACTCGAAGTAATAAAAAGATATCGAACCACAGAGACCTTGTTTGCCAAGTATCGAATAATCAATTTCTCACTAGCTAGACAATCCGAATACGATGAAGCAAATAATCAAAAAGTGCACGAAAAAATATCAGAGAAGAAAACTGGGACTAGGGGTTCATCCACCTTAATTTTAATGACTAGAAAGAAATAAAATATTGTCAGTCAAATTTCATTATGATAAAGATGTAATTTACTTCATAAAGGAATTATCTCGCTCTCGCACAGATAATTATACAAAGAACCAATCCTCACTCTCGTGCAGGATCTATTCAATGCTGAAGATAAGTAAATTATTGACAAATAATTCAAGGATCACTCTCGTGCATCCAAATTCTAAGTCAAATATCTCAAGAGAAACTATGTATTCTCATACCATAATTTCTCAGGTTCTACTTAAGGTTCTCCGACGATCAGATATTTAATCTCTTACAATATCAAATCAAGTCTAACACAATAACTCAATCCAAAGATCAGAAAATCAACATGGCAATAAAACTACTAAAAATTAGAATTAAGAACAATGCCAAATCTCTTACGATAAGTTCTATACTCAATGATTCTAGGGTTCCGAATTTTGCAATCAACTTCGCTGTCTATTTCATAAAATTCTAAAACATGCTGGAAATATGAGACTAAGGAGAATTATAAGCAATCATCACATAAGTAGAATTATCATAACAAAATCTTCCTGACGATTTTAACAATGTCTAGTCATTAAGAAGTTAAGGGGATAACAACCCCATGTCCCATAAGAAAATTAAGCTAGCATGATGGAAAGATTATAGTAAACCATAATTTCAGATGACCAGGATTCGAGAAGGAGAGAAGAGTTACAAACAGGGTGCTGTAATAAAATTACAGCACCGTAATATACGATGAACAGTGGCGGCACCCACTGTTTCATTGATTTCTCCCTCGATCGGACTCCTCTCGCTCTGAAACTTCTAGCGTGTGTTCTCCTCCCTCAGGTGAAGCTTCCTTTCAAATTTCGTGGCCGAAGGTGATCTATAGGCTGAGAATCGATGAACCTTAGAGTGACGGTGATCCTGCCAAATTCTCCATGGATCTCTGATAAAAATTGTTTCTTCCCTTTCGAAAATGTTCTCTTGCTAATCCTGAGTGTTCCCTTTCTTTCAGATCTTCAATTGGTGCACTAAAGCCTAAGAAATCACGAATTTAAGTTTCCGGCGGAAGAATTGGGCATCTGGGTGAAAATTATGGCACCGTGATGGAAATTACAGTAGTACCGTAATTGCATCTAAAATCTCTGAAGTCATGGTAAGAAATTGGTCTGAAATTACGGTACCGTGAATAATTTTACGGCACTGCCGTAATTTGCCAAAAAAATTTTAGAATTAAGCTGCCATCAAAATCGTTATGGTAGTGCCATAATTGCTGATTACGGCCGTAAAACCATTACGTCACTACTGTAATGTCTGTAGAAAACTTGGTTTGACTTGAAATTTGATGTGTAATCTCCTCTTGATGATAAGAATCTGCCCATGTGTTGGATTTTCTTGAAAACCCATCAAAATGATGCCTTTTTACCTGAAATTGATCAAAAACCAAGAAAAGTGTATATTCCAAAATATTTGATAAAATAGGCATAAAATAAGCAAAGGAGCATGAATATGACTCAAGAGGATGATGGAATAAGCAAAAAAATATGCTATGAAATTTAGAGTCATCAATTGCCCCCCTCTTGTCTGAGTTTAGTGACATCTTACCTAAGGATTTGCCTCATGGACTCCCTCCAGAAAGGGAGATCCGTCATGCGATAGACTTAGTGCCGGGTGCCCCTCTCCCAAACTTGCCCCACCATAGACTCAACCCCATTGAACACACCGAGTTGTAGCATCAAGTGGATGAACTCCTCACCAAGGGGTACATCCACGAGAGCCTTACCCCATGCGCTGTCCCCACCCTACTCACGCCCAAGAAGGATGGATCTTGGTGCATGTGCATAGATAGTTGAGCCATTAATAGGATCACCGTCAAGTATTGGTTCCCCATACCCCGTCTTAATGACATGCTCGATTTGATTTTGGGTTCATCATGGTTTACCAAGTTGGACCTCCGGAGCGGATATGACTGGGTTCGCATCTGAGAGGGTGATGAATGGAAGACTACGTTCAAGACCAATGATGGTCTGTACGAGTGGTTAGTCATGCCCTTTGGCTTGACGAACGCCCCCTCCATATTCATGAGGCTGATGAGTCAAGTCCTCAAGCCCTACATGGGTAAATTCCTGGTCGTCTACTTTGACGACATTCTAATCTTCAGCCGCACCCGAGAGGAGCACTTAGAGCATCTTCACTCTACCTTTGAGATTCTCCGGAAGGAGCGCCTCTTCCTTAACACGAAGAAGTGCACCTTCATGGCCACTCAAGTTCACTTTCTAGGGTACATAGTGTCTGACCAGGGTCTCTCTATTGACCCCACCAAGATTGATGTCATTCGGCATTGGTCCGAGCCTCACACTGTTTCTGAGGTTCACAGTTTCTTAGGTCTTGCTGGGTTCTACTATCGGTTCATACATGGGTTTAGCACCATTGCTACCCCATTATCCCAGCGTCTGTCGAAAGATGAATTCGAGTGGACACCGGCCACTCAACATGCCTTTGACACCCTCAAGGATGCCTTGACCACAGCCCCTGTTCTTCGACTTCCAGACTTTTCCAAAGTCTTTGAAGTCGCATGTGACGCCTCCAGTACTGGGATCGAAGGAACTCTGAGTTAAGAAGGCCACCCAGTTGCCTTCTTTAGTGAAAAACTGAACGCAGTTAGGCAGTGGTACTCCACATAAGACAAAGAATTTTATGCCATTGTCCAATCGTTAAGGCAGTGGAGGCACTATTTACTCCACCATGAGTTCGTCCTATATAGTGACCACCAGGCCTTTTCCTTCTTCAGCGCCCAAAAGAAGTTGGGTGTCGGGCATGCCAAGTGGGTGGAGTACTTGCAACAGTACTCTTTTGTGATAAATCATAAGGCGGGTAAGGAGAACATAGTATCGGACGCCCTGAGCCGAGTAAGGACCCTTTTGTGTGTTATGTGTACCCGTGTCAATACATTCGCCTATGTTAAGGATGCGTACCCAACCTGTCCTGATTTTGGTGCCATCTATACTCACCTGAGCGAGTCTGAGGATGTCGAGTCGCCATACTAATTATGTGAGGGTTACTTGTTCTATGGGAACCAGTTGTGTATTCCCCGGTCCTCTCTTCGCGACCACCTTCTATTAGAGTTACACGCAGGTGGTGTAGCCGGCCACCATGGACGTGACAAGACATTTGAGATGGCCGAGCAGTGACTGTTTTGGCCCTCCTTGCACAAAGATGTGGAGCGCATTGTCCGCCACTGTGGCACTTGCCAAATGGCTAAGCCTCGACCCCCAAACACTAGACTGTACACCCCACTACTTGTGGCACTTTCCACGGCCTATCACCCCCAAACCAATAGCCAAACAGAGGTCGTTAATCGGAGTTTGGTTAACTTGCTCTGATGTCTCGTTGGTGATTACCCTAAGAGTTGGGACAGTGTGCTCCGTGTTGTCGAATTCGCTTATAATAATGCAGTCAATCAGTCTACCAGTCTAAGTCCCTTCCAAGTGGTCCTTGGACAACAACCACGAAAACCTAGTGACTTGCATGACCTTCCCATTGACGGAGTCATCGACACCTATGAGGAAGGCCCATTCCCTCCAGAAGACACATGGAAAGACTCCCCAGAACATGAGGAGGATACCCCACAAATTTTAGCTCAGAAAGCCCTCTGCCGCCCTGAACACCGTCAGCCCGTGTCCACCGACACGGCCGTGACACGGTCGAACCAGCACGCGAACACGGACATGACCGACCTCACAGGCGTTCCTCTATCCATGACGAGCTCGACAGATCCCCAGCCCAAAATTACGACCCGTGGAACAGATTACGGCACCGCCGTGAAATCAGGCCAACCTTATGTGGATTTCTAGCCAGAAAATACGGCACATGGAAAAGATTATGGCACTGCCATAAAATCAAGCCAACCTTTTGTGGATTTCGAGCATGAAAATATGGCCTGTGGAACATATTACGGCACTGCCGTGAAATCAGGCCAACCTTCTGTGGATTTCTGGCTGGAAAATATGGCCCGTGGAGGTGATTACGGCACCGCTGTAAAAGCTGCTAGACAACGACACGGCCCGCTCGAGATCACAGACACGGCCGTGACAAGCCCGGCGGATGCCGGACCTCTAGATCACGCCCGTGATGGCAAGCACGGCCAGGCCGTGTTTAGCCTCAGAAAACACATGGAGGCAAATTTTCATCCAATTCGACACTCACAATGATCCTCGCATCCGCTGGACCGTTTTGTGGGCATCTCGAGCCTAGTGTCAGCCACGACGTGCCACGTCCGCTCCATCCACGTGACCTCGCCAGCGTCAATGCCACCCCTCCACCCTCTCAACTTGGCAACCACCGTAAGCCAGCCACTCCAGGACTCGACCATCGATAGATACAACAATCGGGTCCTCAACTCGGCCCAGGAGATAGCCAACAATGTGCAAAATCTGCCCACCATCAGCAAGTTCTGTTGCTTCGTAGTGGCTTGTTCCGAAATGGTGTAGCGGAGAACGGCCCAGTCAACGGCCCAACAAGGGGGCCCATGCACCAACCATGTGTGTTATCCCTTGTCCTTTAATTCCCTAGTTAGTTATCTCTTTTCAGGTTGTTAGAGGGCATCTTGGACCCTCTTTAGTTGTTAGGGGTTGTTGGTTTCAACAAACCCCATGTGAGTAGCTTGTGTCTCACCCCTCCCTCTTGTTCTATAAAAGAGGGCTGAGGGACTACTAGTTTTTCAGTTCTTGGTAGTAGCTCCTTCCCCCACGCGAAAGCTTAGGCCACTTGAAAACTCCAAGGAGCTCGCTTAGGGCCTCCTCGCCCACCTCTTGTAATCATTTTATTTTTCAATCAAAACACCCGGAGAACCTTCCAAGGCTCCGGGTCCTTTTCAAGGCAATCCTTGCGATCATTGTCGGCTTTGTGTCTTGGACTTGCAGCGTTCCGCCTCCGCAGCCCCGTCTAGACCCTGCGTGCACGTGCTTGCTTCAAGAAATTGGCTCTACTAGTCAGGTGAGTAGTTTCATTTGTAGAATTGTGTTCGTTGTTTCCTCGGTTCGCTAGTATTGCTCAAGTCATGTCCCCGCGGCACGGGTTTTCATCGATTTTCTCGAGTTTTCATCGCCCCGCACGTTTTTACTTCCTTCGTCTCCAGCCCCTCTCACGTCTTCGGCATCATGGTTTTCCCCACCGTAGAGTACTGAATTAAGGACCAACTCACCCATTACATTCACTATGTCAATTTTGGTATCAGAGGGAGGTTGGAGCTAACTCTCGTCTAGCTCCGCCGATCTCTCGCATCATATCTTTCGGCTTCTTTGGTTTTCTCTTCTACATTGCATACTCATACATTTTCTATCACCATAACTACTAGATCTGGAACCTCTTACCAAAACCCCCCTACCCAAGTGCCCACTATGACCGATGAGAGTACTCCGCCTAGGGTAGAGTGTTGGGGTATGCCCTTAAGGCTAATGTTTGAGGCCTTGGGATTATATCAGTATCATGTATAAACTCTTTGTTTATAAAGGCAATGGTTATTATTCAGGTTGTTACATCATCTGCTGCAATATGTATACTTCTGAATAATGTCTCAATGATGTTCAGCTTGGCTGACATGCAGTATTGTCCTTAGTCGAGATATCTTGGTGAACATGAGACAGCCTAGATATGATTGAGACTAATATGTGTTCTAATCTTATAGGATGCTTTGAGCATGGAATAAGATGTAGACTCATGGGTACATTGGATGTACTGGACAGACCCTACTAGGATATTCAATTGCTTGTCACAATGTGAATAATCCTTGTATGCGAACAAGTGGCATATTTCCTCTGACTTGAGATCACTTGTGTTTCTAAATGATGATTGTCATTGTTTTGAGGTAGTTCAATATCATTTGAAACATAATGGTTATAGACTATCTTGGATAATGATCATGAGTCAGGTTAGGACACTAGTGATAGATATAGGATTGCGGTCTCCTTGTTTAAAGGAGTGTGATGTTCTAATGGGGCCCCCCTTTGGATGAGATGATTGAGAAAGTGTATGGCCATACCCAGATGACTATGTTCATCTGATCTAATCATTCTCATCATATTGGAGTTACAGGCTTGACACGCTTGTCCAATAAGAACATCCAGTCACAAAGGAAACATGTATGCCTAGTGAAGTGGATTCACACTTGTGCTGTGGTTTGGGTGTAGTCTTGGAAGACTCTTTCCTTTATATTGGGAGACAGTGATGTGTTGCTAGATACCCCTCGCTGATCGTGATAACGTAAGTTATCGTTACCAACATTTAAAGGAAACCCTTAGGGTCGCACAATTTGATGATATGGCTTACTTAAGTCAGATCGTGTGGACTGAATTGTTTTGGTTCAGTTTAAAGGAGTTTAAACTCTGATTGTAAGTGAGATCTGGTCTGATCATGTTTGATTGATTAGGGCTTGAGATCGGTAAGCTTCGATCGAGAGTATTAATGCTAGATCTGTGAGATCAAGAGCATCAAGAGATGAACGGTTAGATCTGGAGCCTTAGGGTTTAATTATGATCTAGACCAAAGGCTTGGCTTAATTGGTCTTTGAACCAAACCAAAAGGAACCCGTTCACATGAGTGAATGCATGGTTCAAAGTGAGGATGCGTTTTGGTTGGTTCGTGAACGCATGAGTGGATGCGTTAAGCGTTTGCTATTTTTGGAAGTTCCAAAAATGAATGCACGCCTCCACGTTCCAAAACGCTCGCCCCTCTTTTGGTCTTGCACTTGTGTGGCTCGTCTACACGAGGTGTAGAGAAGCATTCGTCCAAAGCAGAGAACTACTCTCGCATCTCATCTTCCTTCACACGACAAGGATACTTGGAGCCTTGCTAGCACAAGAAACAACAAGGAGTAGGCGATCACATCTTGTGTGCGGTGCCTTTGGAGAAGAAGCGTTTGCATCTTTCTCTTCCAAATCGCCATCCAAGCGAAATGGCTATGGTATGAATCCAAACTATATGAAGTTGATCATATATTCTTGCAAAAGATGTTTAGAAACCCTTGCTTCCGCTATGCTAGTTTTATATGCGCCTCCTACTAGGGTTTCGCCCCCTTTATCTGGGGACTTTCATAGAGTCCGTTGAGTCGCTGTCCTCACGCTTGGAAGCGATGGAGGTTATGTTTCAACTCTTAATGTCGTCGGTCCAACACCTCACGGACCAAGTTGTGGAACTCAAGTCTAAGCCCACTATGGAATAGCCCCCGCTTAGTGTTACCCCTTCGTTGGCCCCGCTGCATAAGCGCGCCAACGAGTCCCCGCGTTACGACCCGTTCGGTGATGAATCTGCGTGGGCGGAGGAGGCCCCGCCCCTACAGGGTTCAGTCCAGTACAGTCATGAGGACGATGAGGTCTGTCATTTCATGCGCATCGATCCCCCTATCTTTAAGGGTAGCCAAGATCCCAATGATTTCCTCGACCGGGTTTCAGCCGTGGAAAACTACTTCGAGTGGAGCGCTATGTCCACTCACCTTAAGGTCAGTTATGTTCACCTCCTGCTCACCGGCCCTGCCCGGTTGTATTGGACGAATGTCAAGCGCCACCTAGTTGACTAGTGTCTTCCCCCCATCACTCGGTGGGAGGAGATGCGCTATCGCCTTAAGGAGAAGTATGTACCGCCTCCTCGATTCCTATTGTGCTATCTCGCAGGGATCTGACTCCGTCGATGTGTACCACACTCGTTTTGATGAACTCGAAATCCGTTGCAATCTTAGGGAGGATCCCGCGTTCACGTTGTCTAGGTTTAAGCGCGGACTCCGTGAGGACATCCGAAGCGCCCTTCTGACCTATGGGTTAGATTCGATCATCCTCGTTCTACACCATGCTCGTGAGATCGAGCAGGATTTGCGTTTGCAGCACCGTCACAACGAACCTGCTCCCCAGCATCGTCCGGTCCATGCGCCCCCCGCGCAAGCCCCGACCCCCTGCCACAAGGCTCCTCTGCGTCCCCAGCACACGGGTCCCCGACGACCTCCGCATGACGCTCCGCACGACGCACCTGCACCCCGTCTCACCTGGGACAAAAAGGGTAAGGCGCCCATCGCTGCGATACCCCCCGGGACTTGTCGTCACTGTAGTCAGATTGGTCACTTCAATCGGAAATACCCCACGCTTCGTAGTCGTTCCTTGCATATCACGGCCGCTCCGCGCGACACCCCATTCGTTACCCCTCCTGGGCCACCCTCGGCTCAACAGGTTGGTCCCCAGTGTTACTCCGATGAGGATTCGAGCCTGCGTCCTACCTTGGTCGTAGTCTGCTGCACCCTTGTGCACTCCCCCCCCCCCCCCTCGTCTGAGGATTGGAAGCATACGAGCATCTTTTACACTTATATTAAATGTAATGGACACTCGTGCAAAATCGGGATCGGCGGGGGTAGTAGCCTCAACGTCGTCTCCTAGACGGCGGTCACCCATTTTGGCCTCCCTTTGGAGCCACACCCTCGACCCTACTCGATTGCGTCGGTCGACACATCCAGCCTGCCCATCACCCATCGCTGCCAGGTCCCCATTTACTTCGGTGACTACGCCGAGAAGGTGTGGTGCGATGTTACCTCCATGGACATCGCCCATATCCTTCTTGGTCTGACTTGGCAATATGATCGCGATGTCATCCACTATGGCCGGTCTAACACCTATGTCTTCCAGCACAGAGGACGTAAGATCTGCCTGACCCCGGCTCCACCCAAGGAGTGGCGGGCCTCCACCTCGAAGGGCCTAGTCTCACCTTCCCTCCCTGGATCATCGGCGCCTAAGCCGGTCACGCTTGTCTGCCCTAGCTCCATCATGACGGAAACCCATGAGTCCGCAGTCGTCTATGCACTCATGGTGCGCGAGATCCCCCGCGAGCCTTCGTCCCCTCCAACCCCTTTGCCGGCCGAGATCACCACCCTCCTCGACGAGTTTTCCAACATCTCCCCGTTGGCCTCCCTCCGGATCGTGACATCCAGCACGTCATCCATCTCATCCCCGGGGCATCTCTGCCCAACCTGCCCCACCATCGCCTCAACCCAACTGAGCACACGGAGCTCAAGCGGCAAGTCGACGATCCCTTGGCCACAGACTTCATCTATGAAAGCCTTAGCCCTTGTGCCCCACCGGCCCTTCTCACCCCGAAGAAGGACGGTTCCTGGCGGATGTGCATTGATTGCCGTGCAATCAATCGCATCACGGTGAAGTATCGGTTCCCCATTCCCCGTTTAGACAACATGCTTGACCTCATTTCTGGTGCGTGTTGGTTCACCAAACTTGACCTCCGGAGCGGTTACCACCAGGTCCGCGTCCGTGAAGGCGACGAGTGGAAGACGGCCTTCAAGACGAAGGACGGCCTCTACGAGTGGCTGGTCATGCCCTTTGGCCTTACCAACGCGCCCTTCACCTTCATGCGCCTTATGAATCAGGTGCTTTGCCCCTACATGGGCAAGTTCCTTGTCGTCTACTTTGACGACGTTCTTATCTACAGCCAGACCTGCGATGATCACTTAGCACACCTACATTTGACCTTTGACCTTTTGCATAAGGAGCACTTGTTGATGGAGGCAGTAGCCCTGCTCTGAGGAGATCTGCTTGGACTCGTAGGGTACCTATTCGATATGGGTTCCCTTAGAGGTATTGCTTCCTGAGTCAGAGCTAGCTATAGCCGCCCCTGAGTTACTCCAAGGGTACAAAGATAATTCTCCAGAGGAAAATCCTTTCAACCCGGGGAGAGCTGATGGAGGCAGTAGCCCTGCTCTGAGGAGATCTGCTCGGACTCGTAGGGTACCTATTCGATATGGG
Organism: Costus lasius; assembly: GCA_027563935.2. Classification (NCBI taxonomy): domain Eukaryota; kingdom Viridiplantae; phylum Streptophyta; class Magnoliopsida; order Zingiberales; family Costaceae; genus Costus; species Costus lasius. The sequence goes on from CM050448.1 coordinate 101,304,677, forward strand.
TTCCCTTAGAGTCCCCTCTCTTGCATTGCATTTTAGGGTAATTTGCTTTTCAATAAAACCATGCATCATGTAGTCATTTATGGCAAGTCCACTTGTAGTAGGTAGTGCATTGTAATTCATGAAACTTTATGTACTCTTGCATCATAGTAGAGTAGTGCATGCATGCATTAGGATCATTTTGGCAGGTCATTCAAGTAAGGAGTAGCTCAAGTTCCAGCTCAATGTCACTCAAGGTCCACTCATCAAGTTCAGCTCCAGAAAAGGAAGGGAAGACTTCAAAGTCCAAGCTCACTTCAAAGCCATGCAACAACTCACTTGCTATACTTGTTGGGCGCCTCTCCAATAGAGCAATCAGCCACCTCATCATCCATTCAAGAAGATATGTGCCAACCTCTAGTCCAAGCAAGGAATGAATTCAAATCCCTCATCCATCAAGATCCAAAATCAAAGGAATTATCCATCAAGATCCACAATCAAAGGAGGGCATTTATGAAGACATTTATGAGAAATTACCATCTCTTGTTGTAGCCTATGCTCTCATGGAAAGGATTCAAATTTTGAATCTCTTATCCATGCGCCAACAAGCATCTCGCCAACGGATAAGAAGACACCTTTCTCGCCAATCCAAACATTTAAAGAGTTGCCAAGAGAAGATCACCAAAGAAGGAAGCACCCAAAGAGGATTTGCGCCAACATCCTCTTGATTTTGAAATTCAAACGCCATCCATCTTTGTAATAGGCGCATGGAAGCTAATGACTATCCTGCCCTAGCCCCATCTCACCTATAAAAACATAGTCGCCCCCTTGTATTTCGATTACCTTTTGATGAAATAATATTGTCTATTAGTTGCCTAGGTTAATTGCTAGTGTTAGAGATAGAGATCTTCTTTAGCCGAGTTCTTCCCCCTTCTTCTAACTCTTCCACCGAAACCCTAAGAAGCTCCCCTCTTTGTGTATGTGCGCAACCACAAGGAGAACTTCTTTCACCCTCGGTTTGGAGCAAGAAGGAGAACACCCTCGGCCTCAAGGAGTCTTCATCCTATTCGGCTAAGTCTTTTCTCTTCATCTCTTCATTTGAATTTGAGAACTCTTCTCTACACTAATTCTTGATTACATAACTTGTAGCTTACGCTTGGAGTGGATCTAGAAAGGGGCGTCTCCCCCTTCTTTCTCTTCTCGCTCTCTCTTTAGTTAACTTAGGATTAACAAGGGAACTTGTGAGGCTTAACCTCACCCCTTGGTTTGTTTCTGTATTAAAAATCCGTGACTTGTACGGATCTTTTGTGATTGTTTGTAAGCTCCACCCTACACCTTCCATCAGAGTTGGACCGGTGAAGATTGGGAAGCATAGCCCTTCAATTCTCAAGGGCTGCACTGTAAGCTTATTTCCTGCACTTACTGCTTTCTAGTGTTATTTTTATTTACTGCTCTTAGTTTAAACTCGGGTTTTTCCTATATTTTTAAAAAATACAAAAAAAATTAGTTTCCCAACCTCGTTAGCATAACTTCGGTTTTCTCTTATTATTAAGCTATTTATCAAAACCAGTTTTCAAAGGCGTTGTTTGAATACTTTAGTTCCCCGTCCTACATCAGCTTGGTATCAGAGCTTAAGCTCTCAGACTAGAAATTTTAAGCCTCAAAAACTTATTTTTTCTACTTCTAAGCGGTCTTTGGAATTAGGTTGTTTGAAAGAACTTGACTACGTATCTATCATTTGCTCTATTTTCAAAACCTATATTTTTCAAAACACCCATGCAAACTCGGTCTAAAACCCAACAACAGGAACAAAATCCCACAATGGATCATACTGCCATGAATGAGAAGTTTGAGTTCTTGACTGAGCAAATAGGAACCCTTACCCGAAGCCTTAACCAACTTACCACTGAGTTCCATGATTTTAGGGAAAGGTCTTCTAATCATGCTAGTGAACCACCTAGCCCTCATCATGTAGACACCCAACAACCACCTGCGTGGAACGGGCATCAAACCCCAATCCGTGCAGGCACCCAACCTATGTGGAATGGATATCCTAATCCAAACCATCCTCAACCAACATGGAATGGATACCCCAATCCAAACCATGCGGGAACCCACCAACCAACTATGTGGAATGGACCTCCTATGCAAACCCCACCTCAACCCAGATTTAGGGAGGATGATGTGCACCGCGCCATCAAACTCAATCCCCCAACCTTCAATGGCTCTTTAGAACCCCGAGACTTCTTGGATCGGACAACCAAGCTCGAACAATATTTCGAGTGGAGCATGATCCCTGAGCACAGCAAAGTCCGACTTGCAAAGTGCCTTCTTGAGGGAAATGCTAGGTTGTATTGGACCAATATAGAGAACAACCAAGAGAGACTCAACCTACCTCCCATAGAAACTTGGCTAGAAATGCGCCAACAACTTAAACTGAAATATGTCCCCTCATACTTTCAGAGTAAGTTGTTTGACTAAGCCTCTAGTTTAACCCAAGGATCTATGACCGTTGATCAATACACTGCTAGCTTTGAGGAATTCCTCCTTAGGGGAAACCCAGGAGAAAACCCTCTATTTACTCTTAGCAGATATAAAAATGGTCTCCGATCTGAGATTAGAAAGGGCCTTACCTACTATCAGATAGACTCCATAGAGGTTGCCCATCTTAGAGCCAAGGAGATTGAGCAAGAACTTAAGGTTACCTTTAGGAAAGAGTTTAGTGCCTCTAGACCAAGTCCTAGGCCAACCCAACCTCAAAGCTCTAGTACTCCTAAACCCAAGCCCTCTAGTTATCCAGAACCATCTAGGGTCAAATGCCACGGTTGCCAACAATATGGACACTATATGAAAGACTGTCCTAAACGGGTCTTATACCTAGGTGAGGAAAACCAAACCCCTAGACTTGAAGACATTAATGACCCAGATTCTGACTGCCAAATCCTAGAAGACAATGAATATGATAGTAGTGAGGAGCCTGCCCAAAACACCTTAGGAGTTGTTATGTGTACCCTGATCAAACCCTCACCCACGGATGATTGGCAAAGAACTAGTATCTTCCATACTTACACGAAATGCAATGGAAACATGTGCAAAGTAGTGATAGATGGGGGAAGTAGTCTCAACGCTGTCTCCCACTCTGCTGTTACCAAGTTTAAGCTTAAGATAGAAGCTCACCCGACCCCTTATTACATCTCTTGGGTCAACCAGTCTAGTGTGCCAGTGACCCATAGGAGTCTAGTGCCCTTACAGTTTGGTACCTATGATGGACAAATTTGGTGTGACGTCATCACTATGGACGTTGCTCAAGTCCTCCTAGGCAGACCATGGCTATATGACATGGATGTAGTCCACTACGGTCGGACTAATACCTATGTCTTTAGTCATTTAGGTCAAAAGATCAAACTGAAACCGTCTATGCCAAGAGAACTTAAAGCCTCAACCAATAAGGGAAAAATAGAAGAGACCAAAACCATACAACCAACCCTTCAGCTCATGAGACCTAAGGATTATAGGCCTGATCAACCTTTATTTACCTTAGTCCTCAAGGAAGTCAACCAAGAAGAAAGTAGTAAGCCACCCCCTGAAGTAGAAGCCCTCTTAGAACAATATAGTGAGCTTAGCCCTGAAGAACTACCCACAGGACTTCCACCTCTTAGGGACATCCAACACGCAATAGATCTTGTCCCCGGTTCAACCCTACCCAATTTGCCCCACTATAGGATGAACCCCACCGAGCATCAAGAACTTAAGAGACAAGTAGATGACCTATTAGAGAAAGGGCATATCAGAGAAAGTCTTAGCCCTTGCGCCGTGCTTGCTCTACTCACCCCTAAAAAGGATGGCAGTTGGCGCATGTGTATAGACTGCAGAGCCATAAACAAAATCACAGTCAAGTATAGGTTTCCTATTCCTAGACTTGATGACATGCTGGACATGTTAGTTGGCTCTAAGTGGTTTAGCAAGCTTGACTTAAGAAGTGGATACCACCAGGTCAGGATAAGGCTAGGTGATGAATGGAAGACAGCTTTCAAGACCAAGGATGGTCTCTATGAATTGTTAGTCATGCCTTTTGGCTTGACTAATGCTCCTTCCACATTCATGAGACTCATGACCCAAGTCTTAAAGCCTTTCATTGGAAGATTCCTGGTAGTCTACTTTGATGATATCCTCATCTATAGTAAGACTAAAGAGGAACACCTAGAGCACCTTAGGAAGACCCTTGACCTTCTTAAGGAAGAGCAACTCTATATCAACCTCGAGAAATGCTCCTTTTTGTCCCATAGTGTGATCTTCTTAGGATTCATAGTGTCTGAGCATGGCCTTCAAGCAGACCCATCCAAGATCCAAGCCATCATTGATTGGCCTGAACCTAAGACCATCACTGAAGTCAGAAGCTTCCATGGCCTAGCTACCTTTTATAGGAGATTCATAAGGAACTTCAGCTCTATAGTAGCACCTATCACTAGCTGCCTAAAACAAGGTGAATTTTCTTGGACTAAATCTGCTAGCAAAGCCTTCCAAGAACTTAAGGATAAGATGACCACTGCCCCGGTCCTTAGACTTCCTGACTTCAATAAAGTCTTTGAGGTAGATTGTGACGCCTCTGGAGTTGGCATAGGGGGAACCCTAAGCCAAGAAGGTCATCCCATAGCCTTCTTTAGTGAAAAACTCAACGAGGCAAAACAAAAATACTCTACCTATGACAAAGAGTTTTATGTTGTAGTTCAAGCCCTAAGGTATCGGAGACATTATCTCATTCATAGGGAGTTCACTCTTAATAGCGACCACCAGGCCCTCTCCTATCTAAGTGCTCAGAAGAAGTTAAACTCAAGGCATGCTAAGTGGGTCGAATACCTACAACAATACACTTTTGTGCTTAGACATAAATCAGGATCTGAGAATAAAGTAGCATATGCCCTCAGTAGAGTAACTTTACTTTTGAACAAAATGCATGTTGAAGTTACTTGCTTTGATTCCATGAAAGATGCTCATCTTGAATGTCCTGATTTTTCTACCTTATATGCTGACCTTAGTCAAGACCCATTAAGTCACCCCCTCTACACCCTTAGGGATGGGTATCTCTTTCTTGGACCAACCCTTTGTGCGCCCAAGACATCCATCCGAGAATTCCTTGTTTGGGAATTGCACGGAGGCGGGTCTGCCGGGCACCACGGTCGAGATAAGACCCAAGCCCTTGTAAAGGAACGGTTCTACTGGCCGAACCTTTACCAGGACGTAGCTAACGTTGTGAGGCATTGTAGGACTTGTCAGCTCACTAAAGTCCACAAGCACAGTCCCGGCCTGTACACTCCCTTACCTATTCCCCAAGCCCCTTGGCAAGACCTTAGTATGGATTTCATTTTAGGACTACCCCGAACCTTAGCTAAACATGATTCTATATTTGTGGTAGTTGATAGATTTACTAAGATGGCCCATTTCATAGCTTGCACCAAAACCACTGATGCCTCCCATGTTGCTAAACTCTTCTTTAGAGAAGTTGTCAGGCTTCGTGGGACACCCTTAACTATAGTGTCTGATAGAGACCCTCGGTTTGTAAGCCATTTTTGGAGAACCCTATGGACCCTCCTAGGAACAAAACTCAAGTTCTCCACAGCCTACCATCCCCAGACGGATGGGCAGACTGAAGTGGTCAACCGATCACTTGGGAGTATCCTTAGGAGTTTGGTAAGTGAACATCCTGGCAACTGGGATAAACTCTTACCTACTGCCGAATTCTCCTACAACAGTACAGTCAACAAGACCACAAGTCTCTCCCCTTTCCAAGCCAACCTAGGATATCAACCTAACAAACCTATAGATCTCTTCCCTCTACCCAGGCACTTTAGGACTTCTTTACCTGCTCGTGACTTTGCTTTACATACTTCGCAAATGCATGCTAAAATATTTTCTAAGATGCTAGAATCTGTTAATCATTATCGCAAAGCCGCTAACAAACATCACCGAGAAAGGTTATTTTCCACAGGTGATAAAGTGATTCTACGGGCGCGTGAAGAGCGCATCCACGGGACAGGGCACAAACTGGAAGCAAAAGGACTAGGCCCCTTCACCATTGTAGACGAAATCAACGACAATGCCTATGTCCTCGACCTGCCACCTGAATTGGGGATCCCCACCACTGTCAACGTGGAGGATCTCACCCTCTATCATGAGCCCCTCTCCATACCAGCTCCAGATGACACCTACAAGATGGAGATTGAGGCTATTCTCGAAGACCAAACCAAATTCACCACTGATGAGGTACAAATGTTTTATCGAGTTAGATTCATTAATGGTGAAGAGGTATGGCTTCCTGAGTCAGAGCTAGCTATAGCCGCCCCTGAGTTACTCCAAGGGTACAAAGATAATTCTCCAGAGGAGAATCCTTTCAACCCGGGGAGAGCTGATGGAGGCAGTAGCCCTGCTCTGAGGAGATCTGCTCGGACTCGTAGGGTACCTATTCGATATGGGTTCCCTTAGAGTCCCCTCTCTTGCATTGCATTTTAGGGTAATTTGCTTTTCAATAAAACCATGCATCATGTAGTCATTTATGGCAAGTCCACTTGTAGTAGGTAGTGCATTGTAATTCATGAAACTTTATGTACTCTTGCATCATAGTAGAGTAGTGCATGCATGCATTAGGATCATTTTGGCAGGTCATTCAAGTAAGGAGCAGCTCAAGTTCCAGCTCAATATCAATCAAGGTCCACTCATCAAGTTCAGCTCCAGAAAAGGAAGGGAAGACTTCAAAGTCCAAGCTCACTTCAAAGCCATGCAACAACTCACTTGCTATACTTGTTGGCCGCCTCTCCAATAGAGCAATCAGCCACCTCATCATCCATTCAAGAAGAAATGCGCCAACCTCTAGTCCAAGCAAGGAATGAATTCAAATCCCTCATCCATCAAGATCCAAAATCAAAGGAATTATCCATCAAGATCCACAATCAAAGGAGGGCATTTATGAAGACATTTATGAGAAATTACCATCTCTTGTTGCAGCCTATGCTCTCATGGAAAGGATTCAAATTTCGAATCTCTTATCCATGCGCCAACAAGCATCTCGCCAACGGATAAGAAGACACCTTTCTCGCCAATCCAAACATTTAAAGAGTTGCCAAGAGAAGAACACCAAAGAAGGAAGCTCCCAAAGAGGATTTGTGCCAACATCCTCTTGATTTTGAAATTCAAACTCCATCCATCTTTGTAATAGGCGCATGGAAGCTAATGACTATCCTGCCCTAGCCCCATCTCGCCTATAAAAACATAGTCGCCCCCTTGTATTTCGATTACCTTTTGATGAAATAATATTGTCTATTAGTTGCCTAGGTTAACTGCTAGTGTTAGTGATAGAGATCTTCTTTAGCCGAGTTCTTCCCCCTTCTTCTAACTCTTCCACCGAAACCCTAAGAAGCTCCCCTCTTTGTGTATGTGCGCAACCACAAGGAGAACTTCTTTCACCCTCGGTTTGGAGCAAGAAGGAGAACACCCTCGGCCTCAAGGAGTCTTCATCCTATTCGGCTAAGTCTTTTCTCTTCATCTCTTCATTTGAATTTGAGAACTTTTCTCTACACTAATTCTTGATTACATAACTTGTAGCTTGCGCTTGGAGTGGATCTAGAAAGGGGCGTCTCCCCCTTCTTTCTCTTCTCCCTCTCTCTTTAGTTAACTTAGGATTAACAAGGGAACTTGTGAGGCTTAACCTCACCCCTTGGTTTGTTTCTGTATTAAAAATCCGTGACTTGTACGGATCTTTTGTGATTGTTTGTAAGCTCCACCCTACACCTTCCATCAGAGTTGGACCGGTGAAGATCGGGAAGCACAGCCCTTCAATTCTCAAGGGCTGCACTGTAAGCTTATTTCCTGCACTTACTGCTTTCTAGTGTTATTTTTATTTACTGCTCTTAGTTTAAACTCGGGTTTTTCCTATATTTTTAAAAAATACAAAAAAATTAGTTTCCCAACCTCTTTAGCATAACTTCGGTTTTCTCTTATTATTAAGCTATTTATCAAAACCAGTTTTCAAAGGCGTTGTTTGAATACTTTAGTTCCCCGTCCTACATCACTTGTTCCTTAACGCAAAGAAATGCTCCTTCCTTGAAACCCAGGTCCAGTTCCTTGGGTTCATCGTGTCGGACCAAGGACTTATGGTCGGCCCTGCTAAGGTTGAGGCCATTCGCCAATGGCCTGAGCCCGAGTCCATCACCGAGGTCCGCAGTTTCCTCGGCCTCGCAGCCTTCTATCACCGCTTCATTAAGGGCTTAAGCACCATTGCTTCCCCTATGATGGCCTGCACTAAGCATGAGGCCTTCTCGTGGACACCCGCCGCTAGCTGTGCCTTCCTAGTGCTTAAGGAAATCATGACCTCAGCACCTGTCCTTCACCTACCCAACTTGTCCAAAGTCTTCGAGGTCGCTTGCGATGCCTCCGGCATGGGCATCGGCGGCACTCTTAGTCAAGAGGCCCACCCCGTCGCCTTCTTTAGCGAAAAGTTGATAGGATCATCCGCCATTGTGGTACATGTCAGCGTGCCAAACCTCATCCTACCAACACCAGCTTGTACACCCCTCTTCCCATTCCTAAGAGTCCCTGGCTAGATATCAGCATGCACTTCGTCCTAGGGTTGCCCCGCATGGCCTCGCGACACGACTCCATCTTTGTTATCGTGGACCGCTTCTCCAAGATGGCACATTTGTGCCATGTTCCAAGACGGCCGATGCTTCCCACGTCGCGCATCTCTTTGTCAAAGAGATCATTCGCTTACATGGGCTCCCTCTCACTATCGTCTCCAACCGCGACTCCCGATTCGTCGGTCATTTCTGGAAGTCTTTTTGGGCCCTCCTCGGGACCACCCTCAAGTATCCGTCGGCGTACCATACGCAAATGGATGGTCAAACGGAGGTAGTGAACCGTAGCTTGGGTAACCTCTTGCGCTGCTTGGCTGGCGATTTCCAACACCATTGGGCTGATCATCTCCCCATTGCGGAGTTTGCGTATAACAGTGCCTTCAATCGCTCTACCGGTCTGAGTCCTTTCCAGGTCGTCCTTGGGCACCAACAATGAAAGCCTCTCGATATGCATAACTTCCCAGCCCATCCCTCTCTTCACGAGTCCGGTCATGCATTTGCATCTGACATATCAGGTTTACACGATGAGGTTCGCCACCGGATTTTCTTGAGCAATACCCGGTACGCAGCTAAGGCCAACGAGCATCGTAGGCCACACCACTTCGAGATTGGTGAGCATGTTCTTGTGTGTGTCCACCCTGAGCGGTTGAGATCTAGAGCCAACTGGAAGTTGCAAGCACGGTGAGACGGCCCCTATACGGTTCTGCGGCGGGTTGGCGACAATGCGTACATCCTCGATCTTCCAGAGGACTCTCTCATCAGCCCCGTCTTCAACGTCGCCGACCTCCTGCCCTACCACGCGCCACTTTCCACTGGCACCCCCCTCCATTGACATCAGCCCACTTTATTCTCCGGAGCAGAATTCTCCCCCCCCCCCCCCCCGGGCGTCATCGACACCTATGAGGAAGGCCCATTCCCTCCAGAAGACACTTGGAAAGACTCCCCAGAACTTGAGGAGGATAGCCCATAAATTTCAGCTAAGAAAGCCCTCTACCGCCTTGAACACGGCCGTGACACGGTCGAACTAGCACGCGAACGCGGACACGGCCAACCTCACAGACATTCCTCTAGCCATTACGAGCTCGATAGATCCCCAACCCAAAATTATATTACGGCCCCGTCGTAATTCCAGAGCAACCTTCTGTGGATTTCTAGCGTGAAAATACGGCCCGTGGAAAAGATTACGGCACCGCCGTAAAATCAGGCCAACCTTTTGTGGATTTCCAGCATGAAAATACGGCCCGTGGAACAGATTACGGCACCGCCGTGAAATCAGGCCAACCTTCTGTGGATTTCTTCCGTGGAAGCGATTACGGCACCGCCATAAAAGCTGCTCGACAATGACACGGCCCGCTCGAGATCACAGACACGACCGTGACAAGCCCAGCGAATGTTGGACCTCCCGATCACGCCCGTGACGGCAAGCACGGCTAGGCCGTGTTTAGTCCCAGAAAACACACGGAGGCCAATTTTTGTCCAGTTCGACGCTCGCAACGATCCTCGCATCCCCCGGACCATTTTGTGGGCGTCTCGAGCCCAGTATCAGCCACGACATGCCACGTCCTGTCCATCCATGTGACCTCGTCAGTGTCAATGCCACCCCTCCACCCTCTCAACTTGGCAAACACCGTAAGCCGGCCACTCCAGGACTCGACCACTGATAGATACAACAATCGGGTCCTCAACTTGGCCCGGGAGATAGCCAACAACGTGCAAAATCAGCCCACCATCAGCAAGTTCAGTTGCTTCATAGCGGCTTGTTCCGAGATGGTGTAGCGGACAACGGCCCAATAAGGAGGCCCATGCGCCAGCCATGTGTGTGATCCCTTGTCCTTTTATTCCCTAGTTAGTTGTCTCTTTTCAGGTTGTTAGAGGGCTTCTTGGACCCTCTTTAGTTGTTAGGAGTTGTTGGTTTCAACAAACCCCATGTGAGTAGCTTGTGTCTCACCCCTCCCTCTTGTTCTATAAAAGAGGGCTGAGGGACTACTAGTTTTTCAGTTCTTGGTAGTAGCTCCTTCCCCCACACGAAGGCTTAGGCCACTTCAAAACTCCGAGGAGCTCGCCTAGTGCCTCCTCGCCCACCTCTTGTAATCATTTTAGTTTTAAATCAAAACACCCAGAGAACCTTCCAAGGCTCTGGGTCCTTTTCAAGGCAGCCCTTGCGATCATTGTCGGCTTTGTGTCTTGGACTTGCAGCGTTCTGCCTCCGCAGCCCTGTCTAGGCGCTGCGCGCACGTGCTTGCTTCAAGAAATTGGCTCTACTAGTCAGGTGAGTAGTTTCATTCGTAGAATCGTGTTCGTTGTTTCCTCGGCTCGCTGGTATTGCTCAAGTCGCGTCCCCGCGGCACGGGTTTTCATCGGTTTTCTCGAGTTTTCATCGGTTTTCTCGAGTTTTCATCGCCCCGCACATTTTTACTTCCCTCGTCTCCAGCCCCTCTCACATCTTCGACATCATGATTTTCCCCACCGTAGAGTACTGAATTAAGGACCAAATCACCCATAACATTCGCTACGTCACCCATGGAGTCCCATCTTTCTGAGCATGCATTTTCCTTTGCCATTCATATCACGAGTTTGCATGAGGAAGTTCGGCATAGGATCTTTATGGGCAACACTCGGAATGCTTTGAAGGCCAACGAACACCGTAGGCCACTTCACTTTAGTGCAGGTGATATGGTGATGGTGCGCATCCACCCCGAGCGAGTGGGAAATCGGGCGCATTTTAAGCTATCGGCATGGTACAAGGGGCCCTATGCAGTACTACAGCGGGTAGGCTCCAACGCCTATGTCCTCGATCTACCGGAGAGCATGGGGATCCACCCCGTCTTCAACGTCACGGACCTTCTTCCCTACCATGACACATTGGAGGAGCCCCTCACCACCGATGACCATCCCCTTAGTTCTCCGTAGGAGAACTCTTCAAACCAAGGGGGATTGATGCAGGAGGACCTTCCTCAGTAGCTCCAGAACTAGAGAAACACAGCCATTCTATGGACTGCCATCCAGACAAGGTTCCGCCACCCCTAAAATGTTCAAAGGGGCCCGATCCAACCACAATAAGGTGGTCCCAACGTTCAAGTCAACCACCAGATCGATTTGTGGGTGCCATCAGTCCATTATCAGCCCACAAGGAGGTATTACGGCCCATGTGCTTGGCATCCCAGCCACCTGAAGACCCGGTCAACGATCACTACCACAACCAATTGACCAACACAGCCTAGGATAGCGCTAGCATGGTGATGAATCAGCCCACCATCAGCAAATTCTGCTATTTCATCGCCGCATGCTCCGAGATGGTTTGACGGCCCAGATGCAGCCCAGGCGCCCAGCATTAGATTCCATCATATGGCCCAGTTGGAGCCCAGGAGGCCCAGCCCAAGCGCCTAGCTTCAAATTCCCTCATCTACTTTAGTGGATAGTAGTTAGTTAATGCTTACATCAGCAGCATCTTGACCTCTTACATCGGATGCTCACATCAGTAGCATCTTGAATGCATACATCAGATGCTTACATTAGCAGCATCTTGACTTCTTTTAGTTAGTTAGAGTAGGTAGTCACACTTGTGGTGTATTATTCCCTAGTCATACTTGTGGTGTGATATTCTCTAGTCATGCGTAGAGGTGGCCAACGGGCCGGGCCAGCCCGCAGCACGGACGACACGCCACGGGTTGGGCTCGGCCCGGCCTAGCACATTGACCAAGTCAACAGGCCGCGGGCGGCACGTGGCCCAGCCCGGGCCGTGTTGGGCCAAGGTGTTCAGGCACGTGGGTCGTGCTTGGCATGGCCCGCAAGCGTGCCGGGCCAGGCACGGCATGGACACGTGAATTTGGCCTCTTTTAATACCCTCATAACATATACATACATACATATATATGTATACATGTATACATATATACATATATATGTATATATGTATACATATATACGTATATGTATACGTATATACGTATATACATATATATGTATACGTATACGTATATATGTATACATATATACATATATATGTATACGTATATACGTATATACATATATATGTATACGTATATACGTATATACGTATATACATATATATGTATACGTATATACGTATATGTATACGTATATACGTATATACGTATATGTATACGTATATACGTATATACATATACATATACGTATATACGTATACATATACGTATATACGTATATACGTATATACGTATATGTATACGTATATACGTATATACGTATATATGTATACGTATATACGTATACATATACGTATATACGTATATACGTATATACGTATATGTATACGTATATACGTATATACGTATATACATATATACATATATATAACATATACATACATACATATACATACATACATACATACACATACATTCATACATACATACATACATACACATGTATGTATATATGTATTCATGTCCTACACATAGGCACTAACCAAACATAATAACAAATCTAAATTCGGTTGTATACATACATACATACACATACATTCATACATACATACATATACATATATGTATATATGTATTGATGTCCTATACATACATAGGCACCAACCAAACCTAAATTCGGTATATTCGGTTTTTTAATTTGTGCAACCATACCCCTTTGAGTGGGGTACGTAGGCAGCCTGTAATGGGTCCGGTCTAAAATATATAATAATTTAATATTTTGTAAAAAAATTTGTGCAACATACATATTTATCAATTTCTCATTTTTTTACTTTTTTATTTTTTAAACATGTTTTAATGAAGTGGGCCAAAGTCGACCCGTGGGCCAAATCGGCCCGTGGATCATTTTCGGGCCGGGCCAGGCACGGCCCGTGTGCCACATCTGGCCCATTGGGCCGAATTCAGCCCACGTGCCGACTCCAGCCCTGGGCCATTTTCAGCACGCGTGCCGGATCCGGCCCGCTCCGGCCCGCGGGCCAGATCCATGCTGAGCAAAACATTTAAATGTGCCTGGGCCGGCACGGCTAATCATGCCGTGGGCCGTGCCAGGCATAGAGTTTTCTCGCCCGTGCCGTGCCCGGCACGGCACGATTGGAAACAGGCCGTGCCAGGAGTCGGGCCCGGGCCCGGGCCAGCCCGAGCACGGCCCATGGCCACCTCTAGTCATGTGTGCGGTGTGATATTCCCTCCCTTGCTCTATAAAAGGGAGCTGGAGTTTAGTTGTTCCTTAGCTCTTCTTGTGTGATAGATTAGCTCACAATGTGCTTTGAGAGTGAGGTTGGTGCCTCAACTCAAGAGTTTGTGGCGACGTTAGAGTGGAGCAAGGTGTGTGATCATTGGCTCGGTCTCGATTCCTCGCCTACAAGTTGTAATAGTCTTTCATTTCAAAGAAGTAAATCGCACCGCCGGTGCGTCAGGTTCGCCTGTTTTCATATTTTGTTGTGTTGTTCTTGTTTGATTTCCTTACCCATGGGCATCTATATGCCGGAGACATGGAGGTTCCTTGGCTTTGGAGTGACCGCAGGTTCATAGGTGTGTGAGTTGAGTCCACTGCCTTGTTGCCGTGCTATGCTTAAATCGCTCGCTAAGATAGGTTAGTGAGTTTCATTTGTGTAGTTGGGTTCTGTTGGTTTCTTCATTGTCCGTGTTGCCCCGAAACGTATTCACCGCCGTTTTCCGTATTGTTTCTCGCTAGTTTTCTCTTTGGTAATTTTTCGATGCGAATTTTACTTCCCTCGTCTCAAGACCCTCTCACGTGTTCCGAGCATCATCTCATAAAACCCTAGAGTACGGAACTAAGGACCAACCCATCTATAGTAGCTGCATCAATACACTAAGACTCAGGTTAGGGTCAGGTACCCTCGGTTCCTCCAATTGCTTACCACTACAAGTAGTAATTGCATTGTAATTCTCTCATGGGTTCCATTCAGGTTGGGAAGGTAACCTACCTAAGGGTCTTGCTAGACTGGTGGCTAGGTTTACCAATTGTATATCTACTTGTTTGTTGTGGGCTATAATGGAATCCAATCTAGTCATCACATGATGCAACATATTATTCACACTCTTGTTGGTTTTGGTTTCAGAGGGGATGAAATTTTCCATGATGGTCTCAAGTGAGGTCTTCTGAGGTTGTGGTGCATATGGTCGAGTTTGAAAACCTGGTGGTGGTCTGTACTTCGATTGTGGAGCAGGGTTCGGGTTGTTCCTGTAAGAGAAGTTAGGATGGTTCCTCCTATTGGGAAATCCTGGGAATATTTTACAATTTTTGGCATTACAGATTAGAAAAACGCAGCAGAAGAATATCCCCGAAACTGGCCAGTCCCAAAAACCTAGTGAACATCGTCATGCGAGGGGGTTGACACGATGTGATAGTAAGTACCTAGAGCAAGAGGAGGCCGATGTCGAGGTAGGTGCCCATGTATTCTCCCTCTGCAGTCTCGCGCACATGGATGCCTTGAGTCCTCTTCTTCCACGCTCGGGCTAGCCTCGGGAAGAAGATCCAAGCCTTTAATTACTCCTTTGAACACATGCGCCAACCTTGATGAATGGATGCGCCAAGAGAGGAGATAGGGAGGTGATACCGCCAAGCTCTCCTTCTAGTTACGCCAAGCCTTCCATCCAAGGAACAAGGGGCAAGGTGCCTAAACCTTCCAAAGAAGCAAAAGGCGCCCTCTCCTCCCCATTATGCCCTTAGGCGCCAATGGGGGGGAGATTTATCCCCATTATACCCTTTTAGCCCATTATGTCTTCATGACAACTTGTTATTGGGCCTCATTGGGTAATGAGCTAGCTCAAACTACATTACATCGGTTGATTAAGCCATTGGTTCCAATTCAATGCAACCCTAATCCAAATTTAACCAACCATGGTCAAATACGAGTCAACCTGCCAAAAATGAAGTTTTGCTCCAATAACTCTCTTCCATCTCATCAGGCCCATTAGCGCTGATGAAATCTTCCAAATAGATCTGAGCTATCCATTAACTCGAACATAAGGCTTCCCGATCAATATGAGAACTCGAGTATCAAGGTGTGCGACCCAGTAGATTCCTCTGACGTTGGTAGTGCTGACCAAAGGTCACCACAAGCAGTGCATCGCTGCTACCCAAGTCATCGGAATGGATATCGACATCGACATCCCCATCATCGCAACTAGGTACAGATGCATTACAGTCTCTTTGCCGAACTGATATCCGATTGGACAAGTTTGTCATCACTTGCTTTCACCCAATCATATGGTCATGACTAAATCAGGTTCTCACCTGGGTATGGCCATACACTTTCAGTCTTAGAACCATTAGGGGGGCCCTGTGGATATCAAGCTTCCTTTAGGAAGGGGCAAATCCTCTGTCTGTTCATTAACCTTCTCATATGGGTCGTGACATACTCAATGATAACCGTTATAACCTCCCAACTACGGCGAGATGTTAGGTTGCATCAAAGCATATCCCTAACCATATAGAATAGTCAATGACCTCAAGTCAAGGGATCAATGCATCTCCCGTCACTTGTGAGGATAACTCATGACAACAAGTCATTGCCTCACAGTGGGTCAGTCTAATATATCCACCACTAATATACCGATATGTCTGCATTAGCACCTCATGCCTAACTAGCCCATATACCAGTCTCTCACGTACCATAGCTGTCTCATATCCACTAAGGTATATTGATTGGGGACAACCATTTGAGCACAGATCCAATCTGTCTCTAGGGACATTATCATGTCTGTACACAATCGTAGATATAAACATACAATGATAACAACAATGCCAGAATGATATAAGAAATATTAGTATCAAGTAGTACAGAAGCTGGACCAATGCTAGGTCTCAGGGCATATACACCAACACCTCCAACCTCGATTGTATGTATATGAGTGGGGATTATTCTGAGGTCTAGGATTTTGGTTCCCTACAGCATTAACATATTTTTGTTGAGCGTTAGAAGGTTGAGAAACACCTAACTGGCAATTAGCATGGCTATGGCCAATAATACCACAAATCTCACATACAGAAGGATTAGAGCTTGAATCAATAGAACTCACATTCAATGAATCCAATTTACGAGATAATGAATCTACCTTGGCAGCTAAAAAACTCAAGGCATCTAATTCATACTTCCCTAGCACAATGGCCCTATATGATGTACCTCGTTCTCCAGCCCATTGGTTATGATTCAGTGTCATGTCTTCCAGTAGATTCATCGCTTGATCAATGTTCTTATTTATGATTGCTCCACCAGCGGCTACATCTACAGTAAGAGGCGTGTTATAGTTAAGACCATGGTAAAAGGTGTGAACAATTACCCATCTTTCCAAGCGTGATGTGGGCATAAACGTTGAAGCCCCTTGGATCTCTCTCATGCTTCATACAAGATTCCCCTTCTTTTTAGGTGAAACCAGTGATCTGATTTCGCAGTTGAACAGTCTTACTTGGGGGAAAGTATTTCAAGAGAAACGCCTAGGAAGGTTGTTCCCAAATTGTAAGCGACTCTTGTTGTAACGAATATAACCAATTTTGAGCTCTATCTCACAGAGAGAATGAGAAGAGTCGTAATCGTAGTGCATCGCTAGAAACTCCATTCATCTTTGTGGTATCGCATAACTCAAAAAATATTGACAGGTGCATGTTTGGATCTTCAGAAGGCAAACCTCCAAATTGGTTCTGTTGAACCATCAATAAGAGAAAGGGCTTGAACTCAAAATTATTAGCCTCCACTAGAGGTCAAGAAATACTTGAGTGAAGACCCTGCGCATTTGGAGTGGCAAAATCTTTAAGGGTTTTGTTATTATTTGTCATCATCAGATCAATAGGAATATGTTCAGTTCTCCTCAATTTCTTTTTATCGCTCAATTCCTTTAGTCTTCTTCTACGATGGATCGCCCTTTCGATTTCTTGATCAAGCTCATACAAATCTTCTAATCCACCTGATCGTAAACCTCTATGCATATAATAGGTAAGCTCAAAAGCAAAGTTAGAAAGAGAAACTAAATCACAACAACAAAGAAACAAAACAAAAACAAACAAAATAAAGAAACAAAAACAATAACAATAACAAAAACTAATATGTCTAGTCTGCCAATTCTTTAATCACTTTGATATTAGTTATCTATCCCCAACATGTTGGTGTACATGCCCTTGGACCCATTGTTGGTCCATCATGTACTACTTAACATTGATATTTTATGTATCATTCTGGCATTGTCATTATTATGTTATGTTTACATCTATGATTATGTACATGGATAATAATGTCCCTGGAGACAGATTATATCTGTGCTCAAATGGTGTATCCCCAGTCGAGTACCTGAGTGGATAAGGGACGCTCTGGTACATGTGAGACTGGTATATAAGCTGGTTAGGCACGGGGTGCTAACGCAGGCATATGAGTATATTAGTGGTGGATATACTGGACCAACCCACTGTGAGGCTCTAACTTGGTGTCATGAGTTAAGCTCACAAGTGACAAAAGATGCATTGATCCCTTGACTTGAGGTTATTGACTCTTCTATATGGTTAGGGACATGCTTTGATACAACCTAACACCTCGCCGTAGTTGGGAGGTCATAACGGTTGTCATTGGGTATGTCATGACTCATATGAGAAGATCAATGGATAGACATAGGATTTGCCCCTTCCTTCGGGAAACTTGATATCCACGGGGCCCCCTATGGTTGCATGACTGAAAGTGTATGGCCATACCTAGGTGAAAGCCTGATTTAGTCATGACCATGAGATTGGATGAAAATAAAGTGCTGACACACTTTATCCAATCTGATATCAGTTTGGCAAAGAGACTGTAATGCATCGGTATCTTGTTGCGATGATGGGGATGTCGATGCTGATATCCATTCCGAAGACTTGGGTAGTAGCGATGCACTACTAGGTGCACTCACTGCTTGTGATGACTTGAGTTCATCACTGCCAATGTCAGAGGAACCTACAGGGTCGCACAACTTGAAACTCGAGTTCTCGTATTGATCGAGCAGCTGAATGATCGAGTTATTGGATAACTCAGATCTTTTTGGGAGAATCCATCAGCGCCATTGTGCTTGATGAGATGGAAGAGACTTATTGGAGCTAACTTCATTTTTGGGCCAGACGGGCCAAATGGGCCCAATAGGCCAAATAGGTCAAATGGGCCAAATGAAGTCTAGCATGGAGCATGGACCAATGGGCCTCCAAGCCCAATGGGGCGTGAAGCCCAGTTGGGGCGTGAGGCCTAATGGGCCTTGAGGCCCAGTTGGGGCGTGAGGCCCAATGGGCCGTTAGGCCTAATGGGCCATGATAATAAACTGCATGGCCCAATAGACATCATGGTGAATTAAATTCTATATCTAATTCTAGGAATTAAAGTCTGTAATTAATTCTGAGATTAATGATGAATTTAATTTTGAATTTAATTTTGAATTTGAAAAGTCACATCATCAATGACCATTATGAGACTTTAATTCAAAGTTTTAATGGGTCATTATGAGACTTTAATTCATAGTTTAATTCTATAATTAATTCTGAATTTAATTCTATAGTTAATGATGAATTAATTCATAGATTAATTATGAATTTTTTGTGGAATTCCTAAGGTTACATGATTTCTATAAAAGAAGGGGTAGAGAGTTGAGTTTGCGCCTAATGCTTTACTTCTATTCTTGGAAGAGTTTTCTCCTTGGCGCCTACTCCATGCTTCCCTCTCTTCCGGGCGACTGCAAGGTTGGACCTTGGTAGTTTCTTCCATCATCCCCCCCTCTATCTTGGCGTCTTCTCCTTCTGGGTGGCGCAAGTTCTTGAGGAAGTCTCCCAGAGGCGTGGATCTTCTTCTCGAGGCTAGCACCAGGTGTGAAAGAAGAGAACTCGAGCATCGGCTGTGTTCGAGACCATAGAGGGCGAACATTTGGGTGCCTGCATCACATCCTTTGCTTCGCTTCAAGGTATCATCTCCTACTCACCGTGTTGATTCCTTCGGATGACTCGATTTTCTGGGTTTTTGGGACTGGCCTGTTTTGGGGATTGCTTCTACTGTGTTGGTTTTAAAATTTTATAATCCCCGAGGTTTCCCAACACGACAACAGCGCCAAAACTTGATGTGTTCTTTACCACCTAACCGCAAGCATAATGGTTTATCGCGGTAGTACTTAAGAGTCGATCCCACAAAGACAGTGATCAAGTACCAAGCGATGATAAATCAATAGCTAGATAATGGAGTAAATGTTTTGGATTTGCAGAAAGTAAATCAAATATAACTTATTCCAAAAGTCAACCGAATCAAGCAAGAGAAAATTCTGGGTAGAAAATAAGGATTAGAGACATTGGAACTTCGGGTTCATCTCGTTGGCGGATCTAAAACTCGAACATGATAATATCACAACAATGCAAATTTAAAGTATTCAA
The DNA here is from genome assembly GCA_027563935.2 of Costus lasius. NCBI lineage: Eukaryota > Viridiplantae > Streptophyta > Magnoliopsida > Zingiberales > Costaceae > Costus > Costus lasius. The sequence continues at coordinate 101,324,632 of CM050448.1, forward strand.
GGAGATATCTAATGGTACAGATTACTCTCTTTCGACGGCGTAATCCGGTATCAATATAGATCGGCGTCCTACTTTCGTGGCAAACTAGATCTAGATTGATCCAATGGGTTCAAAGATATCATAAAGTTCCTCATGCAAATCCTGCCCCATTTCTTGATAGCTTAGAGCATGTTTGATCTAGCAGATCTAACATCGCAATTATCTTTTCGGTCCTTCTAGTGGCGCCCAAGAAAAGTAATTATATGATCAAGGCAATACTAGCAGTAAAACAACATAGATCAAATAAACACAAGATAAAATTGCATTTGCTACAAAATAACAAGTTCGAATGGAAGATACACATAACTCGACTACACCTTTGTTCTGATAAAAAAGATTACGCTATCATAGCATCGATTGAGTACAAATCTCTAAGGAAAGAAGAAATAAAGAGAAGATTGAAGAGATAAGGAAGCAAACTCTTCTAGGAAGGGCAGCAATCCTTCTTCTTCAGGTCTTCTAGAGTGGACACACAAAGATCTCTCTCCCCCCTTTTCCTTTCGACTAGAATTTCAACACTTCACCAAAACTCATCTCTTTGTTACTCAATTTTCACCCTTTAAATAGAGTCCAAAGTAACTTCTGTATTAATAGCCCATTAAATTATTTACGTTTTAACACCAAAAACATTCAAAACAAATTTAAGATGATAAAGTTATGGCTCATTTAATGCAGGTGGCTCCATAATTATGGGTGTAATGGGCAATTATGGTCATAACCATAATGCAATCATTGCAAGACTCTTAACTTCCTGAAACACTCAATTAATTAATGCTCATTTAATTCTCTTCGTTTTGACTCCAAGAACGTACAAATTGGATATAAAATGAAGGAGTTGTGAACATTTAAATTTTGGCGCCTAGTAATTAATGTGACTGCTGTGAGATTACGATCACGAGGCAGATTATGACCATGCCCATAATTTTGGTATAGAAGTCCGATTCATCTGAAATTTATAGGTGAGCAGTATGGCCTTGGCTTGATTTATGGCCATAGTTGTAGTGTTAGAAATCGCTGATCAAAAGAGTACAACTATGATGAATTATGGTCATGCCCGTAATCTTCTTATCAAGGTTTTCTTCATCCGAAAGGTTGCTTCGAGGAAGTTATGAGCTTGACTTCAGATTATGACTATGCTCACATAAACATGGGTCCATCGTGTAGCTAAACAGAGAATTATGGTCATGATGTAGATTATGGCCTCAATCGTAATTCTTGAAATTAGTTTTTGTTTCAAGCCAAACTTCTTATCAAGATTCCTGATTCACTTGGAGATGTAAATATACTTCCATATAGCTCTAAAGTGAGTGAATTTACTTGTATTCAAACAAACATGACAAGTAGTAATGCTTCTGAAGAAAGTCAATGAAATAAGCCGGAAAAGGATATAAAAACAAGAAAATAAGTCTCGATTCGCTAGTAAATATAGGTCAAAAAGACTATATAAATATGAGACATCACCACTTTATCTTCTAAAGGGATTCTATAACGGATGAAGCATGAAGATAACAATGCTTCTCCCCAAGGGTTTTTAGGCACTCTAAAAGTTAACATCATAGAGTTAACTATGTCTAGAAGAATTCTATTTTATTTTTAGCCATACCATTTGATTGAGGAGAATAAAGAGGTGTAACTTGATGAATTATAAAATATCCTTAACTTGATGAATTATAACATGTTCTTAACAAGACCAAGTTTACTATTCCAAATATCATTTAATTTTGAATCTAAGACAATAGAAAAGGAAGAAAGTGGATCTTCATTAATTTAAAAAGAAATTACAATGATTATGAAGATTCCTGCTGAAATGAATCCTTTGTAAATAAAATTATTCTTTTTGGTAATTACAATTTTGTTTACTTTTAATATAATTTTGTAACTTGATTGTACAAGAAGTGATCCACAAATATGGTTCATCTATACACCTATAACTAATAAAACATTGTTGAGTAGTAATGCTTCCCATAAGTGAACTTTAAGTTAATATTTCCATGTCCTACCATATTCACAAATATTTTATTGCCCATTATTACACTTTCTCCACTTATGTCATAGAGGGAAGTAAAATATTTTTTAGTAGTGCATATGTGAATATTAGCTCCTGAGTCAAGCCACAATTTGAATCATGATAGGCTAAGTTAATAGAAAGAGTAAAAGAAATTAACCTAATAGTACTAGTAGAAGAATCACCCTCAATTATGTTGACTTTAAGTTTAGGTTTAAAACCTTTCTTCTTGACTTTAACCTTCTAGTTTTGCAATAATAATAATAATAATAATTTAAGATAAGATGGTTGTTCCTTCCCATCAACAAAACAAAATTGACGGTTCTTCAATTTCTTATTTTCTTCAAAATTTAATTTGAAATTTTTTTTATTGTTATTGTTATTAATATTATTCCTACGTTTAAAATTTTTATTTTTAGGGATAAATCTTTTATTTTTAGGTTTAAAAGAATTATTTGGATTAGACTTAGCAACTTTTGTTTTATTTATTTTAGACATAGAGGCATCTTTAATTAATTCTCTTATTCTACATTGATCTTTAATTCTTATAGATTGAATTCTAGATCTAAGAGAAAGAGAAGTTTGAGATCTCATAATATCTTGTCTAAACTTGGACCAAGAAAGGGGAAGTATGTCCAATAGATAAGAAATTTGATAGAATCTACTAAAATAATGTAACTCCTATGAATTTGATGAATCATATTATGAAAAAAAATGAATTTAATCATTTATAGGAATATGGTTAAATATGAGGTAGGGGTTGAAACTAGATGTAGTAAATATGGTTCCACTTTCAAGTTCCCTTAGAAGTAAATATTATTACATATGCAATTCTACTTCTAAATAAATTAAAAATAACATATAAATCAATTTACTTAACTGTTATAGTGTTATGTGAGAATATATGCGAAACCTAATAAAAAAATGTAGTGAGATATTGCACAATTTTCAAATTGCAGGTTTGGAGACCAGCAAGGAGTGGATTTAATAACAGATAATCGATAACCAAATCAATAAACGGCAATTAAAAAATAACAAAATTTAACAGTGAAAACAAGTGCTATATTTGTTTATCTTTTTCGGGGAAAAAATAACAGGAAATGCTATGAGAATAGAAATTAGATATGAAAACCTTAATCAAATGAAAACAGCAAAAAATTTTCAAAAAATAATACCATTCTTGCGAACTGTCACAAACAATATGTAACAGTAAATAATAGCATTGTTGCGAACTGTCACAAACAGTAAAATAATTTAATCAAATTACAGTGATTAAAATAAAAAATGTTATAGAATAATAGTTTTACAATAAGAATAATTAAGTAAAACTGTTATAGTGGTTATAAAACAGTGTTACCCTAATGTTGCACAACGATGAAAACAAAGATCAGTAAAATTAAATCGGAAAGTGTTGGTAAATAGTAAACACTTCAATACTAAGGCTGTGTTTAATTGAGGGGATGGAAAATAGGAGGGAAGAGAATTGAAGAAGGAAAGGAGAGGAAAGGGAAATAGGAAGAATTGCTACAGTAATAACTGTAGCTACAGTAATTTTTCCATCCGATTCGGACGGAATGCAGGTTGTTGTAAAATTATACACTGTTCATCTAATTTTTGCTACAATATTTCCCTTCATCTTTCCTTCCTATTTTCCATCCACTCTATTAAACAACCAAAATTGTTTTTCCTTCTTATTTTCCTTCTCTTCCCACTTTCCATCCCCTCAATTAAACACAGCCTAATTGTCAAGCCCCTGGTTACGCTAAGCCCAATTAGGCGTCCACATCAGAAATCCCGTACCTGATTTCATAATTCCGGAGGATGTTCACTGGTCTTCGCGTTTCGTTCACCACGCGCATTCGATGCTCTGTTAGAAGTCACGTTCGCGTGCATCGGATGCGCAACACAGCTCGCCCACTCACCGCCGTGTTCATTACTGGAGCAAGGTCTCGGGCCTGTGGTAGGAGAGAGGCAGGCAACTCACGCCCCTTGCGCTCACCCTTATCGGTGCCCCTCTGGGTGTCGGAAGACGTCGCCTGAGGTGAGAAATCTGGCCGAAGTCCACACCTGATATCGGTGTTGCATCCATGGGCTCACTGAGGCGGCGATTAGTTCTGCCACCACGTCCGCGTCCCGGAATCGCACCCGCGTCGAAGCAATGGACTCCATGTCCTTACTTCCGACGAACTCGCGGACGCCGGTCACCTACCCCAGCGTCCGACTATCCTTCCGCCGAGTGTGCTTGAGCTCGTCGGTCATCCGAAGCCTACTAACTCACTCATGTACGAAGCTCGACGCTCGCATCCGCAAACAACGTTCGCTCGCGTTGTCATATTTCTCCTTCGTCGGGCATACAACCGCTGCATCCATTGGGCAGACGGCGCCCTCGCCCGCCTCCATCAAACACCAGTGATCAACCGAAACCCGTCTTCTACACTAGGTCATCGGCTGAAGTCGTCTGAGGTGCTCAGAGTGGAGAGGGTGCCCAAAGGACACTGGAGGAGGTTCGCTGAAGTCCACCAACGTCACAGGCGCTCTGAACCACACCACCAGAGCACGTCGATAGTGGGGCGGCCACACGCCCACGTCGAGATGTTCGGCGTCAAGGTCTGACGTCGAAGGAGGAGGGGGAGAGAAGGGCTCGGCAAGGTTCATTCTCAAACAAGCCCGTGCCGAGTTTCCCGACTTACAATTGGTTCGTCCACCATTTCGGCCGCCCGACCCTCTTTTTGGAGTCGATTCCTCCAGCCGATCCACCTTCCCGCTCTACTCTCTTCAATCTCGCTAGGCCGCCCCTCTTATAGGCAGCTCAGCTATGCTTCTTGTTGCTCATCCAGATGTGCGCAGGCAACATCTCACACGACATCGACCTGGTGCCGGACGCACGGCCCATGCTATGCCAGATGTGCCGCCCATGCTGTGCCAGATGCGCCGCCCATGCCCCATGGCCCATATCTTCCCTTTGGCCTACTGGATCGGGCGTCACTGTGCTTCGACCCATTGGATCAAAGGAAGCTGCCTAACGCCATGAGGAGACATTACTTCACGCGTCGTAAAATCTCTATCGCTGTTTGCACACCTCGACGCTCTGATCATCGGTGATCCTCCATCCGGAGACTAGGGGCCGGAGGCCGTTGCATCCCATCAGCGAACACGAAGGTCGGCCGGCTTTGATCAGCTGTCGGCACCTCCGACGAATGCAGCGGAAACGATTCCCCTAACGCTGACTTTCCCCAAATCTTTTCGATTTGGATTACTAGGCCAATTTTGTCCTGATCAATGGCGTAGTTGAACGGGCCTGGTCCATTGGGCCTTTGGGCATAACATTCTCCCCCTCCTGAGTTGTTCGCTATGGCTCCGGTGATCTTGCTGGCATGAAGGAAGAGGATGATGGGGAAGTAGATCCGACGGAGGACCCAGGATCCGAACTCCCGTCATCGTGCGTACGGAAGCGCGAAAATCCTTCACGATCCTCTACCCGAGTAAGCGACTAGGAGGCGGCGTTTGATTCCAGAACAGGCAACGTCAGCGGCTATTGCCGCTGGTCGGAGGTCTCGAATGAACCGGCGGAGACGACATCAATAGGAGACACTAGGAGACGGTTCCTGGCAGTGGAGGCTTCGGCGTTTGCGGCAGACATAGCCGAACGCAGCTGGACATGAATGATGCACGAGGCGTCGATTCGAAAGACAGTAATGTCTCCGGCAGCTGCCTGTGTCATCTGCAACATGCACAAAACCTCAATGAAGAACAAGGCAATGGTAGACAAGTCGCCTGGCTAGTGCGTCAAAGACGCCATGAGAAGTTCAACAAGGCAGTGCTAAGGCAGATCCTCACGTACAGAAGACACGGTTGGCGATCCATAATCTAGAGGAATTCTAACAGAGTTCCAATTGGGGTAGGACGCCAAGTGCCGTTCAGATGCAGACGAATGACTCAGGAAGGGGAGAATACTAGGCCCGACCCTAAATAAGGGCCCAACCCAGCAGCCCAGTCAACTAGGCCGTTGACTAGGGTCAAAATTGGTGCAAAGCCCAAATTGGAGAGGAAATTTGGGGATTGTGGAAAGAAATCGACAAACTCGAATTCAAGTGTCAGGCGGCGAAATCGCTCGCCTCCCTCACTTGACGACGGCTGTGTCCCCTGTGACCGTAGGTCGCTGGCTTACCGGAGAAGGCGATGCCGGGCTGAGGATCACTGGCCGGTAGCAGCGTAGCATCGGACGAGGCGACGATGTCGTCACAGATGACGATAGTGACAGAACGCGCGATGCATGGGGCAACATCTCCCTGGGGGTGTCAGGTGGCTACTTTTGATCCACCGGCCGATGACCCGCGACGCTTGGAACCGGCGGGCCAAGGCATGATCTAGGCAGAAGTCGTGGCATGCGAAGGGGGAAGGAATGGGTGAGGCTGACTACTCAGCGTGATCTCCACCCGGCTTCGATCGCAGTCACGTGTGGATGAGCAACGACAGAGCTCGACTATAAAAGGCCGACCGGCAAGCGTCGAGGAAGGAGGAGGGACCATGAGGAGGATCCGAACGACGAGGAGGAATTGCTAAGGAAAGGGAGGAATGGGCGGAAGGGAAATTCAGCGGCTAGCGAGGTTGAGAATGAACCTCAGCCAGCCCCTCTTCTTCCGCCCTCCTTTCAATAATGATCCGATGATGGCGAGCGATTGCCCTCGCCGGATTGCTCCTATCACGCCCCAGCGGGAAGCCGACTATTCCTAGCTCATGATTCCTTAGGGAGTAACAATAGTGATAGGAACCAGAGAACTATAATAATCACATATCCTTTATTTAATTGAACAATCCAGATTTAACATCAACAGTTTTATAACACAAACTCTAAAATATACTATTCAAGATGTACATAAATCAACTGAAATAAAACTAGAATTACTATCTCGACTCAGGCTGGTATCCACTATCTACTCTATCCCTCCCAGAAGCTAACTCTGTACCTGGAAAAGAAACAAAGGGAGTTAACAGAATTGCTAAGTATGAATCAACAATTATGGAGAGGGAGTCAAATAACAAGATAATACAATGACTAGAACAATAATATACAAATAATATAAGAATGTCGTGCAAATCATCAAGCTGGCCAACAGATCTCACTTAAGAGCCGCACTCATTTTCAGAGTGTTTCCACTGTTGCTCATGCAATGGAACGACTGTCCTAAACAGCCCGGAGTATTACGTCCAACACTGACATCCGTAGTATTGTCCTCAAGAGAACTGGCGGTGCCATACCGGCATCTCAGATAGTCTGATACATATCGGAACTATAAATCACATAAACAAACCACTAGAGAATAAATCATCCAGTCCATAGGTCAATATATATCACGACTTTATCATCACAGATTTACAACGGTTCCACATACTCATGTGTCAATATCACAGATACATAGTTATTCAACCACACTCATATGCCAATATATCCGACATCTCAATACAGTTTTGTTACTCATGCATACAGAAACAGAATATGACCAATGAACAAGATAATTGAGGTCAACTGAATTTCAGAAACAAATCAAACAGATGAGTCGAATAGATATCAGTGCCAATCAGGTCTAATATATACATCATATATCAAATCAAAGGAATAAACAGCAATTCCTATAATTTTGGATACTGTAAGAAAGGAGTAGGGTAATATTCCTACCTCAAACGCTATTATCCTGAATTATTTTGAAAGCTAATAACTTGTTTATCAAACGGTGCAAGCCAACTAGTAGACCAATCACTATGTAACACAAAGTTTGTACATAAACTCTATCAATAATTTTTCTAACTTGAGAACCAAGACTACCAACATGTAGAACATAACCCTAAACCTAGATAACCAATCTTAGATCATGTGAACCGGATCTGAAACCTACTGAACTGAACAAAATTGTAGTATAACGATCAAACTCACCCTGAACCAAATCAAACCGACACTTAAAACTTAAATTACACATAATATACAAGTTATCTAAAGATACCCAGACTACCATTGGATATGATATTTCATAAGCTTTCCAACGGCTACCTGAACCGGCCTAGATTCGACCGAATTAGGGTCGAACTGGTTAGAATTCAAGAACTGGACCAAAATTGCAATTGAACCGCTCAGTCCGGTTCAATTCAATTTCAAAACATAGAGACCGGTTTATTTCTAAATAAACCGCTCAAAACCCTAAAATCGAACCGAACCGCCCTTCGCCCGCGCCGCCTGCTCGCCGCCGGACCTGCATCCGCAACTTACTCCGGCGAGCTCCCGAGGGCGCATTGAACGTCCGTTCGCCACCAAACTTCGCCAGTCCGTTCGAAACGACGAAATGAGGCTACACGCCCGGCTGCGGCGAGCTTTCGACCCTCGGTGGAAGCACCCGAAGGTATCGACGGTGGCGCCGCCATCGTCGATACACAAAACTTAACCAACCTATCTCTACCCGAATGAAACTTCACCAAAACTTCACAGAAACCTACATACCTTGCTACGAAGCTGTATCGTAGCCCAAAACACAGAGATCGCCGTCGATGGAGGCACTGGAAGGCTGGAACAAAAGGCGGCGCCGCTCGAACTCTGGCAATGGTTTCGAGCTCTATTTCTCCCTCCTGGCAGCGCGTCCGAGCTCGAAGAGAGGCTAGGGTTCAACGTCTCGACCATACGGACAGAAGCCCTCTAATATAGAGGCAAGACGCGTCCGAGAAAGGAGAGAACGTGGCGGCGACTCGATCACCGCAAAAGTCAAAGAAGACAACGAGTTGACTCGGCCCCAAAATTCAAATTTAAACTTAAATCAAAACAATCAAATCTGGTTTAATAACACGCGAACTGGTTCAGTGGTTAGGCGGAGCCGAGTTCACTTGCGCTACGCGGGTTCGAATCCCCATAGATGCAGATTTTCGTTTTAAAATAACTTCAAATTGAATCTGAAATAACAAAACAAGCATGGTTTAATATTAGAAACGAAAACATAGCTTGGTGGTTATGTTATTTTAACCCTTTTAAAATTCTAAAAAAAAATTCTAAAAATCATAAAAATTCTAAAATATAATTTCTGAATTTTCTGGAATAAAAAAAATATATTTTCTTAGGTTATAATAGCTCTGGTGGCATGGGTGGGTAGAATGGGGTAACATCGACGTCCTCCTCGTCTCCCTCTCTCACCTCCCCTCTGTTCGTTCCCAATGAGCTGGAGGCTGTAGCCCCGGTTGGACAGTCGGCAGAGGTAAAACTCCAACATTCAGTGAGGAAGAGGAACTTAGGGAGGCGAACGGCCGGACCTTAGAGAGGTGACGGGAATGCGGTAAGAACGGGTCGGCGAGGTTGAGAACGGATCTCGTCCACCCTCTTCCCATTCGCCACTCCTTCCGACGTTGACTCGAGGACTCCATCGAAGGCCAGTGGTGGCTCTCAATGTGCTTCGGTGGTGAGGGTGGGTGGAACGAAGCACATCCGACGCCGGCTTCCTTCGACAACTTCGACCGGACGCTGAGCCAAGAGATGGGATGCTCTCTCGTCGGAAGGAAGGACAGGCAGATGACGTTTTCTGGAGGTGAAGCCATGGGTGCATTCGTAGCAAGGTATGTAGGCTGTGGAGTCCCTTCGATCCAACGTGGCCGCGGGTTCCGTGGTTCTGACGCGGCGGCTTCCCCGACTAAACGACAAGCCCAAGTACGCCCGAACAGTCGGATGACCGCTCGACAAAGAGGAACCCCATCGATGAGTGCGTCGGACACGACGTCGTTCCTCTACTCCGACGAACAGAACAGACACAGCGTCGACACTTCGAATGCATCGCGATTTCATCCAGCATATGTGAACAGGGACTGAGCTCTACCGGCGACCTCAGCTTGGGGACGAGGTCCAGTGGGAATGGGTGCCGGGCTAGTAATCAGAACGCCGGTAGTAGCTTGCTTGTCGATGAGGCAGCCGATGGCCGCGACGTCGAAAAGACACGCCGCCTGCTTTGCTCGGACGTGAACGAAGCAAAAGCTTCAATTGCAAAAGTGGGAGCGCTGACATGGACGGGTACTGACCCGTTGACCAGGCCCGCGGGAGGTTTCAGCGCCGAGTTGAAATCTTGGACGTGGGTGCGTGGCTGCTCGGATCTGACCCGATTAAGGTATAAGGACTCTTTATTATTTTATTCATCTTTAATGCTGATGTGGTATTTTTTTCCTTTTTCTTTTCCAGGCTAGACGAAGGTTGGAACCCTTCATAGAGACTGAGGGGTGCATACGTGTGCTCCCCTACCGGTCGCGCCGAACTTGGATTGAACTCATCTCCTACATGGGACTTTGACTGATTTGTTTGTGTTTTTGTATAAAACACTAACTATAAGGAATATTTTAAAAACAATTAATATATATAAATATTTATGAAAAGAAACCAAATTGATAATTAGGAATTTGATAACCAAATCAATGAACGGCAATTAAAAAATAACTAAATTTAACCGTACAGAAATTTGCTAAATTTGTCTATTTTTTCCAAAAAAAATAATAAGAAAATATTTTGAGAATCGAAATGCCAGAATAATTTTTTTTTATGTAAATTAGATTTGAAAGTATAAACAGTAATCAAGTTTAGTGAATAAAATCCGTATATAAAATTATGAAACCTAATCAAGTTTAAAACAATTCCCAATTTTAGTTTTATACGTTGAAACTATAAACAGTAAATTAATATGAAAAAGTCTAATTTACGATAAATTTATTTATGTGTATTATATAAACAATACTTGTATGATTAGACTTTTTTTTGTTGCATGGATAATAAAACTCTACTCATACGGAAACTTTATCTAACATGTTAAGGGGAATTTCACTATAATTAATTTTGCTAACAAATTTTGCATGCATTAAAAAATAATAGTTATATAAAATAAAAAAAGAGTTCAAGAATTAAAAAATAAAAGCACATTATAGTTTTCTCTAATTTCAAATTGAACACCTACAATATATAACAATATATATATATTTTTTTTTTGAGGGTGATGAGTATGAATGAATTGATTACACACCCTTTCAATATTAGAATAACAAAAATTAAAAATCTAAAAGATCAAGTAAAAAGAAAAAGAAAAAAAGCTTTATGCATATTCATAGCCAAGATCAGCTTCTATTGGTAGCTCATAAGCTTAAATCTCTTATAATTATCTATTAACCTAGATTTCGGCCTACCAATAAGTTTAAATTTTTATTAATTTTAATAAAAATTTTATTAATTTATTATATATATTTAAAATATCAATGATAAATTTATAATCAGGTCACGTCAGGTCAAGCAGATCGGATTAATAAATGACCCAATTAATAAATAGATTATTCAGGTTGTGTCGGATTGATCCGATTATATTCAGATCGTGTTTGAGTTAGACAGTTTGACATAATTAATTAAACGGGTCATGTTTGGATTGGCTTAATCGGGTCACAAGTCACAGCTGACATGATCCGTTTATGACCCACTGACCTAAATTGACAAGTCTAATGTATCAGAGCTTCCCTTATCCACTCAAGTACTTAACAGGAAATATAAGTTTGAGTCCAGATAAAATCTGTCTCTAGGGATATTATCATGCAAATGTACATAGAGTCAGGAGTAAACATAATATAATAATAACATTCCTCGAATGATATATATAAAATGTTAGTGTGAATCCTAGGGTGTTTCAGGCGTTGAGACAATCTATCCCGCCGTAATTATAATTAGGGCTGTAATTATCTCAGCGTTGTTCATTTGCTAGAAGCCAAAGCAATCAACAGCGGGGTGTGAGTTTCGTCACACCTATATTCCTGTCAGCGGCGTTCATCTCCTGGGAGAGGTGTGATTTCTGTCACAGTGATTCTTTCGTTTAAAAATAAAAAAAAAATTGTGCATAGAGTACGGGTGAGGTGTGATTTACGTTACGCCCGTGATTTACTATTAATTAATATCTACTAAAATTGAATGCACTTTACCAATACAAATTGAACCGCTAGATAGCTAATAATTAGGGTTGCTTTGAATTCACTTAATTGTAAGCAGTAGATTTCAACATCAAAACTTTAGAAATCAATACTTAGTAGGTGAATGAGGTATGTTAGGGTTAGCATAGGCTCATACATTAATAAGATACAAAAGCATACTTGACATTGGCCACCTTTAATCAACTCTATCTTATCCTAGATATTAGAAAATTTATATTCTTCTAATTTCAATTGTACCCACAAAAAATTTTCTCAATGAACTCTGTATTTGAACTAAAATTTCAAGTGTTACACCCAACTCAATATGGTATGGTCATATTAGGTTGTAGTCTTTATATGGAACAAAAACTAAATTATTAAATACAAAAATAATTCATTTATAAAGTTTATATACTTTATCAAGCATTTCAAGGAATCAAAGTCTAACTATATAATTAGTAAATATGAATCAAAGCCTAATTATAGAAGATGGATACTAGTGGGTAGATAGTATGTCTTACAAATTAGGTACTCTTCCTGATGTCCCTTGAGAAGTAAAATTCACTTGATATTACTAATCACGGATGTGATATGTTGAGGAAGCTATACTATGGGCATGGGTCATATGAATGAATCAAAAAAGTTGGGCTATGCTCATTAGATAGTTTTGTTAGCTAAAATCATGTATGTTTGTGTCCTCCATGGTTCTCCTACCTTCCATAACTATAAAAATGTTAGATGGACACTTTAAAATTCTTCCCTTGTTTCCTTCCTTGATCTTAATCCTCTAACTTGAGCTTTCATGAATGAATCAAGTTTTACACTTAAATGAGATGTATTACATTCATTGCATACATAATATCAATTTTGGCTAGAATGATATACTATTTTAGAAAAAAAATAAACATTACTGAATTTTAAAAATATATTAAATATTTTTGAATAATGTAATTGCACATATTCAATATTTATTATCATGTTAAATTCTGTTAGTTTAATATGAATAATGTATACTTATTTAAAATAAATATAATCTATTATATATATAACATCACAGGTCATTTTCCTTGGGATATGTGATGAATAAAAGGAAGGGAGAAAATAAAGTTGGACTTGGCCAAAACCGCGTCATATTTAAAAAAGAAAAAACTCCAAATCGTTAACCATCCACACTAATTAACTACTACTCCTCTTCCTTCAACAGGCAGTAGTTTCCGTTTACCTGACTCCATTATTGGTTTCCAAGCTGCTAGCACAATCCGGTCTTGTTCTTCTTTATCTTTCCTTGGTCAGTCAGAATTCTCTGACGAACCAATATTCTAGTTGAATCTTTGTAGTTATTTTATCTTTGAATTATAAGAAAAGTAACACCGTTAGGAATTCAGAGTATAATGATGCCCATGGATAATTAATTGTAAATGGGGCTAATCTTCCAATTCTTGTCCCAACTAAACAAACAGATCCTCGAAGATAACGGTCAGACGAGTAAAAAGTAATGGCAGCAAAATGCACAGTAAGGAGGAGGTGGCACTATCTTTCGAAAGCAACCTCGACCATTCAACAAATTAATTGCTACCAAAAGCGTAAAGATCCAACACAAAGGACGATCGAAAGAGTGACCTCTACTCTTGTTTCCAACTAATTTTATTCATTTAAGCCCACAAAATTCCATCACGTCGCTGTCCGACCCACGATCATATAAGCAGACAGCTGAGCAACAGCAGAGAGCCAGCTAGAAAGAATGGAGCTGGATTTGCCTGGCTTTAGATTCCATCCCACGGAGGAGGAACTCCTCGATTTCTACCTCAAGCACATGGTTCGTGGAAAGAAGCTTCAATTTGAGATCATCACCACCATTAATCTCTACCGCTATAACCCCTGGGAACTTCCAGGTTTGTGTTTTTACTAAGCAATTCCGAGGATCCAATTGCAAGCAATGGATTAATCGGGACAAGTGAACAGGATTGGCAAAGATCGGGGAAAGGGAGTGGTACTTCTACGTGCCCAGGGACCGTCGCCAGGCCAACGGCGGCCGCCCGAGCCGGACGACGGAGCGAGGGTTTTGGAAAGCCACTGGATCCGATCGCCCAGTCCGCAGCGCCGCCGACCCGAAGCGCCTCATCGGGCTCAAGAAGACCCTGGTCTACTACGAGGGCCGGGCTCCGCGCGGCGCCAAGACCGATTGGGTCATGAACGAGTACCGCCTCCCAGATCCCCCGCAGAGTTCTGCCGTTAATTCGCCACCAAAGGTTTGACCCCGATCATTTTATTTCGTTATTAAAAAAAAAAACAAAAAGGTAAGATCGATGGACTAGGGTTACTGAACTTGTTTCGTGAACGTGATCAGGAGGATATAGTGTTGTGCAAGATTTACCGGAAGGCGACGTCGATGAAGGAGTTGGAGCAGAGGGCAGCGGCGATGGGGGAGACGACGGGGACGACGACCGTGTCGCCCAACTCTGAATGCGTGGCCGATTCGTTGCTCGAGTTGGAGGCGGATCCCCAAGGATTTCAGTTGGATTGTGCGAACTGGACTTTTGACGATGTGATGTTTGTTGAGGGGAGGAAGGAGGAGGAAATGGTGGTGGTGGCGGTTGCGGAGGATGCAGAGGAAGAGGAGAAAGAAGAAGTCGATGTGGTGGGCGTATCGACTCGGCGGCCGAGTCTGAGGATGCTCGAGTTGGAGGCGGATCCAGAAGGATTCCAGTTGGATTGTGCGGACTTGACTTTTGACGATATGATGTTTGTTGAGGGAAGGAAGGAGGAGGAAATGGTGGTGGTGGCGGTTGCAGAGGATGAAAAGGAAGAGGAGAAAGAAGAGATCGATGTGGTGGGCGTGTCGACTCGGCGGCCGAGTCTGAGCGAGTTGGTGGTGCCAAAGCGCAACGGTTTGGAGTGGCTGCAGGAGCCGTTGTTGAGTCAGTTGAGGAGTCCGTGGATGGTGGCGGATATTTGGTCTCCGTACTATTATTCCTCCAGCATTCTCAACTTCTGACGTGCGATCCATTAGTGAATCAAATAATTAAAATCACTCAACAATTTAACGCATTGGCTACGGATAATTCAAACCTTTGATTCTCATATACTGTAAAGTTATACGACACAAGTATAAACTCGAAGACAGTAGAGCTTAGTGGTATCAATACATACATAGAGAATAATTCCACTGGTGTACATTGTTGTTATAGTTAGATGTTCGAATGTATTTATACATGTATAATTGCGTTGTAGAGTTTTTTTTTTTTTTTAAAAAAAATTATATTTTCTAGTTTCCCTGTTTTCATTGAAGTATAATTTCTGTTTATTGATGATACCAAGGTATACCTCTTTTATTAAATTTTTTTTTTGTCATACTAGCTGTCACGCCCACACGAATTGGGCCTATCCACGTCGGCAAAGTATGTGGGACTATGTGCCAAAATTCGATCGAAGCCAAAAATCAAAATCCCCAAATCGGATTCGCCACGGGTTCGAAATCACGTTGACCCATCAACGCCTTGATTCGTACACCAATTGCCTTTGTCTTCATGCGGATGCCGCCAGCGCCCGGAGATTGGTGACAGCATTCGTTCGCTAAAGAGGACAAGTGAAGGTCTCAAGCGTGCGGGAGGCTAGGACTGCTCAAGTCCTCGCCTCAGCCTTCGTCGGCACACCACTGGAAGCAGCCGGAGATGGTGAAGTAGAACTTCGGAATAGGAGGAGACTTCGCCAGAAAACAGGGGAGAGCTCGCTAGAGACGATAGGATAGTTAAGGGAAAATTTTCGTTGATTAATATCAACCTACCTAAAACCCTTACATGCTCGCTCACTTCCTCACATCAACGGCACACCTACCGTCGACTTACAGTTTCTCGCTCCTCACCAGAAACTCGTCATCGCCCGCTGCTCTAGGAAGAGGTCTCGTCGAACTCTCATCGTCGCCCTCTCGGCGACGGCATCAGGGCCGGTGCCCTGGAATAGGGACACTCGCCGCTCCCCCTGTGGGTGCTCTGCTGCACCGATCTTCACTCGTCGTTAGAGGAAACCGCACTCGCATGGGGGAGGCGGCGGAAGTACACAGCTTGTTGATGTGGGGTGAAGACACGTGATACTGCAATTAAAAAAAAATCAATTATTTAAATTCTTTTCTCTTTTTTTTTTTAAATTTCAGATTAATGACCAAAATTACGAAACAATCAGAATTCTAGGACTATAGAAATAATAAGTTACAAAATGTAGCCATGTATGGGAGAATGATCCAGTTATTCACAATGCAAGCAGAGTAAACCAAATGGTAGAGTGAAAGTAGCTCTGTTCAGTCACATCAAATATAGTGAACCAAGGCAAATATAACATCTGCAATAAAACGGTTAAATCAGACTAGACAATAAAATTAGTGCAGAAGTTATCAAAGTTCAGATGTTGCCATGTCTGGTAGGGAGTTCTGCTGATGCTTCAGTGGACCCAACTAATCTAAAGGTTAGAACAAAAGATATTCTTCCTTTTTGTCTCGAAGATCAGGGGTTCTATCACCTCCAAATATTTTAAATACCTGCACAAAGAAGACTAATCAAATTAGTTTTAAAACAGAGGTGCAGGAATGTATTAGATATCAAAATTGCTAGGGGGTTTAGGATGATCTGCTAATTATGGGCTCGACCCAACTAATCGAAATGGTATAAGAGGATATGATCTTTCTATTAGCATCAAACATCAGAGCTGGAGGCTTGTTGATGTGGGGTGGAGACACGAAATATTGACGCCGTGGATCTGATTGTTGGAGCGAGCTTCACAAGTGTAGATCACCCGATTAATCCTACAACAAGAATAACGAATCCGTCAAGCAGCAATAAGGCAACAGAATAAAACCTCGAATAGGAAGTTGTAAGGCGTTGGAAAGCTTGGTTGGCTGGGAGGCGGAAGCTGATGAGTTTGGTGACGGTCGGTGGCTGTAGAAACGTGAGGGAAGAGTGGCCAGCTGGTTTCGAGGCTGGCGGGGGCGTCTCCGGCATGACAACCGGCCGGTGGTGGCGTCTGGGTGCTCGGAAACGGGCGGCGCTAGCGCTGCCCTGCTTGAGGCAGAAACAGGGGATGACACGAACGGGTGGAACAGGGGCAGCCGGAGATCATCGGAGACGGCAAAGTCTCCTGACCTGCTACAACTGGGAGTTCCCCTGAGTACGGAGAACTAGTGGCCAGAGCTTGGGAGCAAGTGGTGGCCGGTCGGAGGAGATCAACGCCGATCAGTGGAGTTGGGCGGAAGCAGGGGAGGAAAGTAGAGGCGTCACCGGAGATCTTCCGATTCCGGCGATCCAGCCGGCGGATGGGTCGATCCTTCCGATTGCAGGTTCGGTCCGAAAGGGAGGATGGGTGGCTGGATTTTGGGGATGATCCGTCGTGTGGATCGTCACCAGCGTCGAGGCGAATAGGAGTCCAAGGTTGGATCCAGGCGGAGGTAGAGTGACTTGCGGTAGAGATGGTTCGCGACAGCGATGGAGGCTTGATTAAACGTGGTGGAGGTGGAAGAACGGTGACATCTAGGGAAGTGCGTGACAAAAGGATTCAGCAGGCAGCATCGCTTGCGACAGTGGTGGCTTGCGACAGCGGTGGAAGTTGGCTTGAACGTGGAAGTGATGGAAGGTGGGTGTGGAATGCGACAGCGGCGGAAGTTTGTTTAAACGAGGCAGAGGTTGAGAAGAGTGGCGTTCAGCTGGAGAAAAGGGAGAGGAGAGGTGCTCGGCACCTAGAGGAAGAGAGGGGAGAAGGAGACATCCGACAAACGGAGGAAAACTATTTCCATTGATTTCAACTTCAACAACTGTTACAAAAAAGGAGATACTCTTTTATATAGAGGGGCTGGTAATAATGCTGTTGCCCCTTTCTTCATCTTCACGCCAGCTGCAACGGGCAGCTTTTCTCTTCGCCTGCTGGAGATTGGTGGCTTTGCTGGCGCGTGGAGCTTGATAGAGATGTGCTTGAATGTTGCTGGCACAAGGTTGACTTCATGTGGACGTTGTGGATGCAGCCGAGATTTTGCAGGAATTTGTTTGAATAGATGCAGCTGATGATAATTGCTTGACATGCATTGGTAACTGCAATTGGTGGTGGCGTTTGACTGGCTGATGAGGTTGTGCTTGGCGGTGGATTTGATTTGCATGCGCAGGTACTTTGTCTTTTAGCCGAATGGTGGAAAATCAATCTTGGCTTTAGAGTGTTGACTTCTCGACTTCTCGTTGGAGTACATTGATTTGATTTGATGAGCTTGAACTAGGCTTGATGTGTGCATCTAATTGGCTTGGCCTCATATTTGATTATATGACAGTCAAAACAATAAGAATTAGTGCCTCATTAAAATTTAGAATTGCATTCCAATCAAAGTCAAATTTTAGACATAAATGTTGACTAAGTCTAGGTTCAATCATGGTTTAAAATATTCATGCAAAATTTGACCAAGTCAAAATTAAGTCTAATATCATGCGAAAATGCTCCTGCATCACTTGTCCAAGCGCGCTAAAATCCTGCATCAAGAAGGCTAATCAAGTTAAGTCGAAGAGCAGACACAAGACAATAGCATGATAGCATCTGGAGGTAAGCGAGGCTGGTGCTGAACAATGACGGCGAGCATGGAACGCTCATGGGCGGCGTTGGAGTCAGGGGGAGGAGGAGATGACGTTGAAGTTGTCGGAGCACCGAGAGATGGTGGAAGAGGCGAGGACGGCGTCTGAGCACTGGCGGAGGCGGAGACGCGGGTTGTCGAACAGAGCAGGGGCGATCGGCGTTCGGCCGGTAGGGCATGAAACCCGAACCTACTACAACTAGAGGTTGCTATGGATGAGGTGAAGACGTAGCCGGAGTTTCTGGGCGGACGGTGGCCGGTCGGAGGAGAACTACGTCGGGAAGCGGATCTAGGGCGTAAGCATGGCGGAAACAGGGGATGGCGTCGGAGTTTTGATTCCGGCCATTGGTGAGGTGGATGGGCAGATCCCGGTGGCTGAAGCTTCATCAGGGAAAGGAGGAGTGGTGGCCGACGTCTCGTGGAGATCCGGCCGGTGGATCGTCGGCGGCGAGCTTTCGAAGTTTCGAAACTGGGTGTGGCTGACGTGTGCGGGTGTTTGTAGCAAAGTAGAGAGTTTGAGGGAGAAGAGGAGATTAGAGGGAAAGGAGAAGAAGACTTGGTGACACAAGCACCTAGAGAAGGGGGGAGGAAGACATCCGATAGAGGAAGAAAACTATTTCCATCAATTCATTCAAAATTCTGCTGATTACATTGTTCATGCGATTCATATATAACCAGAAATTTAGGGTCGTTGCAGGGGAACGTTGACGTTTCCTTTCTTGAGCTGCAAGGAGACGTTGCTCTTTCCATTCTTAGGTTCGCACGTTGGAGATTTGCTCGGCTGGGGAAGTTTTATCCCTTGATGAACGTTGGAGGAGATCCCATATTGCTGCTTTGGAGTTATGCATAAATGGCCATGGCTGGGTTGGCTGATTTGAGGAATTATTGAGTATGCGGCAACTTATTCTTGAATGTCTTGAGCCACACTTGAAGAGGTTGAGGGAATTCTTCCATTATTTAGCTAGCTTTATAATTGAGCTTGCTAGCTTATTCGTGAGCCTCTGAGCCTTTGTCTATGGCACTCGTAAACTCCATTTGTACCTTCTTGGCCTGTGGTCTCTAACCCCATCATTTCTCCCCGGGTGAAAAAAATTCTTCCCCGAAGAATTGTTCTTGTGGCGATGGAGAAGTTTTGGAGAGGCAAGAGCTAATTGTTCCTCCAGGATTTGAATCTTCAAATTGTTGTCAGCATCACAGCATATTGTCTTGTTGCTCTTTGTCCACGGTCCAAGCTGGATATCAAGGGTACCTGCATTGAATTCCCTTTCTCGGCCGTACTCATTAGTAAAATTGTCATAGAAAATCGCAAGACTTTGAAAAGAACAAGGAATGATGAAATCAATATACTCAATTTCAATAAGAGCAGAGTGCAAAGCATGTTTGAGTTCATTATGTTTTGTTGATCCTAATGGTGGCTTAAGGGTGTGAGTCGAAGGACCTAAGAGACAAGATTCAAGCATCATAGGGTCCTGAGAGAAATTTTCTAAGTCTAGGGGTTTTCCTAAGTGTTGAGGCTTAGGATCTAAGTCAAGTTCAAAAGGCTCTAAGTATTCCTTAGACTCAGGTTTGGTCAACTTATGCTCAAGTATGAGAGTGGATGGACCTAGACATGGCTCATAAAACATCAAGTTCAATGATGGGCTTTCTAAGCAAGGCTCATGATGCATTAAACTTATAGTAGGTGTATCCATACTAGGTTCATCTAAAGAGGTTAGATCTAACTTAGGTTCAAGCTGAGAACCTATGGGTATGGGCCCTAAAATTGAAGGTAAAGGTGTTGGCCCTAAAATTGAAGGTGAAGGCATTGGTTCTACTTGAAGGTTTGGTTCTTCATGTATTACTTCTTCAAGTTCACTGGTTTCATCAAGACATGAATTAGGCTCTAAAGTAGGCTCCAAGGTTTGTTCTCTAAGCTCTAAAGGGGTTGGACTCCTTTGTTCTTTTTGCAAGGATTGCTCTATACGACTCTTTATCTCTTGTAACATCTCGTTACACTGTTCACTTAGGGTTTTAGGGTAAATGATGTGTTCCAAACCTTTATGTATGAAGCTATAGTAGCAAGGTTTACTAAAATAATATCCCTGAAAATCATGCATAAATTCATTGCCTAATAAAATGTCAAAGCCTTCTAAACTCTTCACATCACACCAAATTTCAGTTTTGATGTTGTTTAGCATAATGGGAACTAAGCATTGAAAATCAACTAAAGTTATAGTCAAATCATCCCATGTTATGTAGTAAGGGTTATTGTGTTTTTCTATGGTGAGGCCAAATTGTTCAAGTGATCTAATAGATATAACATTGAACTTAACTTGATGATCTATAATAGTTTTACCTTTATAACCATTACACCAAACATGAGTTGTAAAACTATTAGGCCTATGTGTGAGAACCTTATAGTTATCCCTTTTAGATACAAGTTCTTTTTTTGTTGTAATTTCCCTTTGATAATAGTGATGCACCAAGATGTGTTATGAGTAGTTTGGAGTGCAAGTAGTGTTTAAGCAAGATTTTTTTTTTCTAGCAAATAAATTAACACACGTGCAAAAGCAAAGAACACTTAAACATGAGAGCATAATTTTTTTTTTTTATGCAAACAAACTTCAACTAGCAAATAACTTAAAATATGCAAACAATATAGCAAGAACAACTAGGCATGAAAGCAAAAACTAAGAATGATTTTTTTTTTGGGTGCAAATAAACAGCAAATTAATTAACTAACATGCAAAATAAATACCAAGAAACATGAAAGCATGTATTTTTTTTTATGCAATGGGCAAGCAAAGGATCGTGTGAGCAGACAAGAGTTGCTCACAACCCGCTCTGATACCAAACTGATGTGGGGTGAAGACACGTGATATTGCAATTAAAAAAAATCAATTATTTAAATTCTTTTCTCTTTTTTATTTAAAATTTCAGATTAATGACCAAAATTACGAAACAATCAGAATTCTAGGACTATAGAAATAATAAGTTACAAAATGTAGCCATGTATGGGAGAATGATCCAGTTATTCACAATGCAAGCAGAGTAAACCAAATGGTAGAGTGAAAGTAGCTCTATTCAGTCACATCAAATATAGCGAACCAAGGCAAATATAACATCTGCAATAAAACGGTTAAATCAGACTAGACAATAAAATTAGTGCAGAAGTTATCAAAGTTCAGATGTTGCCATGTCTGGTAGGGAGTTCTGCTGATGCTTCAGTGGACCCAACTAATCTAAAGGTTAGAACAAAAGATATTCTTCCTTTTTGTCTCGAAGATCAGGGGTTCTATCACCTCCAAATATTTTAAATACATGCACAAAGAAGACTAATCAAATTAGTTTTAAAACAGAGGTGTAGGAATGTATTAGATATCTAAATTGCTAGGGGGTTTAGGATGATCTGCTAATTATGGGCTCGACCCAACTAATCGAAATGGTAGAAGAGGATATGATCTTTCTATTAGCATCAAACATCAGAGGTGGAGGCTTGTCCAAGCGCGCTAAAATCCTGCATCAACAAGGCTAATCAAGTTAAGTCGAAGAGCAGATAGAAGACAATAGGAGGATAGCATCTGGAGGTAAGCGAGGCTGGTGCTGAACAATGACGGCGAGCATGGAACGCTCGTGGGCAGCGTTGGAGTCAGGGGGAGGAGAAGATGATGTTGAAGTCGTCGGAGCACCGAGAGATGGTGGAATAGGCGAGGACTGAAAGTACCCCTTAACCTAAGGGGGGTCCCCTTCTAGGGGGAGCAAAAACCCTAGACATATGGCGCATAAAACTTTTGCAGCGGAATTAAGGGTTTGAAAGAATCTATTGCATGATATATGATCAACTTAAGTAAACTTGAATTCATACCATAGCCATATGCGTTGGATGAAAACTTGGAAGGAAAGGCGCAAGCGAGCCTTCTCCTAAGGTGACGCACACAATTGGTGTCGCCTACTTTCCTTGGTGCTCCTTGTGCTAGCAAGGTTCCAAGAAGCCTTTGTCGAATGGAAGGGAGAAGAGATCGCCTTGCTTGAGTGAGTTTTTCTCTCTTGTCGTCCTCTCTTCTCTAGCCGAGATGTTGTCTCGTCTAAGCCAAGCGTTGGCGACGAACAAAGAGAAGGGGGGCGTGAAGTGTGGCAATCGTGAGTCATGGCCACGATTAGTAGAAGTGCTATCCAAAAATAGCATCCACTTCTCAACGTGCGCTCTTGGGTTTACCCAATCGCAAATGCCACATCACTTGAACCATGCGCTCAACCAATGAGCCAGTTCACATCGGTTTGGTCCAAGACCAATTAACCCAAGCAATATGGTCTAGATCTTACTTAAACCCTAAGGCTTCAGATCTAACCGTCAATCTCTTCGATGCTCTTGATCTGACCGATCTGGCATCTATTCTCCCGATCGAAGCTTACCGATCTCAAGCCCTAATCAATCAAACATGATCAGACCAGATCTCACTCACAATCAGAGATTAAATCCCTTTAAACTGAACCCGAACAATTCAGTCCACACGATCTGACTTAAGTAAGCCATATCATCAAATTGTGCGACCCTGAGGGTTTCCTTTAAATGTCGGTAACGATAATTCACATTATCACGATCAGTGAGGGGTATCTAGCAACACATCACTGTCTCCCGATATAAAGGAAAGAGTCTTCCAAGACTACACCCAAACCACAGCACAAGTGTGAATCATTTCACAAAGCATACATATTTCCTTTGCCACTGGATGTTCTTATTGGACAAGCCTGTCAAGCTCGTAACTCCAATATGATGAGCATGATCAGAACAGATGAACACAGTCACCTGGGTATGGCCATACACTTTTCTCAATCATCTCATCCAGGGGGCCCCTTTAGAACATCACACTCCTTAAACAAGGAGACGGCAATCCTATGTCTATCACTAGTGCCCTAACCTGATTCAAGCTCACCATCCAAGATAGTCTATAATCATTATGTTTCAAATGATATTGAACTATCTCAAAACAATGACAATCATCATTTAGAAAACACAAGTGATCTCAAGTCAGAGGAAATGTGCCACTTGTCACATTCAAGGAATATTCACATTGTGACAAACAATTGAACATCCTAGTAGGGTCTGTCCAGTACATCCAATGTACCCATGAGTCTACATCTTATTCCATGCTCGAAGCATCCTATAAGATCAGAACACATATTAGTCTCAAACATATCAAGGCTGTCTCATGTTCACCAAGATATCTCGACTAAGGACATAATAGCATGTCAGCCGAGCTGAACAGCTTTGAGACATTATTCAGAAGAACATATATTGCAGCAGACAATGTAGCTAACTGAATAACAACCATGCCTTTATAAACATAACAGTTTATTACATGATACAAATACATTCCCATAGGCCTCAAACATTAGCCTTAAGGGCATACCCCAACAATCTCCCACTTGCACTTAATCTAATGGTTGAGAAATCTCAAACCCATATTATTACAGTGCTTCTCATGCTTCTGCTGCGCCAGAGGCTTGGTAAGCGGGTCTGCCAGATTGTCATCTGTATGAACCTTGCATACTTTGATCTCGCCACGATCTATGATCTCCCTGATCAAATGAAACCGTCTCTGTATGTGCTTGGACTTCTGGTGCGACCGTGGTTCCTTTGCTTGTGCGATTGCTCCAGTGTTATCACAAAAGATAACCAAAGGATCTGCACTCGAAGGAACAACACCAAGTTCTCTCACGAACTTACGAATCCACACTGCCTCCTTGGATGCTTCCGAGGCTGCAACATACTCGGCTTCTGTTGTGGAATCAGCAACAGTTGACTGTTTGAAACTCTTCCACACCACTGCACCTCCATTCAAGCTAAAAACATAGCCTGATTGCGATCGGAAATCATCCTGGTCCGACTGGAACGAAGCGTCAGTATATCCTTCAATACTGAGTTCTTCCTGACCACCATATATCAAGAACATATCTTTGGTCCTCCGCAGATATTTTAAGATGTTCTTGACTGCAATCCAGTGCGCCATACCTGGATTACTTTGGTAACGACTGGTCACGCTTAACCCGTAAGCGACGTCTGGGCGAGTACACAACATCGCATACATAATAGAACCAATAGCCGAAGCATAAGGCGTATTGTTCATTTCATCTTTCTCAGTCTGTGTTTGTGGACACTGACTCTTTGAAAGATTCAGACCATGTCTGACTGGAAGATATCCTTTCTTAGAATTCTCTAAGTGAAATCTCTCCAGGACCTTATCGATGTAAGTACTCTGGCACAGCCCGAGAAGCCTCTTAGATCTATCCCTGTAGATCTTCACACCTAACACATAGGCTGCTTCTCCTAAATCTTTCATCTGGAAACATTTCCTCAGCCATGCTTTCACAGCATGCATTTCAGGAATGTCATTTCCAATGATCAAGATGTCATCGACGTAGAGGACTAGAAAAGTAATTACGCTCCCACTAAACCTCTTATATACACACGGGTCATCCTCGTTCTTGATGAAACCAAATTCGGTGACTGATTCATCAAAACGAATATTCCAGCTTCTAGATGCTTGCTTAAGTCCATAAATAGACTTCTTTAACTTGCATATCTTATGACGATCTGCTGGATTAGTGAAACCCTCTGGTTGTGTCATGTACACATCCTCATCCAGATTTCCATTAAGGAAAGCTGTTTTCACATCCATCTGCCAGATCTCATAATCATAGTATGCAGCTATCGCGAAAAGAATCCGAATAGACTTAAACATGGCTACAGGTGAGAAAGTTTCATCATAATCTATCCCGTAGATTTGTTTGAAACCTTTCGCAACTAGCCTGCCTTTATAGGTAACCACGTTACCATCCATGTCAATCTTCTTCTTGAAGATCCATTTACAGCCTATAGGGATAACTCCCGAAGGCGGATCAACCAAATCCCAAACTTGGTTATCTGACATGGAGTCCATCTCGGCGCGCATAGCTTCAAGCCATCTCGCTGACTCCGGTCCACTGACCGCATCCGCATAAGTGAGGGGTTCATCATTATCAATGATGTAGACTCCGTCATAGCGCTCAGGCTGTCGACGGATCCTACCCGATCTTCGCGGTTCCCGTGATATCTGAGCCTCAGGTTGTTCAATAACCTGTTCTACCGGCTCAGGCTCATCCAACTGTGCTTGATCACTTTGTCCTTCTTCTGGATTCTCATCCAGTTTTATTTCTCTCCCACTGGCCTCTTGCAGAAGAAACTCCTTCTCAAGAAATATGGCCGTCCGAGCAACAAAAACCTTGTTCTCCTTGGGATCGTAGAAATAATAACCCTTAGTTTCCTTAGGGTAACCGACAAAGATACATTTGTCAGATCTGCTCTCTAGTTTCCCAGAGGCGAGCTTTTTGACATAAGCCTCGCAGCCCCAGATCCTGATAAATGTCAAGCTCGGCTGTTTCCCATACCATAACTCATATGGAGTCTTAGAAACTGCCTTGGATGGCACTCGGTTTAGTACCTTTGCAGCTGTTTCCAGCGCAAAACCCCAAAAGGAGTATGGAAGAGTAGCCTGACTCATCATAGAACGAACCATATCAAGTAACGTTCTATTTCTCCTCTCGGACACACCATTCCATTGCGGTGTTCCTGGCGGAGTGAGCTGTGAGATAATCCCACACTCCTTCAGATAGTCAGTAAACGTATGACTCAAGTATTCACCACCTCGATCTGAGCGAAGTGCCTTGATATTTCGGCCTAGCTGATTTTGTACTTCATTCTTGAACTCTTTGAACTTGTCAAAAGATTCACTCTTATGTCTCATCAGATAGACATAGCCATACCTACTGAAATCATCAGTAAAGGTAATGAAGTACTGATAGCCACCTCTGGCATGTTTACTAAATGGCCCACACACATCACTGTGTATAAGGTCAAGTAAACCTGAAGCCCTTTGACCTTTGTGAGGAAAAGGTGACTTCGTCATTTTACCCATTAAACAAGCTTTGCATGTATCAATCTCCTTATAGGAGAATGATCCCAGCAGTCCATGATCATGCAACCGCTTAATGCGTTTCTCGTTAATATGGCCTAAACGACTATGCCATAGCAAGGTGCTGTCATCAGCATACTTGGCTTTTTTAATATCAATTTGCTGTATCGAACATTCCATGTCCAACATGTATAACCCATTGTTAATTGAACCAGTTGCATAAACAATATTATCAAAAGACAAAATACACTTTGAAATATTGCATTCAAAGGAAAATCCCTTCCTGACAAGAGCAGGAATGGAGATAATATTTTTAGTTATACTGGGAACAAAGTAACAATTGTCTAGTTCCAATACAATGCCAGATGGTAAAGAAATGAAGTAGTCTCCTACAGCAACAGCAGCAACCCGTGCTCCGTTTCCAACGCGTAGGTCCACCTCATGCTGTCCCACCTGCCTTCTTCTCTTGAGTTCCTGTATATTTGAACAAATGTGAACTCCACATGCAGTGTCCAACACCCATGATATAGAAGAAGAAAACATGACCTCAGTCACGAATATACCTGAGCCAGAAGCAATGCTTCCCCTCTTATCTCCTTGGAGCGCTTTACAGTCCTTTTTCCAGTGACCCAGCTGGCCACAGTGGAAACACCTGTATTCCTTAGACCGCTTGACCTTTTGCTTCAGAGCCTTGCTGTAATTCTTGACCGGGGCCTTGCCCTTCTTCCCCTTCTTCTTGTTCCTTGAAGGAACCATCAAGACAGAGGTCGAAGGCTTACCCTTCAGAGTCTCCTCAGTGGTCAAGAGCATATTCAGCAGCTCTGCCGGAGTACAATCGATTTTGTTCATATTAAAATTAATAATGAACGCGTCGAATGATGGCGGGAGAGACTGCAGAATAATGTCCACAGCAAGCTCCTGGTTGATGGTGTGCCCCAGTTTCTCCAGAGCCTCCTTGTGCCCAATCATCTTGAGCACGTGAGCTCCCACTGGGCTCCCTTCAGCCAGTTTGCTCTGAAAGAAGAGCTTAGTCAAATTATAGCGTTCAGTCCTCGCCTGTGCAGCATACAGCATCTTGAGGTTTGCTATAATCTGTATAGCTGACATATCCTCATGCTGACGCTGCAGCGGTGGCGTCATAGACGCTAGCATCAGGCAAGCGACATCAATGCTATCATTGACGTGCTTTTCATAGGCTTCCCGAACCGCCCTTGCGGCGTTCGGAGCGGGCTGCGGCGGTATCGCCGTCTCGAGGACATACAGTTTCCTCTCTGCCTTAAGAACGATCTTAAGGTGTCCAAACCAGTCAGAGAAGTTCGGCCCAGCAAACTTCTCTCTTTCTAGTAGGGATCGCACATTGAAGTTCATGGTGTTCGTTGCTGCAGGTATCTACAACAATGCAAGAACAGCAAGGTCAGTATCAATGTATAAGAATCAATCAGGACTTAAGAAAGATTCTTTTTCTCACTATTTTATCAGGCGTGAAAAATCCAGCAAAACAGCCCGAAAGAGTAGAACTCTTTTAGTGAGATGGGATCCAGATTTCATACTTGGTCTCCGCGTCCCGCTCAGGCGAGATAAGATGCACAGAGAGTACAAGCACTAATCTCTGGTAGGCTGTCCCAGCCAATCGCCAACCCGTGCGATTCCCCTTCATCCGGGCAATCCAGCAGACTGTGCCAACTGAGTTGGTACAACACAGTCTCTGACCCCACAGATGGCTGCCTCCATGTGCTACCATATGCGCCACATATGTAGCCTACACGGTCAAGCTGACCCGACCTACTCCCTGGACCACCATGTGCTATGCTGAGCAACGAGAAGGGATAAATCCCTACTCTGTAACACACAGGTGTAGTCCCGCACCGTCTGAAGATAGATGGACGTGCCCACTGAGTGGGTACAACACGGCTCCAACGATAATCAGAACAGTGAGGTTTCGCGTCAGAAGGCTTACGAGCTTGATATTTGATCGTTGGATTTTAACGGTCTTTTATCTTCTTCACTATCATGCAATTCCTATGGTGATAGCAGAAGATAAACTAATCATGCAATTCTAATATTTAAACAATAAAAGAAAGCATGAATCTTATGTGGTAAAAGCCCATAGCCCTAGAAGACCTTAACTTAAATTAAGTCTTCACTTGCTCTTCATGGGTCTTTAGCTGCTCATCTGGCCCAAACCAGGGCCCAAGCGCCATCTGCAGCATAGGTGCGCCCACCAGGAATATGCGCCTGGTCCTAGGGTCGATCCCTAGACCTCCCACCTGGTCCAGCCACTTGCTGCATGCGCCTATGCCAAGTGTGCACTGTGCTCTTGTCAAATTAAATTACAAATTTAACTATCTAGACAAGAGTGACACGCAGGTCACTAACATTTTATAAATTAAAACAATGTGATGCGCAGATCACAATAATTAATTTACAATTTTTAATACAGGCACGCAGGCCCCAGCACAGCACACAATTAATATGGGCAGCCCACATAAGAAGAAATAAACAAGCATATGCAACATTCAAACATGTGATCCAACCAAGAAAATTAAATTTCGAAAACCCATAGGTATCAATTTTAATTTCCTTATTCGCCCTTACTACCTTACAACGGTCCATTACTAGGGATCCACTCATCCAACCTAGTCAGATCCACTGCCCTTGCACGCACCAAGTCCTAACTGACTTGCGTCGACCATAAGGTCAACTATGCATGCGCCAGGGGCTGAACGACCACACTGAGGTCTGGCAAACGGGCGTGACCCCGGGCCTAACTCAGGTGCGTTCATTAGTTGTCTCAATCAGACATCGCTACACACCTGTGTGCAGTCGACCTATAGCCACCATAGGCTTGCGCCAAGGTGCTATCTGATCGACCCATTCAGGTTGTCAGATGATCTGATCAGACATTCTGGATCTAACCTAGGGGGTGACTTCAACCCTAGTAACCCGTCTAAGGGTTTAAAGTATGGGCTTAGATCTATTTGGAGCGCGCATGTAATAAGGATTTTAGATAAAACCTGAAAGCGCCAACAAGCAAAATAACATAGACAAGCTTCGGTATGAAACATGTATATTCGCATGTTGATAATTCTAGATCTAAAACATGGATCACACAACATGAAGCAATCATAAAATGCATGCATCAACTTTGGCTCTGATACCAATTGAAAGTACCCCTTAACCTAAGGGGGGTCCCCTTCTAGGGGGAGCAAAAACCCTAGACATATGGCGCATAAAACTTTTGCAGCGGAATTAAGGGTTTGAAAGAATCTATTGCATGATATATGATCAACTTAAGTAAACTTGAATTCATACCATAGCCATATGCGTTGGATGAAAACTTGGAAGGAAAGGCGCAAGCGAGCCTTCTCCTAAGGTGACGCACACAATTGGTGTCGCCTACTTTCCTTGGTGCTCCTTGTGCTAGCAAGGTTCCAAGAAGCCTTTGTCGAATGGAAGGGAGAAGAGATCGCCTTGCTTGAGTGAGTTTTTCTCTCTTGTCGTCCTCTCTTCTCTAGCCGAGATGTTGTCTCGTCTAAGCCAAGCGTTGGCGACGAACAAAGAGAAGGGGGGCGTGAAGTGTGGCAATCGTGAGTCATGGCCACGATTAGTAGAAGTGCTATCCAAAAATAGCATCCACTTCTCAACGTGCGCTCTTGGGTTTACCCAATCGCAAATGCCACATCACTTGAACCATGCGCTCAACCAATGAGCCAGTTCACATCGGTTTGGTCCAAGACCAATTAACCCAAGCAATATGGTCTAGATCTTACTTAAACCCTAAGGCTTCAGATCTAACCGTCAATCTCTTCGATGCTCTTGATCTGACCGATCTGGCATCTATTCTCCCGATCGAAGCTTACCGATCTCAAGCCCTAATCAATCAAACATGATCAGACCAGATCTCACTCACAATCAGAGATTAAATCCCTTTAAACTGAACCCGAACAATTCAGTCCACACGATCTGACTTAAGTAAGCCATATCATCAAATTGTGCGACCCTGAGGGTTTCCTTTAAATGTCGGTAACGATAATTCACATTATCACGATCAGTGAGGGGTATCTAGCAACACATCACTGTCTCCCGATATAAAGGAAAGAGTCTTCCAAGACTACACCCAAACCACAGCACAAGTGTGAATCATTTCACAAAGCATACATATTTCCTTTGCCACTGGATGTTCTTATTGGACAAGCCTGTCAAGCTCGTAACTCCAATATGATGAGCATGATCAGAACAGATGAACACAGTCACCTGGGTATGGCCATACACTTTTCTCAATCATCTCATCCAGGGGGCCCCTTTAGAACATCACACTCCTTAAACAAGGAGACGGCAATCCTATGTCTATCACTAGTGCCCTAACCTGATTCAAGCTCACCATCCAAGATAGTCTATAATCATTATGTTTCAAATGATATTGAACTATCTCAAAACAATGACAATCATCATTTAGAAAACACAAGTGATCTCAAGTCAGAGGAAATGTGCCACTTGTCACATTCAAGGAATATTCACATTGTGACAAACAATTGAACATCCTAGTAGGGTCTGTCCAGTACATCCAATGTACCCATGAGTCTACATCTTATTCCATGCTCGAAGCATCCTATAAGATCAGAACACATATTAGTCTCAAACATATCAAGGCTGTCTCATGTTCACCAAGATATCTCGACTAAGGACATAATAGCATGTCAGCCGAGCTGAACAGCTTTGAGACATTATTCAGAAGAACATATATTGCAGCAGACAATGTAGCTAACTGAATAACAACCATGCCTTTATAAACATAACAGTTTATTACATGATACAAATACATTCCCATAGGCCTCAAACATTAGCCTTAAGGGCATACCCCAACAAGGACGGGGTCTGAGCACTGGCGGAGGCGGAGACGCGGGTTGTCGAATAGAGTAGGGGCGGCTAGCGAGCAGAGCAGGGGCGGTCGGCGTTCGGCCGGTAGGGCATGAAACCCGAACCTGCTACAACTGGAGGTTGCTATGGATGAGGTGAAGACGCAGCCGGAGTTTCTGGGCGGACGGTGGCCAGTCGGAGGAGAACGACATCGGGGAAGCAGATCTAGGGCATAGGCATGGCAGAAACAGGGGATGGCGTCGGAGTTTCGATTCCGGCCATCGGATCCGGCCGGTGGATCGTCGGCGGCGAGCTTTCAAAGTTTCGAAACTGGGTGTGGCTGACGTGTGCGGGTGTTTGCAGCGAAGTAGAGAGTTTGAGGGAGAAGAGGAGATTAGAGGGAAAGGAGAAGAAGACTTGGTGACACAAGCACCTAGAGAAGGGGGGAGGAAGACATCCGATAGAGGAAGAAAACTATTTCCATCAATTCATTCAAAATTCTGCTGATTACAATGTTCATGCCATACATATATAACCAGAAATTTAGAGTCATTGCAGGGGAACGTTGACGTTTCCTTTCTTGAGCTGCAAGGAGACGTTGCTCTTTCCATTCTTAGGTTCGCACGTTGGAGATTTGCTCGGCTGGGGAAGTTTTATCCCTTGATGAACGTTGGAGGAGATCCCATATTGCTGATTTGGAGTTATGCGTAAATGGCCATGGCTGGGTTGGCTGATTTGAGGAATTATTGAGTATGCGGCAACTTATTCTTGAATGTCTTGAGCCACACTTGAATAGGTTGAGGGAATTCTTCCATTATTTAGCTAGCTTTATAATTGAGCTTGCTAGCTTATTCGTGAGCCTCTGAGCCTTTGTCTATGGCACTCGTAAACTCCATTTGTACCTTCTTGGCCTGTGGTGTCTGCCCCCATCACTTGTGATTCCGACCAGCCTCCCCCCTTCCCTCCACTTGGACGGAGCTCGCTAGGAAGAAGGCTCAGCGACTCTCGGAACAAGGGAAAGCCGTGTTGCTCCGGGAAATCTCTAGAATGGAGTCTCGCAGACCACTCATCGGCGTCCTGCCTGACGCTGGAATCCTCGTCACCTACCCGGCAATGGCATCGGAGCCTGTTGCTCCTGGAAGAGGTCTCGCAGACCTCTCATCGGCATCTCACAGATGCCAGAATCCTCGTCACCCGCTTTGTGACGGCATTAGAGCCTACTTGATGCACCTACAATAGGTGGGATGGTCCTTAAAGCCGTACTCTAAGGTGTTACACAATGCATGCAAAAACAGGAGAGGGCATTTAGACGAGGGAAGTGAAAAGCGCTTCGGAAATGCAGCAAAAAGTACGAAGAAATCAACGTCGAGTTCAATCGGGGCAACACGAATGCGAAAGTAAACCAGCGGCACCCAACTTTTGAAAATACTTCACTAACCACTTAGCAATTAGCACACTCTCTTTGCAGATTTTAAGCTCAGCACACAGCAATGGGGATCAGCAGATTCGCATGGTACAACTCGCACACCGATGCACCTGAAATAGACCAAGGAACAACGGAACGACCATGTCTCCGTCGTACGGATACCCGTGGAAAGATATAAACCGCAATGAAAATAAACATGAGAAGATGAGGAAGCAAGCGGACCTGACCCACCGGAAGTAGTGGGATTTACTTTACTAGTGCTCGAAAAGGGAAACAACTTCGGAGTCGAGGCACTGACCACGACCCGTACAAACTCTGGAGGTGAAGCTCCAACTTTGACTCCTACACGCATTAGAGGCTCTCAGCTCATTAGGAGAACTCTACCACCAAGAGAACTGAAGAATAAACTACACCAGTGTTGTAGTCCGCAAGTGCATGGATAATCAAAGTAATAAAATAGATATCGAATAACAGAGACCTTGTTGTTAAGTACCGACGAATTGAGTTTTCACTAGCTAAACAACTCGAATAATTATGCAAATGATCGGAAAATGCACGAAAAAATATCAGAGAAGGAAACTGGGACTAGGGGTTCATCCACCTTAATTCTAATGACTAGAAGGAAATAAAGATTGTCAGTCAAATTTTATCATGATAAAGATTTAGTTTACTTCATAAAAGGATCATCTCGCTCTCGCGCAGATAATCATACAAAGGACTAATCCTCATGTTGGGGTATGCCCTTAAGGCTAATGTTTGAGGCCTTGGGATTATATCAGTATCATGTATAAACTCTTATGTTTATAAAGGCAATGGTTGTTATTCAGGTTGTTACATTATTTGCTGCAATAAGTGTACTTCTGAATAATGTCTCAATGCTGTTCAGCTTGGCTGACATGCAGTGTTGTCCTTAGTCGAGATATCTTGGTGAACATGAGACAGCCTAGATATGATTGAGACTAATATGTGTTCTAATCTTATAGGATGCTTCGAGCATGGAATAAGATGTAGACTCATAGGTACATTGGATGTACTGGACAGACCCTACTAGGATATTCAATTGCTTGTCACAATGTGAATAATCCTTGTATGCAAACAAGTGGCATATTTCCTCTGACTTGAGATCACTTGTGTTTCTAAATGATGATTGTCATTGTTTTGAGGTAGTTCAATATCATTTGAAACATAATGGTTATAGACTATCTTGGATAATGATCATGAGTCAGGTTAGGACACTAGTGATAGATATAGGATTGCCGTCTCCTTAATAGGAGTGTGATGTTCTAAAGGGGCCCCCCCTGGATGAGATGATTGAGAAAGTGTATGGCCATACCCAGATGACTATGTTCATCTGATCTAATCATTCTCATCATATTGGAGTCACAGGCTTGACACGCTTGTCCAATAAGAACATCCAGTGGCAAAGGAATCAAGTATGCCTAGTGAAGTGGATTCACACTTGTGCTGTGGTTTGGGTGTAGTCTTGAAAGACTCTTTCCTTTATATCGGGAGACAGTGATGTGTTGCTAGATACCCCTCACTGATCGTGATAACGTAAGTTATCGTTACCGACATTTAAAGGAAACCCTTAGGGTCGCACAATTTGATGATATGGCTTACTTAAGTCAGATCGTGTGGACTGAATTGTTTTGGTTCAGTTTAAAGGGATTTAATCTCTGATTGTAAGTGAGATCTGGTCTGATCATGTTTGATTGATTAGGGCTTGAGATCGGTAAGCTTCGATCGAGAGAATTGTTGCTAGATCGGTGAGATCAAGAGCATCAAGAGATGAACGGTTAGATCTTGAACCATTTGGTTCAATGTGATCTAGATCATGGCTTGGGCTGATTTGGTTTGGACTTTGAACCAAATGCAATTGGATTGAATTGGCTTGAACCGGTTCACATGAGTGAACGCTTGGTTTAAAGCATGTAGGCGTTTTGGCGGTTTCATTGAGTGGGCGCATGGCTTCATGTATTTCTATTTTTAGAAAGCATGTAACGCCACTTCTTGTTAAACGCCTCAACGCCTTAAGCCGAAGTTCTTCTCTCTCGTCGCCCTCTCTCTCGTGTGGCAAAAAGACTTCACGCCTTGGAGAAATTTCGACAAGCAAAGTCTCATCTCAATTCCCTTCAAGCGATCAAGGATACTTTGAAGAACTTTGCTAGCACAAAGGACTCAAAGGAGCAAGCCATCTCTCTTCTTGTGTGCGGCTACCTTTGGAGAAGACCCCTTTCGATCTTTGCTTCCAAGGCACCATCCAAGCGATGGAAATGGTATGATCTTTCTTTTAGATCTATCTACATTGCAAGGTATTGAAAGTTGATCATATGACATATAAATCGATCTAGGAAACCCTTGCTTCCGCTCGAAAATTTTTATATGCGCCTACTATTAGGGTTTCGCCCCCTTGTTTTAGGGGACTTTTCAATTGGTATCAGAGCATGCGGTTCTATATGTGTTCATATGATTGCTTCATGTTACTACTTGTGATCCATGTTTGCGTGGGTAGATCTAATCATCATGCGAATATAACATGTTAAACATTAGATGCTTGTTTTATTCATGGTGGCGCATGTATGATGTTGGCGCAATGTTGTATTTTTGTTTTATCAATCAAAACTTAACTTGCGCGGCTCACTTAGATCTAAGCGCCTGCTATAAGTCCTTAGACGGGTTAGTAGGGTTGAAGTCACAGTCGAGTCTAGATCCAACCAGTCTGATCAGACTATCTGACAGCCTAGATGGGTTGACCAGATAGCACCTGTGCGCAAGCACGAGGTGGCTATAGGTCGACTGCAGACAGGCGTGTAGCGATGTCTGGTTGAGACAACCTGTGAACACGCATGAGTTAGGCCCGGGGTCACACCCGCTTGCCAGAACTCATGAGGGTAGTTCAGCCCAACGCATGCATTGTTGACCATTAGGTCGACTCAAGTCGGTTAGGACTTAGTGTATGCAAGGGCAGTGGATCTGACTAGACATGATGAGTGGATCCCTATTAATGGACCGTTGTAAGGTTGTAGGGCACATAAGAAAAATAAAATTGATTCCAATGGGATTTTGAAAATTTTATTTTGTTTATGGATCACATGTTGATTGGATGCCATGATGTTTGTTTATTTAATCTTATGTGGGCTGCCTATTTAATGTGTGCTGTGCTGGGGCCTGCGAGCCTAGTATTAAATTGTAAATTAATTTTTATTGTGATCTGCGCATCACATGTTATTTAATTTATAAAGTGTAATTGACCTGCGAGTCAATCTTGTCTAGATAGATTAAATTATAATTTAATCAGACAAGAGCACAGAGCACACTTGGCAGAGGCGCATGCAGCAGAGGCTTGACCAGGTGGGAGGTCTAGGGTTCGACCCTATGACAGGCGCATTTACCTGGTGGGCGCACCTGAGCTGCAGTGGGCGCTTGGGCCCTGGGTTGGGCCAGAAGAGATGCAAAAGACCCATGAAGAGCTCAAGTGAAGACTTAAGTTATATTAAGGTCTTACCTAGGGCTTATGGGCTTTTACCACATAAGATCAGCATGCTTTCTAGTTATTGTTTATATAATTAGAATTGCATGATTTAATCTTCTGCTATCGCCATAGGTTATGCATGATAGTTAAGAAGATAAAAGACCGTTAAAATCCAACGCTAAAATATCAAGCGCGTAAGCCTTCTGACGCGAAACCTCACTGTTCTGACTATCGTTGGGGCCGTGTTGTACCTACTCAGTGGGCACGCCCATCTATCTTCAGACGGTGTGTGATTACACCTGCGTGTTACAAGGAAATCATCAGTAAAGGTAATGAAGTATAGATAGCCACCTCTGGCATGTTTACTAAAAGGCCCACACACATCACTGTGTATAAGGTCAAGTAAACCTGAAGCCCTTTGACCTTTCTTAGGAAAAGGAGACTTCGTCATTTTACCCATTAAACAAGCTTTGCATGTATCAATCTCCTCATAGGAGAATGATCCCAGCAGTCCATGATCATGCAACCGCTTAATGCGCTTCTTGTTAATATGGCCTAAACGACTATGCCATAGCAAGGTGCTGTTATCAGCATACTTAGCTTTCTTGTTATCAATTTATTGTATAGAACATTCCATGTCCAACATGAATAACCCATTGTTAATCGACCCAGTAGCATAAACAATATTATCAAAAGAAATAATACACTTTGAAATATTGCATTCAAAGGAAAACCCTTTCCTGACAAGAGCAGGAATAGAGATAATATTTTTCGTTATGCTTGGTACAAAATAACAATTGTCCAGTTCCAATACAAGCCTAGATGGTAATGATATGTAATAAATTCCTACAGCAACAGCAGCAACCCGTGCCCCGTTTCCAACTCGTAGGTCCACCTCATGCTGTCCCACCTGTCTTCTTCTCTTGAGTTCCTGTACATTTGAACAAATGTGAACTCCACATGCAGTGTCCAACACCCATGAAATAGAAGAAGAAGATATCATGACTTTAGTCACAAAAATACCTGAGCCAGAAGCAAAAGGATTGCTTCCCTTCTTATCTCCTTGGAGCGCTTTACAGTCCTTTTTCCAGTGACCCAACTGGCCACAGTGGAAACATCTGTATTCCTTCGATCGCTTAACCTT
The DNA here is from genome assembly GCA_027563935.2 of Costus lasius. Lineage (NCBI taxonomy): Eukaryota > Viridiplantae > Streptophyta > Magnoliopsida > Zingiberales > Costaceae > Costus > Costus lasius. The sequence continues at coordinate 101,362,055 of CM050448.1, forward strand.
TTGTTTCAGAGCCTTGCTGTAGCTCTTAACAGGGGCTTTGCCTTTTTTCCCTTTCTTCTTGTTCCTAGAAGGAACCATTAAGACAGAGGATACAGGATTTCCCTTTAGAGTCAACTCTGTAGTCAAGAGCATATTCAGTAACTCTGCCGGCGTACAGTCGATCTTGTTCATATTAAAGTTAATGATGAACGGATCGAAAGAGGTCGGGAGAGACTGCAATATGATGTCTACAGCAAGCTCCTGATTGATGGTATGTCCCAGTTTCTCTAGAGCCTCCTTGTACCCAATCATCTTGAGTACGTGAGCTCCCACTGGACTTCCTTCAGCCAGTTTGCTCTGAAAGAAAAGTTTAGTCAAATTGTAGCGTTCAGTCCTCGCCTGTGCAGCATACAACATCTTGAGGTTTGCTATAATTTCTATAGCAGAGAGATCCTCATGCTGACGCTGCAGCTCTGGCGTCATAGAGGCAAGCATTAGGCAAGCGACATCAATGCTATCATTGACATGCTTCTCATAAGCATCCCGAACCGCCCTTGCGGCGTTCGGAGCGGGTTGAGGCGGTATAGCCGTCTCGAGGACATACAGTTTCCTCTCAGCCTTAAGAACAATCTTAAGGTGTCCGTACCAGTCTGAGAAGTTTGGTCCAGCAAACTTCTCCCTTTCCCGTAGGGATCACACTTTGAAATTCGTGGTGTTCGTTGCTGCAGTAATCTACAACAATGCAAGAACAGCAAGGTCAGTATCAATGTGAGAATCAATTCAGGACTTAAGAATGATTCTTTTCTCACTATTTTATCTGGCTGAAAAATCCAGCAAAACAGCCCGAAAGAGTAAAACTCTTTTAGTGAGATGGGATCCAGATTTCATACTTGGTCTCCGCGTCCCGCTCAGGCGAGATAAGATGCACAGAGAGTACAAGCACTAATCTCTGGTAGGCAATCCCTGCCAATCGCCAACCCGTGTGATTCCCCTTCATCTGGGCAATCCAGCAGACTGTGCCAACTGAGTTGGTACAACACAGTCTCTGATCCCACAGATGGCTGCCTCCATATAGCTACCATATGCTCCACATATGTAGCCTACTACATGGTCAAGCTGACCCGACCTACTCCCTGGACCACCACGTGCTATGCTGAGCAACGAGAAGCGATAAATCCCTTCCCTGTAACACGCAGGTGTAATCACACACCGTCTGAAGATAGATGGGCGTGCCCACTGAGTGGGTACAACACGGCCCCAACGATAGTCAGAACAGTGAGGTTTCGCGCCAGAAGGCTTACGAGCTTGATATTTTAGCGTTGGATTTTAACGGTCTTTTATCTTCTTAACTATCATGCAAACCCTATGGTGATAGCAGAAGATTAAATCATGCAATTCTAATTATATAAACAATAAATAGAAAGCATGCTGATCTTATGTGGTAAAAGCCCATTAAGCCTAGGTAAGACCTTAATTTAACTTAAGTCTTCACTTGAGCTGTTGATGGGTCTTTTGCATCTCATCTGGCCCAACCCAGGGCCCAAGCGCCCACTGCAGCTCAGGTGCGCCCACCAGGTAAATGCGCCTGTCCCAGAGTCGAACCCTGGACCTCCCACCTGGTCAAGCCACTGTTGCATGCGCCTCTGCCAAGTGTGCTCTGTGCTCTTGTCTGATTAAAATACAATTTAATCTATCTAGACAAGATTGACACGCAGGTCAATTACACAATAAATTAATTAAAATGTGATGCGCAGATCACAATTATAATAATTTACAATTAATCCAGGCACGCAGGCCCCAGCACAGCACACATTAAAATAGGCAGCCCACATAAGATTAAATAAACAAGCATCATGTTATAGATTCAACATGTGATCCAAACAAGAAAATAAAATTTTCGAAAACCCATTGGCATCAATTTTATTTTCCTTATGTGCCCTACTACCTTACAACGGTCCATTATTAGGGATCCACTCATCAGATCTAGTCAGACCCACTACCCTAGCATGCACCAAGTCCTAACTGACTTGAGTCGACCCAGTGGTCAACAATGCATGTGTTGGGCTGAACGATCCTCAAGAGTTCTGGCAAGCGGGTGTGACCCCGAGCCTAACTCAAGAGCGTTCACTGGTTGTCTCAACCAGACATCGCTACACGCCTGTCTGCAGTCGACCCATAGCCACCTCGTGCTTGCGCACAGGTGCCATCTGGTCGACCCATCTAGGCTGTCAGATGATCTGATCAGACTAGTTGGATCTAGACTAGACAATGATTTCTAACCTAATAACCCGTCTAAGGTATTATAGCAGGCGCAAATGTAGATCTAGATGGATGCGCGCAAGTTAACAAGTTTTGAAACACAAAACACATCTTTAACAAGCGCCAACAAAAGATCATGCATTAACATGAATAACATGCGCCAACATCTAATCACAAGCATGTTATTTTTCGCATGGTAACAATAGATCAATGCATTGTCGCAAACATGGAAACAAACATGTTATTGTCGCATGTTGTTAAGATTTAGATCTACACTAAATCGCAAACAAGGATCACATCAAGCAATCATGTAGATTCATACAAAACCTGCTCTGATACCAATTGAAAGTCCCACCCTAGGGGGGGGGGGGGGGGCGAAACCCTAATAGACGTGCGCATATATATATAAAATTTCGAAGCGGAATTTAGGGTTTCTTAGATCGGTTAGCATGAACACATGATCAACTTGTTCAAGGATTGCAAAGAATCAACAAGAGATCATACCATAGCCATCGTTTAGATGGTGCCTTGGAAGCTAGAGGACGATATGGCTCTCCTCCAAAGGTGCCGCACACAAGGTGAAGATGGCTTTCTCCTTGTCGTCCTTTGTGCTAGCAAAGAGCTTCAAGAGTCCTAATCGCTTGAAGGGAAAATGAGAGATGACTCTCGGCGTAGATGAACTCCCTCTTCTTTTCGTCAAGTGTCACCACCGAAAAGAGAAGAGAAGACCAAAAAGGATGCCCGCGGCGAGAGAGTGAAGAATCCCCTTTCACGTTCGAAAACGCATAACGTTTTCAACAAAGGAAAACGGCTTTCTAATTTTATAAAGCACTAACTCCACTTCAACTCCCACGTTACCATCCCTCAATCAAACCATTCGAACCATACGTTCACGATAGTGAACCGGTTCCATTTGGTTTGGTTCAAGTGAATTTGGTTCAAGGACCAAGCCTTGGTCTAAATCTCATTGAACCTCAAGGTTCAAGATCTAACCATTCATCTCTCGATGCTCTTGATCTCACCGATCTAGCATCACTACTCTCGATCGAAGCTTACCGATCTCAAGCCCTAATCAATCAAACATGATCAGACCAGATCTCACTTACAATCAGAGTTTAAATCCCTTTAAACTGAACCAAAACAATTCAGTCCACACGATCTGACATAAGTAAGCCATATCATCAAATTGTGCGACCCTAAGGGTTTCCTTTAAATGTCGGTAACGATAACTTACGTTATCACGATCAGTGAGGGGTATCTAGCAACACATCACTGTCTCCCGATATAAAGGGAAGAGTCTTCCAAGACTACACCCAAACCATAGCACAAGTGTGAATCCACTTCACTAGGCATACATGTTTCCTTTGCCACTGGATGTTCTTATTGGACAAGCGTGTCAAGCCTGTAGCTCCAATATGATGAGCATGATTAGATCAGATGAACATAGTCATCTGGGTATGGCCATACACTTTCTCAATCATCTCATCCAGGGGGGCCCTTTAGAACATCACACTCCAATCAAGGAGACGGCAATCCTATGTCTATCACTAGCGCCCTAACATGACTCATGCTCACCATCCAAGAGAGTCTATAACCATTATGTTTCAAATGATATCGAACTATCTCAAAACAATGCCAATCATCATTTAGAAACACAAGTGATCTCAAGTCAGAGGAAGTATGCCACTTGTTCGCATACAAGGATTATTCACATTGTGACAAGCAATTGAACATCCTATGTAGGGTCTGTCCAGTACATCCAATGTACCCATGAGTCTACATCTTATTCCATGCTCAAAGCATCCTATAAGATTAGAACACATATTAGTCTCAATCATATCAAGGTTGTCTCATGTTCACCAAGATATTTCGACTAAGGACTACACTGCATGTCAGACTAGCTGAACATCATTGAGACATTATTCAGAAGTATACACATTGCAGCAGATAATGTAACAACCTGAATAACAACCATTGCCTTTATAAACATAGAGTTTATACATGATACTGATATAATCCCAAGGCCTCAAACATTAGCCTTAAGGGCATACCCCAACACCTCCCTCTTATGCAAGATCTATCTAATGCTGAATATAAGTAAATTATCAACAAAGAACTCAAGGATCACTCTCGTGCATCTGAATTCTAAGTTAATCATCTCATGTGAAAACTCAAGGATCACTCTCGTGCATCCTGAAACTCATCACAAGTTCTACTTAAGGTTCTCCTGTGATCAGAAATTAAATCTCTTAGAATTTTGAATCAAACCTAACACATTAACTCAATCCAAAGAATTGGAAAATCAACATGACAATAAATCACTAAAAATCAGAATTCAAAGAACAAACCTAATCTCTTATGATAAGTTCCAAACTCAATGATTTTTAGGGTTCCAAATTTCACAATCAACCTCTCAGTCTATTTTGCAAAATTCTAAAACATGCTGATATTTATAAAACTAAAGAGAATTAAAGGAAAGTCATCACATAAGCAGAATCATCATAACAAAATTATCATGACAAAAATAATCAATGTCTAGTCATTAAGATATTAAGGGAATTACACCCCCATGTCCCATACGAAGGTTTAAGCTAGCATGATGGAAGAATCACAACAAAACCTAGTTTTAGAATGATTATAAATCGAAAGGAGGAGTAACAGTTACAAAACAGGGTTGTAATCCAAATTACGACCCATAATTGACTCGAAATCGCAATGAACAGTGCCGCGATCACGTTTTTGATGATATCTCCCTCGATCGGCTTCCTTTCACTCTAAAACTTCTGTGGCATGTTCTTCTTCCTCAGGCAAAGCTTCCTTTCAAAAATCATGGCCGGAGATGGTCGGAGCAGTGAACGGCGATGAACCCTAATGCGGTGGCGATTCTCTCAAATTCTCTGTGAATTGTGAATGAAAATTGTTCCTTTTGCTTCGCAAATCTTCGCCTACTTATCCTGAGTCTTCCCCTTTTTTTGGATCTTCAATTAGTGCCCTAAATCTCGAGAAATCGTGTTTTTAACGTTTTGGCGAAAAACTCAAAAATCTAGGTGCAAAATTACGGTACCGTGAAATAATTATGGCGAGTGCCGTAATTTCTTTTGTGAATTCTGGGCAAAAATTACAGTACCATGGAAATCTTTACGACAGTGCCATATTTTTGCCTAAGTCCTCTGGTCAAAATTGTCTGAAATTATGGTACCGTGATGATTTGGCCCAAAATTATGTTAGTGCTGTATTTCTTTTGGTTGACTTTGAAAGTTTCTGTGTGAAATCGTCAAAAATTACGGTACCGTGGAAATATTTACGGCAGTGCCATATTTTTGCTAAAACTTATGGTTGGGTTTGCTGAAATTACGGTACCGTGGCAATATTTCCCAAAATTACGGTATTACCGTATTTTTGCTAGAAAGCTTGCCTTAACTTGAAATTTGATGTGTAAACTCCCTTTGATGATTAGAACTCGTTCATGCATTGAAAGTGCTTGAAAACTGGTGATAATAATACCTTTTTGCCTGAAATTGATCAAAAATAAAAAAAAAAGTGTAGACTTCGAAGTATTTGGCAAATAAGGTATAAAAATAAAGCAAAATAGCAAGAATATGACTCAAAAGACTAGCAAATAAGTATGAAAAATGCTATGAAATTTAGAGTCATCACCCAGCCTCCTGTTTTATAGAACGAGAGGGGAGGGAACAAGATAAAAAGACAAAAGACAACACACTTTAATAACTACCTACTCCACCAGGCCACAAAAGTGGTCAAGCTACAACTATATGACAAAGCATAACAAACTTCTACCTAATATCCTTTGAAGCTGGCGCATGTCCTCTTGCTTTCGTACGACGATGGCTAGGTGGTTAGACGCGTTCGGAATACACTGCGACGAAGCAACAGAATTTGGACATTGTGGGCTGGGTTACGACCGAAGTGGAACACTCTTGGGCCGTGATGCTAAGGTGATTGCAGGGCCCTTCGGGGGTTGGGTCTTCAGGTGGACAGTTGGCCACGCTCTTGGGCTGAAGAACTTCGGTATAAATTGACAACGGACTGATGACTCGCACGAAATAGTCCAGTGGTTGAGAAGTGCATTGAGATCGGTGTATTACTGCCTTGTTGGGCTTTTGTGGACCCTCCTTGGATGGATGGACATGGTAGGGAAGGTTGTGTACGTTGAAATGGGGTCGGCGGAGCAACTCTACAGCTGTAGGGGTGGTCACAGCCTGGCCGTGACTCTGTTCACGCCCGTTATCAGTTGTGCTAGGATCCACAGAAACTTCCGCGGTCTGACCGTGGCATTTTCCACGGCCGTGATTTTGTTTGCATCGAAAATCACCGGGTTTTCAGGTGTGCCAGAATCCACAGAAACTCCGTCGGTCTGGCCGCGACATTTTCCATGGACGTGATTTTGTTCGCGTTGAAAGTCACCGTTCTTCCCAAGTATACCAAATCCATAGAAACTTCCTCGGTCAGGCCGTGACTTTGTTCGTGCTGAAAATTGCTATCTTTTCCATGTGAGCCAGAATTCATAGAAACTTCCGTAGTTTGGCCGTGACTTTTTCCATGGCTGTGACTTTTTTTGCCGGAAAATTTTTGGGACGCCATCTGGACCAGATTTTTCCCTTCTTCTGTGTTGTCTTCTCCTACATCAACTCCCCCCCTCCCCCGTTTGAAGAGTTCTCCTCCGGTGAACTAGCGGGAAGAGGATCGTCGGTGTCCAATGGCTCCTCCAACGGGCCATAGAATGGAAGGAGGTCCGCCACGTTAAAGACGGGGTGGATTCACATGTCCTCGGGTAGGTCCAGCACGTAGGCGTTGGAGCCGATCTGTCACACCACCGCGTAGGGCCCCATGTAGCGTGGCTAAAGCTTAAAATGGGCCCTGTCTGACACTCCCTCGGGGTGGATACACACCCTAACCATCTCACCCACAGAAAAATGATATGGTCTACAATACTCGTTGGCCTTTATCGCATTATGAGTGTTGCCCAAAAATATACGATGTCGAACTTCCTCATGCAAACTAGCTACATGCTGGGCAAAGGAATATGCATGCTCAGACAAGTGGGACTCCATGGGTAGGTCATGCTGTAACATCCCAGATTCTTAACCCCAAACAAATGGCACAATTCACAAATGATACAGGATGTTTCATATAAGATCGATCATATGCTAGGTAAAACCGAGTTCAAGAAAACACGATCTGAAAAATTTCATAAATCCATACACACAAATTCACAAAACTCAAATCTCATAAGGGTACCTGCCACCACGCAATCCTTGCACTAGACATATGCAAGGCAACAGTTATATCAAAACCGATTCAAATTCATAAAATCCATAAAGGTACCTGCCACCAGGCAATACTTGCACTAGACATATGCAAGTTACAGGGTATATCAAAACCGATTGCACGGAATATACAACAAGCCGAAATTCAAAACAAAATCACAAAATCGATTTTATAAACCCATACCAAACACCGAAACCAGGCTGAAGCCCGCGGTGACACAAAAATCAAACTCAGTTAACTGCCACAATCTGGCAACACAATTTCACATAGTTCACATGGTTCACATCACATAGTTCACATAGTTCATATAAATCATATGGTTTAGCCACAACCGGCTCCAGAAAATTTTAGCATAAAAGTTCTTAAGCAGCAAACATAATATCCACGCCAATGTTACTCATGAAATGCGCCCCTGCTCTATGCCTGAAAATAGTGAGGGGTGAGCTACACAGCCCAGTGAGTGGATAGTCTAAATCGACCATCCATAACATACACTCAAAAATATAGGCAGATTATTTTAAAAATCTTTAACAAGAACATTATGTCAACATATAACAAAATAAAGAAACAGAAATCATATAGACAGTCAGATGTACACACTAGCATATAACAAACTCATGTTCACAAACTCAGGTTTTAGAGTTTTACTCTAACCCAATTAAACACATATATTTTAAACCAACTAAACACATAACAACTTAGGTTCACAAACTCAGGTTCTAGAGTTATACTCTAAACCACTAAACACACCAACACATAAGCAACCTAGTTGTCCAGCATATTCAGTAGTGACCAATATGGTCTAACCCGGCTTGGCCAAAGCACTGGGAGCCGCATGCAACACATAAACATGGATAGTGAGTAGAATCAAGAGGTGGCCCCCGCCAGGTCACGACGTGGCACTTTGCTCCCTCACCCCATAACACATCAGAGTGATGACATCAAGAGGTGGCCCCTGTCTGATCAAGACATGGCACTTTGCGTCTTATATCACCCTGTCACATAAAGAGTAATGACATCAAGAGGTGGCCCCTGTCTGATCAAGACATGGCACTTTGCGTCTTATATTACCCCATCACATAAAAGAGTTATGACATCAAGAGGTGGCCCCTGTCCGACCAAGACATGGCACTTTGCGTCAAAAACCCGTTCTCCCAAAAGGTTCCTACTGGACAACAGACACATCTTATTTCATATTTCACATAGGTGAACATATTTCACAAAGGTGGACTCCTAAGTGTCAACTAGACTCTAGGATAGTCATCACAAAAATCATATCGGGCAGGCTGAACATCAACCCCCATCACAATAATCATAATAGGCAGGCTGAACATCAACCTCCTCACATATCACAATACAGGGCTGAAATTCAAACCCTTAACATAACACATAAGGACTATCCCCTTGAGTTCATAGTTACACCTAGCCTTAGTCCTAACCAACACATAACACATAATATTCAAAATTCTCATAATCACATAATTTTCAAAAATCTCATAACCACATAATGTTCACAATTTACATAACAACATAATATTCCAAAAATCACATAAACTCCTAATATTTAAAAAATCACACAATTACATAATATTAACAATCATATAATGTAGTGTGGTCCTTAGGTTTCATGCTGATTAGTTCAGTCAAACTTTACTAGGTTATCACCCAAATTTCTCAAACAATTTCTCAACATTGTAGTTAACAAGCATCCATAAAAATTAACATAAAACTAAAACATGAAATCATACAATTTATTTTACAAATCTCTACATATAACCCACGGTTAACATATCATATCATCTACTAAAATTCTAAACCTTAGTTAACATGAATATCATGCTCAAAAACATTGGTTTAAAGCTTCCTAAATTCCATAGGAGAATACCTTAAATTCCTTATTACAATTTTCAGTTTCCATAAACAATCATCAAGATTATTTTGGTTTAGCTACCATCAATAAGGTTTCGGTTTTCATTCATGCTACAAACATCATTGACTTAATGTTACCAAAGTTGATTTCGGTTTAACTATAACTAACAAGAGTTTCATACTCAAAATTCAATGATTTAATGCTACCAAAATTTCTATAAAAATACCTTTAAATTTCATACAAATTTTCGGTTAAATAATCATCATATAATCACCTTTGAAAAATTCGGTTTTCATGATATAATCAACCTTACAAAATTCGGTTTTCATCATATAATCACCTTTGAAAAATTCGGTTTTCATGATATAATCAACCTTACAAAATTCGGTTTTTATCATATAATCAACTTTACAAAATTCGGTTTTAGCATAGTAAGATTTCCAACAAGCGAATATATCATCTAACTCATCAATTAACACCAACAAATAGATAGAAATCAATTAAACAACCCACTCACCTTGAACCGTGAACACCAATAAGAAAAACCCTTCCAAAAAATTCGTCTAAGGCTTTGAAAGATGCTACCAAACACCAAGGAATAATTCGCCAAAGGGAAAGAGATGGAGAAATCACCAAAATCGCCTCAAGAACTCTTCAAGAATCGCCTAAGTTCTTCAAGCCGTCGCCCAAAGTTTTTCTCCAAGCCAAAATCGCCAAAACTCTACCCTAACCGAAATTACCTATTTAAATTTCGGTTTTTAAGGTTTTAACCCTCTAACCCATTAATTCAAAAAGGTTTAACCCATTAACCCAATAATTCAAATTTTAAAAACCCAATAATCCCTTAGTTTAAGTGAAAGTCCAATAAGAGTTAAACTAACATCCAATAAGCTAGTTAACTAATTAATTTAATTAACTTACAAATAACCAAGCACTTAACCGAAATCCAATAAGGATTTAATTAATATCCAATAAGGATTTAATTAATTTATCCTAAATTAACAACCAATAATCAACCATTAATCTCTAATTAATTTACCATAAATTAACAACCAATCACAAATCAAATAATTAACAATCAATAAGCTAGTTAATTAGCATTCAATAAATTTTACTTGAATCATAATAAAATATCACAGTCAATAATTTTATTTAATTCAAAAATAATGCTTACCATGACTCAAGATCCTTGGATCTTACATTCCTCCCTCCTTATAAAGCTTTAGTCCTCTAAAGCTCAGCATCCATATCATCAAAGAGGTAAGCATAAAATTTCCTCATATCAGCTTCAGTCTCCCATGTCGCCTCCTCCACTGACTGATTTCCCCAGATAACCTTTACCAAAGGTATAGTCTTGTTCCTCAGGACTTTATCTTTTCTATCCACAATCCGGAGAGGTCTTTCCTCAAAAGTCAAATCATTCTGAATCTGAAGAGGTTCCAACTCCAATACATGAGATGGATCAGGATGATATTTCCTCAAAGTAGAGACATGGAATACATTATGCACATGATCCATAGCAGGAGGTAAAGCCAACCGGTAAGCCACTGGACCAACTCTCTCAATAATATCAAAAGGGCCTACAAACCTAGGGCTCAACTTGCCCTTTTTGCCAAACCTCATTACACCCTTAGTAGGTGACACCTTCAAGAACACATGATCCCCTACCATAAACTCCAAGGAACGACGACGGTCGTCAGCATAACTCTTCTGTCTGTCCCGAGCAATTTTCAGTTTATCCTGGATCTCTCTGACCTTATCAGTAGTCTCCTGTACTGCATCAGATCTCAAAATCATTCTGTCACCAGTTTCCTCCCAACACAAGGGAGTCCTACACCTTCTCCCATACAAGGCCTCATAAGGAGCCATCTGAATACTAGAGTGGAAGCTATTATTATAAGTAAACTCTATCAAAGATAGATCCCGGTTCCACTCAGAACTCCAATCAACCACATAGGCTCTCAACAAATCTTCTAGAGTCTGTATAGTACGCTCCGTCTGGCCATCAGACTGAGGATGATATGCTGTACTAAAACTCAACTTAGTACCCAAACCTTCCTGTAAGCTCTTCCAAAATCTGGACAGAAATCGAGAGTCCCTATCAGACACGATATCAACAGGCACTCCATGCAGTCTGACTATCTCATCAATGTACAATCTGGCCAGCCTCTCTAAAGAATAAGTCATCTTAATCGGAAGAAAATGGGCTGATTTAGTAAGTCTATCAACAATCACCCAAATAGCATCATGACCCAATCTGGTTCTGGGCAAACCACATACAAAATCCATACTGATGCATTCCCACTTCCACTCAGGAATAGGAAGAGGCTGCAACAAACCACCAGGCTTCTGATGTTCAGCCTTTACAGTCTGACAGGTTAAACACCTAGAGACAAAATCATATACCTCTTTCTTCATACCCGGCCACCAAAAACTTTTCTTGAGGTCCTGATACATCTTTGTCACACCAGGATGTAGAGAATATTTGGAGTTATGGCTGTCCTCCAATATTTCTTTCCTCAAGCTTGGTTCCTCAGGGACACATACCCTTCCACGAAACCGGAGAATACCATCATCAGACAGGCTAAAATCCTGAACTGCGCCATCAACCAGACTATCCCTGATCTGAACTAATCTCGGATCCACAGACTGCTGATCTCTGATCTTCTGCAACAAAGCAGACTGTACTCTGAGAAAAGCCACATAACCCGACTGAACTCTAGGAGTAACACTGATCCTGAGATCGCTGAACTCCTGCAGTAACCGCCACTCACTGACTCGTAGTGCCGCTACTGAAGTAACTGGATGTCTGCTCAGAGCATCCGCCACCACATTGGCCTTTCCAGCCTGATACTGAATAGAGAAGTCATAATCTTTGATCAACTCCATCCATCTTCTCTGTCTCATGTTCAACTCCTTCTGAGTGAAGATATACTTGAGACTCTGGTGATCAGTGAACAGATCAAACTCTTGACCCAACAAATAGTGACGCCATATCTTCAAAGCAAAGACTACGGCCGCCAACTCTAAATCATGAGTAGGGTAGTTCAATTCATACTCCTTCAGTTGTCTCGAAGCATAGGCTACTACAGAACCCTTCTGCATCAAGACACAACCCAACCCTTTGCCAGAAGCATCTGTATAAACAGTAAACCTTTCCCCATCACTAGGTATAATGAGGATCGGTGTACTAGTCAACCTTCTCTTCAGCTCTTGGAAGCTCTCTTCACACTTGTCATCCCAAATAAACTTAGCTTCCTTTCTGGTCAACTTAGTTAAAGGACCCGCCAGCTTGGAGAATCCCTCAACAAATCGCCGGTAGTAACCTGCTAAACCCAGAAAACTCCTGATCTCAGTAGCACTAGTCGGTCTTCCCCAATTAAGGATGGCTTGCACTTTAACTGGATCCACAGACACCCCCTGACCAGAAATCACATGACCCAGAAAACTGATCTTCTCTAGCCAGAACTCACACTTGCTAGCCTTGGCATATAACCGGTTCTTCCTCAAGATCTCCAGCACTCTGCGCAAGTCACTGACATGATCTGAAGTAGTCCGTGAGTATACCAAAATATCGTCTATAAAGACCACCACACAAGAGTCAAGCAACTCATGGAATACCCTGTTCATCAAATCCATGAAGACAGCAGGTGCATTCGTCAGTCCAAAAGGCATAACTAAAAATTCGAAATGCCCATACCTGGTCCTGAAAGCAGTCTTAAATATATCCTCATCCTTGACCCTAAGCTGATAATACCCTGATCTCAGATCAATCTTAGAGAACACTGTCGCTCCCTGTAATTGATCAAATAGATCATCAATTCTGGGAAGAGGATACTTATTCTTGATAGTCACTTGGTTAAGCTGCCTGTAGTCTATACACATCCTCAGGGTTCCATCTTTTTTCTTCACAAATAACACTGGCGCTCCCCAGGGAGAAGCACTAGGCCGAATATATCCTTTCTCTAACAATTCCTCCAGTTGTTTCTTAAGCTCGGCCAACTCTGAAGTAGCCATACGATAAGGAGCTCTGGAGATAGGTGCCGTACCTGGCGCCAACTCAATGCCAAACTCCACTTCTCTAATTGGTGGAAAGCCTGAAAATTCTTCAGAGAACACATCAGGAAATTCTTTCACCACCTCCATCTGAGTCAGATCAGAAGTAGAATCATCCTGCACCTTAACATTGGCAAGATAACCCTTGCATCCACTAGCCAGTAATTTCCTGGCCTGCAGGAAAGATATCACATGCGGTCCTTGGTCTGACACTAGACCTCTCACAAAAAGTCGATTCCCATCTAACAAATTCAAAGTGATTACTTTCTCAAAGCAATCCACCGAGGCATGATGGAAAGACAACCAATCCATTCCTAAGATGATATCATAATCTTGCATGTCTAGGAGGATTAGATCTACCAGAAACTCATAACCCTCTACATGTACTACACAGTCAGCACACATAGTGTCTGTAGATAACGATTTTCCTAAGGGAGTACTCACAGACACAGCATAATTCATCACCTTAGGTAACACAGGTAAACATGCAGCAAACTTAACAGATACAAAAGATAAATTTGCACCAGGGTCAAATAATATGCGGGCTAACTGATCAAATACGAATAAAGTACCTTCCACGACGGATCGGGAAGCTCGTGTATCCTTCTCAGCCACAGCATACACTCTAGTCTGGACTGTAGGCTTATCTGCGCCTCTACCCTGGCCATGTGCCCTGGTTTCTTACACCTGAAGCATACACCATTCTTCCTATGGCAGTCTTTCACTAGATGTCCCTTGAGCCCACAATGACTACAAGTGATACCGTTTCTTGCATCCCTGACATCCCTGAACTGCTGCGGTGCATCCCTGGACTGCTGCGGTGCCTTGTAGGAGTAAGGCTTATACCTGCTCCTCTCATAATCTTTATGCCTAGGGTACTTCTTAACCTTGCCGCCACTGCCATGCTGAGGAACCGCCGCCTCAGCTGCAGGAACTACTGTCACGGCAACATGAGAACTCCTCTCAGATATATACCTCTCAATGGTGCGCGCTCGCCCAACAGTTTCAACATAGGTCTCCAAGTGTTGAGCACCAACCTGCTCTCTAATGTCCCATCTGAGACCTCTGAGAAACTTGGTAGCTCTCCTCTTTTCAGTGTTTATCAGGTGAGGAGCATACTTTCCCAATTTCGTGAACTGTAATTCATACTGGTCCACTGTCATATCACCCTGCTCCAGATGAATAAATTCCACCTCTCGGTCCTCAACCAAGCTATCGGGGAAGTACTTCTCGTTAAATCGAGACAAGAAGTAAGGCCAATCTACAGTCTCATGTCTTTCTTCGGCAAGTCTCACCACGCCTTTCCACCACTCATCTGCGTCAGCACGCATCATGTAGGTGGCCAGACATAACTTATCCTCATCTGAGCAGCGCATGACTTGGAAAATCTTTTCCAAGCACAACTGCCAGTTCTCGGCAGTACTGGATTCTGAGCCTCCATAAAATGAGCTAGGACCCAGTTTCTGGAATTCACTCACAACCACAGTAAGGAAATCAAACATAAACCTATCAGGTGTCTAGCAATACACAAACATGTTTTCCCCCGAACTAAGTTTTAGCTAGCCAACTCCTCTGATACCATTCTGTAACATCCCACATTCTTAACCCCAAACAAATGGCACAATTCACAAATGATACAGGATGTTTCATATAAGATCGATCATATGCTAGGTAAAACCGAGTTCAAGAAAACACGATCTGAAAAATTTCATAAATCCATACACACAAATTCACAAAACTCAAATCTCATAAGGGTACCTGCCACCACGCAATCCTTGCACTAGACATATACAAGGCAACAGTTATATCAAAACCGATTCAAATTCATAAAATCCATAAAGGTACCTGCCACCAGGCAATACTTGCACTAGACATATGCAAGTTACAGGGTATATCAAAACCGATTGCACGGAATATACAACAAGCCGAAATTCAAAACAAAATCACAAAATCGATTTTATAAACCCATACCAAACACCGAAACCAGGCTGAAGCCCGCGGTGACACAAAAATCAAACTCAGTTAACTGCCACAATCTGGCAACACAATTTCACATAGTTCACATGGTTCACATCACATAGTTCACATAGTTCATATAAATCATATGGTTTAGCCACAACCGGCTCCAGAAAATTTTAGCATAAAAGTTCTTAAGCAGCAAACATAATATCCACGCCAATGTTACTCATGAAATGCGCCCCTGCTCTATGCCTGAAAATAGTGAGGGGTGAGCTACACAGCCCAGTGAGTGGATAGTCTAAATCGACCATCCATAACATACACTCAAAAATATAGGCAGATTATTTTAAAAATCTTTAACAAGAACATTATGTCAACATATAACAAAATAAAGAAACAGAAATCATATAGACAGTCAGATGTACACACTAGCATATAACAAACTCATGTTCACAAACTCAGGTTTTAGAGTTTTACTCTAACCCAATTAAACACATATATTTTAAACCAACTAAACACATAACAACTTAGGTTCACAAACTCAGGTTCTAGAGTTATACTCTAAACCACTAAACACACCAACACATAAGCAACCTAGTTGTCCAGCATATTCAGTAGTGACCAATATGGTCTAACCCGGCTTGGCCAAAGCACTGGGAGCCGCATGCAACACATAAACATGGATAGTGAGTAGAATCAAGAGGTGGCCCCTGCCAGGTCACGACGTGGCACTTTGCTCCCTCACCCCATAACACATCAGAGTGATGACATCAAGAGGTGGCCCCTGTCTGATCAAGACATGGCACTTTGCGTCTTATATCACCCTGTCACATAAAGAGTAATGACATCAAGAGGTGGCCCCTGTCTGATCAAGACATGGCACTTTGCGTCTTATATTACCCCATCACATAAAAGAGTTATGACATCAAGAGGTGGCCCCTGTCCGACCAAGACATGGCACTTTGCGTCAAAAACCCGTTCTCCCAAAAGGTTCCTACTGGACAACAGACACATCTTATTTCATATTTCACATAGGTGAACATATTTCACAAAGGTGGACTCCTAAGTGTCAACTAGACTCTAGGATAGTCATCACAAAAATCATATCGGGCAGGCTGAACATCAACCCCCATCACAATAATCATAATAGGCAGGCTGAACATCAACCTCCTCACATATCACAATACAGGGCTGAAATTCAAACCCTTAACATAACACATAAGGACTATCCCCTTGAGTTCATAGTTACACCTAGCCTTAGTCCTAACCAACACATAACACATAATATTCAAAATTCTCATAATCACATAATTTTCAAAAATCTCATAACCACATAATGTTCACAATTTACATAACAACATAATATTCCAAAAATCACATAAACTCCTAATATTTAAAAAATCACACAATTACATAATATTAACAATCATATAATGTAGTGTGGTCCTTAGGTTTCATGCTGATTAGTTCAGTCAAACTTTACTAGGTTATCACCCAAATTTCTCAAACAATTTCTCAACATTGTAGTTAACAAGCATCCATAAAAATTAACATAAAACTAAAACATGAAATCATACAATTTATTTTACAAATCTCTACATATAACCCACGGTTAACATATCATATCATCTACTAAAATTCTAAACCTTAGTTAACATGAATATCATGCTCAAAAACATTGGTTTAAAGCTTCCTAAATTCCATAGGAGAATACCTTAAATTCCTTATTACAATTTTCGGTTTCCATAAACAATCATCAAGATTATTTTGGTTTAGCTACCATCAATAAGGTTTCGGTTTTCATTCATGCTACAAACATCATTGACTTAATGTTACCAAAGTTGATTTCGGTTTAACTATAACTAACAAGAGTTTCATACTCAAAATTCAATGATTTAATGCTACCAAAATTTCTATAAAAATACCTTTAAATTTCATACAAATTTTCGGTTAAATAATCATCATATAATCACCTTTGAAAAATTCGGTTTTCATGATATAATCAACCTTACAAAATTCGGTTTTCATCATATAATCACCTTTGAAAAATTCGGTTTTCATGATATAATCAACCTTACAAAATTCGGTTTTTATCATATAATCAACTTTACAAAATTCGGTTTTAGCATAGTAAGATTTCCAACAAGCGAATATATCATCTAACTCATCAATTAACACCAACAAATAGATAGAAATCAATTAAACAACCCACTCACCTTGAACCGTGAACACCAATAAGAAAAACCCTTCCAAAAAATTCGTCTAAGGCTTTGAAAGATGCTACCAAACACCAAGGAATAATTCGCCAAAGGGAAAGAGATGGAGAAATCACCAAAATCGCCTCAAGAACTCTTCAAGAATCGCCTAAGTTCTTCAAGCCGTCGCCCAAAGTTTTTCTCCAAGCCAAAATCGCCAAAACTCTACCCTAACCGAAATTACCTATTTAAATTTCGGTTTTTAAGGTTTTAACCCTCTAACCCATTAATTCAAAAAGGTTTAACCCATTAACCCAATAATTCAAATTTTAAAAACCCAATAATCCCTTAGTTTAAGTGAAAGTCCAATAAGAGTTAAACTAACATCCAATAAGCTAGTTAACTAATTAATTTAATTAACTTACAAATAACCAAGCACTTAACCGAAATCCAATAAGGATTTAATTAATATCCAATAAGGATTTAATTAATTTATCCTAAATTAACAACCAATAATCAACCATTAATCTCTAATTAATTTACCATAAATTAACAACCAATCACAAATCAAATAATTAACAATCAATAAGCTAGTTAATTAGCATTCAATAAATTTTACTTGAATCATAATAAAATATCACAGTCAATAATTTTATTTAATTCAAAAATAATGCTTACCATGACTCAAGATCCTTGGATCTTACACATGCAGGTCAATGGGCTTGCGGGGCTGACGGCCCATAACGATATGGAAGGGACTAAGACCCGTGGACGTATTAGTTGCACTGTTGTATGCGAATTCCACCATAGGGAGAATGGTGTCCCAAGACCTCGGGTGATCACCGATAAGGCACCAGAGTAAGTTACCCAAACTAAAATTAACCACCTCAGTTTGCCCATCAATTTGCGGGTGGTAGGTAGTGAAAAATTTTAGGGTGGAGCCCATGAGGGCCCAAAGTGAGCGCTGGAAGTGGCTCACGAATCGGGTGTCATGGTCGGACACAATGGAGGAGGGAAGGCCATGGATACGGACAATCTCCTTGAAGAAAAGATGCGCCACGTGGGACGCATCTGCGTGAAAGGTCCCCTAAAGACAAGGGGTCGAAACCCTATAGGAGGCGCATATGACAATTTTGATGCAGCGGAAGGGGTTTCAAGGATCTATGCATATAATATGTTCAACTTAAAATGATTCTCACCATTGCCATCGCTTAGATGGTGTCTTGAAAGGAAAGGCGCATACTAATTGTTAATATGCGCTTTTCCTTTCTGGTCAACTTAGCTTCCATTGTGGAGAGCTTCCTTTCTGGTGTCTTGTTAATATGACAGCTTCCTTTCTGGTCAACTTAGCTTCCATTGTGGACAGCACCATCGCTTAGATGGTGTCTTGTTAATATGGCCTAAACGACTATGCCATAGCAAGGTGCTGTCATCAGCATACTTGGCTTTCTTAATATCAATTGCGTGTATAGAACATTCCATGTCCAACATGAATAACCCATTATTAATTGAACCAGTAGCATAAACTATATTATCAAGAGATAAAACACACTTTGAAATATTGCATTCAAAGGAAAATCCCTTCCTGACAAGAGCAGGAATGGAGATAATATTCTTAGTAATGCTGGGAACAAAATAACAACTGTTTAGTTCTAATACAAGCCCAGATGGCAAAGAGATGAAATAGTCTCCTACAGCAACAGCAGCAACCCGTGCCCCGTTTCCAACTCGTAGGTCCACCTCATACTGTCCCACCTGCCTTCTTCTCTTGAGTTCCTGTACATTTGAACAAATGTGAACTCCACATGCAGTGTCCAACACCCATGATATAGAAGAAGATGAAACCATGACTTCCGTCACGTAAATACCTGAGCCAGAAGCGATGCTTCCCCTCTTGTCTCCTTGGAGCGCTTTACAGTCCTTTTTCCAGTGACCTAGCTGTCCACAATGGAAACACCTGTATTCCTTTGACCGCTTAACTTTTTGCTTCAGAGCCTTGCTGTAACTCTTGACTGGGGTCTTGCCCTTCTTCCCCTTCTTCTTGTTGTTCCTAGAAGGAACCATTAAGACAGAGGTTGAAGGCTTTCCCTTCAGAGTTTCCTCAGTAGTCAAGAGCATATTCAGTAGCTCTGCCGGAGTACAATCGATTTTGTTCATATTAAAGTTAATGATGAACGCATCGAAAGAAGGCGGAAGAGACTGCAGAATAATGTCTACAGCAAGCTCCTGGTTGATGGTATGCCCCAGTTTCTCTAGAGCCTCCTTGTGCCCAATCATCTTGAGCACGTGAGCTCCCACTGGGCTCCCTTCAGCCAGTTTGCTCTGAAAGAACAGCTTTGTCAGATTATAGCGTTCTGTCCTCGCCTGTGCAGCATACAGCATCTTGAGGTTTGCTATCATGTCTATAGCAGACATATCCTCATGCTGACGCTGCAGCGGTGGCGTCATAGACGCTAGCATCAGGCAAGCGACATCAATGCTATCATTGACGTGCTTTTCATAAGCTTCCCGAACCGCCCTTGCGGCGTTCGGAGCGGGCTGAGGCGGTATCGCCATCTCGAGGACATACAGTTTCCTCTCTGCCTTAAGAACAATCTTAAGGTGTCCGAACCAGTCTGAGAAGTTCGGCCCAGCAAACTTCTCCCTTTCCAGTAGGGATCGCACATTGAAGCTCATGGTGTTCGTTGCTGCAGGTATCTACAACAATGCAAGAACAGCAAGGTCAGTATCAATGTTAAGAATCAATCAGGACTTAAGAAAGATTCTTTTTCTCACTATTTTATCTGGCTGAAAAATCCAGCAAAACAGCCCGAAAGAGTAAAACTCTTTTAGTGAGATGGGATCCAGATTTCATACTTGGTCTCCGCGTCCCGCTCAGGCGAGATAAGATGCACAGAGAGTACAAGCACTAATTTCTGGTAGGCTGCCTGCCAATCGCCAACCCGTGCGATTCCCCTTCATCTGGGCAATCCAGCAGACTGTGCCAACTGAGTTGGTACAACACAATCTCTGACCCCACAGATGGCTGCCTCCATGCGCTACCATATGCGCCACATATGTAGCCTACATGGTCAAGCTGACCCGACCTACTCCCTGGACCACCACGTGCTATGCTGAGCAACGAGAAGCGATAAATCCCTTCTCTGTAACACGCAGGTGTAATCCCGCACCGTCTGAAGATAGATGGACGTGCCCACTGAGTGGGTACAACACGGCTCCAACGATAATCAGAACAGTGAGGTTTCGCGTCAGAAGGCTTACGAGCTTGATATTTTAGCGTTGGATTTTAACGGTCTTTTATCTTCTTCACTATCATGCAATTCCTATGGTGATAGCAGAAGATAAATAAATCATGCTGTTCTACTTATTTAAACAATAAAAGAAAGCATGAATCTTATGTGGTAAAAGCCCATAACCTAAGTAAGACCTTAATTAACTTAAGTCTTCACTTGCTTTTCTTCATGGGTCTTTTGCTGCTCATCTGGCCCAACCCAGGGCCCAAGCGCCATCTGCAGCTCAGGTGCACCCACCAGGGAAAATGCGCCTGGTCCCAGAGTCGAACCCTGGACCTCCCGTCTGGTCAAGCCACTGCTGCATGCGCCTCTGCCAAGTGTGCTCTGTGCTCTTGTCTGATTAATTTACAAATTAATCTATCTAGACAAGATTGACACGCAGGTCAATTACATTTTATAAATTAAATACAATGTGATACGCAGATCACAATAATTAATTTACAAGTTTAAAGTCCAGGCACGCAGGCCCCAGCACAGCACACATTTAACATGGGCAGCCCACATAAGAATAAATAAACAAGCATAGGCATCAACCAACATGTGATCCAATCAAGAAAATTAAATTTTTTGAAAAACCCCATAGGTATCAATTTTAATTTCCTTATTTGCCTTACAACCTTACAACGGTCCATTACTAGGGATCCACTCATCCAACCTAGTCAGATCCACTGCCCTTGCATGCACCAAGTCCTAACTGACTTGAGTCGACCAAAGGTCAACTATGCATGCGCCAAGGGCTGAACGACCACAATGAGGTCTGGCAAGCGGGTGTGACCCCGGGCCTAACTCATGTGCGTTCATAGGTTGTCTCAATCAGACATCGCTACACGCCTGTCTGCAGTCGACCTATAGCCATCTCGTGCTTGCGCACAGATGCTATCTGGTCGACCCATCAAGGCTGTCAGATGGTCTGATCAGACTGTCTGGATCTAACCTAGGGGATGACTTCAACCCTAATAACCCGTCTAAGGGTTTAATGCAGGGCATTAGATCTATAATGAGTCGCGCATGTCATAAGAAGTTTGAGAAAACAAACATATGCGCCAACATGAAAACATGCGCCTAGGAGAAATAAAAATAGCTCTAACCAGCATGTAAATTTCGCCTATCACAACATGCGCATGTAACATATAGATCAATGCATAGGATCACACAAAGAAAGCAAACATATAAATATGCATGTAACTGCTCTGATACCAATTGAAAGGTCCCCTAAAGACAAGGGGGCGAAACCCTATAGGAGGCGCATATGACAATTTTGATGCAGCGGAAGGGGTTTCAAGGATCTATGCATATAATATGTTCAACTTAAAACGATTCTCACCATTGCCATCGCTTAGATGGTGTCTTGAAAGGAAAGGCGCAAGTGCTCCTTCTCCAAAGGTGACGCACACAATTGGTGTCGCCTACTCTTCCTTGGTGCTCCTTGTGCTAGCAAGGTTCCAAGAAGCCGTTGTCGAATGGAAGGGAAAGATCACTTTGCTTTGGCCGAACTCTTCCTTCTCTTTTTCGTCAACTTCTTCACCACACGAGAGTGCAAGTGCTGAATGCCCAAGTTGGCGACGAGAGTGAGGAGAAACGAGAGATGAGGGCGCCTTAGGCGTGAACGTGAGTAGTGGTCACGTATGTGATCATGCTTTCTAAAAATAGAAAGCCACTCACTCACTTGCGATCATGAGTTTACCCCATGCGCAAACTCCTCTCAATTTGAACCACACGCTCACTCAATGAGCTGGTTCAATTTGGTCTGGTTCATAGACCAATCGACCCAAGCCATTAGTCCAGATCACATTAAACCCTAAGGCTCTTGATCTGACCGTCGATCTCTTGATGCTCCTGATCTCACCGATCTAGCATCCAATCTCTCGATCGAAGCTTACCGATCTCAAGCCCTAATCAATCAAACATGATCAGACCAGATCTCACTTACAATCAGAGATTAAATCCCTTTAAACTCAACCCAAACAATTCAGTCCACACGATCTGACTTAAGTAAGCCATATCATCAAATTGTGCGACCCTAAGGGTTTCCTTTAAATGTCGGTAACGATAACTCACGTTATCACGATCAGTGAGGGGTATCTAGCAACACATCACTGTCTCCCGATATAAAGAAAAGAGTCTTCCAAGACTACACCCAAACCACAGCACAAGTGTGAATCCAACTCACAAGGCATGCATCTTTCCTTTGCCACTGGATGTTCTTATTGGACAAGCGTGTCAAGCTTGTAGCTCCAATATGATAAGTATGATTAGAACAGATGAACACAGTCACCTGGGTATGGCCATACACTTTCTCAATCATCTCATCCAGGGGGCCCCTTTAGAACATCACACTCCTTAAACAAGGAGACGGCAATCCTTTGTCTATCACTAGTGCCCTAACCTGACTCAAGCTCACCATCCAAGATAGTCTATAATCATTATGTTTCAAATGATATTGAACTACCTCAAAACAATGACAATCATCATTTAGAAAACACAAGCGATCTCAAGTCAGAGGAAATGTGCCACTTGTCGCATTCAAGGATTATTCACATTGTGACAAGCAATTGAATATCCTAGTAGGGTCTGTCCAGTACATCCAATGTACCCATGAGTCTACATCTTATTCCATGCTCGAAGCATCCTATAAGATTAGAAAACATATTAGTCTCAACCATATCAAGGCTGTCTCATGTTCACCAAGATATCTCGACTAAGGACAAAACTGCATGTCAGCCCAGCTGAACAGCTTTGAGACATTATTCAGAAGTACAATTATTGCAGCAGACAATATAACAACCTGAATAACAACCATGCCTTTATAAACATAAGAGTTTATTACATGATACTGATACAATCCCAAGGCCTCAAACATTAGCCTTAAGGGCATACCCCAACACTGCGGTGCGTGAATAAGGGATGAAATGCGCCATCTTTGAAAACCGGTCTACAACCACATAGACGGAATCAAATCGGGACGCGGTCCAAGGTAACCCGATGATGAAGTCCATGCTGAGGTCACGCCACGGACCCTCGGCAACCGGCAATGGAGTGTAGTGGCCGGTGTTCGCAGGTCTGAGTTTGGCCATTTGGCTGGTGCCACAATGGCACACAATGCGCTCGACGTCCTTGTGGAGGGAAGGCACTCAAGGGTTTTGTCCCGACCATGGTGGCCGGCAATGCCACCCACATGCAGCTCAAGCAAGAGATGATCTCGAAGTGAAGTGCAGGGAATGCACAGGCTACTCCCCAAGAAGAGGTAGCCCTCACAGAGCTGATACGGGGACTCAGGGTTAGGGGACTGGGTCAAGGCGGCATACGTGGTGCCGAAATCAGGACAGGTGGTGTATTCTTCCTTAACATGGTCGAAAGTGTTAATGTGCGTGCGCATCATGCAAAGGAGGGTACGGACGTGACTCAACACATCCGCAACAACGTTTTCTTTTTCCGCCTTGTGATTAATCACAAAGGAGTACTGTTGTAGGTACTCAACCCATTTCGCATGGCGGGCACCCAGTTTCTTTTGGGCGCTAAGAAATGTTCTGTCCGCAAGTGCACGTTTACTTGAAGTAATAATTAAGATATCGAACCACAGAGACCTCGTTTGTCTAGTACGGAATATGTAAGCACACTATCGGAAGCTACACGAAAATATCAGAGAGAGAGAGACTGGGACTAGGGTTTCATCCACCTTAATTTTCATAACTAGATATGAATAGATGTTCGTCAATCTAATTTTATTATGATACAGATATAATTTACTTCATAAAGAAATCATTTCGCTTTCGCGCAGACAATTTACAAACAACCAATCCTCACTCTCATGCAAGATTTATTCAATGGTTAATATAAGTAAATCATTGACAAAGAACTCAAATATCACTTTCATGCATCCAAATCCTAAGTCAATTATTTCAAATGAAAACTACATACTTTCATACTATAATTTTCACAGGTTCTACTTAAGGTTCTCCAATGATCCAATACTTGATTTCTCACAGTATCATCATGTTTATTCCAATAACTCAATCCTAAATTGAGATTATCAACATGGCGATATACTTCTAAAATCAAGAAATAAGAACAAACCTAATTTCTTACGATGAGTCCCTAACATTCAATTTTAGGGTTCCAAGTTTTCGAAGATCACTTTTTAGTCTATATCACAAAAACTCTAAATCATGCTGATTAATATGAATCTATGGAGAATTAAAAGCAATCATCATACAAGTAGAATTATCATAGTAAAATCATCTTGACGAAAGTAAAAATAATCTAGTCATTAAGAAATTTAGGGGATTACTCCCACATATCCCAAAAAGTGTTTAAGCTAGCATGGTCGAAGAATTACAATAATCCATGGTTCAGATTGATCAAAAATCAAAGAGAAAGAAGAAATTACTAAACACACCACAGCTGTAATTTGCTCGATGAACAGTGCAGGCAACAATTTCTTTGTTGATTTCTCATCTGATCGATCTTCTTTCACTCTGAAACTTTTGGGGTATGCTCTCCTCCTCCAGGCGAAGCTTTCCTTCAAGTATCACGGTCGGAGATGCACTGTACACTTCACGGCGGCGAAACCTAGGGCAACAGATAAAATCTCAAATTCTCTCTCGATCATCGATGAAAATTAGGGCTTTTCATGTGTGTCTCCTGCTTTCGATCTGACGAGTATTTTCCTTTTTACTGAACTCCAATTGATGGCCTAGATCGTCCGCAATCATCCGCGCAAGAATCAGGCTTCAAATAGTCCGTGAAAATCATAGGTATGGGATTACGGCCATGAAAACCATTACGGTAGTGCTGTAATTACAGCAGAAATTCTCGGTACAGAAATTACCCAGAATTATTCTACCATAATATGCATTACGGCAGTGCTATATTTTCTTCAAATCTCTCGGGTGAAAAATTGACTCAAAATATGGCCCATAATTTTCATTACGACAGCACTGTAAAATCCACCAAACTTTCTGTACGAATTTGAACCCAAATTACGGCCCATGATTTTCATTATGGCAGGGCCGTAATTTATGCGAAACTTTATGTACAAAATCGTCCCAAAATACGGCAGTGCTCGGATATTACGACAGTGCCGTGGTTTGTTTTATAGGTGCAGTGAAACCACGGTACCGTAATTTGGATTACGGCCCTACTGTATTTGGTCTGAAGCTTCAATTTGCGTGAAATTTGACATGTGATCATCTCTTGATGGTGGGAATTCATCTATGCATCTGAATTTGCATGAGAACTCCTAAAAATCATGCCTTTTTAACCTGAAAATGATCAAAAACTAGAAAAGGTGTAGATTCCGCAATATTTGATAAATAAGGCATAAAAATGAGCAAAAGAGCATGAATATGACACAAAAATACCCATCAAATGGCACAAAATTTACTATAAATTTTGGTGTCTTCAAATACATAAGGCTCAAACTTTGCTTGTCCTCAAGCAAAATCAACATTTGATCAAAGGAAAAGACTTTCTTATGAAGAATAAATTTATAAAATACAATCACCAATGAAAAATCTCACCAATTGTTTCATAAAATTTTAAATAGACATACCATCATTTGAATTCAATTCTCAAGGTCTACAACTTAATCAAATAAAACTTCGCAACTTGTACAATAATAGAATTTCAATCTCAAGATTTCATCCAGTTTCAGTTCAAAACTATCATACTTTTGTTTACAGGAATAGGACTTCCAAGATCTTTTTCCACTGATAATTTTTTAGTTCCTCCCTTTTATGCATCGTTCACATTCTCTAATTCGATTACCACTTTTTTTCTGGTGACGAAGTTAGAGTACACTGATCACATAACCAATGTAATTGAACTCATATCTCTTTTGTAGGAAGAATTTTACCAAAGATAGCGGAGTTAATGTGAAACGATTTCTCTCCAAGGTATTAACCCACAAAGATACATGCATTTTCTTTTTGGACTTCAACTCTAAACTTAGGTACCACTGCAAATCAACACGGTGCCAAGATGAGGAGTCATTCTCTTGATTTTTCTTTTTCTCTCATTTTGACTCAACCCATATCTTTGGTACCACTGCCAATTTTGCGCAGTACCAAGTAAGGGAGTCATCAGTCTCTTTATTTGGATCATGGAATCTTTCTTCCCAACAAATAGCAAATAGTATGAACATCAACTAAATTAATCAATCAATATCAATTCAAAAATCATAATCATATGCTAATTTTATTCAAAGAAGTAGCTTCACTTTTCAAACCAAATTAATCAAATAACATGTCTACCCAAAATTTAATTCATCAATCAATGAAAAATTCCAAAAGCAGATATATATCAGAGAAATAAATTCAATGGCATAAACACATTCATCATCAAGAAATTCATACTGTCAACAAGAATTTCTTCAAAAACAGACTAGGCCACAAAATAATCATATCAACAAGAATATCATATACTCATTTAGAATCAGAATTATACAAGTCATCATGTCATCAAGTATATACCTCAACAAGGTGTTCAATATCAAAATATCATCAAGTGTAATACAACCCAATCGAAATCAATATCAATATCAAAATATTATACAACCACATCGAATGATTAAGCAATCAAATGAGAACAAGCAAGATTGTGATGGCGGACACAAAAAGTTTGGAGGAATCATCCTTGCCTATAAAACATGAAACATTAATAAGATAAGGAAAATGAAATATAAAGAAGTAAGGAAAGAGATACTCACAAAACTGTACTCATCATCATCAGATCTAATCTCCTCTATGTCCTCGGCAGCTGCATCCATGGGATCATTCTGCTGCTCTCCCTGATATCCTCCATAAACTCCACCTCTCCTGGAATCCTCAAAACCAAAATGATCATAGAGAAAGTTTCCCATCTCTTCCATGTAATTACTTAACTCTTCTATATCCTAGTGAATGTGATGCATGGTGTGTTGGTGTATATGCCCTTGGACCCGTTGTTGGTCTAGTTTGTACTACTTGACATTGATATTTAATATATCATTCTGGCATTATCGTTATTATGCTATGTTTACATCTACAATTATGTACATGGATAATAATGTCCCTAGAGACAGATTGGATCTGTGCTCAAACGGTGTATCCCCAGTCAAGTACCTAAGTGGATAAGAGACAGCTCTGGTACATGTGAGACTGGTATATGAGCTGGTTAGGCACGGGGTGCTAACGCAGGCATATGGGTATATTAGTGGTGGATATACTAGACCGACCCACTGTGAGGCTCTAACTTGGTATCATGAGTTAAGCTCACTAGTGACAGGAGATGCATTGATCCCTTGACTTGAGGTCATTGACTCTTCTATATGGTTAGGGACATGCTTTGATACAACCTAACATCTCACTATAGCAGGGAGGTCATAACGGTTGTCATTGTGTATGTCACGACCCATATGAGAAGATCAATGGACAGACATAGGATTTGCCCCTTCCTGCGATAAGCTTGATATCCACGGGGCCCCCCTATGGTTGCATGACTAAAAGTATATGGCCATACCCAGGTGAAAGCCTGATGTAGTCATAACCATGTGATTGGATGAAAACAAAGTGGTGACACACTTTGTCCAATCGGATATCAGTTGGGCAAAGAGATTGTAATGCATCGGTATCTTGTTGCGATGATGGCGATGTCGATGTTGATATCCATTCCGAAGACTTGGGTAGCAGCGATGCACTGCTAGGCGCCAGTCACTGCTTGTGATGACTTGAGTTCGTCACTACCAACGTCAAAGGAACCTATAGGGTCACACAACTTGAAACTCGGGTTCTCGTATTGATCGAGCAGCCTAATGATCGAGTTATTGGATAACTCGGATCTCTTTGGGAGAATTCATTCGCCACTGTGCCTGATGAGATTGAAGGGACTTATTGGAGCTAACTTCATTTTTGGGCCAGATGGGCCTAATGGGCTCAATAGGTCAAATGGGACAAATAGGTAAAGTAGGCCAATTGGGTCAAATGGGGCCAAATGAAGTCTAGCATGGAGCATGGACCAATGGGCCTCCAAGCCCAATGGGCGTGAAGCCCAGTCGGGGCGTGAGGCCTAATGGGCCTTGAGGCCCAATGGGCCGTCAGGCCTAATGTGCCATGACAATAAGTTGCCTGGGCACAATAGACATCATGGTGAATTAAATCACGTATTTAATTATGGAAATTAAATTATGTATTTAATTTTGTAATTAATTCTGAGTTTAATGATGAATTTAATTTTGAATTTGAAGAGTCATATCATTAATGACCATTATGAGACTTTAATTCAAAGTTTTAATGGGACAGTATGAGACTTTAATTCAGAGTTTAATTCTATAATTAATTCTGAATTTAATTCTATAATTAATGACGAATTAATTCAGAGATTAATTATGAATTTATTACATAATACCAAGGGTCACCATGGTTTCTATAAAAGAAGAGGGGGAGAGGAGTAGGTGATTAAACTTGGTTCTTTGGAAGAAATTCTCCTAGGAGCCTTCTCTCCTCTTCCCTCTCCTCTTGGCATTCGTAAGATTGGACCTTGGCGAGTTTCCATCATCCCTCTCCTTGGCGCCTTCCACTTGTGAGTGGCACAAGTTCTTGAGGAAGACTCCCAAAGGCGTTGATCTTCTTCCCGAGGCTAGCACCGGGCGTGGAAGAAGAGAACTCGAGTGTTGGCTGTGTGCGAGACTGCAGAGGGCGAACATTTGGGTGCCTACATCGCATCCTTTTCTTTGCTTCAAGGTATCTTCTCCTACTCACCATGTCGATTCCTTTGCATGACTCGATCTTCTGGGTTTTTGGGACTGACTTGTTTCATGGATTGCTTCTACTGTGCATGTCTTTAAAATTTTAAAATCCCCGGGGTTTCCCAACAGTGGTATCAGAGCAACTTGCGAACTCGAACGGTGTTTTATGCTTTGATTGTATGCTCACATGACATTTGAATTTTTTTCAAAAATTTGCATATGCGCATGGTTTTTTCTTAGTAGGAAATACTGTAAGTTTTCGTTCCTAACATCTATTCAATCTTTTTGGTTTTCCGCTTTCTTCACATGGTGGGATAGACCCATATGCGAGAGAATTAATTTCTCCCCACACATGTAGTATAGACCTATTGTGTGGGACTTGTCGAAGATTATGGGGCATGGTGATTGTCCTAATCTTGGCAGGTTAAGGATTGCAAGGGTAGGCGGCAAGCGTGCTTGGAGCATGCATGCGCCACATGTAGACTCCCGAGAGAAATGAAAAATTCTAGATTTGTGAACAGATGTTGAGGTTGAAAGACATGTTTTCTAAGAAAATAAAACCGAGGTTTTATGGTTTAATGAGCATATAGAAAAGCATGAGATAGATATCTTGATTGTGTATCGTGTTGTGGTCATAGTCAAGCCCCTTGTATGCCTGTGATGTATTTATGTGAGGCCTGTGTGCCGCTTTTTCTTTTTGTTTTGTAAACGCACAAAGAAGATTAGGGGCACATCCCTCATGGAGCTTGCATCTTGGTGCATCAACCATGATGGTGCATCTTGCTTTGTGGCGCAAGTAAGGGCTTGGCCGAACCATAGGGTTTGTGAGCTATCCCTCTTGGCACAAGCATGATGGCACATCATGCATGGAGGAGCCATCATGGTCTTGGCCGAACCCTAGGGTTTGTGTGCTATGCCTTGGTGTGGAGGACCTTGGAGCCACACTTGAAGATAAAGCTTAGTGGCGACTAGGTTAGGTCTGGTTGGGGCTTGTCACCTAGGTCAAGCATTGAACATCCTTTGTCATGTGATGGTTCAATGCATTGATTAGGCTATGACCACATCACTTGTTTACTGCTTTCAATACCTACAAAAAGCATGCCTGGATGTGTTTTATCGTTTTGTTATCACTATAGGATTGCATGCCTGTAATGTTAGACAAAAGATAAAACTAAGAGGATGAGACCTCAAAAACCCTCAAAATAATATAGTCTGTAGCCTTCTGACGCGTAGCCCTCGTCAAACTATCGATCGATGGAGCTGTGCATTGTTTGCATCCTAGTGGACATACCCATCTATCTTTAGGAGGCGTGTGGTGACAATGTTTTCCCCAGTCCAGTTAAAATCCTAGATGCGCCTTTGCAAGGAATCCGTTGGCCCTAGGCATAATGGTCAGGATAAACTTGACTAGTTTTTCATATATGGTGGCCACGTGATGGAACTCTAGAGGCAGCCTCGAGAAGTTAGGGTTTTGTGTTGTTCCAGCCCTAGCTGGGCACAAAATGCTTGCACTATCTTGAGAAGGGGAATTGCCAAGTTGCAATTGGCCGGCGCGCCTACCTTGGGATACATTCATCACCTCATGCAGTACATCCTGCCCTAGCAGGACGTGAGGCCGTGTGAGGAACAAGGATCCCATCTCACTAGGAAATCTCAGATTTCCCGATTGATTTTGTTGGTTGTTGATAGCCCGAAAGGGAACGCAACAAATCTGGCACGCGTGTACCTTGGACTAATCCTTGGTAACGGCACCAAAAACTTGTTGTTAAACCCCAAGTGCATGGGTATACAAAGTAAAAAAAAAAGTATCGAATCCACAGGGACCTACGTTGTCGAATACTAAATAGTTGATTTCTTACTATCTAGGCAAGTCGAGATCGTGAGAATAGCAATCGGTAACTAAAAGCAGGATTATCAGAGAGAAAAGCTGGGACTAGGGTTTCATTCACTTAAACTTTTATGACTAGACATGAATAAGGATTTCATTGATTCAATTTCAACATGAAGAAGATATTATCAAAGGATGAACTCAAGGATCACTTTCGTGCATCCAAGCTCTAGAATCTCTAGTGGAGTCTCAAGGATCACTTTCGTGCATCCGAGTCTGGCAACTAGTTTTGCTCGAGGACCTCCAACGTTCCGATCTTTGCTTTCGCACAAGATCTCCACGTTTAACAAATAGACTCGATCTATAGATTCATGTTATAATCATGGCAATTATTTTACTAGAAAAGATCAAGATGGATCTAACCTAAGGAAGGGATCCTACCATGCAATTCTAGGGTTCCAAATTCTCAAGCAATTACCTTTCAGTCTCAAGGGAAAATTCTAAGAACATAATTAATAATATGAACTTAAAGAGAGTCTAAGCACAATTATCACATGAGCAAAATCATCATGCTAAAATCAAACTCAACGAAATATTGAAAAAGAAGTTATCTAATCATTAAAAGTCAAGTGAACTACTCCCCCATGTCCCAAGAGTAGTTTAAGCCAGCATGGCGAAGGAAATACAATATTCCATAATTTTAGAAAATCAGAAATCAACAAAAGGAAGAGTTTTTAGAAAATACGGCACGGCTGTGAAGTATTTCACAGCCGTATTATACAAAAGAAGGCGTGAACAGTGGTGGCGATCCTTCTTCCCTTGATTTCTCCTCCAATTTGTCTCTTTTCGATCTAAAACTTCCGGTATGTTGTCTCCTTCACCAGGCGATGCTTCGGTAGAAAAATCGCGGCCGGAGGTCGTCTGAATCGAGCGTGGCGGTGAAACCCTCCATGGCGGCGTGGATCGTGATTTCTTCCTCCACGGTCAATCAAAATTGGGGCCTTTTGTCTCTCTGTAATCCTCTCGTCAAAAGCTCCCCTTTTGCTTCTTACGGCATCGAATATAAACTTCTGGATCGTCCGCAATCATCTCCGCAAAAATCGGGCGTTGAAATTGACCTGGGAGTCGCGTTCAAAAACTAAAATACGGTAGTGTAATATCTTACGGCACTGCCGTAAAATCCATCGATCATTCTGTTCTGAAATTGCTGAAACATACGACACCATAATTTGGTTTACGGCAGTGCCTTAAAATTGGCTGAACTCTCTAGTCGAATTCGTCTGGAAAATACGGCCCGTGTAAATGTTTACAGTAGTGCCGTAATTTCAGGGGAACTTTCTGTTCTGAAGACATCTGGAAAATACGGCCCGTAAACTGGTTTACGGCAGTGCCATAAAATCGGCTAAGGTTTCTGTTCCGAAAGCGCCCCAAAATACGGCCGTGTAAATTCTTACCGCGGTACCGTATTTTCGCGAAAATCTTCTGTTTGGAAAATCACCATAATACGGCCGTGATCTCGATAATACGGTAGCCATGAAAAATATGGTACCGTAAACTCCTTTATGGCCCTGCCGTATTTTTGGTTCTTTGCCTCAATTTGCGTGAAATTTCTTGGGCGCCTTCTTCTTGATGATGAGAACTCTTCCATGTATTTGATTTTGCTTGAAAACGCCTAAAATAGCATCTTTTTGCCTGAAAAACATGAAAAACCAAAACAGAAGTAGACTTTGCAATATTTGATGGGTTTAGCATGGAAACAAGTAAAAGGTCCTCAATTTAGCTTGAAAAGGTATCTAAAATGATGCAAAATATACTACATATTTTGGTGTCATCAAACACATAAGGCTCAAACCTTGCTTGTCCTCAAGCAAAAATCAAATTTTGATTTCAAATTTAAAGAATAACCTTTTCATGCTCAAATAAATTTCTAAAATACAACTTGTCAATGAAAAATTCTATTAATTGATTTACAAAATTTTGAGTAAACATATCATCCTCAGAACTCAATTTTCAAGATTCACAACTCAATCAAATAAAATTTTGCAACCGTATGATAAATAGAAATTTCAATCTCATGATTTCACCCAGTATCAATTTAAATCTATCATGGCTTTTGTTTATAGGAATTAGGTCTCCAAGATCTTTTTCCACACATAGTTTTTTTTATGCATTTTGTTTGTATTTGTAAAGATGGCATGTACCCACATAGACACATACTTTTTATTTTTGACTTCAACTCTTTCTTCGGTACCACTGTCAATTTTACACAGTGCCAAGCAGAGGAGTCTTATTCTTTTTCTCTCTCATTATTTTTCATGTATAGACTTCAACCCATGTTCTTAGGTATCACTATCAATTTTACATAGTGCCAAGTAGGGGACTCTCTCACTATTTTTATGGATCTTGGATTCTTCTTTCCCAACAAATAGCAAAAATAGACTAAGCCTCAACTAGGTTGATCAATTGATCTAAATTCTCAAATCATACTAATATACTCATTTTATTCAAAAGAGAAGTTTCACCTTTAAATCTTACTCTTCAAATAATATATCTACCCAAAATTTTATGCATCAATCAATGTCATATCTCAATAGACAAATATGTATTGAAGAAATAAATTTAACATGACAGGGCTATATCTTCAATCATGCATCGTGGAAGATATTTATCAATGAAAATCTTTTTCAAAAAAAAATAGGATCACACCACAAGATGGTAGAAAGTGGATCGTATGCATCCAATTCTTTTTCAAAAGATCAAGGAAAATAGAATGCAAAGTAGTATGGAAAGTGATGCTCACAAAATTCAATTTTTTGCCACCGTTGGATTCAACTTCCTTCATAACTCCCTCTTTATTCTATTCCCCTAAAAAAAAAAAAAATTTTAATTCTAAAAACAACTAAAATAGAAGTGATTAAACTAAGCAAGAGTGCTTGGGTTGCCTCCCAAGAAGCGCTAGTTTAAAAGGTCATTAGCTTGACCATTCGACACTCGGATTTGATCGTGGCTTATCAAGGTAAAAACTTTCCTTTTCCCCAATCTGCTCTTCCTAATAATAATGCTTCAATCTTTGACCATTAACTTTGAATTCTCCTGTTCCCTCGCTCCATACGTCTACAGCTCCGTAGGGATAGGCTTTCTGTTGGGGTATGCCCTTAAGGCTAATGTTTGAGGCCTTGGGATTATATCAGTATCATGTATAAACTCTATGTTTATAAAGGCAATGGTTGTTATTCAGGTTGTTACATTATCTGCTGCAATATGTATACTTCTGAATAATGTCTCAATGATGTTCAGCTAGGCTGACATGTAGTATAGTCCTTAGTCGAGATATCTTGGTGAACATGAGACAGCCTTGATATGATTGAGACTAATATGTGTTCTAATCTTATAGGATGCTTCGAGCATGGAATAAGATGTAGACTCATGGGTACATTGGATGTACTGGACAGACCCTACTAGGATGTTCAATTGCTTGTCACAATGTGAATAATCCTTGTATGCGAACAAGTGGCATACTTCCTCTGACTTGAGATCACTTGTGTTTCTAAATGATGATTGGCATTGTTTTGAGGTAGTTCGATATCATTTGAAACATAATGGTTATAGACTATCTTGGATGGTGAGCATGAGTCATGTTAGGACGCTGGTGATAGACATAGGATTGCCATCTCCTAGTTTGGAGTGTGATGTTCTAAAGGGGCCCCCTGGATGAGATGATTGAGAAAGTGTATGGCCATACCCAGATGACTATGTTCATCTGATCTAATCATGCTCATCATATTGGAGCTACAGGCTTGACATGCTTGTCCAATAAGAACATCCAGTGGCAAAGGAAACTTGTATGCCTAGTGAAATGGATTCACACTTGTGCTGTGGTTTGGGTGTAGTCTTGGAAGACTCTTTCCTTTATATTGGGAGACAGTGATGTGTTGCTAGATACCCCTCACTGATCGTGATAACATAAGTTATCGTTACCGACATTTAAAGGAAACCCTTAGGGTCGCACAATTTGATGATATGGCTTACTTAAGTCAGATCGTGTGGACTGAATTGTTTGGGTTCAGTTTAAAGGCATTTAATCTCTGATTGTGAGTGAGATCTGGTCTGATCATGTTATATTGATTAGGGCTTGAGATCGGTAAGCTTCGATCGAGAGAATTGATGCTAGATCGGTAAGATCAAGAGCATCAGGAGATGAACGGTTAGATCTGGAACCTTAGGGTTTAATATGATCTAGACCAAATCGCTTGGGTTAATTGGTCTTTGAACCAAACCAAATTGAACCGGCTCATCAAGTGAGCGCAAGGTTCAAGGGAGAAGAGGTTTGCGACTTGTTCATGAGCGCGTGAACGTTGAGAAGTGGTTTGCTATTTTTGGATAACATGTTCTCTAATCGTTGACACGCCTCACGTTGCCTCTCTTCACGCTTCTTCTCTTGCCCTATTGTCGTCTTTTTGTTTTTTGGGCTCTCGACACATTCGGGTGGTGAAGCATTGACGATAAGGGAGAGGTCTCACCAAGCAAAAGAATTCTTCTCTTCCCTTCCATTCGATCAGGTTCACTTGGAGAACCTTGCTAGCACAAGGATCAACAAGGAGTAGGCGACATCTTCTTGTGTGCGCATCTTTTGGAGGAGATCCCATTTGCTCTCTTCTTCCAAGGCGCCATCCAAAGCAATGGCGATGGTATGACTCCTTACTTATCTTTGCAATCGATTATAGTTGATCATATCTCATGCATAGATCCTCTTGAAACCCTTGTTTCCGCTGCAAAAGTTTTATATGCGCCTATCTAGGGTTTCGCCCCCCCCCAAGTATAGGGGACTTTCAATTGGTATCAGAGCCAAGTCTTTCCATGATAATATGATTGCTATGTTTGCTTTGTGATCCATGTTTGCGCAAAAGACTAGATCTAAAGGTTATATGCAAAAATATTACATGTTGTATCTTTTTGTTGGCGCATATTAGTTTTTCTTAAAACTACATCACCTGCGCGACTCACCTTAGATCTAAGTGGCGCCTACTTGAAACACTTAGACGGGTTATTAGGGTTGAAGTCACAGTCGAGTCTAGATCCAACCAGTCTGATCAGACTATCTGACAGCCTAGATGGGTTGACCAGATGGCACCTGTGCGCAAGCACGAGGTGGCTATAGGTCGACTGCATACAGGCGTGTAGCGATGTCTGGTTGAGACAACCAGTGAATGCGCATGAGTTGGGCCCGGGGTCACACCCGCTTGCCTGAACTCATGAGGGTCGTTCAGCCCAATTGCATGCATTGTTGACCACTGGGTCGACTCAAGTCAGTTAGGACTTGGTGCATGCAAGGGCAGTGGGTCTGACTAGATCTGATGAGTGGATCCCTATTAATGGACCGTTGTAAGGTAGTAGGGCACATAAGGAAAATAAAATTAATGCCAATGGGTTTTTGAAAATTTTATTTTCTTATTATTGGATCACATGTTGATTGTATACCATGTTTGGTGTCTATTTAATCTTATGTGGGCTGCCCAATTTAATGTGTGCTGTGCTGGGGCCTGCGTGCCTGAATTAATTGTAAATTATTTTCTTGTGATCTGCGCATCACATTTTAATTAATTTATTGTGTAATTGACCTGCGTGTCAATCATGTCTAGATAGATTAAATTGTAATTTTAATCAGACATGAGCACAGAGCACACTTGGCAGAGGCGCATGCAGCAGTGGCTTGACCAGGTGGGAGGTCCAGGGTTCGACTCTGGGACAGGCGCATTTACCTGGTGGGCGCACTTGAGCTGCAGTGGGCGCTTGGGCCCTGGGTTGGGCCAGATGAGATGCAAAAGACCCATCAAGAGCTCAAGTGAAGACTTAAGTTAAATTAAGGTCTTACCTTGGCTTAATGGGCTTTTACCACATAAGATCAGCATGCTTTCTATTTATTGTTTATATAATTAGAATTGCATGATTTAATCTTCTGCTATCACCATAGGGTTTGCATGATAGTTAAGAAGATAAAAGAGCATTAAAATCCAATGCTAAAATATCAAGCTCGTAAGCCTTCAGGCGCGAAACCTCACTGTCCTGACTATCGTTGGGGCCGTGTTGTACCCACTCAGTGGGCACGCCCATCTATCTTCAGACGGTGTGTGATTACACCTGCGTGTTACAGGGAAGGGATTTATCGCTTCTCGTTGCTCAGCATAGCACGTGGTGGTCCAGGGAGTAGGTCGGGTCAGCTTGACCATGTAGGCTACATATGTGGCACATATTGTAGCTATATGGAGGCAGCCATCTGTGGGATGAGAGACTGTGTTGTACCAACTCAGTTGGCACAGTCTGCTGGATTGCCCAGATGAAGGGGAATCGCACGGGCTGGCGATTGGCAGGGATTGCCTACCAGAGATTAGTGCTTGTACTCTCTATGCATCTTATCTCGCCTGAGCGGGACGCGGAGACCAAGTATGAAATCTGGATCCCATCTCACTAAAAGAGTTTTACTCTTTCGGGCTGTTTTGCTGGATTTTTCAGCCAGATAAAATAGTGAGAAAAGAATCATTCTTAAGTCCTGAATTGATTCTCACATTGATACTGACCTTGCTGTTCTTGCATTGTTGTAGATTACTGCAGCAACGAACACCACGAATTTCAATGTGCGATCCCTACTGGAAAGGGAGAAGTTTGCTGGACCAAACTTCTCAGACTGGTACAGACACCTTAAGATTGTTCTTAAGGCTGAGAGGAAGCTGTATGTCCTCGAGACGGCTATACCGCCTCAACCCGCTCCGAACGCCGCAAGGGCGGTTCGGGATGCTTATGAGAAGCATGTCAATGATAGCATTGATGTCGCTTGCCTGATGCTTGCGTCTATGACGCCAGAGTTGCAGCGTCAGCATGAGGATCTATCTGCTATACAAATTATAGCAAACCTCAAGCTGCTGTATGCTGCACAGGCTAGGACTGAACGCTACAATTTGACTAAGCTTTTCTTTCAGAGCAAACTGGCTGAAGGGAGTCCAGTGGGAGCTCACGTACTCAAGATGATTGGGTACAAGGAGGCTCTTGAGAAACTGGGACATACCATCAATCAGGAGCTTGCTGTAGACATTATCCTGCAGTCTCTTCCGGCTACTTTTGATCCGTTCATCATTAATTTTAATATGAACAAGATCGACTGTATCCCGGCAGAGTTGCTGAATATGCTCTTGACTACAGAGTTGACTCTAAAGGGAAAGCCTTCATCCTCTGTCTTGATGGTTCCTTCTAGGAACAAGAAGAAAGGGAAGAAGGGCAAGGCCCCTGTCAAGAACTACAACAAGGCTCTGAAACAAAAGGTTAAGCGGTAGAAGGAATACAGATGTTTCCACTGTGGCCAGCTGGGTCACTGGAAAAAGGACTGTAAAGCGCTCCAAGGAGACAAGAAGGGAAGTTTCGCTTCTGGCTCAGGTATTTTTGTGACTGAGGTCATGGTTTCTTCTTCCATATCATGGGTGTTGGACACTGCATGTGGAGTTCACATTTGTTCAAATGTACAGGAACTCAAGAGAAGAAGACAGGTGGGACAGCATGAGGTGGACCTACGAGTTGGAAACGGGGCACGGGTTGCTGCTGTTACTGTAGGCGTTTATTACATCTCTTTACCATCTGGACTTGTATTGGAACTGGACAATTGTTACTTTGTACCAAGCATTACGAAAAATATTATCTCTATTCCTGCTCTTGTCAGGAAAGGGTTTTCCTTTGAATGCAATATTTCAAAGTGTGTTATTTCTTTTGATAATATTGTTTATGCTACTGGCTCAATTAACAATGGGTTATTCATGTTGGACATGGAATGTTCTATACAAAATATTGATATTAAGAAAGCCAAGCTTGCTGATGATAGCACCTTGCTATGGCATAGTCGTTTAGGCCATATTAACAAGAAGCGCATTAAGCGGTTGCATGATTATGGACTGCTGGGATCATTCTCCTATGAGGAGATTGATACATGTAAAGCTTGTTTAATGGGTAAAATGATGAAGTCTCCTTTTCCTAAGAAAGGTCAAAGGGCTTCAGGTTTACTTGACCTTATACACAGTGATGTGTGTGGGCCATTTAGTAAACATGCCAGAGGTGGCTATTCATACTTCATTACCTTTACTGATGATTTCAGTAGGTATGGTTATGTCTATCTTATGAGACATAAAAGTGAATCTTTTGACAAGTTCAAAGAGTTCAAAAATGAAGTACAGAATCAGCTAGGCCGAAATATCAAGGCACTTCGTTCAGATCGAGGTGGTGAATACTTGAGTCTAGAGTTTACTGACTATCTGAAGGAGTGTGGGATTATCTCACAGCTCACTCCGCCAGGAACACCGCAATGGAATGGTGTGTCCGAAAGGAGAAACAGAACCTTATTGGATATGGTTCGTTCTATGGTGAGTCAGGCTACTCTACCTTACTCCTTTTGGGGATTTGCACTGGAAACAGCTGCAAAGGTACTAAACCGAGTGCCATCCAAGGCAGTTTCAAAGACGCCATATGAGTTATGGTATGGGAAACAGCCGAGCTTGACATTTATTAAGATCTGGGGTTGCGAGGCTTATGTCAAAAAGCTCGTCTCTGGGAAACTGGAGAGCAGATATGAGAAATGCATCTTTGTCGGTTACCCTAAAGAAACTAAGGGTTATTATTTCTACGATCCCAAAGAGAACAAAGTATTTGTTGCTCGAACGGCTATTTTTCTTGAGAAGGAATTTCTTCTGCAAGAGGCCAGTGGGAGAGAAATAAAGCTGGATGAGAATCCAGAAGAAGGACAAAGTAGTCAAGCACAGTTGGATGAGCCTGAGCCAGTAGATCAGGTTACTGAACAACCTGAGGCTCAGATATCATGGGAACCGCGAAGATCGGGAAGGATCCGTCGACAGCCTGAGCGCTATGACGGAGTCTACATCATTGATGATGAACCCCTCACTTATGCGGATGCGGTCAGTGGACCGGAATCAGCGAGATGGCTTGAAGCTATGCGAGCCGAGATGGACTCCATGTCAGATAACCAAGTTTGGGATTTGGTTGATCCGCCTCCGGGAGTAATCCCTATAGGCTGTAAATGGATCTTCAAGAAGAAGATTGACATGGATGGTAACGTGGTTACCTATAAAGGCAGGCTAGTTGCGAAAGGTTTCAAACAAATCTACGGGATAGATTATGATGAAACTTTCTCTCCTGTAGCTATGTTCAAGTCTATTCGGATTATTCTTGCGATAGCAGCATATTATGATTATGAGATCTGGCAGATGGATGTGAAGACTGCTTTCCTTAATGGAAAACTGGATAAGGATGTGTATATGACACAACCTGAAGGTTTCACCAATCCATCAGATCGTCATAAAATATGCAAGTTAAAGAAGTCCATTTATGGACTTAAACAAGCATCAAGAAGCTGGAATATTCATTTTGATGAATCAATCTGTGAGTTTGGTTTCATCAAGAATGAAGATGACCCGTGTGTATATAAGAGGTTTAGTGGGAGCGTAATTACTTTCCTAGTCCTCTACGTCGATGATATCTTAATCATTGGAAACGATATTCCTGAACTGCATGCGGTCAAAGCATGGTTAAGAAAATGTTTCCAGATGAAAGATCTAGGAGAAGCAGCCTATGTATTAGCTGTGAAGATCTACAGAGATAGATCTAAGAGGCTTCTCGGGCTGTGCCAGAGTACTTACATCGATAAAGTCCTGGAGAGATTCCATTTAGAAAATTCTAAGAGAGGATATCTTCCAGTCAGACACGGTCTGAATCTTTCAAAGAGTCAGTGTCCACAAACACAGACTGAGAAAGATGAAATGGACAATACGCCTTATGCTTCGGCTATTGGATCCATTATGTATGCGATGTTGTGTACTCGCCCAGACGTCGCTTACGGGTTAAGCGTGACCAGTCGGTTCCAAAGTAATCCAGGTCAGGCGCACTGGATTGCAGTCAAGAACATTTTGAAATATCTTCGGAGGACCAAAGATATGTTCTTGGTGTATGGTGGTCAGGAAGAACTCAGTATTGAAGGATATACTGACGCTTCGTTCCAATCTAACCAGGATGATTTCCGATCGCAATCAGGCTATGTTTTTAGCTTGAATGGAGGAGCAGTGGTGTGGAAGAGTTTCAAACAGTCTATTGTTGCTGATTCCACAACAGAAGCCGAGTATGTTGCAGCCTCGGAAGCATCCAAGGAGGCAGTGTGGATTCGTAAGTTCGTTCAGGAACTTGGTGTTGTTCCTTCGAGTGCAGATCCTCTGGTTATCTTTTGTGATAACACTGGAGCTATAGCACAAGCAAAGGAACCACGGTCGCACCAGAAGTCCAAGCACATACAGAGAAGGTTTCATTTGATCCGGGAGATCATTGATCGTGGCGAGATCAAAGTCTGCAAGGTTCATACCGATGACAATCTGGCTGACCCGCTTACAAAGCCTCTGGCGCAGCAGAAGCATGAGAAGCACTGTAATAATATGGGTTTGAGATTTCTCAACCATTAGATTAAGTGCAAGTGGGAGATTGTTGGGGTATGCCCTTAAGGCTAATGTTTGAGGCCTTGGGATTATATCAGTATCATGTATAAACTCTATGTTTATAAAGGCAATGGTTGTTATTCAGGTTGTTACATTATCTGCTGCAATATGTATACTTCTGAATAATGTCTCAATGATGTTCAGCTAGGCTGACATGTAGTATAGTCCTTAGTCGAGATATCTTGGTGAACATGAGACAGCCTTGAT
Source organism: Costus lasius (assembly GCA_027563935.2). NCBI lineage: Eukaryota > Viridiplantae > Streptophyta > Magnoliopsida > Zingiberales > Costaceae > Costus > Costus lasius. The sequence goes on from CM050448.1 coordinate 101,404,244, forward strand.
ATGATTGAGACTAATATGTGTTCTAATCTTATAGGATGCTTCGAGCATGGAATAAGATGTAGACTCATGGGTACATTGGATGTACTGGACAGACCCTACTAGGATGTTCAATTGCTTGTCACAATGTGAATAATCCTTGTATGCGAACAAGTGGCATACTTCCTCTGACTTGAGATCACTTGTGTTTCTAAATGATGATTGGCATTGTTTTGAGGTAGTTCGATATCATTTGAAACATAATGGTTATAGACTATCTTGGATGGTGAGCATGAGTCATGTTAGGGCGCTGGTGATAGACATAGGATTGCCATCTCCTAGTTTGGAGTGTGATGTTCTAAAGGGGCCCCCTGGATGAGATGATTGAGAAAGTGTATGGCCATACCCAGATGACTATGTTCATCTGATCTAATCATGCTCATCATATTGGAGCTACAGGCTTGACATGCTTGTCCAATAAGAACATCCAGTGGCAAAGGAAACTTGTATGCCTAGTGAAATGGATTCACACTTGTGCTGTGGTTTGGGTGTAGTCTTGGAAGACTCTTTTCTTTATATCGGGAGACAGTGATGTGTTGCTAGATACCCCTCACTGATCGTGATAACATAAGTTATCGTTACCGAAATTTAAAGGAAACCCTTAGGGTCGCACAATTTGATGATATGGCTTACTTAAGTCAGATCGTGTGGACTGAATTGTTTGGGTTCAGTTTAAAGGCATTTAATCTCTGATTGTGAGTGAGATCTGGTCTGATCATGTTAGATTGATTAGGGCTTGAGATCGGTAAGCTTCGATCGAGAGAATTGATGCTAGATCGGTAAGACCAAGAGCATCAGGAGATGAACGGTTAGATCTGGAACCTTAGGGTTTAATATAATCTTGACCAAATCGCTTGGGTTAATTGGTCTTTGAACCAAACCAAATTGAACCGGCTCATCAAGTGAGCGCAAGGTTCAAGGGAGAAGAGGTTTGCGACTTGTTCATGAGCGCGTGAACGTTGAGAAGTGGTTTGCTATTTTTGGATAACATGTTCTCTAATCGTGGACACGCCTCACGTTGCCTCTCTTCACGCTTCTTCTCTTGCCCTATTGTCGTCTTTTTGTTTTTTGGGCTCTCGACACATTCGGGTGGTGAAGCATTGACGATAAGGGAGAGGTCTCGCCAAGCAAAAGAATTCTTCTCTTCCCTTCCATTCGATCAGGTTCACTTGGAGAACCTTGCTAGCACAAGGATCAACAAGGAGTAGGCGACATCTTCTTGTGTGCGCATCTTTTGGAGGAGATCCCATTTGCTCTCTTCTTCCAAGGCACCATCCAAAGCAATGGCAATGGTATGACTCCTTACTTATCTTTGCAATCGATTATAGTTGATCATATCTCATGCATAGATCCTCTTGAAACCCTTGTTTCCGCTGCAAAAGTTTTATATGTGCCTATCTAGGGTTTCGCCCCCCCCCCCAAGTATAGGGGACTTTCACTTTCTTTACCTGAAAAGGACCAGACCATCAAGACTAAAGCTTTCCTGGAAAAAGTCTCAATCTAGAATTGAATAATAGAACAAAGTCACCTGGTTGGAAGTCTTTTCTGAAAATCTGTCGATCATGCCATCTCTTAGTCCTCTCTTTGTAGATTCTTCCATTCTCATATGTAGAGAGTCTGATCTCATCTAGCTCATTTAATTGCAACCTCCGTTTTTCACCCGCATTTTTCAAGTCAAAATTCAGCTTCTTGATTGCCCAGAACGCCTTATGCTCGAGCTCTACGGGAAGGTGACATGATTTTCCATAAATCAATTGAAAGGGGGACATACCTATGGGTGTTTTGAAAGCAGTCCTGTAAGCCCACAATGCATCATCAAGTTTGAATGCCCAGTCTTTTCTAGTGCGCGACACTATTTTGTCCAGAATTCCTTTGATCTCTTTGTTTGATATCTCAACCTGTCCACTTGTTTGGGGGTGATAGGGTGTTGTAACTTTATGATTAACTCCGTATTTCCTGAGTAAGGCTGAAAACTTATGTTCTATGAAATGCGAGCCTCCATCACTGATCACTACTCGGGGTGTTTCATATCGTGGAAAGATAATCTTCTTGAACAGTTTAATAACAACTCTCGAATCATTGGTTGGTGAAGCAGGAGCTTCAACCCATTTTGAGACATAATCAACTGCTACAAGAATGTACTTGTTACCTCCAGAAGATGGGAAAGGTCCCATGAAGTCAGTCCCCCAAACATCAAATATCTCAACTTCAAGAATATTGGACAGTGGCATTTCATGTCTTCTGTTAATATTCCCAGTCTTTTGACATCTATCACAGGATGATACAAAGTTTCTAGCATCTTTGAAAATTGTGGGCCAATAAAAACCTGATTGTAGCACCTTAAAAGCAGTTTTTTCAGTACTAGCATGACCACCATAGGAGGATCCATGGCAATGAAGCAAAATATCTGCAATTTCTTCTTCAGGTACACATCTTCTAAAAATGCCATCAGCACATTTTCTAAACACATAAGGCTCATCCCAAAAATAGTGTTTCACCTCAGCCAAAAATCTTTTCTTTTTTTGGTAGCTCAAATCAGGAGGAAAAATATTGGCTACAAGATAATTCACTATGTCAGCATACCAGGGTGCTTTGAGTTGTTCAATGGTTAAGAGCTATTCTTCAGGGAAAGAATCATTGATTTCATCATTCTTTTTAATGTCTGCCATTATTCTTGAGAGATGATCTGCAACAAGGTTTTCTGATCCCTTTTTGTCTTTAAGCTCCAAATCAAATTCTTGTAGAAGTAAAATCCATCTGAGTAATCGTGGTTTGCTGTCTTTTTTCTGCATTAAGTATTTCACAGCTGCATGGTCAGTGTACACTACCACTTTGGAGTTAATCAAGTAAGACCTAAATTTATCAAAAGCAAATACTATGGCCAATAATTCCTTTTCAGTGGTGGTGTAATTTCTTTGTTCCTCATCCAAAGTTTTGCTGGCGTAGTGAATAACGTGATGTTTCTTATCTTTTCTTTGTCCCAAGATGGCTCCCACTGCATAATCACTGGCGTCACACATGAGTTCAAAGGGCAAGTCCCAATCTGGGGGCTGAATGATGGGTGCTGAAACCAAAGTTTTCTTTAACTCCTGAAAAGCAAACAGACATTTCTCACCAAAGCAGAATTTGGCGTCTTTACAAAGTAAATCAGTTAAAGGTTTAGCAAGTTTAGAGAAGTCCTTGATGAATCTCCTGTAAAACCCTGCATGCCCCAAAAAGCTCCCGATCTCCTTGACAGTGGTGGGAGGTGCTAACTTCTCAATCACTTCTATCTTGGCCTTGTCCACTTCAATTCCTCTCTCTGAAATGAGATGGCCCAAAACTATCCCCTGTCTAACCATAAAGTGACATTTTTCCCAATTCAAGACAAGGTTAGTCTCTTCGCATCTCTGTAAAACTCTAGAAAGATTAGCTAAGCAGTCATCAAAAGAAAAACCATAGACAGAGAAATCATCCATAAAAACATCCATGAAGTCTTCAATAAATTCAGAAAAAATCGCCATCATACATCTTTGAAAAGTGGCAGGTGCATTGCATAAACCAAAGGACATTCTTCTATAAGCAAAAGTACCATAAGGACATGTAAAAGTGGTTTTATCCTGATCATCAGGATGAATAGGAATCTGAAAAAATTTGGAATACCCATCAAGAAAACAAAAGTGAGAGTGCTTGGCAAGTCTTTCCACCATTTGATCAATGAAAGGCAAGGGAAAATGATCCTTCCTAGTAGCAGTATTTAATTTTCTATAATCAATACACATACTCCAACTAGTGATATTTCTAATAGGTATCAATTCATTATCCTTATTTTTCATTACAGTGATACCCCCCTTCTTTGGAACACAGTGTACAGGACTCACCCACTTACTATCTGAGATAGGGTAGATAATACCTGCATATAGCAATTTTAGTACTTCCTTCTTCACCACTTCCTTCATAGATGGGTTGAGCCTTCCCAGAAAATCTACATGCGGCTTGTGCTCATCCTCCATGTGAATCCTGTGCATACAAAAAGAAAGGTTAATCCCTTTTAAGTCATCAATGGAATACCCAATTACCTTTCTATGAATTCTTAGCTCCTTCAGGAGTAAATCAGTTTCCCTAGCATCTAATTTAGCATCCACAATCACAGGGTAGGTAGAGTTAGGACCAAGAAATTCATATCTAAGGTTATCAGGTAAAACTTTCAACTCAACTTTAGGGATCTTTTCACTTTCATTATCAAAAGTAGCACAATCTAAGATATCGTGTTTCTCATCATCAAAATCATCAAAATCATTCTCAAAACCAGGACTATCAATTTTTTCACAAGAATTTTCCAAGGAATCAGAAAAAGAAACATCAGCAGAAGAATCATCAAACAAACAACTAGCATAATAAACTATGTCATCAATGGACTGAATAGTGCAACAGGAACTAGCATAAGCAGGTTTTTTCAATGAATTATTCAAATCAAACTCAATCTTATCATTGCCAATTCTTAAAGCAAGTTTGCCATTCCTTACATCAATAAGGGCTCCAGCAGTGGCTAAGAATGGCCTACCCAGAATAATAGGAATCTTGGCGTCTTCTTCCATTTCAAGTACCACAAAATCAGTAGGTATGAAGTACTTACCAACCTGTAAAGGAACATCCTCTAGAATACCTACTGGATATTTTACTGATGGATCGGCGAGCTGCAAAGAAATTGTAGTCGGCTTAGGAGCTCCCATTGTAACATCCCACATTCTGAACCTCAAGCAAGTAACACAATCACAAAAGTAATAGGATGTTTCATATAAGATCGATCAAATGCTAGGTAAAACCGAGTCCAAGAAAAACACGATCTAAAAATTTTCAAAACTCCAGACACATAAAATCTTCGAATCACAAATCTCATAAATCACATAAAGGTACCTGCCACCACGCAATACGTGCACTAGACATATGCACGTTACAGTTGTATCAAAACCGATTGCAAAAATACACATCAACTTCAATTTCAAAACAAATCCACAAAATCGATTTTATAAACTAATACCAAACACCGAAACCAGGCCGAAGCCCGCGGTGACACAAAAATCCAACTCAGTTGATTGCCACCATCTGGCAACACAAATTCACATAGTTCACATTGTTCACATCACATGGTTCACATAGTTCATATAAATCATAAGTTTTAGCCACAACCGGCATCATAAGCATAAACACATTAAGCATAATTCACAGCATCCATATAATGCTAACTGCGCCCCTGCTCTACACCTGAAAATAGTGAGGGGTGAGCTACACAGCCCAGTGAGTGGATAGTCTAATTGACCATCCATAACATACTCTCAAAAACATATGCAGATTATTTTAAAAATCTTTAACAGGATATCATGTCAACACATAATAACAAATTCAATGCAAAAGTCATATAAGCAGCCAAAAATATACACACCAACATATAATAACCTCAGGTTCTAGAGTTATACTCTAAACCAACCGAACACACAAATTCTAAACCAACTAAACACACCATACTTAATTAACCTAGTTGTCCAGCATATTCACAAAGTGACCAATATGGTCTAACCCGGCTTGGCCAAAGCACTGGGAGCTGCAAAATCTCGTGCAACACATAAACATGGACAGTGAATAGAATCAGGAGGTGGCCCCCGTCAGGTCACGACGTGGCACGCTGGTCTATCACGCCATAACATAAAACGAGAATGATGACATCAAGAGGTGGCCCCTGTCTGATCAGGACATGGCACTTTGCGTCTTATATCATTCCCAACACATATAAGAGTAATGACATCAAGAGGTGGCCCCTGTCTGATCAAGACATGGCACTTTGCGTCTTATATTACCCCATCACATAAAAGAGTAGTGACATCAAGAGGTGGCCCCTGTCTGACCAAGACATGGCACTTTGCGTCAAAACCCGTTCTCCCAAAAGGTTCCTACTGGACAACAGACACATCTTATTTCATATTTCACAAGGGTGGACATATTTCACAAAGGTCACATAAACGGACTCCTAAGTGTCAACTAGACTCTAGGATAGTCATCACAAAAATCACATCGGGCAGGCTGAGCATCAACCCCCATCACAATAATCATAATAGGCAGGCTGATCATCAACCCCCTCACATATCACAATACAGGGCTGAAATTCAGACCCTTAACATATCACATAAGGACTATCCCCTTGAGTTCATAGTTACACCTAGCCTTAGTCCTAACCATCACATGATCATCACAGATAATATTCGAAAACCCCATATCAACATAATTTTCGAAATTCACATAATCACATAATATTCATATTTCACATAATCACATAATGATCAACATAAAATTCCAAAGGTCACATAAACACTTAATATTTAACAATCACATAATTACATAATATTAACAATCATATAATATGGTGTGGTCCCTAGATTTCATGCTGATTAGTTCAATCAAAACTTACTATGTTATCACCCAAATTTTCCAAACAATTTCTCAACATTGCATAAATACATAACCATATATATATCATGTATCAAGCATCCATAAAATCAACTTAAAATTTAAATCATGTGTTCTTATAATTTACTTTACAAATTACCACAATTACCACCAATTACCACATGTAAACATGTTAACTAAAATCATCAAATTTACAATTAACAAGGTTTCGGCTACAACAATCATTGGCTTAATATTACCCAAAATTCTCTATAAAATATCTAATTAACAAGAAATTCATGCTCAAAATTCAATGATCTAAAGCTACCAAAAATCCCTATAAAAATACCTTAAATTTCATGCCACAATTTTTTTGGTTTTCATGAGATATACACCTTTACAAAAATTTCGGTTTTCATGAAGAACAAGAATATTTTGAATTCGGTTTCAAGGAAAATACTCTAAATTTCCAACTTAAATTAAACCTTAGTAAACAAGAATCTTATGAACAAATATTCTAAATTCGGTTTTCATACCTTAAATACACTTTGCATAATTTCGGTTTTAACATGGAAATTTTCCAAGAATTCAAGTGTATTATTTAACATAAACACAACTAAATGGATAGATCAAACAAGACATTCCACTCACCTCTTAACCGAGAACACAAGGTAAAAAACTCCACAATAAATCGTCAAGCTTTGCAATGCTCCTAGGAAGATGCCAACAATGGAGGAGAAACACCACCACTCACTCAAAAATTTCGGCCAAGGGAAGAAGGAAGAAGAAAATCGCCTCCAAATCTCCAAGAATCGCCAAGTTCCTTCAAGCCGTCGCCCACAATTTTCCTCAAGCCAAAATCGCCAAAAACCCTTACCCTAAGCGCAAATTCCCTCTTAACAATTCGATTTTAAGTTTTTAATCCATTAACCAAATAATCCCAATAGGGTTTAACCCATTAACTAATAATTCCGAATTTTCAAACCCAATTAGCTAATCCGATTAGGACTTAATCCATTTAACTAATAATTTGAATTTTAAATCCAACATCCAATTAATTATTTCACTTAAACACAAATCCAATAAGGATTTAATTAATATCCAATAAGGATTTAATTAATTAACCAATAAGGTCTAATTAATTAACTTACAATTTACAACCATAAATCCTAATTAATTTAACATGAACAACCAATAATAATTTATCATAAAATATCAGCCAACAAACAAATAAATAATCTCTAATTAATTTACCATAAATTAACAACCAAATAACCTCAAATCAATTAATTACAAATTAACAATCAATAAGCCAATTAATTAGCACTCAACAATTTTATTTAAATCATAATACAATATCACAGCTAATGATTTTATTTAAATCCAAATAATTTATCATAATTTATCATAGAAAATAATGCTTACCAGAACTTAAGATCCTTGGATCTTACATTCCTCCCTCCTTATAAAGCTTTAGTCCTCTAAAGCTCAGCATCCATATCATCAAAGAGGTAAGCATAATTTTTCCTCATATCAGCTTCAGTCTCCCATGTTGCTTCTTCAACTGATTGATTTCCCCAGATAACCTTTACCAAAGGTATAGTCTTGTTCCTCAGAACTTTATCTTTTCTATCCACAATCCGGAGAGGTCTTTCCTCAAAAGTCAAGTCATTCTGAATCTGAAGAGGTTCCAACTCCAACACATGAGATGGATCAGGATGATATTTCCTCAAAGCAGAGACATGGAATACATTATGTACATGGTCCATAGCAGGAGGTAAAGCTAAACGGTAAGCCACTGGACCAACTCTCTCAATAATATCAAAAGGGCCTACAAACCTAGGGCTCAACTTGCCCTTTTTGCCAAATCTCATAACACCCTTAGTAGGCGACACCTTCAAGAACACATGGTCTCCTACCATAAACTCCAAAGGACGACGACGATCATCCGCATAACTCTTCTGTCTGTCCCGAGCAATTTTCAGTTTATCCTGAATCTCTCTGACCTTATCAGTAGTCTCCTGTACTGCATCAGATCTCAAAATCATCCTGTCACCAGTTTCCTCCCAACACAAGGGAGTCCTGCACCTTCTTCCATACAAAACCTCATAAGGAGCCATCTGAATACTGGAGTGGAAACTATTATTATAAGTGAACTCTATCAAAGATAGATCCCGGTTCCACTCAGAACTCCAATCGACCACATAGGCTCTCAACAAATCTTCTAGAGTCTGTATAGTACGCTCCGTCTGGCCATCAGACTGAGGATGGTATGCGGTACTAAAACTCAACTTAGTACCCAAACCCTCCTGTAAACTCCTCCAAAATCTGGACAAAAATCGAGAATCCCTATCAGACACAATATCAACTGGCACTCCATGCAGTCTGACTATCTCATTAATGTACAATCTGGCCAGTCTCTCTAAAGAATAAGTCATTTTAATCGGGAGAAAATGGGCTGATTTAGTGAGTCTATCAACAATCACCCAAATAGCATCATGACCCGATCTGGTTCTTGGCAAACCACACACAAAATCCATACTGATGCATTCCCACTTCCACTCAGGAATAGGAAGAGGTTGCAACAAACCACCAGGCTTCTGATGTTCAGCCTTTATAGTCTGACAGGTCAAACACCTAGAGACAAAATCAAACACTTCTTTCTTCATACCCGGCCACCAAAAATTTTTCTTGAGATCCTGATACATCTTAGTCACGCCAGGATGTAGAGAATATTTGGAGTTATGGCTGTCCTCCAATATTTCCTTCCTCAAGCTCGGTTCCTCAGGGACACATACCCTTCCACGAAACCGTAGAATACCATCATCAAACAGGCTAAAATCCTGAACTGCGCCATCAACCAGACTATCCCTGATCTGAACTAATTTCGGATCCACAGACTGCTGATCTCTGATCTTCTGCAACAAAGCAGACTGTACTCTGAGAAAAGCCACATAACCCGACTGAACTCTAGGAGTAACACTGATCCTGAGATCGCTGAACTCCTGCAGTAACCGCCACTCACTGACTCGTAAAGCAGCTACTGAAGTAACTGGATGTCTGCTCAGAGCATCCGCCACCACATTGGCCTTTCCAGCCTGATACTGAATGGAGAAGTCATAGTCTTTGATCAACTCCATCCATCTTCTCTGTCTCATGTTCAACTCCTTCTGAGTGAAGATATACTTGAGACTCTGGTGATCAGTGAACAGATCAAACTCCTGACCTAACAAATAGTGACGCCATATCTTCAAAGCAAAGACTACGGCCGCCAACTCTAAATCATGAGTAGGGTAGTTCAATTCATACTCCTTCAGTTGTCTCGAAGCATAGGCTACCACAGAACCCTTCTGCATCAAGACACAACCTAACCCTTTACCTGAGGCATCTGTATAGACAGTAAACCTTTCCCCATCACTAGGAATAATGAGGATCGGTGTACTAGTCAACCTTCTCTTCAGCTCCTGGAAGCTCTCTTCACACTTGTCATCCCAAATAAACTTGGCTTCCTTTCTGGTCAATTTAGTTAAAGGACCCGCCAGCTTGGAGAATCCCTCAACAAACCTCCGGTAATAACCTGCCAAACCCAGAAAACTCCTGATCTCAGTAGCACTAGTCGGTCTTCCCCAATCAAGAATGGCTTGCACTTTAACTGGATCCACAGACACCCCCTGACCAGAAATCACGTGTCCCAGAAAACTGATCTTCTCTAGCCAAAATTCACACTTACTAGCCTTGGCATATAACCGGTTCTTCCTCAGAACCTCTAGTACTCTTCGCAAGTCACTGACATGATCTGAAGTAGTCCGAGAGTACACCAATATATCGTCTATAAAGACCACCACACAAGAGTCAAGCAACTCATGGAATACCCTGTTCATCAAATCCATGAAGACGGCAGGTGCATTCGTCAGTCCAAAAGGCATAACCAGAAATTCAAAATGCCCATACCTGGTCCTGAATGCAGTCTTAAATATATCCTCATCCTTGACTCTAAGCTGATAATACCCTGATCTCAGATCAATCTTAGAGAACACTGTAGCTCCCTGTAATTGATCAAATAGATCATCAATTCTGGGAAGAGGATACTTATTCTTGATGGTCACTTGGTTCAACTGCCTGTAGTCTATACACATCCTCAGGGTTCCATCTTTCTTCTTCACAAATAGCACTGGCGCTCCCCAAGGTGAAGCACTAGGCCGAATGTACCCTTTCTCTAACAATTCCTCCAGTTGTTTCTTAAGCTCGGCCAACTCTGAAGTAGCCATACGATAAGGAGCTCTGGAGATAGGTGCCGTACCTGGCGCCAACTCAATGCCAAATTCCACTTCTCTAACTGGTGGCAAACCTGAAAATTCCTCAGAGAACACATCAGGAAATTCTTTCACCACCGCCATCTGAGTCAGATCAGAAGTAGAATCATCCTGCACCTTAACATGTGCAAGATAACCCTTGCAACCACTGGCAAGTAACTTCCTGGCCTGCAGGAAGGATATCACATGTGGTCCTTGGTCTGACACTAGACCTCTCACAAAAAGCCGATTCCCATCAAACATATTCAAAGTGATTACTTTCTCAAAGCAATCCACCGAGGCATGATGCGAAGACAACCAGTCCATTCCTAAGATGACATCATAATCTTGCATGTCTAAGAGAATTAAGTCTACCAGAAACTCATAACCCTCTACATGCACTACACAATCAGCACATACAGTGTCTGTAGACAATGACTTTCCTAAAGGAGTACTGACAGACACAGCATAATCTAGCATCTTAGGTACCACAGGTAAACATGCAGCAAACTTAACAGAGACGAAAGACAAATTTGCACCAGGGTCAAATAGAATGCGAGCTAACTGATCAAATACAAATAATGTACCTTCCACAACAGATCGGGATGCTCGTGTATCCTTCTCAGCCACAGCATACACTCTGGTCTGGACTGTAGGCTTATCTGTGCCTCTAGGCTGTATCTCAGGCTCTTTGCAGTCCTTGGCCATGTGCCCGGGTTTCTTACACCTGAAGCATACACCATTCTTCCTATGGCAGTCTTTCACTAGATGTCCTTTGAGCCCACAATGACTACAAGTGATAACGTTTCTTGCATCCCTGGCATCCCTAAACTGCTGCGGTGCATCCCTGGACTGCTGCGGTGCCTTGTAGGAGTAAGGCTTGTACCTGCTCTTCTTATAATCTTTATGCCTAGGGTACTTCTTACCCTTGCCGCCACTGCCATACTGAGGAACCGCCGCCTCAGCTGCAGGAACTACTGTCACCGTAGCATGAGAACTCCTCTCAGATATATACCTCTCTATAGTGCGTGCTCGCCCAACTGTCTCGACATAGGTCTCCAAGTACTGAGCACCAACCTGCTCTCGAATATCCCATCTGAGACCTCTCAGAAACTTGGTAGCTCTCCTCTTTTCAGTGTTTATCAGGTGAGGAGCATACTTTCCCAATTTCGTGAACTGTAGCTCATACTGGTCCACTGTCATATCACCCTGCTCCAGGTGAATAAATGCCACCTCTCGGTCCTCTACCAAGCTATCTGGAAAATACTTCTCATTAAATTGAGATAGGAAGTAAGGCCAATCCACTGTTTCCTGCCTTTCCGCTGCTAGTCTCACAACTCCTTTCCACCACTCATCTGCGTCGCCACGCATCATATAGGTGGACAAACATAGCTTATCCTCATCTGAGCAGCGCATAACTTGGAAAATCTTTTCCAAGACCAACTGCCAGTTCTCAGCAGTACTGGATTCTGAGCCCCCATAAAATGAGCTAGGACCCAGTTTCTGAAATTCACTCACTAACGAGGCATAACGCCTGTGAGCGCCCTCCTGAGAGTCATCCCCCACTGCCCGAGTAGTAGTCTGGGGTCTCTCTTGAGTCAGCTGCTGCAAAAGCTGATGTTGTGCTTCTTGGTGCTGAGTCTGCTGCTGCTGCAGCATCTGAGCTTGCCTTTCTATCATAGCACCTTGTTGCTGAACCATGCCAGTCAGAGCCTCAATAGTTCTCGTGAGGTTCGGGGTCTGCTCGCCCTCATCACTAGCATTTCCTCTGGTTCGCACCATCTTAAATGCCTACACACGCATATCATAGTCACACACATATCATAGTCAGGAAAAACAATCATAAACCTATTAGGTGTCTAGCAATACACAAACATGTTTTCCCCCAAACTAAGTTTTAGCTAGCCAACTCCTCTGATACCATTCTGTAACATCCCACATTCTGAACCTCAAGCAAGTAACACAATCACAAAAGTAATAGGATGTTTCATATAAGATCGATCAAATGCTAGGTAAAACCGAGTCCAAGAAAAACACGATCTGAAAATTTTCAAAACTCCAGACACATAAAATCTTCGAATCACAAATCTCATAAATCACATAAAGGTACCTGCCACCACGCAATACGTGCACTAGACATATGCACGTTACAGTTGTATCAAAACCGATTGCAAAAATACACATCAACTTCAATTTCAAAACAAATCCACAAAATCGATTTTATAAACTAATACCAAACACCGAAACCAGGCCGAAGCCCGCGGTGACACAAAAATCCAACTCAGTTGATTGCCACCATCTGGCAACACAAATTCACATAGTTCACATTGTTCACATCACATGGTTCACATAGTTCATATAAATCATAAGTTTTAGCCACAACCGGCATCATAAGCATAAACACATTAAGCATAATTCACAGCATCCATATAATGCTAACTGCGCCCCTGCTCTACACCTGAAAATAGTGAGGGGTGAGCTACACAGCCCAGTGAGTGGATAGTCTAATTGACCATCCATAACATACTCTCAAAAACATATGCAGATTATTTTAAAAATCTTTAACAGGATATCATGTCAACACATAATAACAAATTCAATGCAAAAGTCATATAAGCAGCCAAAAATATACACACCAACATATAATAACCTCAGGTTCTAGAGTTATACTCTAAACCAACCGAACACACAAATTCTAAACCAACTAAACACACCATACTTAATTAACCTAGTTGTCCAACATATTCACAAAGTGACCAATATGGTCTAACCCGGCTTGGCCAAAGCACTGGGAGCTGCAAAATCTCGTGCAACACATAAACATGGACAGTGAATAGAATCAGGAGGTGGCCCCCGTCAGGTCACGACGTGGCACGCTGGTCTATCACGCCATAACATAAAACGAGAATGATGACATCAAGAGGTGGCCCCTGTCTGATCAGGACATGGCACTTTGCGTCTTATATCATTCCCAACACATATAAGAGTAATGACATCAAGAGGTGGCCCCTGTCTGATCAAGACATGGCACTTTGCGTCTTATATTACCCCATCACATAAAAGAGTAGTGACATCAAGAGGTGGCCCCTGTCTGACCAAGACATGGCACTTTGTGTCAAAACCCGTTCTCCCAAAAGGTTCCTACTGGACAACAGACACATCTTATTTCATATTTCACAAGGGTGGACATATTTCACAAAGGTCACATAAACGGACTCCTAAGTGTCAACTAGACTCTAGGATAGTCATCACAAAAATCACATCGGGCAGGCTGAGCATCAACCCCCATCACAATAATCATAATAGGCAGGCTGATCATCAACCCCCTCACATATCACAATACAGGGCTGAAATTCAGACCCTTAACATATCACATAAGGACTATCCCCTTGAGTTCATAGTTACACCTAGCCTTAGTCCTAACCATCACATGATCATCACAGATAATATTCGAAAACCCCATATCAACATAATTTTCGAAATTCACATAATCACATAATATTCATATTTCACATAATCACATAATGATCAACATAAAATTCCAAAGGTCACATAAACACTTAATATTTAACAATCACATAATTACATAATATTAACAATCATATAATATGGTGTGGTCCCTAGATTTCATGCTGATTAGTTCAATCAAAACTTACTATGTTATCACCCAAATTTTCCAAACAATTTCTCAACATTGCATAAATACATAACCATATATATATCATGTATCAAGCATCCATAAAATCAACTTAAAATTTAAATCATGTGTTCTTATAATTTACTTTACAAATTACCACAATTACCACCAATTACCACATGTAAACATGTTAACTAAAATCATCAAATTTACAATTAACAAGGTTTCGGCTACAACAATCATTGGCTTAATATTACCCAAAATTCTCTATAAAATATCTAATTAACAAGAAATTCATGCTCAAAATTCAATGATCTAAAGCTACCAAAAATCCCTATAAAAATACCTTAAATTTCATGCCACAATTTTTTTGGTTTTCATGAGATATACACCTTTACAAAAATTTCGGTTTTCATGAAGAACAAGAATATTTTGAATTCGGTTTCAAGGAAAATACTCTAAATTTCCAACTTAAATTAAACCTTAGTAAACAAGAATCTTATGAACAAATATTCTAAATTCGGTTTTCATACCTTAAATACACTTTGCATAATTTCGGTTTTAACATGGAAATTTTCCAAGAATTCAAGTGTATTATTTAACATAAACACAACTAAATGGATAGATCAAACAAGACATTCCACTCACCTCTTAACCGAGAACACAAGGTAAAAAACTCCACAATAAATCGTCAAGCTTTGCAATGCTCCTAGGAAGATGCCAACAATGGAGGAGAAACACCACCACTCACTCAAAAATTTCGGCCAAGGGAAGAAGGAAGAAGAAAATCGCCTCCAAATCTCCAAGAATCGCCAAGTTCCTTCAAGCCGTCGCCCACAATTTTCCTCAAGCCAAAATCGCCAAAAACCCTTACCCTAAGCGCAAATTCCCTCTTAACAATTCGATTTTAAGTTTTTAATCCATTAACCAAATAATCCCAATAGGGTTTAACCCATTAACTAATAATTCCGAATTTTCAAACCCAATTAGCTAATCCGATTAGGACTTAATCCATTTAACTAATAATTTGAATTTTAAATCCAACATCCAATTAATTATTTCACTTAAACACAAATCCAATAAGGATTTAATTAATATCCAATAAGGATTTAATTAATTAACCAATAAGGTCTAATTAATTAACTTACAATTTACAACCATAAATCCTAATTAATTTAACATGAACAACCAATAATAATTTATCATAAAATATCAGCCAACAAACAAATAAATAATCTCTAATTAATTTACCATAAATTAACAACCAAATAACCTCAAATCAATTAATTACAAATTAACAATCAATAAGCCAATTAATTAGCACTCAACAATTTTATTTAAATCATAATACAATATCACAGCTAATGATTTTATTTAAATCCAAATAATTTATCATAGAAAATAATGCTTACCAGAACTTAAGATCCTTGGATCTTACACCCATGTCCAATTTTCTGCACACAGACAAAGGCATAAGACTTACACTAGCCCCTAGATCACATAAGACTCAGTCGAAAGCCATATTTCCAAAAAAACATGGGATAGAGAAACTACCTGGATCATTCAATTTTGGTGGTAACCTATTTTGTGTGAGCAAACCTAGGTCACATGCGCATTCGAAAATTGTGCAGCGGCGGAAATACTAGGTTTCAAAGATCGCATGACTTAAACATATGATCAACCTTGAAAGGATAGATTAGAGCATTACCATTGCCATGCTTTGAGTGGCGGCTTGGAAGAAGAAAGGGGCGAGTGCCTCTCCTCCAAAAGTATCACACACAAGATGAAGTTTGCTTCTTCCTTGTGCTCCTTGTGCTAGCAAAGACACTAAGGGTCTTTGATCGTGTGAGGAGATGTCTTTACTTGGCTGGCCGAAAATTCTTTTCGTGAAGATGATCAAGCAACCTGAAAAGAGGAAGCATAAGGGAGAGCGAAAACCGTGAGGAAAAACAACGCCCAAGAAGGAAACATTCGGTTACCACTTATGGCAAGAACCAAAAAGTGTAACTCCCTCTTAATTCCCTCTTAACTCCCATGCGTTCACCCTAAGTGAACCAACCGAAACTTCCCTCTCAATCGAACCATACGTTCACAAAGTGAACCGGTTCAATTTCATTTGGTTCAAGGACCAAATCGAACTAGCCCTGGTTTTGATCTAATTGAACCAAATGGCTCAAGATCCAACCACACATCTCATTGAACCTCTTGATCTTTATGATCAAGGATCAATTCTCCCGATCGAAGCTTACCGATCACATGCCCTAATCAATCAAACATGATTAGACTAGATCTCACTCCCAATCAGAGTTCAAATTGCTTTAAACTGAACTAGAATAATTCCAGTCCACACGATCTGACATAAGTAAGCCATATCATCAAATTGTGCGACCCTAAGGGTTTCCTTCATTGTCGGTAACGATAACTTACGTTATCACGATCAGAGAGGGGTATCTAGCAACACATCACTGTCTCCCGATATGAAGGAAAGAGTCTTCCAAGACTACTCCCAAACCATAGCACAAGTGTGAATTTAATTCACTTGGCATACATATTTCCCTTTGCCACTGGATGTTCTCGTTGGACAAGCGTGTCAAGCCTGTGATTCCAACACGATGAAAATGGTTAGATCAGATGATCATAGTCATCTGGGTATGGCCATACACATTCTCAACCATCCCATCCTGGGGGCCCATTAGAACATCACACTCCAACTAGGAGAAGCAATCCTATATCTATCACTAGTGCCCTAACATGACTCATGCCCACTATCCAAAATAATCCTTAACCATTATCTTTCAAATGATATTGAACTACCTCAAGACAATGCCAATCATCACTTAGTAACACAAGTGATCTCAAGTCAGAGGGAATATGCCACTTACTTGCTCACAAGGATTTATTCACATTGTGACAAACAATTGAATATCCTAAGTAGGGTCAGTCCAGTACATCCAATGCACCTATGTGTCTAAATCTTATTCCATGCTCGAAGCATCCTATAAGATTAGAACACATATTAGTCTCAATCATATCAAGGCTGTCTCATGTTCACCAAGGTATCTCGACTAAGGACAAAACTGAAAATCAGCTGAGCTGAACATTACTGAGACATTATTCAGAAGTATACATACAGCAGCAGATAATGTAACAATCTGAATAACAACAATTGCCTTTATAAAAACATATAGTTTATACATGATACTGTAATTAATCCAAGGCCTCAAACATTAGCCTTAAGGGCATACCCCAACATTTTGAATAACAGCACTACATTCTTCGGTTAAAGAAACAGTACCATAGTTTTCTATCTTTCTTTTGTTAGACAGGATTTCTTTCAAAAATTTAGCATATATGGGTATTTGAGATAAAGCTTTAGTAAATGGTATATTAATGTAAAGCTTTTTCAAAACATCAAGAAATCTCCCAAATTGCTTATCTAACTTCTCTTGTTCTAACCTTTGGGGAAAATGTATCAGTGGTCTAAAGGATGGAGGTAGATTAGTCTTAGATCCGTCTTCTTTACATGGAACATCCTCTTTTTGATTACCACCCTTTTGAGGTGTTGAACTATGTAGGGTTAGTTCATGTTCAGAAGGCTTTTCTAATTCTAATTCTTCATCCTGATCATTAATAGACTCTTTTTCCTTAAGTTCTCCTAGTTGTCTCCCACTTCTAGTGATAATGGCATTGCAATGTTCCCCAGTGTTTAATCTAGATATTTGTCCTTCTAGAATTTTACTGCAAGTAACTAATGATTCTACTTGAGAAGCAAGATGACTAACAGTTTCTTCAAGATCTTCGAATTTTTTTGTGTTTTGAATTTGCAATGAATGGATTTGGCTAGCTAAAAATTTTTCTAACATGTGCTCACTAACCTCTTCGGTCAGGGTTTGCTGATCCACATACTCATTCTTACCATGTTGATGACAATATGAAATTCCTTCATCTGGAGCCCATTGGCTCTGATTCAAGGACATCTCCTCAAACAACTTGAAAGCATCATCAATTATTCTACTCATAAAGGCTCCCCCTGCAGCAGCATCAATAATGAGGTGAGTGTGATTAATTAAACCATAATAAAAAGTTTCAATTAAGACCCGTCGCTCCAAGCCATGGTGAGACACTTCCTTTGCAATTCATTGTATCATTTCCATGCTTCACTAAGAGATTCTCCTTCTTTCTGTTGGAAGTTCATGATTTGATTTCTCAATTGGAAAGTTTTGCTTGGTGGAAAATATCTCTTCAGAAAAGCTTTTGATAATTGATCCCATGTTGTGAAAGTATTGGGTTGACGAGAATGCAATCAAGTTCGTGCTTGATCCCTGAGAGAAAAAGGGAACGATATCAGTTTTAGTGCATCATCAGAAATTCCATGAATTCTTATGGTATCACAATATTCAAGAAAGGCATATAAATGTGAATAAGGATCTTCGATTGATGATCCTCCGAACTGATTCTGCTGGATCATAATCACGAAGGCAGGATTAATTTCAAAGTTGGAGTTCTCAATTGTCGGTCTAGCAATGCTGAAGTGTATCCCCTGAGGATTAGGGGCAGCATAGTCCCTTAGTGATCTTTGATCAGCCATTAGAAATGAATGTCCTGTGCACACTAGAGAAAACTGATCAAATGATGTAAGTAAACAGAAAAGAATAAAAAGATAAAACATAAATGAAACCTACTCTAGCAATACTCTCAACGTCTCTAATATTGACAAAAACTAAGGTCCCCGGCAACGGCGCCAAAAACTTGATAGCCCGAAAGGGAACACAACAAATCTGGCACGCGTGTACCTTGGACTAATCCTTGGTAACGGCACCAAAAACTTGTTGTTAAACCGCAAGTGCACGGGTATACGAAGTAATAAAAAAAAGTATCGAATCCATAGGGACCTACGTTGTCGAATACTAAATAGTTGATTTCTTACTATCTAGGCAAGTTGAGATCGTGAGAATAACAATCGGTAACTAAAAGCGGGATTATCAGAGAGAAAAGCTGGGACTAGGGTTTCGTTCACTTAAACTTTTATGAATAGACATGAATAAGGATTTCGTTGATTCAATTTCATCATGAAGAAGATATTATCAAAGGATGAACTCAAGGATCACTTTCGTGCATCCGAGCTCTAGAATCTCTAGTGGAGTCTCAAGGATCACTTTCGTGCATCCGAGTCTCGCAACTAGTTTTGCTCGAGGACCTCCAACATTCTGATCTTTGCTTTCGCACAAGATCTCCACGTTTGACAAATAGACTCGATCTATAGATTCATGTTATAATCATGGCAATTATTTTACTAGAAAAGATCAAGATGGATCTAACCTAAGGAAGGGATCCTAACATGCAATTCTAGGGTTCCAAATTCTCAAGCAATTACCTTTTAGTCTCAAGGGAAAATTCTAAGAACATAATTAATAATATGAACTTAAAGAGAGTCTAAGCACAATTATCACATGAGCAAAATCATCATGCTAAAATCAAACTCAACGAAATATTAAAAAAGAAGTTATCTAATCATTAAAAGTCAAGTGAACTACTCCCCCATGTCCCAAGAGTAGTTTAAGCTAGCATGGCGAAGGAAATATAATATTCCATAATTTTAGAAAACCAAAAATCAACAAAAGGAAGAGTTTTTAGAAGATACGGCACGACTGTGAAGTATTTCACAGCCGTATTTTACAAAAGAAGGCGTGAACAGTGGTGGTGATCCTTCTTCCCTTGATTTATCCTCCAATTTATCACTTTTCGATCTGAAACTTCCAGTACGTTGTCTCCTTCACTAGGCGATGCTTCGGTAGAAAAATCGTGGCCGGAGGTCGTCTGACTCGAGCGCGGCGGTGAAACCCTCCACGGCGGCGTGGATCATGATTTCTTCCTCCACGGTCAATCAAAATTAGGGCCTTTTGTCTCTCTGTAATCCTCTCGTCAAAAGCTCCCCTTTTGCTTCTTACAGCATCGAATATAAACTTCTGGATCGTCCGCAATCATCTCTGCAAAAATCGGGTGTTGAAATTGAAATAAAAGAGGACTCATGTTCTTTTCATTTGCAAATGTGTTTTATGGGAAGGGTACCTTATGCATTGGATTATATGTCTTGGACATGGATAACTCTATATGTAACATAAACCATAAAAGGATCAAACTAAGTGGTTCAGATGGTGCGTACCTTTGGCATTGTCGATTAGCCCATATAAACAAGAATCGCATTCAACAACTCCATGCAAATGGATTGTTAGATTCAACCTCCTTGGAGGAGTTTGATACTTGTTAGCCTTGTTTATTAGGGAAGATGACAAAAGCGCCCTTCACCAAGATCGGTGAGAGGGCAGGAGGTTTGTTGGATCTCATACATAGTGATGTGTGTGGGCCATTCAGTAAATAAGCCAGAGGAGGGTACAACTACTTCATCACATTTACTGATGACTTCAATAGACATGGTTATGTCTATTTGATGAGACATAAGTCTGAATCCTTTGAGAAATTTAAGGAGTTCAGACATGAAGTAGAGAACCAACTTGGTAGATCTATTAAAACTCTTCAATTAGATCGTGGTGGAGAGTACCTGAGCGGTGAGTTCTTTGACTATCTTAGAGAGTATGGGATTCTATCCCAACTTACTCCTCCTGGAACACCTCAATGGAATGGTGTGTCTAAGAGGAGAAATCGAACCTTGTTGGACATGGTTCGATCTATGATGAGTCATGCAACTCTACCACTCTCGTTTTGGGGACATGCACTTGAGACAGCTTCTCTCATACTGAATAACGTTTCATCTAAGAGTGTCTCCAAGATTCCATATGAGGTGTGGAGTGGGAGACGCCAGAATCTCTCATTTATCAGAGTCTAGAGATGTGAGGCTTATGTCAAACGTCAAGATTCTAGCAAGCTAGAACCCATATTTGATAAATGTGTGTTTGTGGGGTATCCTAAGGAAACTAAAGTATATTACTTCTATATTCCCAGCGAGAACAAAGTTTTTGTTGCTTTGGGTGCTGTCTTTCTAGAGAAAGAATTTCTCATGATAGAAGTCAGTGGGAGGAAGTTTGACTTGGACGAGGTCTATGTGCAACCACAAGACACTGAGATAGAACCTGAGCCACTTGCACTGGTTGCTAGGCAACCAGAGGCTCAGACACAGCCCCGCGTAGGTCTGGGAGGATTTGTCGTGCACCTGAGAGGTATGGGTCGCTGCCGAGATGGATTTCTTCATCGTTGAGAAATGGCTTGAGGCCATGAGATCCGAGATGGATTTCATGTCGGCTAACCAAGTCTGGGATTTGGTTAAGCTGCCTGATGGGGTAAAACCTATAGGGTGTAAATGAGTCTTCAAGAGGAAGACTGACATTGATGGCAACATAGTTACCTATAAAGGTAGATTTGTGGCTAAAGGATTCAGACAAGTCCATGGGGTGGACTATGACAAAACCTTCTCGCCAGTTGCCATGTTCATATCCATTCGAATCTTGCTTGCTATAGCTGCATATCACGATTATAAGATATGGCAGATGGATGTAAAGACAGCATTCCTTAACAGAAAGTTGACAGAGGATGTGTATATGACACAACCTGATGGTTTCATCCATCCTACAGAGGCCAATAACGTTTGCAGGCTAAAGAGATCCATTTATGGATTAAAGTAAGCATCTTGAAGTTGGAATCTTCGATTTGATGAGGCAGTAAGAGATTACAGCTTTATCAAGAGCGAAGATGACACCTGTGTATATAGAAAATCCAGTGGGAGCTTGGTGACATTTATGGTCTTGTATGTCGATGGCATACTACTCATCGGAAACGACATCCCTAGTCTTCAAGCTATGAAGACATGGTTGGGGAAGTGTTATGAGATGAAAGACTTAGGGGAGGCCGCTATATCCTAGGTGTGAGGATCTACCTGGATAGATCCAAGAAGCTCCTGGCCCTTATTTAGAGTACTTACATTGATAAGGTCCTGGAGAGGTTCAACTTGGAGCAATGCAAGAAAAGATACCTTCCAGTGAGACATGACCTTATTCTCTCCAAGAGCCAGTGTCCCACCACACAGGCTGAGAGGGATGACATGAGTCGAGTACCCTATGCTTCAGCAGTAGGTTCAATCATGTATATTGTTGTGTCCGCAAGTGCACGGATACTCGAAGTAATATAAAAATATCGAGGGAAGAGGAAGAAGCAGATAGAGCAAAGGTCTCCTCTTTCTGTCCGCTCTTCCCGAAGGGATTGCATGGAGAGATCCGTAGGGGATTATAGTTTAATTGGTTAAAATGTACCGCTCATAACGGTGATATTGTAGGTTCGAGCCACAGAGACCTTATTGCCAAGTACTGAATAATCGATTTCTCGCTAGCTAGGCAATCAAAAAAAATAGTGAATCAAGCTATCGAAAAGAACACAGAGAAAATATCAGAGAAGAAACTAGGACTAGGGGTTCATCTACTTTAAATTTCTAATGGTTAGATTAAGATAAGTGTCTGTCAATCTAATTCTATCACGATAAAGGTATAATTTACTTTATAAATAAATTATCTCGCTCTCGCGCAGACAACCATACAAAGAACCGATCCCCACTCTCGTGCAAGATCTATTCAATGCTGAGAATAAGTAAATCATCAACTAAGAACTCGAAGATCACTCTTGTGCACCGAATTATAGGTTGATCACCTCAAGTGGAAACTCAAAGATCACTCTCGTGCATCCGAGTCTCAACACTAGTTTTACTCAAGGGTTTCCAACGACTCGACACTCAATCTCTTGCAATATCAAATCAAGTCTACACATTAACTCAATCCCAAGAGTCATAAAATCAACAAGGCATTATAGTTCTCTAAAAATCAGAATTCAAAGAACAACCTAATCTCTTACGATAGTTCCAAACTCAATAATTCCTAGGGTTCTGAATTTCAAACAATCAACCTCTCAGTCTATTTCACAAAATTCTAAAACATGCTGATATTTAAGACACAAGGGAGAATTAAAGAACAATCAATCACAAGAGTAAAATTATCATAATAAAATTAGTGTGATAAAATTAGGGTTTTCTATCCATTAAGAAACAAAGAGATTACACGCCCATGTCCCATAAAAAGATTAAGCTACCATGATGAAAGGATTACAATAAAACATGTTCTCAGAGTGATAAGGAATCGAAAAGAGGGAAGAAAGATCACAAAACAGGGTTGTAATGAAATTACAGCCCGTAATATGCTTTGAACAGCGCTGTCACCACTATTGTGTCGATTTCTCTTTCGATTCAACTCCGAACACTCTGGAAATTGAGATGTGTGTTCTCCTTCACCAAACGAAGCTATCTATCAAAAATTGTGGCTGGAGATGGTTTTTGGGCTGAGAACCGACGAGCCCTAGCGAATCCGCCCTTCTCTGAAATTCGCCGTGAATCCGTGATAAAAATTTTTCCTTTTGCTCTACAACTCTTCGCCTTCTTGTTCTGAAACTTTCCCTTTTTACGGATCTTCAATTGGTGTCCTAAGTTCTGAGAAATCACGTTTTTAAATTTGCGGCGGAAAACTCAGAGTTCTGGGTTTTGTAATACGGTACCGTAATCGGAATACGACAGTGCCGTATTTTCCTTCTATGAGATCTGGGCAGCGAATACGGTACCGTGACATTGTTGCTTGAATATACAGTACTGCCGTATTCCTGCCGAAACCTTCTGGTTAAATTTGTCCAAATATACGGCACCGTGTAAACGCCCACGGCAGTGTCGTATTTCCGCTGAAATTCTCTAGTCAAAATCGTCCAAATATACGGCACCGTGTAAACGACCACGGTGGTGCCATAATTCTGTTGAAACTCTCTGGTAAAAAACCTCAGAAAATATGGTACCGTGGAAGTGCGTCTGCAAAATACGGTACTGCCATATTTTAGCTAGAAGGTGTATTTTGGCATGAAATTTGTTGTGTAGACTCCTCTTGATGATTAGAACTCTTTCACGCATTGATATTGCTGGAAAACTAGTGATAATAATGCCTTTTTACCTGAAATTGATTAAAAACCAAAGATTGTATAGATTCCGAAGTATTTGGTATAAAAGGTGTAAAAACAAGGCAAAAGAGTAACATTAT
This sequence comes from Costus lasius, assembly GCA_027563935.2. Classification (NCBI taxonomy): domain Eukaryota; kingdom Viridiplantae; phylum Streptophyta; class Magnoliopsida; order Zingiberales; family Costaceae; genus Costus; species Costus lasius. The sequence continues at coordinate 101,428,702 of CM050448.1, forward strand.
GGTTCAAAAGACTACTAAATAAGTACGAAAAATACTATGAAATCTAGAGTCATTATATACGATGTTATGTACTAGACTAGATGTGGCTTATGCTGTGAACATAACCAACAGATACCAATCTAATCCAGGTCTACAGCACTGGGTGGCTGTAAAGAACATTCTACAGTACCTGAGAAGAACTAAAGATTTGTTCTTACTCTGTGCGGGACAGGAGGAGCTCAGTGTTTAGGGCAACACTGACACATCATTCCAGTCTGACCTTGATGACTTCAGATCGCAAGCAAGCTATGTGTTCAGATTGTGTGGATGTGCGATGAGCTGAGAGAGCTCTAGGCAATCCACAATAGCTCATTCTACAACCGAGGCTGAGTATGTTGCTTCTGAGGTAGCCAAAGAAGCCGTTTGGATAAGGAAGTTCATTTCTGAACTTTAGGTGGTTGCAACTGTTGTGGATCCAATTGAGCTCTATTGTGACAACAATAAAGCGATGGCACAGGCAAAGGAACCACGGTCTCATCAAAAATCCAAACACATACTCAGGAGATTTCACCTGATCTTAGAGATCATTGACTGAGGTGATGTCAAGATTAGCAGAGTTGACACAAATAACAATCTGGCAGACCCACTGACCATGGCTTTGGTGCAGCAGAAGCGTGTTGGTCATATGAGGGACATGGGGTTGAGATTTCTCAACAACTAAGTCTAAGTGCAAGTGGGAGATTGTTGGTGTATATGCCCTTGGACCCGTTGTTGGTCTAGTTTGTACTACTTGTAGGGTTTTAGAGGGGTCCCCTTCAAGGGGGAGCGAAACCCTATAGATAGCGCAAGTGGTCTTCTTTGTTTTCGCAGCGGAATTAGGGTTTAAACTTGATCGCATGCTATACTTTCATATGATCAACTTAAACAACAAATGAAAGATTCGTTACCATGGCCATGGGAAGGAGGCGGCTTGGAAGCAAAGAGCAAGATAGATCTTCTCCACAAGTGACGCACACAAATGAGGGATGACTTCTTCTTGTTGATCTTTGTGCTAGCAAAGATCTTCAAGAGTCCTTGCCGAATGGAAGGGATAGGTTGAGATGCTTCCTTGGCCGAGAGCTCTCCCTTGTCGTTCACCTTCTTCCACACGAGATGGCAAGCAAGCAACGTCAATGACAAGCGAGCAAAAGCGTTTAGGCGATACATCAAAAATGGCGTTACATGACTTCCCAAAATGGAAAGTCATGAAGCCATGTTCCAACGCCAAAACGCCTTCCTTCATGAACCATGCATTCACATAGTGAACCGGTTCATTCTTTGGTTCAATTCGATTTGGCTCATAGACCAAAATCAAACCAAGCCAAGCCAATACATGGTCTAGACCTTCTATGAACCTAATGGCTCAAGGTCTAACCGTTCATCTCCTGATGCTCTTGATCTCACCGATCTAGCATCTCCTCTCTCGATCGAAGCTTACCGATCTCAAGCCCTAATCAATCAAACATGATCAGACTAGATCTCACTTACAATCAGAGTTTAAATCCCTTTAAACTGAACCCAACTAATTCAGTCCACACGATCTGACTTAAGTAAGTCATATCATCAATTTGTGCGACCCTGAGGGTTTCCTTTAAATGTCGGTAACAATAACTTTCGTTATCACGATCAGTGAGGGGTATCTAGCAACACATCACTGTCTCCCGATATAAAGGAAAGAGTCTTCCAAGACTACTCCCAAACCACAGTACAAGTGTGAATCAACTTCACAAGGCATGCATGTGTCCTTTGCCACTGGATGTTCTTATTGGACAAGCGGGTCAAGCTTGTAACTCCAATACTATGAGTATGATTAGATCAGACGAGCATAGTCATCTGGGTATGGCCATACACTTTCTCAATCATCTCATATAGGGGGGCCCCTTTAGAACATCACACTCCTTGAACAAGGAGACGACAATCCTATATCTATCAGTAGTGCCCTAACCTGACTCATGATCATTATCCAAGATAGTCTATGATCATTATGTTTCAAATGATATTGAACTACCTCAAAACAATGACAATCATCATTTAGTCACTCAAGTGATCTCAAGTCAGAGGACATGTGCCACTTAGTGCATTCAAGGATTATTCACATTGTGACAAGCAATATGAATATCCTAGTAGGGTCTGTCCAGTACATCCAATGTACCCATGAGTCTACATCTTATTCCATGCTCGAAGCATCCTATAAGATTAGAACACATATTAGTCTCAATCATATCAAGGCTGTCTCATATTCACCAAGATATCTCGACTAAGGACATATAGGCTGTCAGCCTAGCTGAACAGCTTTGAGACATTATTCAGTAGTACACTTATTACTGCAGACAAGGTAACAACCTGAATAATAACCATGCCTTTATAAACATAAGAGTTTATTACATGATACTGTTACAATCCCAAAGGCCTCAAACATTAGCCTTAAGGGCATACCCCAACAATCTCCCACTTGCACTTAATCTAATGGTTGAGAAATCTCAAACCCATATTATTACAGTGCTTCTCATGCTTCTGCTGCGCCAGAGGCTTGGTAAGCGGGTCTGCCAGATTGTTGTCTGTATGAACCTTGCATATTTTGATCTCGCCACGATCTATGATCTCCCGGATCAAGTGAAACCGTCTCTGTATGTGCTTGGACTTCTGGTGCGACCGTGGTTCCTTTGCTTGTGCGATTGCTCCAGTGTTATCACAGAAGATAACCAAAGGATCTGCACTCGAAGGAACGACACCAAGTTCTCTCACGAACTTACGAATCCACACTGCCTCCTTGGATGCTTCCGAGGCTGCAACATACTCGGCTTCTGTTGTGGAATCAGCAACAGTTGATTGTTTGAAACTTTTCCACACCACTGCTCCACCATTCAAGCTAAAAACATAGCCTGATTGCGATCGGAAATCATCCTGGTCCGACTGGAACGAACCATCAGTATATCCTTCTATACTGAGTTCTTCCTGACCACCATATATCAAGAACATATCTTTGGTCCTCCGCAGATATTTTAAAATGTTCTTGACCGCAATCCAGTGCGCCATACCTGGATTACTTTGGAACCGACTGGTCACGCTTAACCCGTAAGCGACGTCTGGGCGAGTACACAACATCGCATACATAATGGACCCAATAGCCGAAGCATAAGGCGTATTGTCCATTTCATCTTTCTCAGTCTGTGTTTGCGGACACTGACTCCTCGAAAGATTCAGACCATGTCTGACTGGAAGATATCCTCTTTTAGAATTCTCTAAATGGAATCTCTCCAGGACTTTATCGATGTAAGTACTCTGGCACAGCCCGAGAAGCCTCTTAGATCTATCCCGGTAGATCTTCACACCTAATACATAGGCTGCTTCTCCTAAATCTTTCATCTGGAAACATTTTCCTAACCATGCTTTAACAGCATGCAGTTCAGGAATATCATTTCCAATGATTAAGATATCATCGACGTAGAGGACTAGGAAAGTAATCACGCTCCCACTAAACCTCTTATATACACACGGGTCGTCCTCGTTCTTGATGAAACCAAACTCAGAGATTGATTCATCAAAACGAATATTCCAGCTCCTTGATGCTTGTTTCAGTCCATAAATGGACTTCTTTAGCTTGCATATTTTATGACGATCTGATGGATTAGTGAAACCCTCAGGTTGTGTCATATACACATCCTCATCCAGATTTCCATTAAGGAAAGCTGTCTTCACATCCATCTGCCAGATCTCATAATCGTAATATGCCGCTATCGCGAAAAGAATCCGAATAGACTTAAACATGGCTACAGGTGAGAAAGTTTCATCATAATCTATCCCGTAGATTTGTTTGAATCCTTTCGCAACTAGCCTGCCTTTATAGGTAACCACGTTACCATCCATGTCAATCTTCTTCTTGAAGATCCATTTACAGCCTATAGGGATTACTCCCAGAGGCGGATCAACCAAATCCCAGACTTGGTTATCTGACATGGAGTCCATCTCGGCTCGCATAGCATCAAGCCATCTAGCTGACTCCGGTCCACTGACCGCATCCGCATAAGTGAGGGGTTCATCATTATCAATGATGTAGACTCCGTCATAGCGCTCAAGCTGTCGACGGATCCTTCCCGATCTTCGCGGTTCCCGTGATATTTGAGCCTCAGGTTGTTCAGTAACCTGATCTACCGGCTCAGGCTCATCCAACTGTGCTTGACTACTTTGTCCTTCCTCTGGATTCTCATCCAGCTTTATTTCTCTCCCACTGGCCTCTTGCAGAAGAAACTCCTTCTCAAGAAAGATGGCCGTCCGAGCAACAAATACTTTGTTCTCTTTGGGAACGTAGAAATAATAACCCTTAGTTTCCTTAGGGTAACCGACAAAGATACATTTCTCAGATCTGCTCTCTAGTTTCCCAGAGGCGAGCTTTTTGACATAAGCCTCGCAACCCCAGATTCTGATAAATGTCAAGCTTGGCTGTTTCCCATACCATAACTCATATGGCGTCTTTGAAACGGCCTTGGATGGCACTCGGTTTAGTACCTTTGCAGCTGTTTCCAGTGCAAAACCCCAAAAGGAGTATGGAAGAGTAGCCTGACTCATCATAGAACGAACCATATCAAGTAACGTTCTATTTCTCCTCTCGGACACACCATTCCATTGCGGTGTTCCTGGCGGAGTGATCTGTGAGATAATCCCACACTCCTTCAGATAGTCAGTAAATGTATGACTCAAGTATTCTCCACCTCGATCAGAACGAAGTGCCTTGATATTTCGGCCTAGCTGATTTTGTACTTCATTCTTGAACTCTTTGAACTTGTCAAAAGATTCACTCTTATGTCTCATCAGATAGACATACCCATACCTACTGAAATCATCAGTAAAGGTAATGAAGTACTGATAGCCACCTCTAGCATGTTTACTAAATGGCCCACACACATCACTGTGTATGAGGTCAAGTAAACCTGAAGCCCTTTGACCTTTATTAAGAAAAGGTGACTTCGTCATTTTACCCATTAAACAAGCTTTGCATGTATCAATCTCCTCATAGGAGAATGTGAAGGGTCCCCTTCAAGGGGGAGCGCAAGCGGATAAAACCCCTTTCAAGAGGGGGGCCGAAAACCCTAAACAAGGGGGCGCATGCATTTCGCTAGGGTTTCAAGAATTCAATCGCTTATGTGCTCATATGATCAACTATAATATTTCATTAGATCAAGAATGTGATCATACCAATGCCATAGATCGGATGTCGGCTTGGAAGCAAAGTTCAAAGAGAACTTCTCCAAAGGAATCGCACACAAGAAGAAGAAGGCCTACACCTTGAACGTCCCTTGTGCTAGCAAGGCTCCAAAGTATCCCTTGTCGCGTGAAGGAGTTTTGGAGATCAAACTTGGCGAGAGCAACCTTCCTCCTCTTCTCGTCCGAATACTCTCACCTCCAAGGATGAACGTTGAGAAGAGAGGAGTGAAGTCGAGCGTTCAAAACGCTTTGGCGTTAAGGTGAAGTCGCCTTCAATACTTTCCATAAATGGAAGAGATGAAGCTATGCGCCCATTACCGAACCAAAACGCCTAACCCCTTGAACCAAGCGTTCACCCTTGTGAACCGGTTCAAGCCACTTCAATCCATTTCAATTTGGTTCAAGAACCAAATTAAACCAGCCCAAGCCATGGTCTAGATCTCATTGAACCAATGGTTCAATATCTAACCGTTGATCTCGTGATACTCTTGATCTCACCGATCTAGCATCAATACTCTCGATCGAAGCTTACCGATCTCAAGTCCCAATCAATCAAACATGATCAGACCAGATCTCACTTACAATCAGAGCCTCTATCCCTTTAAACTGAACCCAAACAATTCAGTCCACACGATCTGACTTAAGTAAGCCATATCATCAAATTGTGCGACCCTGAGGGTTTCCTTTAAATGTCGGTAACGATAACTTTCGTTATCACGATCAGTGAGGGGTATCTAGCAACACATCACTGTCTCCCGATATAAAGGAAAGAGTCTTCCAAGACTTCACCCAAACCACAGCACAAGTGTGAATCAACTTCACTAGGCATACATGTGTCCTTTGCCACTGGATGTTCTTATTGGACAAGTGGGTCAAGCTTGTAACTCCAATACGATGAGCATGATTAGATCAGATGAACATAGTCATCTGGGTATGGCCATACACTATCTCAATCATCTCATATAGGGGGGCCCTTTAGAACATCACACTCCTTAAACAAGGAGACGGCAATCCTATGTCTATCACTAGTGCCCTAACCTGATTCAAGCTCACCATCCAAGATAGTCTATAATCATTATGTTTCAAATGATATTGAACTACCTCAAGACAATGACAATCATCATTTAGAAACACAAGTGATCTCAAGTCAGAGGACATGTGCCACTTGGTGCTTATAAGGATCATTCACATTGTGACAAGCAATTGAATATCCTAGTAGGGTCTGTCCAGTACATCCAATGTACCCATGAGTCTACATCTTATTCCATGCTCGAAGCATCCTATAAGATTAGAACACATATTAGTCTCAATCATATCAAGGCTGTCTCATGTTCACCAAGATATCTCGACTAAGGACATATGCATGTCAGCCTAGCTGAACAGCTTTGAGACATTATTCAGAAGTACACTTATTACAGCAGACAAGGCAGCAACCTGAATAATAACCATGCCTTTATAAACATAAGAGTTTATTACATGATACTTATACAATCCCAAGGCCTCAAACATTAGCCTTAAGGGCATACCCCAACAATCTCCCACTTGCACTTAATCTAATGGTTGAGAAATCTCAAACCCATATTATTACAGTGCTTCTCATGCTTCTGCTGCGCCAGAGGCTTGGTAAGCGGGTCTGCCAGATTGTCATCTGTATGAACCTTGCATATTTTGATCTCGCCACGATCAATGATCTCCCGGATCAAGTGAAACCGTCTCTGTATGTGCTTGGACTTCTGGTGCGACCGTGGTTCCTTTGCTTGTGCGATTGCTCCAGTGTTATCACAGAAGATAACCAAAGGATCTGCACTCGAAGGAACAACACTAAGTTCTCTCACGAACTTACGAATCCACACTGCCTCCTTGGATGCTTCCGAGGCTGCAACATACTCGGCTTCTGTTGTGGAATCAGCAACAGTTGACTGTTTGAAACTCTTCCACACCACTGCTCCACCATTCAAGCTAAAAACATAGCCTGATTGCGATCGGAAATCATCATGGTCTGACTGGAACGAAGCGTCAGTATATCCTTCAATACTGAGTTCTTCCTGACCACCATATATCAAGAACATATCTTTGGTCCTCCGCAGATATTTTATAATGTTATTGACTGCAATCCAGTGCGCCAAACCTGGATTACTTTGGAATCGACTGGTCACGCTTAACCCGTAAGCGACGTCTGGGCGAGTACACAACATCGCATACATAATGGACCCAATAGCCGAAGCATAAGGCGTATTGTCCATTTCATCTTTCTCAGTCCGTGTTTGTGGACACTGACTCTTCGAAAGATTCAGACTATGTCTGACTGGAAGATATCCACGTTTAGAATTCTCTAAATGAAATCTCTCCAGGACTTTATCGATGTAAGTACTCTGGCACAGCCCGAGAAGCCTCTTAGATCTATCCCTGTAGATCTTCACACCTAACACATAGGCTGCTTCTCCCAAATCTTTCATCTGGAAACATTTTCCTAACCATGCTTTAACAGCATGCAGTTCAGGAATATCATTTCCAATGATTAAGATATCATCGACGTAGAGGATTAGGAATGTAATTACGCTCCCACTAAACCTCTTATAAACACACGGGTCATCTTCGTTCTTGATGAAACCAAACTCAGAGATTGATTCATCAAAACGAATGTTCCAGCTTCTAGATGCTTGTTTCAGTCCATAAATGGACTTCTTTAACTTGCATATTTTATGACGATCTGATGGATCAGTGAAACCTTCCGGTTGTGTCATATACACATCCTCATCCAGATTTCCATTAAGGAAAGCTGTTTTCACATCCATCTGCCAGATCTCATAATCGTAATATGCAGCTATTGCGAAAAGAATCCGAATAGACTTAAACATGGCTACAGGAGAGAAAGTTTCATCATAATCTAACCCGTAGATTTGTTTGAAACCTTTCGCAACTAGCCTGCCTTTATAGGTAACTACGTTACCATCCATGTCAATCTTCTTCTTGAAGATCCATTTACAGCCTATTGGGATTACTCCCGGAGGCGGATCAACCAAATCCCAGACCTGGTTATCTGACATGGAGTCCATCTCGGCTCGCATAGCATCAAGCCATCTAGCTGACTCCGGTCCACTGACCGCATCCGCATAAGTGAGGGGTTCATCATTATCAATGATGTAGACTCCGTCATAGCGCTCAGGCTGACGACGGATCCTTCACGATCTTCGCGGTTCCCGTGTTATTTGAGCCTCAGGTTGTTCAATAACCTGATCTACCGGCTCAGGCACATCCAACTGTGCTTGACTACTTTGTCCTTCCTCTGGAATCTCATCCAGCTTTATTTCTCTCCCACTAGCCTCTTGCAGAAGAAACTCCTTCTCAAGAAATATGGCCGTCCGAGCAACAAATACTTTGTTCTCCTTGGGATCGTAGAAATAATAACCCTTAGTTTCCTTAGGGTAACCGACAAAGATACATTTCTCAGATCTGCTCTCCAGTTTCCCAGAGCCGAGCTTTTTGACATAAGCCTCGCAACCCCAGATCCTGATAAATGTCAAGCTCGGCTGTTTCCCATACCATAACTCATATGGCGTCTTTGAAACTGCCTTGGATGGCACTCGGTTTAGTACCTTTGCAGCTGTCTCCAGTGCAAAACCCCAAAAGGAGTATGGAAGAGTAGCCTGACTCATCATAGAACGAACCATATCAAGCAACGTTCTATTTCTCCTCTCGGACACACCATTCCATTGCGGTGTTCCTGGCGGAGTGAGCTGTGAGATAATCCCACACTCCTTTAGATAGTCAGTAAACGCATGACTCAAGTATTCTCCACCTCGATCTGAGAGAAGTGCCTTGATATTTCGGCCTAGCTGATTCTGTACTTCATTCTTGAACTCTTTGAACTTGTCAAAAGATTCACTCTTATGTCTCATCAAATAGACATACCCATACCTACTGAAATCATCAGTAAAGGTAATGAAGTACTGATAGCCACCTCTGGCATGTTTACTAAATGGCCCACACACATCACTGTGTATAAGGTCAAGTAAACCTGAAGCCCTTTGACCTTTATTAGAAAAAGGTGACTTCGTCATTTTACCCATCAAACAAGCTTTGCATGTATCAATCTCCTCATAGGAGAATGATCCCAGCAGTCCATGATCATGCAACCGCTTAATGCGCTTCTTGTTAATATGGCCTAAACGACTATGCCATAGCAAGGTGCTGTCATCAGCATACTTGGCTTTCTTATTATCAATGTTTTGTATAGAATTTTCCATGTCCAACATGAACAACCCATTGTTAATTGAACCAGTTGCATACACAATATTATCACAAGATAAAACACACTTTGAAATATTGCATTCAAAGGCAAATCCTTTCCTGACAAGAGCAGGAATAGAGATAATATTCTTGGTAATACTGGGTACAAAATAACAATTGTTTAATTCCAATACAATGCCAGATGGTAAAGAAATGAAATAGTCTCCTACAGCAACAGCAGCAACCCGTGCCCCGTTTCCAACGCGTAGGTCTACCTCATGCTGTCCCACCTGCCTTCTTCTCTTGAGTTCCTGTACATTTGAACAAATGTGAACTCCACATGCAGTGTCCAACACCCATGATATGGTAGAAGAAGATAACATGACCTCAGTCACATATATACCTGAGCCAGAAGCGATGCTTCCCCTCTTATCTCCTTGGAGCGCTTTACAGTCCTTTTTCTAGTGACCCAGCTGGCCACAGTGGAAACACCTGTTGTCCTTCGACCGCTTTACCTTCTGTTTCAGAGCCTTGCTGTAATTCTTGACAGGGGCCTTGCCCTTCTTCCCCTTCTTCTTGTTCCTAGAAGGAACCATTAAGACAGAGGTTGAAGGCTTGCCCTTCAGAGTTTCCTCAGTAGTCAAGAGCATATTCAGCAGCTCTGCCGGCGTACAATCGATTTTGTTCATATTAAAGTTAATGATGAACGCATCGAAAGAGGGCGGGAGAGACTGCAGAATAATATCCACAGCAAGCTCCTGGTTGATGGTATGCCCCAGTTTCTCCAGAGCCTCCTTGTGCCCAATCATCTTGAGCACGTGAGCTCCCACTGGGCTCCCTTCAGCCAGTTTGCTCTGAAAGAACAGCTTCGTCAGATTATAGCGTTCTGTCCTCGCCTATGCAGCATACAGCATCTTGAGGTTCGCTATAATCTCTATAGCCGACATATCCTCATGCTGACGCTGCAGCGGTGGCGTCATAGACGCTAGCATCAGGCAAGCGACATCAATGCTATCATTGACATGCTTTTCATAGGCATCGCGAACCGCCCTTGCGGCGTTCGCAGCGGGTTGAGGCGGCACAGCCGTCTCGAGGACATACAGTTTCCTCTCTGCCTTAAGAACGATCTTAAGGTGTCCGAACCAGTCAGAGAAGTTCAGCCCAGCAAACTTCTCCCTTTCCAGTAGGGATCGCACATTGAAGCTCATGGTGTTCGTTGCTGCAGGAATCTACAACAATGCAAGAACAGCAAGGTCAGTATCAATGTTAAGAATCAATCAGGACTTAAGAATGATTCCTTTTCTCACTATTTTAACTGACTGTAAAATCCAGTAAAATAGTCCGAAAGAGTAACACTCTTTTAGTGAGATGGGATCCAGATTTCATACTTGGTCTCCGCGTCCCGCTCAGGCGAGATAAGATGCACAGAGATGACAAGCACTAATTTCTGGTAGGCTGTCCCAGCCAATCGCCAACCCGTGCGATTCCCCTTCACCTGGGCAATCCAGCAGACTGTGCCAACTGAGTTGGTACAACACAGTCTCTGATCCCTCAGATGGCTGCCTCCATGTGCTACCATATGCGCCACATATGTAGTCTACATGGTCAAGCTGACCCGACCTACTCCCTGGACCACCACGTGCTATGCTGAGCAACGAGAAGCGATAAATCCCTTCTCTGTAACACGCAGGTGAAATCCAGCACCGTCTGAAGATAGATGGACGTGCCCACTGAGTGGGTACAACACGGCTCCAACGATAATCAGAACAGTGAGGTTTCGCGTCAGAAGGCTTACGAGCTTGATATGTTAGCGTTTGGATTTTAACGGTCTTTTATCTTCTTCACTATCATGCAAGTCCTATGGTGATAGCAGAAGATAAACTCATGCAGTTCTAATTATATAAGCAATAAAAAGAAAGCATGCATCTTATGTGGTAAAAGCCCAAAGCCTAAGTAAGACCTTAAGAAACTTAAGTCTTCACTTGCTCTTCTTGGGACTTTTGCATCTCATCTGGTCCAACCCAGGGCCCTAGCGCCAAGAGCACCTCAGGTGCGCCACCAGCTGAAAGCCCCTCTTGGATGTGTGCCTTTGTGCTCTTGTCTAATCAAATACAATTTGATCTATCTAGACAAGTTTGACTCGCAGGTCAATTATACATTATAAATTAAGTACAAATGTGATTCGCAGATCACAAATTAATTTACAAGTTTAATTCCAGGCACGCAGGCCCCAGCACAGCACACATTAGGGCAACCCACATAAGATTAAATAAACAAACATCATGGCATCAATCAACATGTGATCCAATCATGAAATTAAATTTTTGAAAACCCCATGGCATCAATTTTAATTTCCTTATGTGCCCCTACAACCTTACAATGGTACATTGATAGGGATCCACTCATCCATCTAATCAGATCCTCTGCCCTTGCATGCACCGAGTCCTAACTGACCCGTGTTGACCTAATGGTCAACCATGCATGCGCCAAGGGCTGAACAACCCTCATGAGTTCTGGCAAGCGGGTGTGACCCCGGGCCTAGCTCATGTGTGTTCACTGGTTGTCTCAACCAGACCTCGCTACACGCCTAAGGTGCGATCGACCTATGGCCACCTCATGCTTGCGCACAGGTGCCATCTAGTCGATCCATCTAGGCTGTCAGATGGTCTGATCAGACTATTGGATCTAATCTAGAGGTGACTTCAACCCCATCAACCCATCTAAGGGTTTATTGTAGGTGCGGCTTAGATCTAATATGCAAGGCGCGCATGTCATTTAGGGTTTTTAAGAAAAACAACTACAACAACATGAAAGAAGCGCAATCATCATACATGCGCCATTCAACTAGCGCCAACACAACATAACTCTCATACATGCGCAACATGAACATACTATCCACTAGTATAATCGCATGAAGAGAAAACATAGATCTAAGCATCAAACATATATGGATCACAAAACATACATAGCAATCATATGAATCATATAAGATCCTAGCTCTGATACCAATTGAAGGGTCCCCTTCAAGGGGGAGCGCAAGCGGATAAAACCCCTTTCAAGAGGGGGGCCGAAAACCCTAAACAAGGGGGCGCATGCATTTCGCTAGGGTTTCAAGAATTCAATCGCTTATGTGCTCATATGATCAACTATAATATTTCATTAGATCAAGAATGTGATCATACCAATGCCATAGATCGGATGTCGGCTTGGAAGCAAAGTTCAAAGAGAACTTCTCCAAAGGAATCGCACACAAGAAGAAGAAGGCCTACACCTTGAACGTCCCTTGTGCTAGCAAGGCTCCAAAGTATCCCTTGTCGCGTGAAGGAGTTTTGGAGATCAAGCTTGGCGAGAGTAACCTTCCTCCTCTTCTCGTCCGAATACTCTCACCTCCAAGGATGAACGTTGAGAAGAGAGGAGTGAAGTCGAGCGTTCAAAACGCTTTGGCGTTAAGGTGAAGTTGTAACATCCCTCAGAATCACACCCCACACGCATACAAGTAAAATACGGGGTTTCAAAATTTTTTTTACTCTTCCATTAAAACACAAGAAGAAAGCGGCATCGAAGGACATTACTACGGAACTGAAAACCGCACAGAACTGAATAGGATCGATTTACTAGGAAATAGAAATCCGAAAATCTAGAAAATCCGACAGCAAGTATAATAATTTACTGCTGCACAGACACGCATATCCTGGAATAAAACAGATGTCCACACTACACATATGTGGAAAACACAAATTCAGATATATTGCGGAATAAGAACAATAACTCTCAAATCGGACATTTCAGAATAAGAATAATTTCAAATCTCACGAATCCAAAACTCGTATCTAACAATTAAAACGAGACAACTATAATATAATATCCTGAAAACAGGCATAAGCCCTCAGGAGATAAAACGTGTCACATAAGTCATAACAAATTAGGCACGCAGGCCTGATAAATTTTTAGAAGAAAATTCTTAGAAATTACATCAAACATTAGCATCATAACAATTAGCTGTAGCGGTTACTGTCTTGATGTCTCACCTGAAAACATTTAAACAACGGAGGTGAGCTAAAAAGCTCAGTGAGTAAAAGACACTAAAAGTCATCCATAGTACACATCAAAAATATCATGCTTAAGTTGAAATTCTTTTATTTAACAGATAAAATAAATCAGCTTAACATGCACACTCATATCAGAAACAAAACACAATCAAATACAGATACTTGTAACAATAGGCTTCAAGCAGGTAGGATATGAATATACCAACCCATACCAACTAACCACACCGCCTAATACATCTAAATACAGATCGAAACAGAACTACAGAAATCAGAACTGACAGACAGAAAATCAGAATTTTCAGAGTCCAAACGGATAGTCTACATCGGAAACAGAAAGGCCACAGAAGGCCTGATGACCACAGAAGGTCTGACCCCACCTCTGCGAGGACGAGACAATGCATGCATATCAGAAACAGAATGGTAGAGGAGATATCAGTGGGTGGCCCCCGTCTTGTCAGGACGTGGCACTCTGGTCTCCAATACCCAGAACAGAATGGTAGAGGAGGTATCAGTGGGTGGCCCCCGTCTTGTTAGGACGTGGCACTCTGGCCTCCAATACCCAGAACTGAATGGTAGAGGAGGTATCAGTGGGTGGCCCCCGTCTTGTCAGGACGTGGCACTCTGGCCTCCAATACCCAGAACTGAATGGTAGAGGAGGTATCAGTGGGTGGCCCCCGTCTTGTTAGGACGTGGCACTCTGGCCTCCAATACCCAGAACTGAATGGTAGAGGAGGTATCAGTGGGTGGCCCCCGTCTTGTTAGGACGTGGCACTCTGGCCTCCAATACCTATAACGGAACAGAAATAGTGTCTCAAGGGTCGTAGTAGACTATCAGCACCATTACAGCGCCACAGAAGGAGGGTAAGGACACGGAAGAGTGCTACACTAGGGCATAATTTTACAGAACAGATTATACTGAAACGGAGAAGTAGGATCAACCACTACTTAATTCTTACATTATGCCCAAAGTCTAACAAACCAGAAAATGACACACCCCAATATCCAGTCCTTAAACACAGAACAGAAATTATATGAGTGAATTCCTTACAACTAACCTTAATTCATGTCAAACCATTCTATGTTCTCACAAATGTTTTAACACATTCAAGGTTTTCAGAAACTTCACAACATATAAACAGAACAGGAAATATCCACATAACAAACAATTAAATACAGAACAGAAATTATTCATATAACAAACATTTAAATACAGAACAGAAATTATTCATGAAATAATCTCCTCAAAATTCCTAAAACCGTGAGCTATAAAATTACTGTAAGGGGCGCCACTTTCAGAACCTTAACAGAACGTACAAATTTCATGTAATTAATTTCAGTCCCCCACTACAGATAATTTTAATTACACGTTTGTGAAGAAAATTGACAAAAGCCCCAAAATTGGCTCGAACCATGATTTTCAAAAATTCCTAAGTTCTTAGTTAAATCCCCAATTTTGTTTTCTCTAAAATTTCTCATCAAGCAAATAAATTTTAGAAGAACTACAGACCACAATTTAAGAGATTAAACCATACAGGATAAATTTTTCTCACAAGGGAATTTTCGTCTAACCAAAACATAGCAGATTTATATTGTCAGATTGCAACATATATTTTTGGTCCAATTTCGAACCAAAGCTAGTCAATATTGTATTCAAAATGAATCTCTCTGAATCTAGTTTCCAATAAAACTGGTTTCACAAGATTTCGAATTGTAGGCAGGAAGATATAAGGGTTCGAACATGGGATGGTCAGAATTTCAGATTTCAAGAAAACAGATTCATATATCAGAATTGCGACATATATTTCAGATCCAATAACTAATCGAAAATAGGCGTTATGGGAGTCAAAATGAAGCTCTTCAAGCCTACGGTCTAATAAAACTGGTTTCACAGGATTTCGAGCTATACCTAGGGAGATATGGTGGTTCGAACACATAAAGGTCGAAATCCAGATTTCCAGAAAACTGATTTTGTACAGCTAGATTACAATACAGATTGAAATACAAATACAGCTCTGATATGGTCGATATCATATTCAAATTAAAGCCGAATGTGTTTAGTTTCATAAAAAATTTGTTTCATACGATTTGGATCTATAGGCCATGAGATATTAGGGTTATAGTACACAAAGGTCAGATTAGAGAATGCAGATTTCAGCAGAACAGGATTTTAAAACCCTATAATTATTTGAATTCGACCATAACGAATTTTAATTGAATGATAATCTAAAATTTAGCGGATTAGACTCCTTAGGATCGAATTACTCACCAGAAATAATCGCCCACAGAGAAAACGCCAAAACAGAGGATCAGGGATCTCCAGAAAGTTCGTCCACCACCAGTCTGCCACCACCAGCGTCAGAAATTTGCAGGAGGCGCCAAGCACAGTGAGGGGCGACAACACAGGCGGCTAGGGCAAGAAACAAACCAAAAATCGTGAGGGAGAGGAGCTCTCACGAATTTTCCCCCTTTTTTTTTTCCACCCCAAACGGATCCAAGATCCAATAACCCAATTAACTTAAGTGGAAATCGGCTTTAATGGGCTTACCTGGGCTTAACCACCATGCGCCACTCCAATAACACAGAAATATGCGCCACCATGGTGGAAGAATTCCAGGAGCAAATAGTCAAGGTTGAGGGATCGAAGCCCCAACGAAAATAATTATTTTTGCCCTGTAGGAAAAAGTCCTACAATTAGGCAAAAATCCCAAAATTTTAACAGATAAAAATACAGAAACAGAATTTCTAACCTTAAATCGTAATTCAGAAAATCGAGGGCGTTACAGAAGTCGCCTTCAATACTTTCCATAAATGGAAGAGATGAAGCTATGCGCCCATTACCGAACCAAAACGCCTAACCCCTTGAACCAAGCGTTCACCCTTGTGAACCGGTTCAAGCCACTTCAATCCATTTCAATTTGGTTCAAGAACCAAATTAAACCAGCCCAAGCCATGGTCTAGATCTCATTGAACCAATGGTTCAATATCTAACCGTTGATCTCGTGATACTCTTGATCTCACCGATCTAGCATCAATACTCTCGATCGAAGCTTACCGATCTCAAGTCCCAATCAATCAAACATGATCAGACTAGATCTCACTTACAATCAGAGCCTCTATCCCTTTAAACTGAACCCAAACAATTCAGTCCACACGATCTGACTTAAGTAAGCCATATCATCAAATTGTGCGACCCTGAGGGTTTCCTTTAAATGTCGGTAACGATAACTTTCGTTATCACGATCAGTGAGGGGTATCTAGCAACACATCACTGTCTCCCGATATAAAGGAAAGAGTCTTCCAAGACTTCACCCAAACCACAGCACAAGTGTGAATCAACTTCACTAGGCATACATGTGTCCTTTGCCACTGGATGTTCTTATTGGACAAGCGGGTCAAGCTTGTAACTCCAATACGATGAGCATGATTAGATCAGATGAACATAGTCATCTGGGTATGGCCATACACTATCTCAATCATCTCATATAGGGGGGCCCTTTAGAACATCACACTCCTTAAACAAGGAGACGGCAATCCTATGTCTATCACTAGTGCCCTAACCTGATTCAAGCTCACCATCCAAGATAGTCTATAATCATTATGTTTCAAATGATATTGAACTACCTCAAGACAATGACAATCATCATTTAGAAACACAAGTGATCTCAAGTCAGAGGACATGTGCCACTTGGTGCTTACAAGGATCATTCACATTGTGACAAGCAATTGAATATCCTAGTAGGGTCTATCCAGTACATCCAATGTACCCATGAGTCTACATCTTATTCCATGCTCGAAGCATCCTATAAGATTAGAACACATATTAGTCTCAATCATATCAAGGCTGTCTCATGTTCACCAAGATATCTCGACTAAGGACATATGCATGTCAGCCTAGCTGAACAGCTTTGAGACATTATTCAGAAGTACACTTATTACAGCAGACAAGGCAGCAACCTGAATAATAACCATGCCTTTATAAACATAAGAGTTTATTACATGATACTTATACAATCCCAAGGCCTCAAACATTAGCCTTAAGGGCATACCCCAACAGAATGATCCCAGCAGTCCATGATCATGCAACCGCTTAATGCGTTTCTCGTTTATATGGCCTAAACGACTATGCCATAGCAAGGTGCTGTCATCAGCATTCTTGGCTTTCTTATTATCAATGTTTTGTATAGAATATTCCATGTCCAACATGAATAACCCATTGTTAATTGAACCAGTTCCATAAACAATATTATCATAAGATAAAACACACTTTGAAATATTGCATTCAAAGGCAAATCCTTTCCTGACAAGAGCGGGAATAGAGATAATATTTTTGGTGATACTCGGTACAAAATAACAATTGTTTAATTCCAATACAAGTCCAGATGGTAAAGAGATGAAATAGTCTCCTACAGCAACAGCAGCAACCCGTGCCCCGTTTCCAACGCGTAGGTCTACCTCATGCTGTCCCACCTGCCTTCTTCTCTTGAGTTCCTGTACATTTGAACAAATGTGAACTCCACATGCAGTGTCCAACACCCATGAAATAGAAGAAGAAGATAACATGACCTCAGTCACATAAATACCTGAGCCAGAAGCGATGCTTCCCCTCTTATCTCCTTGGAGCGCTTTACAGTCCTTTTTCCAGTGACCCAGCTGGCCACAGTGGAAACACCTGTTGTCCTTAGACCGCTTAACCTTCTGCTTCAGAGCCTTGCTGTAGTTCTTGACAGGGGCCTTGCCCTTCTTCCCCTTCTTCTTGTTCCTATAAGGAACCATTAAGACAGAGGTTGAAGGCTTTCCCTTCAGAGTCTCCTCAGTTGTCAAGAGCATATTCAGCAGCTCTGCCGGAGTACAATCGATTTTGTTCATATTAAAGTTAATAATGAACGCATCGAAAGAGGGCGGAAGAGACTGCAGAATGATGTCTACAGCAAGCTCCTGGTTAATGGTATGCCCCAGTTTCTCCAGAGCCTCCTTGTGCCCAATCATCTTGAGCACGTGAGCTCCCACTGGGCTCCCTTCAGCCAGTTTGCTCTGAAAGAAGAGCTTCGTCAGATTATAGCGTTCTGTCCTCGCCTGTGCAGCATACAGCATCTTGAGGTTCGCTATAATCTCTATAGCCGACATATCCTCATGCTGACGCTGCAGCGGTGGCGTCATAGACGCTAGCATCAGGCAAGCGACATCAATGCTATCATTGACGTGCTTTTCATAGGCTTCACGAACCGCCCTTGCGGCGTTCGCAGCGGGCTGAGGCGGCACTGCCGTCTCGAGGACATACAGTTTCCTCTCTGCCTTAAGAACGATCTTAAGGTGTCCGAACCAGTCAGAGAAGTTCGGCCCAGCAAACTTCTCCCTTTCCAGTAGGGATCGCACATTGAAGCTCATGGTGTTCGTTGCTGCAGGAATCTACAACAATGCAAGAACAGCAAGGTCAGTATCAATGTTCAGAATCAATCCAGGACTTAAGAAAGATTCTTTTCTCACTATTTTGTCTGACTGAAAAATCCAGTAAACAGTCCGAAAGAGTAACACTCTTTTAGTGAGATGGGATCCAGATTTCATACTTGGTCTCCGCGTCCCGCTCAGGCGAGATAAGATGCACAGAGATGACAGGCACTAATTTCTGGTAGGCTGTCCCAACCAATCGCCAACCCGTGCGATTCCCCTTTATCTGGGCAATCCAGCAGACTGTGCCAACTGAGTTGGTACAACACAGTCTCTGATCCCACAGATGGCTGCCTCCATGCGCTACCATATGCGCCACATATGTAGCCTACATGGTCAAGCTGACCCGACCTACTCCCTGGACCACCACGTGCTATGCTGAGCAACGAGAAGCGATAAATCCCTTCTCTGTAACACGCAGGTGAAATCCCGCACCGTCTGAAGATAGATGGACGTGCCCACTGAGTGGGTACAACACGGCTCCAACGATAGTCAGAACAGTGAGGTTTCGCGTCAGAAGGCTTACGAGCTTGATATTTTTAGCGTTTGGATTTTAACGGCCTTTTATCTTCTTACTATCAGGCAAATCCTATGGCTATAGCAGAAGATAAACTCATGCAGTTCTAATTATATAACGAATAAAAAGAAAGCATGCTGATCTTATGTGGAAAAAGCCCAAAGCCTAAGTAAGACCTTAAGATACTTAAGTCTTCACTTGCTCTTCTTGGGACTTTTGCATCTCATCTGGTCCATCCCAGGGCCCTAGCGCCAAGAGCACCTCAGGTGCGCCACCAGCTGAATGCGCCTCTGCGATGTGTGCTTTTGTGCTCTTGTCTAATCAGAATACATTTTGATCTATCTAGACAAGCTTGACTCGCAGGTCAATTATACAATAAATTAAAAACAATGTGATTCACAGATCACAAAATAAGATTAATTTATAATTAACCAGGCACGCAGGCCCCAGCACAGCACACAATAGGGCAACCCACATAAGATTAAATAAACAGGCATCATGGCATCAACCAATCATCATGTGATCCATTACATAGAAAATAAAATTTTGAAAACCCCATTGGCATCAATTTTAATTCTCTTATGTGCCCTACAACCTTACAACGGTCCATTGATAGGGATCCACTCATCAATCTAGTTAGATCCTTGCCCTTGCATGCACCAAGTCCTAACTGACTCGAGTTGACCTGATGGTCAACCATGCATGCGCCAAGGGCTGAACAACCTTCATGAGATCTGGCAAGCGGGTGTGACCCCGGGCCTAACTCATGTGTGTTCATTGCTGTCTCAACCAGACCTCGCTACACGCCTGTGATGCAGTCAACCTATAGCCACCTCGTGCTTTCGCACTGGTGCTATCTGGTCAACCCATCTAGGCTGTCAGATGGTCTGATCAGACTATTGGATCTAACCTAGAGTATGCTTTTAACCCCATCAACCCGTCTAAGGGTTTATAGTAGATGCATATAGATCTAATTGTTTGTGCGCAAGTAGGTATAAGTTTTGATGAAATACCATTCAACATACTTAACATGCGCCAACACAACAACATGCGCAAATCATGAAGAGACATATAACATGCGCAAATCATGAAGAAACATACATCTAAGTTCTAAACTAGCATGTAGGTTTCGGCATGTGATCAACCATCATTAGATCTACTCATAAGCATATGCATGGAACAAACATGATGATCTACACATAAGATGCGCAAGCAATCATATGAACAAGTATAGATCCGCAGCTCTGATACCAATTGTAGGGTTTTAGAGGGGTCCCCTTCAAGGGGGAGCGAAACCCTATAGATAGCGCAAGTGGTCTTCTTTGTTTTCGCAGCGGAATTAGGGTTTACACTTGATTGCATGCTATACTTTCATATGATCAACTTAAACAACAAATGAAAGATTCGTTACCATGGCCATGGGAAGGAGGCGGCTTGGAAGCAAAGAGCAAGATAGATCTTCTCCACAAGTGACGCACACAAACGAGGGATGACTTCTTCTTGTTGATCTTTGTGCTAGCAAAGATCTTCAAGAGTCCTTGCCGAATGGAAGGGATAGGTTGAGATGCTTCCTTGGCCGAGAGCTCTCCCTTGTCGTTCACCTTCTTCCACACGAGATGGCAAGCAAGCAACGTCAATGACAAGCGAGCAAAAGCGTTTAGGCGATACATCAAAAATGGCGTTACATGACTTCCCAAAATGGAAAGTCATGAAGCCATGTTCCAACGCCAAAACGCCTTCCTTCATGAACCATGCGTTCACATAGTGAACCGGTTCATTCTTTGGTTCAATTCGATTTGGCTCATAGACCAAAATCAAACCAAGCCAAGCCAATACATGGTCTAGACCTTCTATGAACCTAATGGCTCAAGGTCTAACCGTTCATCTCCTGATGCTCTTGATCTCACCGATCTAGCATCTCCTCTCTCGATCGAAGCTTACCGATCTCAAGCCCTAATCAATCAAACATGATCAGACTAGATCTCACTTACAATCAGAGTTTAAATCCCTTTAAACTGAACCCAACTAATTCAGTCCACACGATCTGACTTAAGTAAGTCATATCATCAATTTGTGCGACCCTGAGGGTTTCCTTTAAATGTCGGTAACAATAACTTTCGTTATCACGATCAGTGAGGGGTATCTAGCAACACATCACTGTCTCCCGATATAAAGGAAAGAGTCTTCCAAGACTACTCCCAAACCACAGCACAAGTGTGAATCAACTGCACAAGGCATGCATGTGTCCTTTGCCACTGGATGTTCTTATTGGACAAGCGGGTCAAGCTTGTAACTCCAATACTATGAGTATGATTAGATCAGACGAGCATAGTCATCTGGGTATGGCCATACACTTTCTCAATCATCTCATATAGGGGGGCCCCTTTAGAACATCACACTCCTTGAACAAGGAGACGGCAATCCTATATCTATCACTAGTGCCCTAACCTGACTCATGATCATTATCCAAGATAGTCTATGATCATTATGTTTCAAATGATATTGAACTACCTCAAAACAATGACAATCATCATTTAGTCACTCAAGTGATCTCAAGTCAGAGGACATGTGCCACTTAGTGCATTCAAGGATTATTCACATTGTGACAAGCAATATGAATATCCTAGTAGGGTCTGTCCAGTACATCCAATGTACCCATGAGTCTACATCTTATTCCATGCTCGAAGCATCCTATAAGATTAGAACACATATTAGTCTCAATCATATCAAGGCTGTCTCATATTCACCAAGATATCTCGACTAAGGACATATAGGCTGTCAGCCTAGCTGAACAGCTTTGAGACATTATTCAGTAGTACACTTATTACTGCAGACAAGGTAACAACCTGAATAATAACCATGCCTTTATAAACATAAGAGTTTATTACATGATACTGTTACAATCCCAAAGGCCTCAAACATTAGCCTTAAGGGCATACCCCAACACTACTTGGCGTTGATATTTGATATATCATTCTAGCATTGTCGTTATTATGCTATGTTTACATCTGCGATTATGTATATGGATAATAATGTCCCTGGAGATAGATTGGATATGTGCTCAAACGGTGTGTTCCCAGTCAAGTACTTGAGTGGATAAGGGACAACTCTGGTACATGTGAGACTGATATATGAGCTGGTTAGGCACGGGGTGCTAACGCAGGCATATGGGTATATCAGTGGTGGATATACTGGACCGACCCGCTGTGAGGCTCTAACTTGGTGTCATGAGTTAAGCTCACAAGTGACAGGAGATGCATTGATCCCTTGACTTGAGGTCATTGACTCTTCTATATGGTTAGGGACATGCTTTGATACAACCTAACACCTCGCCGTAGCAGGGAGGTCATAACGGTTGTCATTGGGTATGTGACGACCCATATGAGAAGATCAAAGGACAAACATAGGATTTGCCCCTTCCTGCGGGAAGCTTGATATCCACGAGGCCCCCCAATGGTTGCATGACTAAAAGTGTATGGCCATACCCAGGCGAAAGCCTGATGTAGTGTTGTATCCGCAAGTGTACGGATACTCGAAGTAATAATTAAGATATCGAACCACAGGGACTTCGTTGTTAAATACCGACTAATTGAGTTTTCACCAGCTAAGGGAATCGAGAATTGTGTAAAAAGCAATCGAACTATAATTGAAGTAAATCAGGATGAGAGAATCGGGACTAGGGGTTCATTCAACTTGATATTCAGAACTAGATAGGATTAAAGAATCATCAATTTATCTCTGCTACGGTTAAGATATAATTCACTTGGCAAACAAACTAACTCACTCTTGCACAATTAGTTTGCAAGGAATGATCCTCACTCTCGTACAAGATCAGTTCAATGCTAAATATAAGTGAATTATGGTTAAAGAGATTAAGGATCACTCTCGTGCATCCTATCTCAATACCAAGATCTCAAGCAAAACTAAGCACTCTCGCACCTTAGTTTCATAGGTTTTACTCAAGGCTTTCTAACAATCTAACGTCTATCTCTAGCACGTTATCATGTCTGTAACAACAATAATATCTAGGTCATAACAATAACAAGAAATAAACTTCTAAAATCTAAAGATGAGAGCACAACCAATCTCTTGCGATGAGTTCTTACAATAAATTCTAGGGTTCCAAGTTCTATGATATCATCTTCTCTGTCCATAGCATAAAACTCCAAGACATGTTAAAGCATGAAACTAAAAGTGATTGAAGGCAATAAATCACTTGAGTAAAATAACGAAAGCAAAGACATATTGATGAAAAAGTTATCTAGTCATTGAAATATCAAGAGAATAACACCCCCTTGTCCCAAGAAGAGTTTAAGCTAACATGATGGAAGAATCACAGTAAAACATGATTTTGTATGATTGAAAATAGTAAGGAAGGAGTAAAAGTTACAACGCAGGGCTGCAAGTGAATCGCAGCCCGTAATTTGTCTCAGAATTCGCGATGAACAGTGTCACGAACACATTTTTTATGATTCCTCCTTCGATTGATCTCCTTTCAAGCCGAAACTTCTGTGGTGTGTTCTTCTTCTTCAAGCGTAGCTTCTTCTCAAAAATCGTGTTCGAAGATGGTCTGTGCAGCAAACGACAATGAACCCTAGCGCGGTGACGATTTCCTCAAATTCTCCCTCAATCCTAGATAAAAATTGTTTCTTTTAGTTTGTGTGTCTTCTCCTCTTAAAGGCGTGTCCACCGCCTCCTTCAGATCTTAATTTGGAGGTCTGGATCAAAAGATACGGTCTTTGCAAGAATTGGGCGGAAAAATCGGAATTCTGAGTTCTAAAATACGGTACCGTGAAGCTTCATACGGCAGTGCCATATTTCATTCTGTGAGCTCTGGGCGAATAATACGGTGCCGTGATAATATTTCTTGTAAATATGGTGGTGCCGTATTCTTTTCAAGTGCTTCTGATCAGAATTGTCAGATAATACGACACCGTGTATGCGACCACGGCAATGCCGTATTTTCGATAAAGTTTTCTAGTCAAAATCTTCACAAAATACGGTACCATGAAAGCTCTTCTGCCAAATACGGTAGTGCCGTAAATCCGTTGAGACTCTCTGGTTAAAAATGTCATAAAATACGGTACTGTGAAGCTTCATACGGCAGTGCCGTATTTCGCCCAAATATGTCTGCTGAGAAATACAGTACCGTAAGAGATCTTCTGAAAAATACGGTACTGCCGTATTTTAGCTAGAAGATGTATTTTGCTTTGAAATTTGTTGGGTAGCTTTGTTTCGGCGTCTGGAATCCATTGGTGTGCTCAAATCTTCCAAAATCCATCAAAATATAGCACTTTTAACCTGAAAATGAGCAAAAATAAGAAACGGTGTAGATTCTGCAATATTTGACAAATAAGGCTTAAAAACAAGCAAAAAAATAACATTATGGTTCAAAAGATTACTAAATAAGGCTCAAACCTTGCTTGTCCTCAAGCAAAAATCAAGAAATTGATCAAAGGAGAAAACTTTCTCTTGACGAATAAATTTCTAAAGCATAATCACCAATGAAAACTTTCGTTAACCATTCTATGGAATTTCAAACAGACATATCATCCTTTGCATCTGATTTTCAAGTTTCACTACTTAGTTAAATAAAACTTCACAACTTGCATAAAGGGAATATCAATCTCAAGACCTTCTCTAGCTTTCAATTCATAACCATTAACTTTTGTTTACAAGATTAGGGGTTCCAAGATCTTTTTCCACTCATAATCTCAAGATCTTTTTTTTTTTCACATTCTCTAATTCGATTACCACCCTTTTTGCCGGTGACGAAATTAGAGTGCATTGATCACATAACCAACGCAATAGAACTCATGTCCTCTTATTGGAATGGTTTACCAAGGATAGCGGAGTTTATGTGAATAGATTTCTCTCATGGAATGTACCCACATAGATACATGCATCTTTTATTCATTACTTCAACCCATGTCCTTTGGAACCACTGTGGTTTTCTCTGTGCCAAGTAGGGGAGTTCTCACTTTGTTTGGATCATGGAATCTCCTTTCCCAACAAATAGTAAATAGCATGAACATCAACTGAATTAATCTATCAATATCAATTCAAGAATTACACTCATATGTTGATTTTATTCAAAGAAGTAACTTCCCTTTAAAATCAAATTCATCAGATAATATGTTTATCCAAAACCTCATCCATTGGTCAACGAAAAAATTTTCAAAAGGTAGATATGTATTAGAGAAATAAACTCATCATAATAGGTCTAATCCTAATTTCAATTTTTCAACATGTAAATCATCAAGAAAAATTTTGGCATGATAATGGCAGTATTTTCTTAGATAAACAAACCACTCAAGTGCATCAACGACAACCAGTAAATACCAAACAAATCCTATGGTATACCGAACTCATAGCATCAATCCAGAACATCAAATATCACATATACAACCAAATTGAACATAAAGCATAGCAAATCCTCTAAATATGTCGGTACAACCAAATTGAAGTCTCGAAGCAATAGCAATCAAGTAGCGAGAATCCGTAGCAGTAGGAGGCAAGAAGTTTGCAAAGTCATCCTCCCCTACATGAGGGTAATATCAACATGGATTAGTGAACTCAAACAAAGTATGAGAATAGGGACGAGATACTCACAAAATTCTACTCATTTGACTGCGTCTCCTCCTCGTCTTCTTCAGTCGGGGCGACAGCTATGGGATCATGAGATGCTCCCTCACCTGCATCGCCGTAGATACCACCTCTCCTGGGGTCCTCGTAGCCAAAACGAACATAGAGAAAATTCCCCATATCTTCCATATAGTTTCCCAACGCCTCGATATCCATATGAATGTGACTTATCTGCTCATGTAACCCTCCTATGCCTCCAATCATCCTCTCCATCTGCTGCTCCTGCCTGTACAACTGTGCAGTGATAGTCTGAAACCCTGGGTCTCGGTAACTCTACCAACCTCTCTGATCCGGGGCTGCGTGATGTGAGGATGATCCGGCGGCTCCTGGAGGCGGTGGCTGAGTGACTATGGGTGGCGAGGAGTCAATACTCATACCAAACTAGTCATCACCCAAAGCAGGAGGTGGTGGTGGCAATGATGTCTCTGGTGCAGGTGTAGCATAGGATATAGAACTGGGTAATAGCTTCCAATTTTCAAGGCTCTGTACTGAGGTCCGTCCGGGGTTAGGCATTGGCAAAGTCGGAAGACCTGGCTGAAGTATCAAACTATAAGTGTCCCCATCACGCTGAATCATCTTCATCGCAATGCATGATTCAATATCTATCCTGGAGTTGCCTCGAGCAACCTCGATCCCATAGGGCGCAATCCCAAGATGTAGTGCTATAGGAGTAAGGAAACCTCCTATCACTATAGCCCCTTTCTTAGCCCTTGACACCTTACTAAGGTGTCTCATGAAAAAGAAAGCTATATCTATAGTGTAACCATGAAGCATACTCTAGAGTAAATATCATTCAGCGTGAGTGACAATACCATCACTATCTCCTCGCCCGAATATCGTGTGTGCAAGGACGCGGTGGGCATATCTGATGCAGGGGTTCGAAATCTTCGAAGCCCTTGCTGTTGAGGCTGAATACCTGCTGTCCGAGGAAATCTGATCCCAAAAGATATGCTCAAGAAATCCAATGGGTGGTTCTGTTCGCCCCTTCCGTGGGAAGTGGAATATGCGTCGAATTTCCTGGAATGTGAGCATTCTTTCTTCGTGCATCATCCTGAATCTGATTTCTCCCTCAGCGGTGTGATCCATGTATTCTTCCCAACTGACCTCTAAACTGCTTAGAACTTCTAGAACAACAGGTAGGTAAGTTTCAGATGTAATCTCAAAAAATTCTCTGAACCCTACCTTGTCATACATCCAAAACACATCGTCTTTCAGTCCAAGGATTTCTAAAGCACTAATATCAGTGCATTTTGTTTTGATGATGCGTCAAGTAAGCAGCATGTTATATCTCTGTTCATGCTCCTCATCCCTAAACACGATACCAAAGGGATTCGGTGATGGCATCTGAGTTTTAGCGGGGGCTTTTCCTTTCTTCTTTGATTCCAACTTTTTGGTAGGTGCCATATTGTAGTGCAAAAAGAAATAAGGAACAACAGGGGAAACTTTGAGGAACTGGCGTTACCAAAATCGTGCGGCTAGAAAACAGGCTAGGTTTGAAGCTTAGAATCTGGATTTCTGAGTTGAGATCGAGCTTCAGATCCTTTTGGAATGTGATCTCCTTTCTCCCTCGAAGATTTTTGAGCCTGGAAACAAATCAATCGACGCTCGAAAGAGAAGAATCGAAAGAGGTGAAAACTCGGCAGAAAATAGTGCAGTGACCTAGAAATAATCGTGATCGGGTTCGAAATCGTCACGATTTTTGCTTGGAATTGGATGAAAGTTGAGGGGAAAGATCACATGAAGTTTTGGGAAGCGAATGCTTGAGGAAAAACAGAAAGTCAGAGACCCTAAGAATAGTGTGCCGAACCCTAAATACGGCACGTGAATACGTGGGGTCGGGTGTGAAATACGGTATCGTATGGTGAATACGGCAGTGCCGTAATTTTGCTACAGGTTTTGTACATGAAAACGCGAAAGAATACGGTACTGTGTGAAAATACGGTACCGTCGTATTTCAAAAAAATTTTTTGTTAAAAATTTCTCACAATTACGGTACCGTGCAAGAATCCACGGCAGTGCCATAAAACCAAAAAAAAACTTTGTGTTCAGAAATAGCCCAAAATACGGTACCGTGAAAGAGTTACTTAAAAATACGGTACCGCCGTATAATGTTAGAATCTTTCTGTTTAAATCCGGCCAAAAATACGGTACCGTGCAAGCGACTACGGTACTACCGTAAAACCAAAAAAAATATTCTGTTCAAAAATGTTCAGAAATACGGTACCGTGAGAGTTCGTCGAGAAAATACGGTACTACCGTATTTTATAAACTAAATTCAAAAAAATCTCAAAAAATCGCTAAAAAATCAGAGAAGGAAGGGTTAACTCTAAACAAAGTAAACTAAGCAAAAAAAAAAAAAAAACCAAAATCAAAGAAAAAGAAAAAGTTTTGCTTGGGTTGCCTCCCAAGAAGCGCTAATTTAATGGTCTTTAGCTCATCCACACTTGGATTCGTTTGTATCTCATCAAGCAGATAATGTTCCCCTTCTTCAATTTGTTCTCCATGATAGTAGTGCTTCAATCTTTGTCCATTAACCTCGAACACTCCTTTCTCTTCACTCCATATGCCGACGGCTCCGTGCGGGTAAGTCTTTTTCACCTGAAAAGGCCCAGACCATCGAGACTTCAATTTACCAGGAAAAAGTCTCAATCTAGAATTAAACAAGAGAACGAAGTCACCTGGTTGAAAATCTTTTCTGAGTATGTGCCGATCATGCCATCTCTTGGTTTTGTCCTTGTAGATTTTTGCATTTTCATAAGCAGAGAGTCTAATTTCTTCAAGTTCACTCAATTGTAGTTTCTTCTTTTCACTTGCACTCTTCAAGTCAAAATTTAGTGCTCTAATCACCCAGAATGCTTTATGCTCTAGTTCTACAGGAAGGTGACATGACTTGCCATAAATCAATTGAAATGGTGACATACCTATTGGTGTTTTGAAAGCAGTCCGGTATGCCCAAAGTGCATCATGAAGCTTAAGAGCCCAATCCTTCCTTGTTCTTGACACTATTTTTTCCAATATCCCTTTAATTTCCCTATTAGATATCTCCACTTGTCCACTTGTTTGGGGATGATAAGGTGTTGCGACCCTATGATTCACCCCATATTTTCAAAGTAAAGCTGAAAACTTGTGTTCAATAAAGTGGGATCCTCCATCACTGATCACCACTTGCGGTGCTCCAAATCGTGGGAAGATAACTCTTTTAAACAATTTCACCACAACTTTAGAGTCATTAGTAGGAGATGCAATGGCTTCTACCCACTTGGAAACATAATCTACCGCCACGAGTATATAATTATTTTCTCCAGATGATGGAAAAGGTCCCTTGAAATCAATACCCCAAACATCAAAAATCTCAACCTCCAGTATGGTGGACAATGGCATTTCATTCCTTTTGTTTATGTTCCCCATCCTTTGACAATTATCACAAGACATTATAAAATTTCTTCCATCCTTAAACAATGTGGGCCAATAAAATCCAGATTGTAATACCTTAAAAACTGTCTTCTTAGTACTAGCATGCCCTCCATATGATGATCCATGGCATTGTGATAATATGTCTTTCGTTTTCTCTTCGGGGATACATCTCCTATATATTCCATCTGCACATCTTTTGAACACATAAGGCTCATCCCAAAAATAGCATTTAACATCTGCTAAAAATCTTTTCTGGCCTTGGTAATTCAAATCAATGGGAAATATTTTTGCAACAAGATAATTCACAATATCTGCATACCAAGGGGCCTTAATCTGTTCAACTCTCATCAGTTGTTCCTTATGAAAAGAATCATTAATGTCACCTTTTGTATCTTCAACCATCATCCTTGAAAGGTGGTCTGCAACTAAATTCTCTGTGCCTTTCTTATCCTTGATTTCTAGGTCAAACTCTTGCAGAAGTAAAATCCATCTCAACAACCTTGGCTTACTGTTCTTCTTCTGCATCAAATATTTAACTGCAGCATGATCGGTGTACACTATAATCTTTGAATTTATCAAGTAAGATCTGAATTTGTCAAATGCAAAAACTATGGCTAACAACTCTTTCTCAGTGGTGGTGTAGTTTCTCTGTGTTTCATCAAGAGCTTTACTAGTATTGGAGATCACATGAGGCTTCTTGTCCTTCCTTTGCCCTAGAACTGCTTCCACTGCAAAATCGCTAGCATCACACATAAGCTCGAAAGGTAATTCCCAGTTAGGTGGCTGCATGATCGGTGCTGATGTCAAGGCCATCTTCAATTCCTGAAAAGCAAATAGACATTTCTCATCAAAGCAGAATTTGGCATCTTTACAAAGTAAATCTGTTAAAGGTTTAGCAAGTTTAGAGAAGTCCCTGATGAACCTCCTGTAAAACCCTGCATGTCCCAAAAAGCTCCTGATTTTCTTGATAGTGGTGGGTGGTGCCAACTTCTCAATCACTTCTATCTTGGCCTTGTCCAATTCAATCCCTCTCTCTAAAACAAGATGGCCCAAAATGATCCCCTGTCTAACCATAAAGTGACACTTTTCCCAATTCAAGACAAGGTTAGTCTCTTCGCATCTCTGCAAAACTCTAGAGAGGTTAGCCAAACAGTCATCAAAGGAAAAACCATAAACTGAAAAATCATCCATGAAGACATCCATGAAGTCTTCAATAAATTCAGAAAAGATTGCCATCATGCACCTCTGAAAAGTGGCAGGTGCATTGCATGAACCAAAAGGCATTCTTCTATATGCAAAAGTACCATATGGACATGTGAAAGTTGTCTTATCTTGGTCATCTGGGTGAATAGGAATTTGAAAGAATCCAGAATAACCATCAAGAAAACAAAAATAAGAATGCTTGGCAAGTCTCTCAACCATCTGATCAGTAAAAGGCAAGGGAAAATGATCATTCCTAGTGGCAGTATTTAGTTTTCTGTAATCAATGCACATACGCCAACTAGTGACAGTTCTAACTGGTATTAACTCATTGTCTTTATTTTTCATTACTGTAACACCTCCCTTTTTAGGTACACAATGTACAGGACTTACCCACTTACTATCAGAGATAGGGTAGATAATATCTGCATCTAGCAATTTTAGCACCTCCTTCTTTACCACTTCCTTCATGGACGGATTGAGTCTTCTCTGAAAGTCTACATGCGGCTTGTGCTCATCCTCCATGTGAATCCTGTGCATACAAAAAGAAGGGTTAATTCCTTTCAAGTCATCAATAGTGTACCCAATTACCTTTCTATGAGTTCTTAGTTCTTTCAAGAGAAGACCAGTTTCCCTGGCATTTAATTGAGCATTTACAATTACAGGGTAGGTAGAGTTGGGACCAAGAAACTCATATCTAAGGTTATTAGGTAAAACTTTCAGTTCAACTTTAGGAATCTTTTCTTTTTCAATATCAAAAGTAGCACAATCCAAAATGTCATGTTTTTCATCATCAAAATCATCAAAATCATTCTCAAAACCAGAATTGTCATTTTCTTCACAAGAACTTCCCAGGGAATAAGAAAGAGAGTTAGAAAAAGGATTAGAAAGAGGAACATCAACAGAAGAATCATCAAACAAGCAACTAACATCATAGACTGTGTCATCAATAGCATGGATAGTGCAGCAAGAACTAGCATATGCAGGTTTTTTCAATGAATTATTCAAATCAAATTCAATCTTGTCATTGCCAATTCTCAAAGTAAGTTTACCATTCCTTACATCAATAAGGGCTCCAGCAGTGTCTAGGAACGGTCTACCCAAAATAATAGGAATTTTGGCATCCTCTTCCATTTCAAGTACCACAAAATCAGCAGGTATGAAGTACTTACCAACTTGTATAGGAACATCTTCCAAAATACCTACTGGATATTTCACTGATCTATCGGTGAGTTGCAAAGAAATTGTAGTCGGTTTAGGGGCTCCCATGTCCAGTTTCCTGCACACAGATAAAGGCATAAGACTAACACTCGCCCCTAGATCACATAGAGCTTGATTGAAAGCAACATTGCCAATTGAACAGGGTATTGAGAAGTTACCTGGATCCTTTAACTTTGGTGGTAACTTGTTTTGAATTAGACCACTGCATTCTTCAGTTAGTGCTACAGTACCGTAATCCTCAATTTTTCTCTTGTTGGATAAGATTTCTTTTAAAAACTTTGCATAAGTAGGCATTTGGGATAATGCATCAGTAAAAGGAATATTAATGTACAGCTTTTTCAACACTTCCAAAAATTTCCCAAACTGCCTATCTAGTTTAGCTTGCACGGTCCTCTGGGGGAAAGGGATAGGTGTACTATATGGCTGTGGAGAACTAGGTCTGAGCACCTCATCCTCACAAGGTAAGTCACCTTTATGTGAAGATCCATTCTCTCCAGAAGGAGAAGAATCAGGAAGGGGCTGCACTTGTGTGGGCTGTGGTTCCAAAACAGGATCCTCACTAGGTATAACAGTAGGCTCATCCTCTTCATCATCTAGGGGTCCCCTTGGATCTTCCAACTGTCTGCCACTCCTAGTCATGATGGCATTACAATGTTCCCTGGGATTTGGTTCAGGTTTTGCAGGTAACTTCCCAGGGGGTCTATAAGGTGTATTAGCCTGTTGTGTTATCTGAGTTTCCAACATTTTGTTATGAGCAACAACACCATCCAACCTAGAGTTTATCTGCTTAAGGGTTTCTGTGATCTCATCATTTTTGCTCATCTGATTACCCATGAATCTCTCAAACATCTCTTCTAAACTAGATTTTTGGGGTTGATTATGGTTTGACTGTCTCTGGTTATACCCCCTATTATCATTTTGCCCACTAGTTTGATTGTTACTTTTCCAAGACAGGTTAGGATGGTTGCGCCAACCAGGATTGTAAGTATTGGAGTAAGGGTCACTAGATCTAGGTTTGTTGTAACCCCCCACAGCATTAACTTGCTCACTCTCTTGGTCAACTATAACTTTGCATTCCTCAGCATAATGCCCATTGTTCCCACAAACTTCACATACAACAGAAGAAATAGAAGCGGTTTGCATTTGAAAAGAATCAAAACGGTTACATAACGAGTCTACCTTTTCTGTAAGAGAGCGCCAACCATCACCATCGTTCTTACCATGAGAAGGCCGATAAAGCACTCCTCTCTCTGAAGCCCATTGGTTGTGATTTAGCGCCATCTCCTCAATCAAGGCATGAGCATCTTCAACAGTGTTGTTCATCAATGCTCCCCCTGCAGCAGCATCAACAGTTAAGCGTGTATTGTAAAGCAAACCATTATAGAAAGTCTGAATTAAAACCTAGTTTTCCACTCCATGGTGGGGGCACTTCCGTTGGAGTTCATTAAAGCGCTCCCATGCTTTACTCATTGATTCTCCATCTCTCTAGGCAAAGCCTATGATTTGATTCCTCAACTGGATAATCTTACTGGGAGGAAAGTACTTCTGCAAGAAGGCGTTTGACAAGCGCTCCCAAGTAGTGAATGTTCCAGTCGGGTGTGCATGAAGCCAGACTTTTGCTCTGTCCCTGAGAGAAAAAGGAAACAGTCTTAGTCTGAGGGCATCGTCAGATACACCATTAATCTTTATGGTGTCACAAAATTCAAGGAAAAGGGATAAGTGTTGGTTTGGATCTTCCAAGGGAGATCCTCCAAACTGATTCTGTTGAATCATCGATAAGAACGCTGGTTCGATCTCAAAGTTGTTTGCATCTATAGCAGGCCTAGTGATGCTGGAACGGATTCCTTGTGTATTCGGGGCTGCATAGTCTCTAAGCGTTCTTCTTTCTGCCATGATGGATTCTTCTTCACTTCCTTCTGTAAATTTCAACTTCCTGCACAGTCTAAGTGTTTTATTAATTTCAGGGTCAAGAGGAACTAATGGTCCTGACCTAAGATTTCTGCACATACACAAGTAGAAGGTTAGAAAGGTTCAGAATTTGTAGAACTAAAAGGAAATCAGAATCTATCATAGAAAGTAGTAAAAAAATAAAAAACAAAAACAAGAAAAACTTAGTCTAGCGATAATAACAATTATGTCAATATCAACAAAACCGAAATCCACGGCAACGGTGCCAAAAACTTGTTGTGTCCGTAAGTGTACGGATACTCGAAGTAATAATTAAGATATCGAACCATAGGGACTTTGTTGTTAAATACCAACTAATTGAGTTTTCACCAGCTAAGGGAATCGAGAATTGTGTAAAAAGCAATCGAACTGTAATTGAAGTAAATCAGGATGAGAGAATCGGGACTAGGGGTTCAATCAACTTGATATTCAGAACTAGATAGGATTAAAGAATCATCAATTTATCTCTGCTGCAGTTAAGATATAATTCACTTGGCAAACAAACTAACTCACTCTGGCACAATTAGTTTGCAAGGAACGATCCTCACTCTTGCACAAGATCAATTCAATACTAAATATAAGTGAATTACGGTTAAAGTGATTAAGGATCACTCTCATGCATCCTATCTCAATACCAAGATCTCAAGCAAAACTAAGCACTCTCGCACCTTAGTTTCACAGGTTTTACTCAAGGCTTTCTAACAATCTAACATCTATCTCTAGCACGTTATCATGTCTGTAACAACAATAATTTCTAGGTCATAACAATAACAAGAAATAAACTTCTAAAATCTAAAGATGAGAGCATAACCAATCTCTTGCGATGAGTTCTTACAATAAATTATAGGGTTCCAAGTTCTATGATATCATCTTCTCAGTCCATAGCATAAAATTCCAAGACATGTTAAAGCATGAAACTAAAAGCGATTGAAGGCAATAAATCACTTGAGTAAAATAACCAAAGCAAAGACATATTGATGAAAAAGTTATCTAGTCATTGAAATATCAAGAGAATAACACCCCCTTGTCCCAAGAAGAGTTTAAGCTAACATGATGGAAGAATCACAGCAAAACATGATTTTGTATGATTGGAGATTGTAAGGAAGGAGTAAAAGTTACAACGCAGGGCTGCAAGTGAATCGCAGCCCGTAATTTGTCTCTGAATTCGCAATGAACAGTGTCACGAACACATTTTTTATGATTCCTCCTTCGATTGATCTTCTTTCAAGCCGAAACTTCTATTGTGTGTTCTTCTTCTTCAAGCGTAGCTTCTTTGAAAAATCGTGGTCGAAGATGGTCTGTGCAGCAAACGGCGACGAACCCTAGAGCGTTAACAATTTCCTTGAATTCTCCCTCAATCTTGGATAAAAATTGTTTCTTTTAGTTTGTGTGTCTTCTCCTCTTAAAGGCGAGTCCACCGCCTCCTTCAGATCTTAATTTGGAGGTTTGGATCAAAAGATACGGTCTTTGCAAGAATTGGGCGGAAAAATTGGAATTCTGAGTTCCAAATACGGTACTGTGATGCTTCATACGGCAGTGCCGTATTTCATTCTGTGAGCTCTGGGCGAATAATACGATGCCGTGAGAATATTTCTCGTAAATACGGTGGTGTCGTATTCTTGTCAAGTGCTTCTGATCAGAATCGTCAGATAATACGGCACCGTGTATGCAACCATGGCAGTGCCGTATTTCCGATAAAGTTCTCTAGTCAAAATCTTCCCAAAATACGGTACCATGAAAGATCTTCTGCCAAATATGGTAGTGCCATAATTCCGTTGAGACTCTTTGGTTAAAAATGTCACAAAATACGGTACTGTGAAGCTTCATACGACAGTGTCGTATTTGGCCCAAATATGTCTGCTGAGAAATACGGTACCGTAAGAGATCTTCTGAAGAATACGGTACTGCCATATTTTAGCTAGAAGGTGTATTTTGCTTTGAAATTTGTTGGGTAGCTTTGTTTCGACGTCTGGAATCCATTAGTTTGCTCAAATCTTCCAAAATCCATCAAAATATAGCACTTTTAACCTGAAAATGATCAAAAATAAGAAACGGTGTAGATTTTGCAATATTTGACAATTAAGGCTTAAAAACAAGCAAAAGAATAACATTATGGTTCAAAAGATTACTAAATAAGTACGAAAAATACTATGAAATTTAGAGTCATCATGTAGTCATGACCATGTGATTGGATGAAAATAAAGTGGTGGCACACTTTGTCCAATCCGATATCAGTCTGGCAAAGAGATTGTTGTTGGGTCCCCTTCTAGGGGGAGCGCAAGCGGATAAAACCCCTTTCAAGAGGGGGGGCCGAAAACCCTATGTAAGGGTGGCGCATAATTCATTCTTGCATGAAGATGCTAGGGTTTCACAAATCGCATGTAATATGTTTTCATGATCAACTTCAAGCGATTGAATGGAACAAGAGGGAGTTCATACCATAGCCATCGGATTGGATGGTGCCTTGGAATCAAGAGAACAAAAGAGGCCTCCTCCTTGTCGTCACACACAAGATGATCAAGGACTACTCTTTGAGATCCTTGTGCTAGCAAAGAGCTTCAAAGGTGCTTGTCGCGTGAGGATGATGAGAGATCAATCTCTTGCCGAGAGCTCCACACCTCTTTTCCTTTTTCACACCGTTTCCGATATGATCAAAGCCAAGCGAAGTGAAGTCACACATTCAACGGCTTGGCGTTTAGGCGTTATGAAGAGAGGCTTTGATCACTTTCCTTAATTGGAAGTATGCGCTCATCAACAACCAAAACGCTAACACCATTCGAACCAAGCGTTCACATAAGTGAACCGGTTCGAATTTGGTTCACTTTGGTTCAATCAATCTGGTCCAAAGACCACATGAAACCAGCCCAAGCCATGGTCTAGATCTCTCTGAACCAAATGGTTCAAGATCTAACCGTTGATCTCCTGATGCTTCTGATCTCACCGATCTAGCATCACTTCTCTCGATCGAAGCTTACCGATCTCAAGCCCTAATCAATCAAACATGATCAGACCAGATCTCACTTACAATCAGAGATTATATCCCTTTAAACTGAACCCAAACAATTCAGTCCACACGATCTGACTTAAGTAAGCCATATCATCAACTTGTGTGACCCTAAGGGTTTCCTTTAAATGTCGGTAACGACAACTTACGTTATCACGACCAGTGAGGGGTATCTAGCAACACATCACTGTCTCCCGATATAGAGGAAAGAGTCTTCCAAGACTACACCCAAAACACAGCACAAGTGTGAATCCATTTCACAAGGCTTACATGATTCCTTTGCCACTGGATGTTCTTATTGGACAAGCATGTCAAGCTTGTAGCTCCAATATGATGAGCATGATCAGATCAGATGAACATAGTCATCTGGGTATGGCCATACACTATCTCAACCATCTCATACAGGGGGGCCCTTTAGAACATCACACTCCTTGAACAAGGAGACGACAATCCTTTATCTATCACTAGTGTTCTAACCTGACTCATGATCATTATCCAAGATAGTTTATAATCATTATGTTTCAAATGATATTGAACTACCTCAAAACAATGACAATCATCATTTAGAAACACAAGTGATCTCAAGTCAAAGGACATGTGCCACTTAGTGCAAACAAGGATCATTCATATTGTGACAAGCAATTGAATATCCTAGTAGGGTCTGTCCAGTACATCCAATGTACCCATGAGTCTACATCTTATTCCATGCTCGAAGCATCCTATAAAATTAGAACTCATATTAGTCTCAATCATATCAGGGCTGTCTCAAGTTCACCAAGATATCTCGACTAAGGACATAACAGCATGTCAGCCTAGCTGAACAGCTTTGAGACATTAATCAGAAGTACACTTATTACAGCAGACAAGGTAGCAATCTGAATAATAACCATGCCTTTATAAACATAAGAGTTTATTACATGATACTTATACAATCCCAAGGCCTCAAACATTAGCCTTAAGGGCATACCCCAACAATCTCCCACTTGCACTTAATCTAATGGTTGAGAAACCTCAAACCCATATTATTACAGTGCTTCTCATGCTTCTGCTGCGCCAGAGGCTTGGTAAG
The DNA here is from genome assembly GCA_027563935.2 of Costus lasius. Lineage (NCBI taxonomy): Eukaryota > Viridiplantae > Streptophyta > Magnoliopsida > Zingiberales > Costaceae > Costus > Costus lasius. The sequence goes on from CM050448.1 coordinate 101,466,663, forward strand.
CGGGTCTGCCAGATTGTCATCTGTATGAACCTTGCAGATTTTGATCTCGCCTCGATCAATGATCTCCCGGATCAAGTGAAACCGTCTCTGTATGTGCTTGGACTTCTGGTGCGACCGTGGTTCCTTTGCTTGTGCGATGGCTCCAGTGTTATCACAGAAGATAACCAAAGGATCTGCACTCGAAGGAACAACACCAAGTTCTCTCACGAACTTTCGAATCCACACTGCCTCCTTGGATGCTTCCGAGGCCGCAACATACTCGGCTTCTGTTGTGGAATCAGCAACAGTTAACTGTTTGAAACTTTTCCACACCACTGCTCCACCATTCAAGCTAAAAACATAGTCTGATTGCGATCGGAAATCATCCTGGTCTGACTGGAACGAAGCGTCAGTATATCCTTCTATACTGAGTTCTTCCTGACCACCATATATCAAGAACATATCTTTGGTCCTCCGCAGATATTTTAAAATGTTCTTGACCGCAATCCAGTGCGCCATGCCTGGATTACTTTGGAACCGACTGGTCACGCTTAACCCGTAAGCGACGTCTGGGCGAGTACACAACATCGCATACATAATGGACCCAATAGCCGAAGCATAAGGCGTATTGTCCATTTCATCTTTCTCAGTCTGTGTTTGTGGACACTGACTCTTCGAAAGAATCAGACCATGTCTGACTGGAAGATATCCTCTTTTAGAATTCTCTAAATGGAATCTCTCCAGGACTTTATCGATGTAAGTACTCTGGCACAGCCCGAGAAGCCTCTTAGATCTATCCCTGTAGATCTTCACACCTAACACATAGGCTGCTTCTCCTAAATCTTTCATCTGGAAACATTTTCCTAACCATGCTTTAACAGCATGCAGTTCAGGAATATCATTTCCAATGATTAAGATATCATCGACGTAGAGGATTAGGAATGTAATTACGCTCCCACTAAACCTCTTATACACACACGGGTCATCCTCGTTCTTGATGAAACCAAACTCAGAGATTGATTCATCAAAACGAATATTCCAGCTTCTAGATGCTTGTTTAAGTCCATAAATGGACTTCTTTAACTTGCATATTTTATGACGATCTGATGGATTAGTGAAACCCTCAGGTTGTGTCATATACACATCCTCGTCCAGATTTCCATTAAGGAAAGCTGTCTTCACATCCATCTGCCAGATCTCATAATCGTAATATGCAGCTATCGCGAAAAGAATCCGAATAGACTTAAACATGGCTACAGGTGAGAAAGTTTCATCATAATCTATCCCGTAGATTTGTTTGAAACCTTTCGCAACTAGCCTGCCTTTATAGGTAACCACGTTACCATCCATGTCTATCTTCTTCTTGAAGATCCATTTACAGCCTATAGGGATTACTCCCGGAGGCGGATCAACCAAATCCCAGACTTGGTTATCTGACATGGAGTCCATTTCGGCTCGCATAGCATCAAGCCATCTAGCTGACTCCGGTCCACTAACCGCATCCGCATAAGTAAGGGGTTCATCATTATCAATGATGTAGACTCCGTCATAGCGCTCAGGCTGACGACGGATCCTTCCCGATCTTCGCGGTTCCCGTGATATTTGAGCCTCAGGTTGCTGAGTAACCTGATCTTCCGGCTCAGGCACATCCAACTGTGCTTGACTACTTTGTCCCTCTTCTGGAATCTCATCCAGCTTTATTTCTCTCCCACTGGCCTCTTGCAGAAGAAACTCCTTCTCAAGAAATATGGCCGTCCGAGCAACAAATACTTTGTTCTCTTTGGGATCGTAGAAATAATAACCCTTAGTTTCCTTAGGGTAACCGACAAATATACATTTCTCAGATCTGCTCTCCAGTTTCCCAGAGGCGAGCTTTTTGACATAAGCCTCGCAACCCCAGATCCTGATAAATGTCAAGCTCGGCTGTTTCCCACACCATAACTCATATGGCGTCTTAGAAACTGCCTTGGATGGCACTCGGTTTAGTACCTTTGCAGCTGTTTCCAGTGCAAAACCCCAAAAGGAGTAAGGTAGAGTAGCCTGACTCATCATAGAACGAACCATATCAAGTAACGTTCTATTTCTCCTCTCGGACACACCATTCCATTGCGGTGTTCCTGGCGGAGTGAGCTGTGAGATAATCCCACACTCCTTTAGATAGTCAGTAAACGCATGACTTAGGTATTCACCACCTCGATCAGAACGAAGTGCCTTGATATTTCGGCCTAACTGATTTTGTACTTCATTTTTGAACTCTTTGAACTTGTCAAAAGATTCACTTTTATGTCTCATTAAATAGACATACCCATACCTACTGAAATCATCAGTAAAGGTAATGAAGTACTGATAGCCACCTCTGGCATGTTTACTAAATGGCCCACACACATCACTGTGTATAAGGTCAAGTAAACCTGAAGCCCTTTGACCTTTGTTAGGAAAAGGAGACTTCGTCATTTTGCCCATTAAACAAGCTTTGCATGTATCAATCTCCTCATAGGAGAATGATCCCAGCAGTCCATGATCATGCAACCGCTTAATGCGCTTCTTGTTAATATGGCCTAAACGACTATGCCATAGCAAGGTGCTGTCATCAGCATACTTGGCTTTCTTATTATCAATGTTTTGTATAGAATATTCCATGTCCAACATGAATAACCCATTGTTAATGGAACCAGTAGCATACACAATATTATCTAGAGAAAGTATACACTTTGAAATCTTGCATTCAAAGGAAAAACCCTTCCTGACAAGAGCAGGAATGGAGATAATATTCTTGGTAATACTGGGTACAAAATAACAACTGTTTAATTCTAATACAATGCCAGATGGTAAAGAAATGAAATAGTCTCCTACAGCAACAGCAGCAACCCGTGCCCCGTTTCCAACGCGTAGGTCTACCTCATGCTGTCCCACCTGCCTTCTTCTCTTGAGTTCCTGTACATTTGAACAAATGTGAACTCCACATGCAGTGTCCAACACCCATGATATAGAAGAAGATGAAACCATGACTTCCGTCACGTAAATACCTGAGCCAGAAGCGATGCTTCCCCTCTTATCTCCTTGGAGCGCTTTACAGTCCTTTTTCCAGTGACCCAGCTGGCCACAGTGGAAACACCTGTTGTCCTTGAACCGCTTCACCTTCTGTTTCAGAGCCTTACTATAGTTCTTGACAGGGGCCTTGCCCTTCTTCCCCTTCTTCTTGTTCCTTGAAGGAACCATCAAGACAGAGGTTGAAGGCTTTCCCTTCAGAGTTTCCTCAGTAGTCAAGAGCATATTCAACAGCTCTGCCGGTGTACAATCGATTTTGTTCATATTAAAGTTAATGATGAACGCATCGAAAGAAGGCGGAAGAGACTGCAGAATGATGTCTACAGCAAGCTCCTGGTTAATGGTATGCCCCAGTTTCTCCAGAGCCTCCTTGTGCCCAATCATCTTGAGCACGTGAGCTCCCACTGGGCTCCCTTCAGCCAGTTTGCTCTGAAAGAAGAGCTTCGTCAGATTATAGCGTTCTGTCCTCGCCTGTGCAGCATACAGCATCTTGAGGTTCGCTATGATCTCTATAGCCGACATATCCTCATGCTGACGCTGCAGCGGTGGCGTCATAGACGCTAGCATCAGGCAAACGACATCAATGCTATCATTGACGTGCCTTTCATAGGTTTCACGAACCGCCCTTGCGGCGTTCGCAGCGGGCTGCGGCGGTATTGCCGTCTCGAGGACATACAGTTTCCTCTCTGCCTTAAGAACGATCTTAAGGTGTCCGAACTAGTCAGAGAAGTTCGGCCCAGCAAACTTCTCCCTTTCCAGTAGGGATCGCACATTGAAGCTCATGGTGTTCGTTGCTGCAGGGATCTACAACAATGCAAGAACAGCAAGGTCAGTATCAATGTTAAGAATCAATCAGGACTTAAGAATGATTCCTTTTTCTCACTATTCTAGCTGACTATAAAATCCATAAAACAGTCCGAAAGAGTAATACTCTTTTAGTGAGATGGGATCCAGATTTCATACTTGGTCTCCGCGTCCCGCTCAGGCGAGATAAGATGCACAGAGATGACAAGCACTAATTTCTGGTAGGCTGTCCCAGCCAATCGCCAACCCGTGCGATTCCCCTTCATCTGGGCAATCCAGCAGACTGTGCCAACTGAGTTGGTACAACACAGTCTCTGATCCCACAGATGGCTGCCTCCATGTGCTACCATATGCGCCACATATGTAGCCTACATAGTCAAGCTGACCCGACCTACTCCCTGGACCACCACGTGCTATGCTGAGCAACGAGAAGCGATAAATCCCTTCTCTGTAACACGCAGGTGTAATCCTGCACCGTCTGAAGATAGATGGACGTGCCCACTGAGTGGGTACAACACGGCTCCAACGATAATCAGAACAGTGAGGTTTCGCGTCAGAAGGCTTACGAGCTTGATATTTTATCGTTGGATTTTACCGGTCTTTTATCTTCTTGACTATCATGCAAGTCCTATGGTGATAGCAGAAGATAAACTCATGCATTTCTAATTATAAAAGCAATAAATAGAAAGCATGGATCTTATGTGGTAAAAGCCCAAAGCCTAAGTAAGACCTTAAGAAACTTAAGTCTTCACTTGCTCTTCTTAGGACTTTTGCATCTCATCTGGTCCAACCCAGGGCCCTAGCGCCAAGAGCACCTTAGGTGCGCCACCAGCTGAATGCCCCTCTTGGATGTGTGCCTTTGTGCTCTTGTCTAATCAAATACAATTTGATCTATCTAGATAAGTTTGACTCGCAGGTCAATTATACATTATAAATTAAGTACAAATGTGATTCGCAGATCACAAATTAATTTACAAGTTTAATTCCAGGCACGCAGGCCCCAGCACAGCACACATTTAACATGGGCAGCCCACATAAGAATAAATAGACAAGCATCATGGCATCAATCAACATGTGATCCAATCATGAAATTAAATTTTGAAAAACCCCATGGCATCAATTTTAATTTCCTTATGTGCCCCTACAACCTTACAATGGTCCATTGATCGGGATCCACTCATCCATCAGATCAGATCCTCTGCCCTTGCATGCACCGAGTCCTAACTGACCCGTATTGACCTAACGGTCAACCATGCATGCGCCAAGGGCTGAACAACCCTCATGAGTTCTGGCAAGCGGGTGTGACCCCGGGCCTAGCTCATGTGTGTTCACTGGTTGTCTCAACCAGACCTCGCTACACGCCTAAGATGCAATCGACCTATGGCCACCTCATGCTTGCGCACAGGTGCCATCTGGTCGATCCATCTAGGCTGTCAGATGGTCTGATCAGACGGTTGGATCTAATCTAGAGGTGACTTCAACCCCATCAACCCATCTAAGGGTTTAGAGTAGGGACTTAGATCTAGATAGGCGCGCAAGTTCATTTGTTTTGTAAGAAAAACAACACAAGCGCCAACATATGCGCAACAAATGGAAACTTAAGCAAGCGCCAAGATAACTCTCATACATGCGCAACATGAACATACTATCCACTAGTACAATCGCATGAAGAGAAAACATAGATCTAAGCATCAAACATACATGGATCACACAAAGCAATCATAAGAACATATTAGACCTACCTCTGATACCAATTGTTGGGTCCCCTTCTAGGGGGAGCGCAAGCGGATAAAACCCCTTTCAAGAGGGGGGGCCGAAAACCCTATGTAAGGGTGGCGCATAATTCATTCTTGCATGAAGATGCTAGGGTTTCACAAATCGCATGTAATATGTTTTCATGATCAACTTCAAGCGATTGAATGGAACAAGAGGGAGTTCATACCATAGCCATCGGATTGGATGGTGCCTTGGAATCAAGAGAACAAAAGAGGCCTCCTCCTTGTCGTCACACACAAGATGATCAAGGACTACTCTTTGAGATCCTTGTGCTAGCAAAGAGCTTCAAAGGTGCTTGTCGCGTGAGGATGATGAGAGATCAATCTCTTGCCGAGAGCTCCACACCTCTTTTCCTTTTTCACACCGTTTCCGATATGATCAAAGCCAAGCGAAGTGAAGTCACACATTCAACGGCTTGGCATTTAGGCGTTATGAAGAGAGGCTTTGATCACTTTCCTTAATTGGAAGTATGCGCTCATCAACAACCAAAACGCTAACACCATTCGAACCAAGCGTTCACATAAGTGAACCGGTTCGAATTTGGTTCACTTTGGTTCAATCAATCTGGTCCAAAGACCACATGAAACTAGCCCAAGCCATGGTCTAGATCTCTCTGAACCAAATGGTTCAAGATCTAACCGTTGATCTCCTGATGCTTCTGATCTCACCGATATAGCATCACTTCTCTCGATCGAAGCTTACCGATCTCAAGCCCTAATCAATCAAACATGATCAGACCAGATCTCACTTACAATCAGAGATTATATCCCTTTAAACTGAACCCAAACAATTCAGTCCACACGATCTGACTTAAGTAAGCCATATCATCAACTTGTGTGACCCTAAGGGTTTCCTTTAAATGTCGGTAACGACAACTTACGTTATCACGACCAGTGAGGGGTATCTAGCAACACATCACTGTCTTCCAAGACTACACCCAAAACACAGCACAAGTGTGAATCCATTTCACAAGGCTTACATGATTCCTTTGCCACTGGATGTTCTTATTGGACAAGCATGTCAAGCTTGTAGCTCCAATATGATGAGCATGATCAGATCAGATGAACATAGTCATCTGGGTATGGCCATACACTATCTCAACCATCTCATACAGGGGGGCCCTTTAGAACATCACACTCCTTGAACAAGGAGACGGCAATCCTTTATCTATCACTAGTGTTCTAACCTGACTCATGATCATTATCCAAGATAGTTTATAATCATTATGTTTCAAATGATATTGAACTACCTCAAAACAATGACAATCATCATTTAGAAACACAAGTGATCTCAAGTCAAAGGACATGTGCCACTTAGTGCAAACAAGGATCATTCATATTGTGACAAGCAATTGAATATCCTAGTAGGGTCTGTCCAGTACATCCAATGTACCCATGAGTCTACATCTTATTCCATGCTCGAAGCATCCTATAAAATTAGAACTCATATTAGTCTCAATCATATCAGGGCTGTCTCAAGTTCACCAAGATATCTCGACTAAGGACATAACAGCATGTCAGCCTAGCTGAACAGCTTTGAGACATTAATCAGAAGTACACTTATTACAGCAGACAAGGTAGCAATCTGAATAATAACCATGCCTTTATAAACATAAGAGTTTATTACATGATACTTATACAATCCCAAGGCCTCAAACATTAGCCTTGAGGGCATACCCCAACAATTGTAATGCATCGGTATCTTGTTGGGATGATGGGATGTCGATGTTGATATCCATTCTGAAGACTTGGGTAGCAGTGTTGTGTTCGCAAGTGCACGGATACTCGAAGTAATATTTAAGATATCGAACCACAGGGACTTCGTTGTTAAGTACTGACTAATTGAGTTTTCACTAGCTAAGCAAATCGAGGGTTGTGTAAATAGCAATCGAACTGTAATCGAAGTAAATCAGAATGAGAGAATCGGGACTAGGGGTTCATTCGTCTTAATATTCATGACTAAATATGATTAAAGATTCATCAATTTATCTTTGTTACGGTTAACATATAATTCACTTGATAAACAAACTAACTCACTCTCGTGCAATTAGTTTACAAGGAACGATCCTCACTCTCGTGCAAGATCAATTCAATGCTAAATATAAGTGAATTTTCGCTAAAGAGATAAAGAATCACTCTCGTGCATTCTACCTCAATACCAAGATCTCAAGCAAAACTAAGCACTCTCGCACCTTAGTTTCACAGGTTTTACTCAAGGCTTTCTAACAATCTAACATCTATCTCTAGCATGTTATCATGTCTGAAACAACAATAAATTCTAGGTCATAACATTAACAAGAAATAAGCTTCTAAAATCTATGAGTAAGAACACAACCAATCTCTTGCGATGAGCTCTAACAATAAATTCTAGGGTTCCAAGTCCTATGATATCATCTTCTCAGTCCATAGCATAAAACTCTAATACATGTTAATGCATGATGCTAAAAACGATTAAAGGCATAAATCACTTGAGTAAAATAACCATAGCAAAGATATATTGATGTGAGAAAAGTTATCTAGTCATTGAAATATCAAGAGAATAACACCCCCATATCCCAAGAGGAGTTTAAGCTAGCATGGTGAAGAAGTTACAATATTCCATGGTTTTAGAGAGTCAAAAATCAAAGAAAGAGAAGAGTTTAGAAAATACAGAACGGTTGTGAAATATTTCACAACCGTATTTTGCAAGTTGAAACGATGAACAGTGTCGGCGCCTCTTCTTTCTTTGATTTCTCTTCCAACTGACCTCCTTTCGTTCTAAAACTTCTGGTACATTGTCTCCTCCTCCAGGCGAAGCTTCAGTATGAATTTCGCTGTCTGAGATGGTCTGGATTCGTCGCGATGGCGTAACCCTAGGCGGCAGTATGAATTGTGATTTCTCTCTATCGACTGGATGAAAATTAGGGCTTTTTGTGTCATCCTCTTCCTCTCATTGCTTGTCTCCTGATTGCTTCTTACAGCATCGAATTTAAGGGTCTGGATCACTCGCAATCGTCTCCGCAAAAATTGGGCGTCGAAATTGACCTGGGAATCACGTTCAAAAACAGAAATACAGCAGTGTAATAGTTCATGGCCCTGCCGTAAAATCTACTGAACAATCTGGTCGGAAACATCTGGAAAATACAGCCCGTGAAATAGTTTACAGCCCTACCGTAAAATCGATCGAGCGTTTTGTTCTGAAAGTGTTGGGAAATACAGCGCCGTAATATGGTTCACGGCACTGCCGTAAAATCGGCTGAACTCTTTGGTAGGAAACATCTAGAAAATACGGCCCGTGAAATAGTTTACGGCAGTGCCGTAATTTCAGCAATGGTCTCTATTCCGAAAGTGCTCCAAAATACGGCCGTGTAATTTTTTACGGTGGTGCCGTAAAATCCGGGAAGTTCTCTGTTTGGAAAATTGCCAAAATACGGCCGTGCTCTCGATAATACGGTAGCCGCAAAAAATACGGTACCGTATTATAAATACGGCCCTGCCGTATTTTGGTCCTCAGCCTCGATTTGCATGAAATTTCTTATGTGACCTCTTCTTGATGTTGAGAATTCTTCTATGTATTTGATTTTACTAGAAAACACCCTAAAATGATGCCTTTTTGCCTGAAAATCATGAAAAACCAAAATAGAAGTAGACTTTGTAATATTTGATTTATTCAGCATAAAAACAAGTAAAAGATCCTCAATTTAGCATGAAAAGGTATTTAAAATGATGCAAAATATACTATAGATTTTGGTGTCATCAAAATACATAAGGCTCAAACTTTGCTTGTCCTCAGGCAAAAATCAAATTTTGATTAAAAGAATAACCTTTTCATGCTCAATAAATTTCTAAAATACAATCATCAATGAAAAATCCCATCAATTGTTTTACAAAACTTCAAATAAACATATAATTCTTAGAATTCAATCCTCTAGATCCACAACTCAATCAAATAAAACTTTGCAACTTGTACAATAAATAGAATTTTCAATCAAATGATTTCACCCACTTTTCAGTTCAAATCTATCATGCTTTTGTTTACAGGAGTTAGGTTTCCATGATCTTTTTCCGCACCTAATTTTTTTTTATTTGTTTGATTATTGTTGCAAAGATGGTATGCATCCACATAGACACATACTTTTTATTTTTGACTTCAACTCTTTTCTTCGGTACCACTATCAATTTTGCATAGTGACAAGTAGAGGAGTCTTATTCTTTTTATCTCTCATTATTTTTCATGCATAGACTTCAACCCATGTCTTAGGTACCACTATCAATTTTACATAGTGCCAAGTAGGGGAGTCTCTCACTATTTTTATGGATCTTGGATTCTTATTTCCCAACAAATGGCAAAAATAGACTAAACATCTACTAGGTTGATCAATTGACATCAATTCACAAATCATACTTATATGCTCATCTTATTTAAAGGAGTAGTTTCACCTTTAGATTTTATTCTTCAAATAATACATCTACCTAAAATCTTATGCACCAATTAACGTCATATTTCAATAGACAAATATGTATTAAAGAAATAAATTTAACATGATAGGGTTATATCTTCAATCATGAACATTTATCATCAATTAAATCATCAAGAAAATACTTATCATCATCATCAATGAAAATTTTTCAAGATAGAAGCAACAAGCAAAGTAAATCACATGCATCCAACAATCTCAAGAAAAATAATATCATCATCGCATGGTATAACCATATCGAAAAGTAATAATCGGTGTGATCATTATTATTGTACAACCACATCGAAAATATAAGCATGTCAAGAATAGCAGTGGGGGCGGTCGTAGAGCATCATCCTTCCCTTCATCATATGAAACAACAATAAGATATAAAAAAATATAGCATAATAAAGAAATAAAGGTTGATAATACTCACAAAGCATCTACTCATCGTCATCTGATCGTGTGGCCTCAGAGACCCTTGCAGCAGTCTCCATGGGATCATAGTATGGTGTCCCTACTTGATCACCTTCATATCCATAGTCTCTGTGATATGCATAACCAAAATAGTCATAAAGGAAGTTGCCCATGTCTTCCATATGATTACACAACCTCTCCATATCCCTGTGGATGTATCCCAGAGTCTCTTGCATCCCATCCAAGCGGCGTTCTTGGTTGTACATCTGTGCTATGAGCCCCTGAAAACCTGGATCGCGGTGGCTGGCAAAACCACCCCTCATCCTATGTGAGAAAGTACTAGCGGGCTGAGAAGAATCATGAGGAGGTGACTCCATCCCATAGGGATCACTCCTTCCACCCCAGGTGGGTGGCGGTGGAACTATATCTAGCGGTGGAGTAAAAGCTGCCTCAGCCGCACTAGGAGATAACTTCCATTTGGCTCTTTCTCTGATAGTGGTCTTCTTGATGTGAGGTAAGGGTAGAGGAGGGATATTTGGTCGAAGGACCAAACAAAAAATGTCACCTTCTCTAATAATCATCTTCATTGATATGCAAGACTCAAAGTCTAGTCTTGCATTCCCTTTTGCCAACTCAGTTCCATAGGGCTCTATCCCAAAATATCTAGCTATAGGAATGACTAAGCCTCCTATCACCACAGATCCTCTGCTCGCTCTGGCAACCTTGTCCATGTGTTTTATCATGAAGAAAGCCACATCAACAGCAAATCTGTTGAGCATCCCCCAAAGAAAATAGAGTTCATGTTGATGGACCATGCCGTCGCTATCTCCTCTTCCAAACACAGTGTGTGCTTGAACCCTATGGGCATACTTAATACAAGGGTTCTTAATCTTGCTAGCTCTAGCAGAAATGGCATAGAAATGACTCTCATCTGTAATTTGGTTCCAGAAAATGCCTTCCATGAATCCAAGAGGCATCTCAGTATATCCTTCTGTGCTCAACTCAAAGATATCTCTTACTTCTTGCAATGTATGCTTCCTCTCCTCATTGGCTAATCTGAAAGTGATTTCCCCTTCTGCAGGTCCATTCAAAAATTCCTTTAAGTCAATTATCAAGCTGCTCAAGAATTCCATAACAAGTGGTAGATAAGTGAGCGGAGTCATCTGAAAGAACTGCTTAACCTTGATCCTCTCAAACATCCAAAGCACGTCCTCATAAAGCCCCAAGGCTTCCAATGTTCTTCGATCAGCATACTTAGTGTTGATGATTTTTCTTTCTAAAATTTTGTTGTATCTGGATTCCTGCATTTCATTTCTGAAGATTATCCCATGGGGGTTCTGTGGTTGAGATGATTCAGCAGGGGCTTTCCCCTTTCTTCTTAGACAAATTAACTTTGTTCTTGGTGCCATGAGTATGAACTCAAGCTGCAATTTTCAATTTAATGCAAATACAGCAAATATATGACATTGTATCATACTCTCAACATCATTAGAAATGTTAATCAAGTTCATTGGAAAGGAAAATCAACTTAGAACTCAGGCTTAAACTCAAGAAAACAGAGTAAACGTCAATGAACAGTAACTTCGAGTAAGTTCAGCGTACTTCAGTTCAAATCGGTCTCGGAAATCAGTTTAAATTCTTCCAAATAGCAAAGGATCAATAGCCTATCCTCTAACGTGTAAATGAAAACAGGAATCACTAAAAATGGTTGAGAAACGCGTGAAAATGAGTGAAAGGGGCGAAACTTGATAAAAACTCATCAAATCTGTAAAATCGGTGAAATGAGTACCTAATCGATGACGAAAGCTGAACGGGAAAGGTCACCGGCGTCCCCAGGTGGTCGGAGATGATCGAAAATCCAATAACGGCTCAAAAACGAGTGAGAACGAGGGTAAAAACCCTAAAAACGGTCCAGTCAAAACATTAAATACAGCACAGAGTTCGCGTGTCAGAAAATGAAATATGATAGTGTAATGTCTTACGGCACTGCCGTAAAATTATGACTGCTCTCGGGTTAAAGCTGGATTAGAAATACGGTACCGTAAAGTAGTTTACGGTACTGTCATAAAATCTCGGCAGTGTTCTGTTCAAAAATGATTCAGAAATACGGTACCGTGTAATCTGTTATGGTACTACCGTAAAAAATCAAGGAGCGAATTTTTTTTTGTGTGTAAAATACGGTACCGTAAACTAACTTATGACGGTGCCGTAAAAATGAGGAGACTCTCTGGTTGATTTGTGTAACAAAATACGGTACCGTGTAAGTGTTTACGGTAGTGCCGTAATTTCGTCACAACCCTCTGGTGGAAAGTGAACCGAAAATATGGTACCATAACAGACTTTATGGTAGTACCGTATTTTGCATCAAATCACATTTTTCCTACAAAAATAAAAGAAAAATTAGTCCTAAGAAAAAAATTGAAACAAATAGAGGTTAGAAAGCTTGGGTTGGCTCCCAAGAAGCCCTAATTTTAATGGTCCTTAGCTTGACCCTTTCACTCTTGGATCTGCTTGTATTTCATCAAGTAGATAATTCTACCATTCTTCAATCTGATTTCCATGATAGTAGTGTTTCAATCTCTGTGCATTAACCTTGAATACTCCTTTCTCTTCACTCCATATGTCGACGGCTCCGTACGGATAAGTCTCTTCACCTGAAAAGGCCCAGACCATCGAGACTTAAGTTTACCAGGAAAAAGTCTCAATCTAGAATTAAACAAGAGAACGAAATCACCTTGTTGAAATTCTTTTCTGAGTACGTGTTGATCATGCCATCTCTTGGTTCTCTCCTTGTAGATCTTTGCATTTACATAAGCAGAGAGTCTAATTTCATCAAGTTCACTCAATTGTAGTTTCCTCTTTTCACTTGCACTCTTCAAGTCAAAATTTAATGCTCTGATTGCCCAGAATGCTTTATGCTTGAGTTCTACAGGAAGGTGACATGATTTGCCATAAACCAATTGAAATGGTGACATACCTATTGGTGTTTTGAAAGCAGTCCGGTATGCCCAAAGTGCATCATTGAGCTTGAGCGCCCAGTCTTTCCTTGTTCTTGACATTGTCTTTTCCAATATCCCTTTAATTTCTCTGTTAGATATCTCCACTTGTCCACTTGTTTGGGGATGGTAAGGGGTTGCAACTCTATGATTTAACCCATATTTTCTAAGTAAAGCTGAAAATTTGTGTTCAATAAAGTGGGATCCTCCATCACTAACCACGACTCGTGGTACTCCAAAGAGTGGGATGATAACTCTTTTAAACAGTTTTACCACAACCCTAGAATCATTAGTGGGAGAAGCAATGGCTTCTACCCACTTGGAAACATAATCTACCGCCACGAGTATATAATTATTCCCTCCAGATGATGGAAAAGGTCCCATGAAATCAATACCCCAAACATCAAAAATTTCAACTTCAAGTATGGTGGACAATGGCATCTCATTCCTTCTATTTATGTTCCCCATCCTTTGACAATTATTACAAGACATTATAAAATTCCTTGCATCCTTAAATAATGTGGGCCAATAAAATCTAGATTGTAGCACCTTGAAAACTGTCTTCTCAGTACTAGCATGTCCTCCATATGATGATCCATGACACTGCGATAATATGTCTTTCATTTCTTCTTCGGGTATACATCTCCTAAATGTTCCATCTGCACATCTTTTGAACACATAAGGCTCATCCCAAAAATAGTGTTTAACATCTGCTAAAAATCTTTTCTTGCCTTGGTAACTAAAATCAATAGGAAATATATTAGCAACTAGATAATTTACAATATCTGCATACCAAGGGGCCTTAATTTGTTCAATCCTCATCAGTTGTTCCTCAGGAAAGGAATCATTAATATCACCTTTTGTATCTTCTACAATCATCCTTGAAAGGTTGTCTGCAACTAAATTCTCAGTTCCTTTCTTATCTTTGATTTCCAGATCAAATTCTTGCAGAAGCAAAATCCATCTCAACAACTGTGGCTTACTGTCTTTCTTCTGCATCAAATATTTAACTGCAGCATGATCAGTATATACTACAACTTTTGAATTTATCAAGTAAGATCTGAATTTGTCAAATGCAAAAACTATAGCCAACAACTCCTTATGAGTAGTGGTGTAATTCCTCTGTGTTTCATCTAAAGCTTTACTGGCATAAGAGATCACATAAGGCTTCTTTTTCTTTCTTTGCCTTAGAACTGCTCCCACTGCAAAATCACTGGCATCACACATAAGCTCGAAGGGTAACTCCCAGTCAGGTGGGTGCATAATAGGTGCTGATGTCAAGGCTTTCTTCAGTTCCTGAAAAGCACACAGACATTTCTCATCAAAGCAGAATTTTGCATCTTTACAAAGTAAATCAGTTAGAGGTTTATCAAGTTTAGAGAAGTCCCTGATGAACCTCCTGTAAAACCCTGCATGTCACAAAAAGCTCATGATCTCCTTGACAGTGGTGGGTGGTGCAAACTTCTCAATCACTTCTATCTTGGCCTTGTCCACTTCAATCCCTCTCTCTGAAACAAGATGACCCAAAACTATCCCCTGTCTAATCATAAAGTGACACTTTTCCCAATTCAAGACAAGGTTAGTCTCTTCGCATCTATGTAAAACTCTAGAGAGATTAGCCCAGCAGTCATCAAAAGAAAAACCGTAGACAGAGAAATCATCCATAAAAAACATTCATGAAATCTTCAATAAACTCAGAAAAAATCGCCATCATACACCTCTGAAAAGTAGTCGGTGCATTGCATAACCAAAGGGCATTCTTCTATAAGCAAAAGTACCATATGGACATGTAAAGGTGGTCTTATCCTGATCATCAGGATGAGTAGGAATCTGAAAAAATCCAGAATATTGATGACACCGAAATTTATAGTAAATTTCATGCCATTTTATATATCTTTTCTTGTCATATTTATGAACTTTTGTTTGTTTCTAAGCATTATTTGTTAAATATTATGGAATCTACATAATTTCTTGTTTTTCATGAATTTCAGGTTAAAAGTGCCATATTTTGATGGATTTTGGAAGATCTGAGTGCACCAATGGATTCCAGACGTCGAAACGAAGCCGCCCGCCAATTTTCATTCAAATCGGAGCAAGTTTGAAAAATACACCCCGGGTGTAATGGATATTGCGGGTGTAATTTTCTGCCCAAAATATGGCACAGCCGTAAGCAATAACACGAGCCATAATTTAGAGCAATTTTCGACTAGAAAGTTCAGTTGAAAATACGGCACTGCCGTTTTTTAAATACGGTACTGTAATTGTAATCTGGACACGCGAGTTTTTCGAGCCAATTTTTGCGCGGACCATATCTTTTGATCCAGAGCTCCAAATTGAGATCAGAAAGAAGAAGACGCACGAAGTGAAAGTACCAATATTTATCCAGTATAGAGAGAGCAATCAATAGAGAGGCGGCTAGGGTTTGGCCTCGCGCCGAGAGGCGTAGAGGGCACCTCAGGCCATGATTTTTATGCAGAGGCTTCGCCTGGAGGAGAGGAAGACACCACAGAAGTTTCAGAGCGTTTGGAGTTCGATCGGAGGAGGAATCAATGAAGCAGCGGTGATAGCGCTGTTCATCGAAGCAAATTATGGCTGTAAAGGATTTTATAGCCATGTTGTAACATTGTTTTGTTGGGGTATGCTCTTAAGGCTAATGTTTGAGGTCTTGGGATTCTTTCAGTATCATGTATAAACTCTTATGTTTATAAAGGCAATGGTTGTTATTCAGTTTGTTACATTGTCTACTGCAATAATTGTACTTCTGAATAATGTCTCAATGCTGTTCAGCTAGGCTGACATGCTTTATGTTCTTAGTCGAGATATCTTGGTGAACATGAGACAACCCTGATATGATTGAGACTAATATGTATTCTAATCTTATAGGATGCTTCGAGCATGGAATAAGATGTAGACTCATGGGTACATTGGATGTACTGGACAGACCCTACTAGGATATTCAATTGCTTGTCACAATGTGAATAATCCTTGATTGCAACAAGTGGCACATGTCCTTTGACTTGAGATCACTTGTGTTTCTAAATGATGATTGTCATTGTTTTGAGGTAGTTCAATATCATTTGAAACATAGTGGTTATCAACTATCTTGGATAATGATCATGAGTCAGGTTAGGGCACTAGTGATAGATAAAGGATTGCCGTCTCCTTAATTGGAGTGTGATGTTCTAATGGGGCCCCCCTGGATGAGATGATTGAGAAAGTGTATGGCCATACCCAGGTGACTATGTTCATCTGATCTAATCATGCTCATCATATTGGAGCTACAGGCTTGACACGCTTGTCCAATAAGAATATCCAGTGGCAAAGGAAATATGTATGCCTAGTGAGTTGATTCACACTTGTGCTGTGGTTTGGGTGTAGTCTTGGAAGACTCTTTCCTCTATATCAGGAGACAGTGATGTGTTGCTAGATACCCCTCACTGATCGTGATAACGTAAGTTATCGTTACCGACATTTGAAGGAAACCCTCAGGGTCGCACAATTTGATGATATGGCTTACTTAAGTCAGATCGTGTGGACTGAATTGTTTTGGTTCAGTTTAAAGGGATTTAAACTCTGATTGTAAGTGAGATCTGGTCTGATCATGTTTGATTGATTAGGGCTTGAGATCAGTAAGCTTTGATCGAGAGAGTTGATGCTAGATCGATGAGATCAAGAGCATCAAGAGATGAAAGGTCAGATCCTGAACCTTAGGGTTTAAGGTGATCTGGACAAAGGCTTGGTTTGATTTGATTTTTGAGCCAAATTGGGTTGAACCGAATGGCTTGAACCGGTTCACATGGGTGAACGCATGGTTCAAAGTCTTCATGGCGCTTTGGGCGGTTTGCCTTGAGTGAGCGCACGGTTCATGAATGCATGAACGCATGAAGTGAAGGTTTACTATTTTTGGAAGAGGCGTTTTCCAAAATAGATACCACACCTCACGTTCGACGCACTCATGCTATTCTCGCCCCTTTTTGCCTCTTCCTCTCGACGGCTTCTCGTGTGGTGAAGAAGGTTGTCGCCAAGGAGAAGAAGAAGATCGCCAAGCAAGATCTCTCATTCCTTCCATTCGACAAGCACCCTTGGAGAACCTTGCTAGCACAAGGATCAACAAGGAGTAGGCTACATCACCTTGTGTGCGCACCGTGTGGAGGAGAAGCACTCGATTCTCTTCTTCCTAGACGCCATTCGAACTAATGGCTATGGTATGATTCAATCTACAGATTTAAGTTGATCATATATGATGCATACGATTCTTGAGGCCCTATTTTCCGCCCATGCACAAAGTTTTTTCATATGCGCATGTTTAGGGTTTCGCCCCCCTCTTGAAAGGGGTCCTTCAAATTGGTATCAGAGCGCCAGGTTTATGCATGATCTTATATGATTGCTTTGTGTTTTTGTGATCCATGCTTTGTATTAATGCTTAGATCTAAAACTATCATCATGCTCATGCGAAATATACATGTTGTATGTTTATTCTTATGTTGCGCATGTATGAAGTTTGTGTGGCGCATGTTATAGTTTTGCCAAAACTTATTTTGCGCGCCCTATTAGATCTAATGCGCCTGCTATAAACCCTTAGACGGGTTAGTAGGGTTGAAGTCATCCTCTAGGTATGATCCAAACAGTCTGATCAGATTATCTGACAGCCTAGATGGGTCGACCAGATGGCACCTGTGCGCAAGCACGAGGTGGCTATAGGTCGACTGCAGACAGGCGTGTAGTGATGTCTGGTTGAGACAACCAGTGAACGCACATGAGTTAGGCTCGGGTCACACCCGCTTGCCAGAACTCATGAGGTCGTTCAGCCCTTGGTACATGCATGGTTGACCATTTGGTCAATTCAAGTCAGTTACGACTTGGTGCATGCAAGGGCAGTGGATCTGACTAGACATGATGAGTGGATCCCTATTGATGGACCGTTGTAAGGTTGTAGGCCTCATAAGAAAATTAAAATTGATGCCAATGGGTTTTCAAAAATTTTTATTCTTATTGGATCACATAATGATTGCATACCATGATGAGTGTTTATTTCATCTTATGTGGGTTGCCCTTTTAATGTGTGCTGTGCTGGGGCCTGCGAGCCTGGATAAATTGTAAATTAATTTTATTGTGATATGCGTATCACATTTATTTAATTTATAAAGTGTAATTGACCTGCGAGTCAATCTTGTCTAGATAGATTATTTTGTAATTTAATCAGACAAGAGCACAGAGCACACTCGGTAGAGGCGCATGCAGCAGAGGCTTGACCAGGTGAGAGGTCCAGGGTTCGATCCTGTGACAGGCGCATTTTACCTAGTGGGCGCACCTGAGCTGCAGTGGGCGCTTGGGCCCTGGGTTGGGCCAGATGAGATGCAAAAGACCCATGGAGAGCTCAAGTGAAGACTTAAGTTAAATTAAGGTCTTACTTAGGGTTAATGGGCTTTTTCCACATAAGATCAGCATGCTTTCTATTTATTGTTTCAATAATTAGACTTGCATGATTTATTTATCTTCTGGTATCACCATAGGAATTGCATGATAGTTAAGAAGATAAAAGACCGTTAAAATCCAACGCGTAATATCAAGCTCGATAGCCTTCTGACGCGAAACCTCACTGTTCTGACTATCGTTGGAGCCGTGTTGTACCCACTCAGTGGGCACGTCCATCTATCTTCAGACGGTGTGTGATTACACCTGCGTGTTACAGGGAAGGGATTTATCGCTTCTCGTTGCTCAGCATAACACGTGGTGGTCCAGGGAGTAGGTCAGGTCAGCTTGACCATGTAGACTACATATGTGGCGCATATGGTAGCACATGGAGGCAGCCATCTGTGGGATCAGAGACTGTGTTGTACCAACTCAGTTGGCACAGTCTGCTGGATTGCCCAGATGAAGGGGAATCGCACGGGTTGGCGATTGGCAGGGACTGCCTACCAGAAATTAGTGCTTGTACTCTCTGTGCATCTTATCTCGCCTGAGCGGGACGCGGAGACCAAGTATGAAATCTGGATCCCATCTCACTAAAAGAGTGTTACTCTTTCGGACTGTTTTGCTGGATTTTTCAGTCAGATAAAATAGTGAGAAAAGAATCAGTCTTAAGTCCTGAATTGATTCTTAACATTGATACTGACCTTGCTGTTCTTGCATTGTTGTAGATTCCTGCAGCAATGAACACCATGAGCTTCAATGTGCGATCCCTACTGGAAAGGGAGAAGTTTGCCGGGCCAAACTTCTCAGACTGGTACGGACACCTTAAGATTGTTCTTAAGGCTGAGAGGAAACTGTATGTCCTCGAGACGGCTACACCGCCTCAACCCGCTCCAAACGCCGCAAGGGCGGTTCGGGAAGCCTATGAAAAGCATGTTAATGATAGCATTGATGTTGCTTGCCTGATGCTAGCGTCTATGACGCCACAGCTGCAGCGTCAGCATGAGGATATGTCTGCTATAGAAATGATAGCAAACCTCAAGATGCTATATGCTGCACAGGCGAGGACTGAACGCTATAATCTGACCAAGCTTTTCTTTCAGAGCAAACTGGCTGAAGGGAGTCCAGTGGGAGCTCATGTGCTCAAGATGATTGGGCACAAAGAGGCTCTAGAGAAACTGGGGCATACCATCAATCAGGAGCTTGCTGTAGACATTATTCTGCAGTCTCTCCCAGCCTCTTTCGATCCGTTCATTATTAACTTTAATATGAACAAGATCGACTGTACCCCGGCAGAGTTGCTGAATATGCTCTTGACTACTGAGGAGACTCTCAAGGGAAAGCCTTCAACCTCTGTCTTGATGTTTCCTTCCAGGAACAAGAAGAAGGGGAAGAAGGGCAAAGCCCCAGTCAAGAACTACAACAAGGCTCTGAAACAGAAGGTTAAGCGGTCGAAGGAATACAGATGTTTCCACTGTGGCCAGCTGGGTCACTGGAAAAAGGACTGTAAAGCGCTCCAGGGAGACAAGAGGGGAAGCATTGCTTCTGGCTCAGGTATTTTTGTGACTGAAGTCATGATATCTTCTTCTTCTATTTCATGGGTGTTGGATACTGCATGTGGAGTTCACATTTGTTCAAATGTACAGGAACTCAAGAGAAGAAGACAGGTGGGACAGCATGAGGTGGACCTACGAGTTGGAAACGGGGCACGGGTTGCTGCTGTTGCTGTAGGAGAATATTACATCTCATTACCATCTAGGCTTGTATTAGAACTAAACAATTGTTACTTTGTTCCCAGCATTACTAAAAATATTATCTCTATTCCTGCTCTTGTCAGGAAAGGTTTTTCCTTTGAATGCAATATTTCAAAGTGTGTTCTTTCTTTAGATAATATTGTTTATGCTACAGGATCAATTAACAATGGGTTATTCATGTTGGACATGGAATGTTCTATACATAATATTGATAATAAGAAAGCCAAGTATGCTGATGATAGCACCTTGCTATGGCATAGTCGTTTAGGCCATATTAACAAGAAGCGCATTAAGCGGTTGCATGATTATGGACTGCTGGGATCATTCTCCTATGAGGAGATTGATACATGCAAAGCTTGTTTGATGGGCAAAATGACGAAGTCACCTTTTCCTAACAAAGGTCAAAGGGCTTCAGGTTTACTTGACCTTATACACAGTGATGTGTGTGGGCCATTTAGTAAACATGCCAGAGGTGGCTATCAATACTTCATTACCTTTACTGATGATTTCAGTAGGTATGGTTATGTCTATCTTATGAGAGATAAAAGTGAATCTTTTGACAAGTTCAAAGAGTTCAAGAATGAAGTACAAAATCAGCTAGGCCGAAATATCAAGGCACTTCGTTCTGATCGAGGTGGAGAATACCTAAGTCGAGAGTTTACTGACTATCTCATGGAGTGTGGGATTATCTCACAGCTCACTCCACCAGGAACACCGCAATGGAATGGTGTGTCCGAGAGGAGGAACAGAACCTTACTGGATATGGTTTGTTCTATGATGAGTCAGGCTACTCTACCTTACTCCTTTTGGGGATTTGCACTGGAAACAGCTGCAAAGGTACTAAACCGAGTGCCATCCAAGGCAGTTTCAAAGACTCCATATGAGTTATGGTATGGGAAACAGCCTAGCTTGACATTTATCAAGATCTGGGGTTGCGAGGCTTATGTCAAAAAGCTCGCCTCTGGGAAACTAGAGAGCAGATCTGAGAAATGCACCTTTGTCGGTTACCCTAAAGAAACTAAGGGTTATTATTTCTACGATCCCAAAGAGAACAAGGTTTTTGTTGCTCGGACGGCTATTTTTCTTGAGAAGGAGTTTCTTCTGCAAGAAGCCAGTGGGAGAGAAATAAAGCTGGATGAGAATCCAGAGGAAGGGCAAAGTAGTCAAGCACAATTGGATGAGCCTGAGCCAGTAGAATAGGTTATTGAACAACCTGAGGCTCAGATATCACGGGAACCGCGAAGATCGGGAAGGATCCGTCGACAGCCTGAGCGCTATGACGGAGTCTACATCATTGATCATGATGAACCCCTCACTTATGCGGATGCGGTCAGTGGACCGGACTCAGCGAGATGGCTTGAAGCTATGCGAGCCGAGATGGACTCCATGTCAGATAACCAGGTCTGGGATTTGGTTGATCCGCCTCCGGGAGTAATCCCTATAGGCTGTAAATGGATCTTCAAGAAGAAGATTGACATGGATGGTAACGTGGTTACCTATAAAGGCAGGCTAGTTGCGAAAGGTTTCAAACAAATCTACGGGATAGATTATGATGAAACTTTCTCTCCTGTAGCTATGTTCAAGTCTATTCGGATTCTTTTCGCGATAGCAGCATATTACGATTATGAGATCTGGCAAATGGATGTGAAGACGGCTTTCCTTAACGGAAAACTGGATGAGGATGTGTATATGACACAACCTGAAGGTTTCACCAATCCATCAGATCGTCATAAAATATGCAAGTTAAGGAAGTCCATTTATGGACTTAAACAAGCATCTAGAAGCTGGAATATTCATTTTGATGAATCGATCAGTGAATTTGGTTTCATCAAGAATGAAGATGACCCGTGTGTATATAAGAGGTTTAGTGGGAGCGTGATTACTTTCCTAGTCCTCTACGTCGATGATATCTTAATCATTGGAAACGATATTCCTGAACTGCATGCTGTTAAGGCATGGTTAAGGAAATGTTTTCAGATGAAAGATTTAGGAGAAGCAGCCTATGTATTAGGTGTGAAGATCTACAGGGATAGATCTAAGAGGCTTCTCGGGCTGTGCCAGAGTACTTACATCGATAAAGTCCTGGAGAGATTTCATTTAGAAAATTCTAAAAGAGGATATCTTCCAGTCAGACATGGTCTGAATCTTTCGAAGAGTCAGTGTCCACAAACACAGACTGAGAAAGATGAAATGGACAATACGCCTTATGCTTCGGCTATTGGGTCCATTATGTATGCGATGTTGTGTACTCGCCCAGACGTCGCTTACGGGTTAAGCATGACCAGTCGATTCCAAAGTAATCCAGGTCAGGCGCACTGGATTGCAGTCAAGAATATTTTAAAATATCTGCGGAGGACCAAAGATATGTTCTTGATATATGGAGGTCAGGAAGAACTCAGTATTGAAGGATATACTGATGCTTCGTTCCAATCTGACCAGGATGATTTCCGATCGCAATCAGGCTATGTTTTTAGCTTGAATGGTGGAGCAGTGGTGTGGAAAAGTTTCAAACAGTCAATTGTTGCTGATTCCACAACAGAAGCCGAGTATGTGGCAGCCTCGGAAGCATCCACGGAGGCAGTGTGGATTCGTAAGTTCGTTCAGGAACTTGGTGTTGTTCCTTCGAGTGCAGATCCATTGGTTATCTTTTGTGATAACACTGGAGCAATCGCACAAGCAAAGGAACCACGGTCGCACCAGAAGTCCAAGCACATACAGAGACGGTTTCACTTGATCCGGGAGATCATTGATCGAGGCGAGATCAAAGTCTGCAAGGTTCATACAGATGACAATCTGGCAGACCCGCTTACCAAGCCTCTGGCGCAGCAGAAGCATGAGAAGCACTGTAATAATATGGGTTTGAGATTTCTCAACCATTAGATTAAGTGCAAGTGGGAGATTGTTGGGGTATGCCCTTAAGGCTAATGTTTGAGGTCTTGGGATTCTTTCAGTATCATGTATAAACTCTTATGTTTATAAAGGCAATGGTTGTTATTCAGTTTGTTACATTGTCTGCTGCGATAATTGTACTTCTGAATAATGTCTCAATGCTGTTCAGCTAGGCTGACATGCTATATGTCCTTAGTCGAGATATCTTGGTGAACATGAGACAGCCCTGATATGATTGAGACTAATATGTATTCTAATCTTATAGGATGCTTCGAGCATGGAATAAGATGTAGACTCATGGGTACATTGGATGTACTAGACAGACCCTACTAGGATATTCAATTGCTTGTCACAATGTGAATAATCCTTGATTGCAACAATTGGCACATGTCCTTTGACTTGAGATCACTTGTGTTTCTAAATGATGATTGTCATTGTTTTGAGGTAGTTCAATATCATTTGAAACATAGTGGTTATCAACTATCTTGGATAATGATCATGAGTCAGGTTAGGGCACTAGTGATAGATAAAGGATTGCCGTCTCCTTAATTGGAGTGTGATGTTCTAATGGGGCCCCCCTGGATGAGATGATTGAGAAAGTGTATGGCCATACCCAGGTGACTATGTTCATCTGATCTAATCATGCTCATCATATTGGAGCTACAGGCTTGACACGCTTGTCCAATAAGAATATCCAGTGGCAAAGGAAATATGTATGCCTAGTGAGTTGATTCACACTTGTGCTGTGGTTTGGGTGTAGTCTTGGAAGACTCTTTCCTCTATAGCAGGAGACAGTGATGTGTTGGTAGATACCCCTCACTGATCGTGATAACGTAAGTTATCGTTACCGACATTTGAAGGAAACCCTCAGGGTCGCGCAATTTGATGATATGGCTTACTTAAGTCAGATCGTGTGGACTGAATTGTTTTGGTTCAGTTTAAAGGGATTTAAACTCTGATTGTAAGTGAGATCTGGTCTGATCATGTTTGATTGATTAGGGCTTGAGATCGGTAAGCTTTGATCGAGAGAGTTGATGCTAGATCGATGAGATCAAGAGCATCAAGAGATGAACGGTCAGATCCTGAACCTTAGGGTTTAAGGTGATCTGGACAAAGGCTTGGTTTGATTTGATTTTTGAGCCAAATTGGGTTGAACCGAATGGCTTGAACCGGTTCACATGGGTGAACGCATGGTTCAAAGTCTTCATGGCGCTTTGGGCGGTTTGCCTTGAGTGAGCGCACGGTTCATGAATGCATGAACGCATGAAGTGAAGGCTTACTATTTTTGGAAGAGGCGTTTTCCAAAATAGATACCACACCTCACGTTCGACGCACTCATGCTATTCTCGCCCCTTTTTGCCTCTTCCTCTCGACGGCTTCTCGTGTGGTGAAGAAGGTTGTCGCCAAGGAGAAGAAGAAGATCGCCAATCAAGATCTCTCATTCCTTCCATTCGACAAGCACCCTTGGAGAACCTTGCTAGCATAAGGATCAACAAGGAGTAGGCTACATCACCTTGTGTGCGCACCGTGTGGAGGAGAAGCACTCGATTCTCTTCTTCCTAGACGCCATTCGAACTAATGGCTATGGTATGATTCAATCTACATATTTAAGTTGATCATATATGATGCATACGATTCTTGATGCCCAATTTTCCGCCCATGCACAAAGTTTTTTCATATGCGCATGTTTAGGGTTTCGCCCCCCTCTTGAAAGGGGTCCTTCATGTTTCTCCTTTCTTTTTGTTTTCTGATCACTCTAAAACTATGATTTATTGTATGTCCTCCTTCATGCAAGCTTAATACTGTTTTGGGACATGGGGTGTAATCCCCTTGATTCTTAATGATTAGATAACTCTTCTATTTTCGTCATGATAATTTTTGCTATGATAATTTTACTTTTGTGATGGATTGTTCTTAGACTCTCTATAGATCTATGTTATTAATCATGTTTTTAGAGTTTTCGCTATTGACTGAAAGGTAATTGCTTGAGAACTTGGAACCCTATAATTGCATGTTAGGATCCCTTCCTTAGGTTAGATCTAATTTGATCTGTTCTAGTAGATTAATTGCCATGATAGTAATATGAATCTATGGATCGAGTCTATTTATCAAACGTGGAGATCTTGCACGAAAGTGAGGATCGAACCTTTATTTATATTTTATCATTGAAATTAAGGTGGAGGAAACCCTAGTCCCATGTTTATCTCTCTAATTATCTCCTTAGCATATTCTCTGCATAGTTTACTTTCATCATATTTGGCTTGCTTAGCTAGCGAGAAAACAATTATTTGGTAATTAACAATAAGGTCTCTGTGGATCGATATTTTTATTACTTCGATAATTTCGTGCACTTGCGGAATCCTATCATGTTTTTGGCACCGTTGCCGGGGACCTTAGTTTTGTTAATATCAAAATAGTTGTTAGTATTGCTAGACTAAGTTTTATTTGCTTTATATTTAACTTTGTTTTATGTTTTTGCAGGTTTTGGATATTCACAGTTGTGGCAGAACTGTGATTTCTGAAATTTTTATTTGCTTGTGTCTTTATATATTCTGAAAAAGAAAATCTTATTTGATTGGTGTTGGATTATCTTTTTGGTAGATTTGAAGATATGTCTTTTTATCAAAATTCATGGGCTTCTGAAAGAGGTTTGGTATACATGCAACAAGGTGAGCATAAAGATTATTCACAGATGTCTATTGCAGAATTAGCTAAATTACACTCTTATTACATGTAATATTTGTAAGTCTTATGATCATTATGCTTATGAATGTCAATTTAGATATCATGCAAATTCTAATTCACCGTGCTATCAAGATGATCATTATGATTCTAGTTGGGAAAATCAAACTTCTTTTTATGATGATTGCTCTAATCATGTTTCTGTGCCATGCTTTGAGGATACTGAAATATCTAGCCTAAAATCCATGTGTAAAAAATTCATGGCTGATCGAGAAAGATTTTTTGCTAAACAAAATCAAATTTTAGGCCAAATGCTGGCAAATCAAAGAAAGCATCTTGATGATCTTAAGGGTTCTGTTAATCTAATTTCTTATTAAGAAGAATCTTTGACTGCTAATACTGAATTGCTAGAAACCCAGATTGCACAACAAGCATGGTTATTTGAGTTGATACTGAAAAACTTGATTTAAAAAATTCCCCCTGTGATCATGACTGTTTTGAGATTGAGCCTTATGTGAATATTCATGAATCTCACTCTGATTTTGATGATTGTAAAATTGATTCTTCTGATAATTTAATTGTGGAAAGGATTGGGGAAATTAAAATTGAAAAACCCTCTTTTGATGAAATTGATTCTTATGATGTTATATCATTTATGGTTGAATCTGATGAGTTTGATAAAGGGTTGAAAATTATAGACATTGATGAGCCCCACTTTGATTTTTGTGATATTTTGGAAATTAATGATAAATCTCTTGTGGTTAATTCTAATTCTATTAATTCTTTTTCATATGATTCTTATTTAGACTTTTCTGATGATGAATTATTTGTGAGGAGGTATGAGGAAATTGATTTAGAAGAGTCTCATCTTGATTTTGTTGATAATTTTGATATTGAAAAATTGTTTGATGATGAACATGAGGAAATTGAAAAAGATTTGAATGTTACAAACACTGATGAATCTCACTCTGATGTTTTGCCCTTATCTTTTGTTGAATCTTTTGATGAATTTGAAAATTTGATTTTTATTGAGGAGCGTAATGAAAGACATAAAAATTATTATGATGATCCAATGCTTGAATATTTTGATATAAGTCCTATTGTGATTGAAGGTATAATTTTGAAAAAAAGGACTAAAGATTCTGCTTATTGATAAACATAGGAAGATCATTAAAAATTTTGATTTTGATTTCCACATATTTGAGAGAGCCGCTTCAATTATGATTTACTTGAAATTTTGGATATCTGGATTAGTGGCTGAACTTTTTGGACGGCGGAAAAGAAAGAAATTACATGCTATATATTTTGGTACTGATTCACCTGCTTCAACATGATGTTTGAGTTTTGGTGAAGCTATGGACCTAAAATTAGCGCTTCTTGGGAGGCAACCCAAGCACTTTTGCTTAGTTTAGTTGCTTTTATTTTAGTTAATTTTTAGGATCAATTGTTCTTTTTGTTTTGCAGGGAGAATAAAATTTTTTGCAAAATACGACAGTACCGTAATATCGTTCACGGTACCATATTTTAGAGTCATTTTTAACCCGAGGGTTCTTTGTAAATTATGGCACTGCCGTATAGGGTTTCATGGTACCGTATTTTAAAGCTGCCCTCTGCTTATTGAGTTGGTGTTTTCTCGCTGCGATTTTAAGAAACTGGGTTGAGAAAAATTTTGATCTTTGGCACAACATGGAAGTACTCATCTTTGTCTATCTTCTGGATATTTTTGCTGAATTTTAAAGTCCATGGATCTTTCTAAAACACCTAGCAACTTTTTGATTCTGATTAATTTCTCCAGCAGTTTTTTCTGACTATTCTGACTAGCACTTTTGCTGCCACTTTTTAAGTTGTTTCGGTGACTTGAAACCCAGATTTTTCACTTGGAATTGAAAGAACATGTGTCATTCTATCTTGTGGATAAATTATTTTCACGAAAATATGTTCTGATCATTCTAGGACACATAGCAACTTTTTGAACTTTATTAACTTTTGTGTAGTTTGTGCAGTTTTTAATCCGAGTAGCCTTCTTTCTGCTGATGCCCTAAATTTCTAATAGATTTTGATCCTTTGATTTTCACACGTCTGAAAAGAATATCTCTTATTCTATTACGTGGTTCTGTCCATTTTCTATTCTGATCATTAAATCTTATTTTTGGGTAGGGCTACTTTTCATAAAAAATTCAAAAACTGCACTGTTTGCTTTCTACTTGTTATTGCTTCTTTTGCATCCAGATTCTGAAATCTTCAAGAGCAACTGTCTTCCACCTCTAAACCACCACTGCATCTGCCTCTGACATCACTGTATCCAGCCATCGACACTGGATTATACCATCTACAGATTCTTATTTCTTCTACTGCCTCTTATTCCATTGATTTGATTTATATATGCATCAGACTCTTCATTAGTGATTGATTTTTTTATCTATGCAGCATTATTTCTGGCACCCACCAGCCGACGATCTCACCTCCAGGAGTGTAGTCTTCAGCAGGCCACTGGAGATTACTCACTCTACTATCGACATCATCATTGACAGTAGCTTTTCAGCTAACCTCTGTTAACCCTCTACTTCTTGCCTGCTCGACTCTTTCCACCGGCATCCTCTTCAGACCTCTGGCTACATCTCTGATTCTCCCTTGAAAATTATTTTTATTATTATTTTCAAGACTGTTTTTGATCTGAGCCTTATGTGAGCCTTATGTACCTTAAATTTTACAGAAAATTTTCAAAAGGCATATCTTTGGACCTAGCTACATTGGCCTGACAATGATTGAGCATGATCTATTTAGTTTTGTGAGTATCACTTGCACTCTCTTATTAATGACTATTTCATATGAGCATGATCTCATTGTTTTGATGATGATATTATTCAAATGTGTTGTTAAAATTGATGAAAGCATATGATCCACTTTCTACTATATGATGACATGATTTATTGATAAAATTTCTATTGATAAAATGTCTTCCTTGATGATGTGAGTATTTATACTTGTGATTAGAGAAAAACCCTATCATGTTAGATTTATTTCTTCAATGCATATCTATTTTTGAAATTTGACATTGGTTGATGCATGAAATTTTGGGTAGATGTGTTATTTGATGAATAAGATCTAAAGGTGAAACTACTCCTTTAAATAAAATGAGCATATGAGTATGATTTGAGAATTGAGATCAATTGATCAACCTAGTAGATGTTTAGTCTATTTTTGCTATTTGTTGGGAAATAAGAATCCAAGATCCATAAAAATAGTGAGAGACTCCCCTACTTGGCACTATGTAAAATTGATAGTGGTACCGAAGACATGGGTTGAAGTCTATGCATAAAAAATAATGAGAGTGAAAAATAATAAGACTCCTCTATTTGGCACTGTGTAAAATTGACAGTGGTACCGAAGACAAGAGTTGAAGTCAAAAAATAAGAAGTGTGTATCTAAGTGGGTACATGCCATCTTCACAAAAACAAACAAAATACATAAAAAAAAAAGGGGAAAACAAATCATGTGTGGAAAAAGATCTTGGAAACCTAATTCCTGTAAACAAAAGCATGATAGATTTGAACTGAAAAATGGGTGAAATCATGAGATTGAAAATTCTATTTATTATACAAGTTGCAAAGTTTTATTTGATTGAATTGTGGATCTAGAAGGTTGAGTTCTAAGGATGATATGTTTATTTGAGGTTTTGTAAAATAATTGATGGAATTTTTCATTGATGATTGTATTTTAGAAATTTATTGAGCATGAAAAGGTTATTCTTTTAATCAATTTTTTATTTTTGCTTGAGGACAAGCGAAGTTTGAGCCTTATGTATTTGATGACACCGAAATTTATAGTAAATTTCATGCCATTTTATATATCTTTTCGTGTCATATTTATGAACTTTTGTTTGTTTTTAAGCATTATTTGTTAAATATTATGGAATCTACACAATTTCTTATTTTTCATGAATTTCAGGTTAAAAGTGTCATATTTTGATGGATTTTGGAAGATCTGAGTGCACCAATGGATTCCAGACGTCAAAACGAAGCTACCCGCCAATTTTCATGCAAATCGGAGCAAGTTTGAAAAATACACCCCGGGTGTAATGGATATTACGAGTGTAATTTTCTGCCCAAAATACGGCACTGCCGTAAGAAATAACATGGGCCATAATTTAGAGCAATTTTCGACCAGAAAGTTCAGATGAAAATACGGCACTGCCTTTTTTTAAATACCGTACCGTAATTGTAATCTGGACACGCGAGTTTTTCGGACTTGCGCGGACCATATCTTTTGATCCAGAACTCCAAATTGAGATCTGAAAGATGTTCCGGACTCGGCTTTAAGTGAAAGGACCAATTTTTATTCAGTATCAAGAGAGCAATCAACAGAGAGGCAGCTAGGGTTTGGCATCGTGCCGAGAGCTGTAGAGGGCACCTCAGGCCGTGATTTTCATGCAGAAGCTTCGCTTGGAGGAGAGGAAGACACCACAGAAGTTTTAGAGTGTTTGGAGTCCGATCGGAGGAGGAATCAATGAAACAGCGGTGATAGCGCTGTTCATCGAAGCAAATTACGGCTGTAAAGGATTTTACAGCCGTGTTGTAACGTTGTTTCTCCTTTCTTTTTGTTTTCTGATCACTCTAAAACTATGATTTATTGTATGTCCTCCTTCATGCAAGCTTAATACTGTTTTGGGACATGGGGTGTAATCCCCTTGATTCTTAATGATTAGATAACTCTTCTATTTTCATCATGATAATTTTTGCTATGATAATTTTACTTTTGTGATGCATTGTTCTTAGACTCTCTATAGATCTATGTTATTAATCATGTTTTTAGAGTTTTTGATATTGACTGAAAGGTAATTGCTTGAGAACTTGGAACCCTAGAATTGCATGTTAGGATCCCTTCCTTAGGTTAGATCTAATTTGATCTGTTCTAGTAGATTAAATGCCATGATAGTAATATGAATCTATGGATCGAGTCTATTTATCAAACGTGGAGATCTTGCACGAAAGTGAGGATCGGAACGTTGGAGATCCATGAGTAAAACTAGTGTTGAGGCTCGGATGCACGAAAGTGATCCTTGAGATTCCACTAGAGATTATCAACCTAGAATTCAGATGCACAAAAGTGATCTTGAGTTCTTTGATTGATGATTTACTTATCTTTAGCATTGAGATAGATCTTGCGTGAAAGCGAGGATTGGTCCCTGCATGATTGTCTGCACGAAAGTGAGATAATCCCTTTATGAAGTAAATTAAGTCTTTATCGTAGCAAGATTTGATTGACGAACCTTTATTTATATCTTATCATTGAAATTAAGGTGGAGGAAACCCTAGTCCCATGTTTATCTCTCTGATTATCTCCTTAGCATATTCTTTGCATAGTTTACTTTCATCATATTTGGCTAGCTTAGCTAGCGAGAAAACAATAATTTGGTAATTAACAATAAGGTCTCTGTGGATCGATATTTTTATTACTTCGATAATTCCGTGCACTTGTGGAATCCTATCAAATATCCATCAAGAAAACAAAAGTAAGAGTGTTTAGCATGTCTCTCAACCATTTGATCAATGAAAGGCAAGGGAAAATGATCCTTCCTAGTGGCAGCATTAAATTTTCTATAATCAATACACATACGCCAACTAGTGACAGTTCTAATAGGTATCAATTCATTGTCCTTATTTTTCATTACAGTGACACCTCCCTTTTTAGGAAAACAGTGTACAGGGCTTACCCACTTACTATCTGAGATAGGGTAGATAATACCTGCATCAAGCAATTTTAGTACTCCCTTCTTCACCACTTCCTTCATAGACGGGTTGAGCCTTCTCTGAAAATCTACATGTGGCTTGTGCTCATCCTCCATGTGAATCCTGTGCATACAAAAAGAAGAATTAATCCCCTTCAAGTCATCAATGGTGTACCCAAGTACCTTTCTATGAACTCTCAACTCCTTTAAGAGAAGATCAGTTTTCTTAGCATCTAATTTAGCATCCATAATCACAGGGTAGGTGGAGTTAGGACCAAGAAATTCATATCTAAGGTTATCAGGTAAAACTTTCAACTCAATTTCAGGAATTTTTTCACTTTCATCATCAAAAGTAGCACAATCTAAAATATTATGTTTTTCATCATCAAAATCATTCTCAAAACCAGAATTATCAAATTTTTCACAAGAATTTTCTAAGGAATCAGAAAAAGAGTCAGAGAAATAATCAGAAAAAGAAACATCAACAAAAGAATCATCAAACCGACAACTAACATCATAAACTGTGTCATCAATAGCATGAATAGTGCAACAAGAACTAGCATATGCAGGTTTTTTTAATGAATTATTTAAATCAAACTCAATCTTATCGTTGCCAATTCTCAAAGTAAGTTTACCGTTCCTTACATCAATAAGGGCTCCAGCAGTGGCTAAGAACGGTCTACCCAAAATAATAGGAATCTTGGCATCCTCTTTCATTTCATGTACCACAAAGTTAGCAGGTATGAAGTACTTACCAACTTGTATAGGAACATCCTCTAGAATACCTACTGGATATTTTACTGATCGATCGGCGAGCTGCAAAGAAATTGTAGTTGGCTTGGGAGCTCCCATATCCAGTTTCCTGCACACAGACAAAGGCATCAGACTCACACTAGCTCCCAAGTCACATAAGGCTCGATCGAAAGCAACATTCCCAATTGAACAAGGAATAGAGAAACTACCTGGATCCTTTAATTTCGGTGGCAACTTGTTTTGAATAAGAGCACTGCATTCTTCAGATAGTGCCACAGTACCGTAGTCCTCAATTTTTATTTTGTTAGTTAGTAGACATTTGGGATAATGCAACTGTAAAAGGAATATTAATGTACAACTTTTTCAACACTTCCAAAAATTTCTGAAACTGCCTATCTAGCTTAGCTTGCACAATCCTCTGGGGAAAAGGGATAGGTGTCCTATATGGCTGTGGTGAACTAGGTCTAGGTTCCTCAACTTCACAGGGTAAGTCACTTCTCTATGAAGGCTCCTTCTCCTTAGAAGGAGAAGAATTAGGAAGGGACTGCCCTTGTGTGGGTTGTGGTTCCAAAACTGGTTCCTCGCTAGGTATGACATCAGGCTCAACCTCTTGATCATCTAATGGTCCCCTTGGATCTTCCAATTGTATCCCACTCCTAGTTATGATGGTGTTACAATGTTCCCTGGGGTTTGGTCCAGGTTTTGCAGGTAACTTCCCTGGGGGTCTATAAGGTGTATTAGCCTGTTGTGCTATCTGAGTTTCGAACATGTTATTATGAGCAACAACACCATCCAACCTAGAATTTATCTGCTTAAGGGTTTCTGTAATCTCATCATTTTTGCTCATCTGCTTACCCATGAATTTCTCAAACATATCTTCTAAACTAGATTTTTGGGGTTGGCTCTGGTTTGACTGTCTCTAATTATACCCTCTATTTTCATTTTGCCCACTAGTTTGATTGTTATTCTTCCAAGACAGGTTAGGATGGTTTCGCCAGCCAGGATTGTAGGTATTGGAGTAAGGGTCATTGGATCTACTTTGGTTGTAACCCCCCACTGCATTAACTTGCTGACTCTCCTGGTCAACAATAACCTTGCACTGCTCAGCATAGTCCATTGTTCCCACAAACTTCACAAACAACAGAAGATACAACAGCGGTTTTCATTTGGAAAGAATCAAAACGGTTGCATAATGAATCTACCTTTTCTGCAAGAGAACGCCAACCATCACCATCATTCTTACCCTGAGAAGGCCGATAAAGCACTCCTCTCTCCGAAGCCCACTGGTTGTGATTTTGCGCCATCTCCTCAATCAAGGCATGGGCTGCATCAACAATCTTGTTCATCAATGCTCCTCCTACAGTAGCATCAACAGTTAAGCGTGTGTTGTAAAGCAAACCATTATAGAAAGTTTGAATTAAAACCCAGTCTTCCACCCCATGGTGGGGGCACTTCCGTTGAAGCTCATTGAAGCATTCCCAGGCTTCATTCATTGGTTCACCATCTCTCTGAGCAAAGCCTATGATTTGGTTCCTCAACTGGATCATCTTACTAGGAGGAAAATACTTCTGCAAGAAGGCGTTTGACAACCGCTCGCAAGTAGTGAACTTCCTAGTCGGATGTGCATGAAGCCAAGCATTTGCTCTGTCCCTGAGAGAAAAAGGAAACAGTCTTAGTCTAAGGGCATCGTCAGATACACCATTAATCTTTATGGTGTCACAAAATTCAAGGAAAAGGGATAAGTGTTGGTTTGGATCTTCCAAAGGAGATCCTCCAAACTGATTCTATTAGATCATCGATAAGAACGCTGGTTTGATCTCAAAGTTGTTTGCATATATAGCAGGCCTAGTGATGCTGGAATGAATTCCCTGTGTATTTGGGGCTGCATATTCTCTAAACTTTCTCCTCTCTGCCATGATGGATTCTTCCTCTCTTACTTCAGCAAATCTCAACATCCTGCGCAGTCTAAGTGTTTTATTAATTTCAGGATCAAAGGGAACTAATGGTCCTGACCTAAGATTTATGCGCATAAACAGGTAGAAAGTTATAAAAGTTAAGAAATTGTAGAGCTTAAAAGAAAATCAGAATCTATCACAGAAAGTAGTAATAAAAAACAAAAAAAAATAAAAACTTAGTCTAGTGATAATAACAACTATATCAATATCAACAAAACCGAAGTCCCCGGCAATGGCGCCAAAAACTTGTTGTGTCCTCAAGTGCACGGATACTCGAAGTAATATTTATGATATCGAACCACAGGGACTTCGTTGTTAAGTACTGACTAATTGAGTTTTCACTAGCTAAGGAAATCGAGGGTTGTGTATATAGCAATCGAACTGTAATCGAAGTAAATTAGAATGAGAGAATCGGGACTAGGGGTTCATTCGTCTTAATATTCATGACTAAATATGATTAAAGATTCATCAATTTATCTTTGTTACGGTTAAGATATAATTCACTTGATAAACAAACTAACTCACTCTCGTGCAATTAGTTTACAAAGAACGATCCACACTCTCGTGCAAGATCAATTCAATGCTAAATATAAGTGAATTTTGGCTAAAGAGATAAAGAATCACTCTCGTGCATTCTACCTCAATACCAAGATCTCAAGCAAAACTTAGCACTCTCGCACCTTAGTTTCACAGATTTTACTCAAGACTTTCTAACAATCTAACATCTATCTCTAGCATGTTATCATGTCTGAAACAACAATAAATTCTAGGGCATAACATTAACAAGAAATAAGCTTCTAAAATCTATGAGTAAGAACACAACCAATCTCTTGCGATGAGCTCTAACAATAAATTCTAGGGTTCCAACTTCTATGATATCATCTTCTCAGTCCATAGCATAAAACTCTAAAACATGTTAATGCATGATGCTAAAAACGATTGAAGGCATAAATCACTTGAGTAAAATAACCATAGCAAAGATATATTGATGTGAGAAAAGTTATCTAGTCATTTAAATATCAAGAGAATAACACCCCCACGTCCCAAGAGGAGTTTAAGCTAGCATGGTGAAGAAGTTACAATATTCCATGGTTTTAGAGAGTCAAAAATCAAAGAAAGAGAAGAGTTTAGAAAATACAGCATGGCTGTGAAATATTTCACAGCCATATTTTGCAAGTTGAAACGATGAACAGTGTCAGCACCTCTTCTTTCTTTGATTTCTCTTCCGATTAACCTCCTTTCGTTCTAAAACTTCTGGTACGTTGTCTCCTCCTCCAGGCGAAGCTTCAGTATGAATTTTGCTGTCTGAGATGGTCTGGATTCTTCGCGATGGCGTAACCCTAGGCGGCAGTATGAATTGTGATTTCTCTCTGTTGAGTGGATGAAGATTAGGGCTTTTTGTGTCGTCCTCTTCCTCTGGTTGGTTTCCTCCTGATTGCTTCTTATAGCATCGAATTTATGGGTCTAGATCACTTGCAATCGTCTCCGCAAAAATCTGGCATCGAAATTGACCTGGGAGTCGTGTTCAAAAACAGAAATACGACAATGTAATAGTTCACAGCCCTGCCATAAAATCGGCTGAACTCTCTGGTAAGAAACGTCTAGAAAATATGGCCCGTGAAATAGTTTACGGCCCTGCCGTAAAATCGATCGAGCGTTCTATTCTGAAAGTGCTGGGAAATACGGCACCGTAATATGGTTCACGGCATTGCCGTAAAATCGGTTGAACTCTCTGGTCGGAAACGTCTGGAAAATATGATCCGTGAAATAGTTTACGGCAGTGCCGTAATTTCAACAATGGTCTCTGCTCTGAAAGTGCTCCAAAATACGGTCGTGTAATTTTTTATGGTGGTGCCGTAAAATCCGAGAAGTTCTCTGTTTGGAAAATCGCCAAAATACGGCCGTGCTCTCGATAATACGGTAGCCGCGAAAAATATGGTATCGTATTATAAATACAGCCTTGCCGTATTTTGGTCCTCAGCCTTGATTTGCATGAAATTTCTTATGTGACCTCTTCATGATGTTGAGAATTCTTCTATGTATTTGATTTTGCTCAAAAATACCCTAAAATGATGCCTTTTTGCCTAAAAATCATGAAAAACCAAAATAGAAGTAGACTTTGCAATATTTGATGGATTCAGCATAAAAGCAAGTAAAAGATCCTCAATTTAGCATGAAAAGGTATTTAAAATGATACAAAATATATTATATATTTTGGTGTCATCAAGCAGCGATGCATTGCTAGGTGTCACTCACTGCTTGTGATGACTTGAGTTCATCAATACCAACATCAGAGGAACCTACAGGGTTGCACAACTTGAAACTCGTGTTCTCGTATTGATCGAGCAGCATAATGATCGAGTTATTGGATAACTCGGATCTCTTTGGGAGAATTCATCAGTGCCACTATTCCTGCTGAGATGGAAGGGACTTATTGGAGCTAACTTCATTTTTGGGCCAGATGGGCCTAGTGGGCCCAATAGGTCAAATGGGCCAAACAGGCCAAGTAGGCCAATTGGGTCAAATGGGGCCAAACGAAGTCTAGCATGGAGCATGGACCAATGGGCCTCTAAGCCCAATGGGCGTGAAGCCCAGTTGGGGCGTGAGGCCTAATGGGCCATGACAATAAGTTACCTGGGCCCAATAAACATTATGGTGAATTAAATCATGTATTTAATTATGAGAATTAAATTCTGTAATTAATTCTGAGTTTAATGATGAATTTAATTCTGAATTTGAAGAGTCATATCATTAATGACCATTATGAGACTTTAATTCAAAGTTTTAGTGGGTTATTATGAGACTTTAATTCAGAGTTTAATTCTATAATTAATTCTGAATTTAATCCTATAATTAATGTCAAATTAATTCAGAGATTAATTATGAATTTATTACAAAATACCAAGGGTCACCATGGTTTCTATAAAAGAAGAGGGGGAGAGGAGTTGGCGACTGAACTTGGTTCTTTGGAAGAAATTCTCCTAGGAGCCTTCTCTCCTCTTCCCTCTCCTCTTGGCGTTCGCGAGGTTGGACCTTGGCGAGTTTCCATCATCCCTCTCCTTTGCGCCTTCTACTTGTGAGTGGCGCAAGTTCTTGAGGAAGACTCCCAAAGGCGTGGATCTTCTTCCCAAGGCTAGCACCGGGCGTGGAAGAAGAGAACTCGAGCGTTGGCTATGTGCGAGACTACAGAGGGCGAACATTTGGGCACCTGCATCGCATCCTTTTCTTCGTTTCAAGGTATCATCTCCTACTCACCGTCTCAATTCCTTCGCATGACTCGATCTTCTGGGTCTTTGGGACTAGCCTATTCTAGGGATTGCTTCCGCTATGCATGTCTTTAAAATTTTTAAATCTCTGGGGTTTCCCAACATGGTGTCAGACATCCTCCCCATAGAATCAAACATCTACTCCATGCGATGTTCCTGATGGTATATCTGAGCGGAGAGAGCCTGAAACCCTGGGTCGAAGGTACTCGACCATCCTCTATCTGTAGCTCGGTGTGAGGATCTTGAAGCACCCTGAGATGCTGGATCCAGACCCATACCAAATGGGTCATCTCCACCACCCCAGGTGGGTGGTGGTGGTACGGTATCAAGAGGGGGGTGGCATAGCATAATCAGTGTCGCTAGGAGTCAACTTCCAATTTGCTTGATTCTTCACAGAGGTTTTCTCAGTGTTGGGCAAGGGCAATTTCTGACCTCCTAGTCCAAGAACCAAAGAGAAGATGTCAGCTTCTCTAACAATCATCTTCATTGCCATACATGACTCCATGTCCAATCTAGAATTTCCTCTGGCCACCTCAATCCCATAAGGTTCAACATTAAGATACAAAGTTATAGGTGTAATGAAACCACCTATCACAATGGTTCCTTTCTTTGCCCTTGCCACATTATCCATATGTTTGATAAAGAAGAATGCAACATCTAGTGGATATCCATATAACATACTCCATAAGATGAAAAGCTCAGTCAGTCTCACTATGCCATCACTGTCGCCTCTCCCAAACACTATGTGAGCAAGAACTCTGTGCGCATACTTGATACAATGGTTGGTAATCTTGGAAGCTCTAGCTGCTACTGCTGAAAAGGGAACCTCTGAAGAGATTTGGTTCCAAAATAAACTCTCCACAAACCCAAGCGATACACATGTGTGTCCTCTAGGTGCTAAATGGAATATAGTCCTGATGTCTCTCATGGTGAGTCTCCTCTCAATGTTAGCAATACGGAAGGTGATTTCACCTTCAGTATGTCTATCAGTAAACTCATGTAAGTCCATATCTATACTGCTCAAAAACTCCAGCACCAATGGCAAATAAATTTGTGGGGTCATCTGGAAAAACTTCTTCGCTCTAATTTGATCGAACATCCAAAACACTTCTTCATAAAGCCCTAGTGCTTCCAAGGTACGACGATCAGCATATTTTGTGTTTACAACTCTCCTCTCTACCAATTTGTTGTATCTGGCTTCCTGGATTTCATCCGTAAAAATTATGCCACAGGGATTCGGTGGGGTTGAAGATTCAGCTACTCCCTTGCCTTTTCTTTTTGAAACCACAACCTTAATCTTGGGTGCCATGCTGAAGTACAAGAGTTGAACTAGAGCTCAACTGAAATTCGAACACATATAGCAAAAATCGAACTCTAATAAAAATCACACAATCACTTTCCTGGGGAATCAACATCTTCACTCTCAAACATCATAAGAGCGAGAATCAGTTAAAATCCATGCTTATACCCAAAGATTTAGCTAGAGAAAATAGGGGCCGAACAGTAAATCTGCAGAACAAGGTTAATCTAGCTTGTTTGAAGCTCAAAATCTCCTCAAAAACTGATCAAAAACCTCTAAAAACAAACAGGGAAGGGTCGCCTACCATCTAAGGAGCAAATGCGAAAAAAGATTTTAGAAATCGACCAAGCAACGGAAAGAAACAAAGGAAAGGGCGGAAATCTCGTGAAAACTTGCCAAAACAAAAAAATTGGGTAATAAAGTACCAAATCGGCGGCCGGAGCTAGACGGGAAAGGTCGCCGGCGTGCTCTGAAGGTCAGAGAAGGTCGGAGGTTCGAAGTCGGCGCAAGAGAATGGGGAAAAATGGTACAGAAACCCTAAAAACGGTAGGGTATATCGCGTGGGCTGATAGAATTATGGCCGTAATTTCCATTACGGCAGCGCCGAAATATGGCAATTTCGAAAAACACGGGCTGTAATATCTATACGGCAGTACCGTAAAATGGCTCAAACTCTCGGGTCAAAAAATGTCCCTAATTTCGGTACCATGTAAAGAGTTACGGTAGTACCGTAATTTCCAAAAAAAACTCTCGGGTCAAAAACCTATAGCAAATACGGTACCACAAAAATGGTTACGGCACGGTCGTGAAACGCTCGAAACTCTCGGTAGAGAAAATGCTTGAAAATATGGTGTCGTGAAATTGGTTACGGTAGTACCTTAAAAACAATCACAGAAATATTTTTTTTTTCCTTTTTTTTAGAAAAATTAAAAATCAAATACAAAAAATACGGCCCATAAAATTATTTACGGTACTACCGTAATACGGTTGAATCGTAGAAACTCTCGGGTGGAAAATTTTGTGAAAATACTGTCCGTAAAATTATTTACGGTAGTGCCATAAAAGCTAGAAAACTCTCGGGAAGATTTAGGAAGAAAAATACGGCACATAGAAATACTTACGGGAGTGCCGTAATGGCATCTCAACTTTTTGGTCGAAAATGGACTCGAAACACCATTATTTTCATTACGGTAGTGCCGTAATTTGCACCAAAACTTGATTTTAACTAAACAAGAGAGGAAAAATTAGTTCTAAAAGAAAAAATAAAAATAAAAACAAAGTAAAAGAAAATAAACTAAAGTAAGAGTGCTTGGGTTGCCTCCCAAGAAGCGCTAATTTAAAGGTCATTAGCTTGACCGTTCTGCACTCGGATTTGATCGTGGTGGTGCCTTCAGTCGCCATTCTGTCTTCTCCATGTCTTGTTCTCCACTTCTCAGTACATAAGGCTCATTCATGAAACAGTGACCAACTTTACCCAAGAACCTTTTTCCTTTCTTAAGTAATTTCAATCTTTCTCTGCTTCTGTGTCTCTTCTTCTTTCTCTTTTCAGTTTTTGAATCAGCATTCTCCAGAAATCCTTTATTCACACACTCAGAAAAAGTGTCAGTCTCAACATTAGAGGGCTCATCAAATAAGTTATGCATATCACTAACAACATCTTCTATTACATCAAAACTACAACATGGTCCTGAATATGATGCTTTTGTCAATGAATCTGTTAAATCAAACTCAATTATATTTTCATAAATATCAAATGTGAGTTTTCCTTTCCTAACATCTATGACTACTCCTGCTGTGGCCAAAAAGGGTCTACCAAGTATAATTGGATTCTTATGACTTTCCTCTATCTCAAAAACTACAAAATCTGCCGGTATGAAATACTTACCTATTTGAACTGGAACATTTTCTAAAATACCAACTAGGTACTTTACCGATGAATTAGCAAGTTGCAAGGATATTGAAGTTGGTTTAGGCTCGCCAATGTCCAATTTCCTGGAAATAGATAATGGCATTAGGCTTACACTAGCACCCAAATCACATAAGGCTCCGTCAAAAGCCATACTTCCAATAGAACAAGGAATAGAGAAACTACCTTCTTCGGTTAAAGCTACAGTACCATAGTCCTCTATCTTTCTCTTATTTGATAAAATCTCTTTCAAAAATTTAGCATATGACGGCATTTGAGATAAAGCTTCAGTGAATGGAATATTAATGTAAAGTTTCTTTAAAACATTAAGAAATTTACCAAATTGCTTGTCTAATTTTGCTTGTACAACTCTCTGGGGAAAGGGAATAGGTGGCCTGTAAGGTGTAGGAGAACTAGGTTTAGAAAAATCATTCTGACATGGTTCATCACCTTGGTGAGGTGGCAAACTAGTTTGGGACTACTCATGCACAGAAGATTTTTCCAAATCTAATTCATTGTCATGTTCATCATTAGGCTCTTTTTCATCATTATCTAATCTACCCTTTGGTTCATCTAATTGTTTCCCACTCCTAGTGATGATAGCATTACAGTGCTTCCTAGGGTTTGGTTCAGGTTTAACTGGTAATTTTCCTGGGGGTCTGTAAGATGTGCTATCTTGTTGTGCTATCTGGTTTTCTAATATTTTGTTGTGCGCAGCTAATGATCCTATTTGAGAAGCAAGTTGGCTAACCAATCCCTTAAGATCTTCAATTTCCTTATTTTGATTTGTCATGAACTAATTTTGACTAGCCATAAATTTTTCAAGCATAGACTCTACATTAGAATTTTGGGGTTGATTTTGGTTTTGATTTGGCCTTTGTTGATACCCTCTATTCTCAGTTTGTCCCCCTACATTGTTATTACTCTTCCAAGATAAATTGGGGTGGCTCCTCCATCCAAGGTTGTACTAGAATAGGGATCATTGTTTCTGTTTTGAGTATAATTCCCTAAAGCATTAACTTGTTCAGAACCTTGATTAGCAAGCAATGACTTTACATTCTTCAGAATAATGACCATTATTACCACAAATATCACACACAACAGAAGATGAAACTACAGCAGTTTGCATTTGAAAGGAATCAAATCTGTTGCATAAAGAATCTACCTTTTCTACCAAGGTGCACCAGTTATCACTTTCATTCTTACCTTGAGGATGTCGATACAGTACTCCTCTCTCTGTAGTCCATTGGTTGTGATTTAAAGCCATCTCCCCTAGCAACTAGAAAGCATCTTCAATGGTTTTGCTCAAGGCAATCCATTGTAAAAAATATATATTAAAACCCAATTTTCAAGGCCATGGTGAGGACACTTTTGTTGTAAATCTTTAAAACCCTCCCATGCCTCGCTAAAAGATTTACCATCCCTCTGTGTAAAGCTTGTTATCTGGTTTCTCAATTGAATGGTCTTGCTAGGTGGAAAGTATTTCATTAAGAAAGCATTTGATAATTGTTCCCATGTGGTGAAGGTACCGGTAGGTTGAGCATTTGATAATTGTTCCCTTGTCTAGCAATACTTTCAATATCTGCAATATTGACAAAAACCAAGGTCCCCGGTAACGGCGCAAAAAACTTGTTATGTCCGCAAGTGCACGGATACTCGAAGTAATAATTAAGATATCGAACCACAGAGACCTCGTTTGTCAAGTACCGAATAATCAATTTCTCACTAGCTAGGTAATCGAAAATATGGAAGCAAACTATTGGAAGCTACACAAAAATATCAGAGAGAGAGAGAGTGATGTAGGGGTAGATCACAAGCATGCAAACAATGAGTTTCGAAAATATTGTTTTTGTTAATATCATAAACTAGAGAAAACCAAATTACACTAACGAAGTTGGAAAATAGTTTTTTTGTAATTTTAGATAAGAAAACTGAAACTTATGCTACTTGCTTCAAAATAAATCTTACACTACTTTCTTTAAAGTAAATGACGATATCTTAAAGAAGACTCACCTTGCGGTCCTTGAGAATAGAAGGACCGTCCTTCCCGCTCTTCACCGGTCCTACTCTGATGGAAGGTGCAAGTTACACACAGGGCATCCAGCAATCCCACACAGGCATGGGTGAGTTATAAAGTTAATTAAACACCAACAATGCTAAAGAGTCAAGAGGGAGGCTAGTCCTCCAAGTTCTCTTGCTAACAAAAAAATAGACTTGTTAGGGTATGCCCTTAAGGCTAATGTTTGAGGCCTTGGGTTATTGTCAGTATCATGTATAAACTAAATATTTGTCTTTAAAGGCAATTGTTGTTATTCAGATTGTTACATTGTCTGCTGTTATATGTATACTTCTGCGTAATGTCTCAATGATGTTCAGTTTAGCTGACATTCAGTATTGTCCTTAGTCGAGATATCTTGGTGAACATGAGACAGCCTTGGCATGATTGAGACTAATATGTGTTCTAATTTTATAGGATGCTTCGAGCATGGAATAAGATTTAGACACATAAGTGCATTGGATGTACTGGACTGACCCTTCTCAGGATATTCAATTGTTTGTCACAATGTGAATAATCCTTGTATGCAAGCAAGTGGCATATTCCCTCTGACTTGAGATCACTTGTGTTTCTAAGTGATGATTGGCATTATCTTGAGATAGTTCCATATCGTTTGAAAGATAATGATTAAGGGTTATCTTGGACAGTGAGCATGAGTCACGTTAGGGTACTTGTGATAGATATAGGATTGCCTCTCCAGGTTGGAGAGTGATGTTCTAAAGGGGGCCCTATGGATGAAATGGTTGAGAATGTGTATGGCCATACCCAGATGACTATGTTCATCTGATCTAACCATTTTCATCGTGTTGGAATCACAGGCTTGACACGCTTGTCCGACGAGAACATCCAGTGGCAAAGGGAAACATATATGTCAAGTGAATGAGATTCACACTTGTGCTGTGGTTTGGGAGTAGTCTTGGAAGACTCTTTCCTTCATATTGGAAGACAGTGATGTGTTGCTAGATACCTCTCTCTGGTCGTGATAATGTAAGTTATCGTTACCAACATTGAAGGAAACCCTTAGGGTCGCACAATTTGATGATATGGCTTACTTATGTCAGATCGTATGGACTGGAATTTTTCTAGTTTAGTTTAAAGGAATTTAAGCTCTGATTAAAAGTGAGATCTAGTCTAATCATGTTTGATTGATTAGGACATTTGATCGGTAAGCTTTGATCGGAGGATTGAAGCTTGATCGTAAAGATCAGGGGTTCAATGTGATGTGTGGTTAGATCTTGAGCCATTTGGTTCAAAGAAGATTATATCCAGGGCTGGTTTGATTTCGTGCTTGAACCAAATTGAGATTGAACCGGTTCACTTGTGAACGCATGGTTCAATTCAAAGAGGGTTTTTTCGATCACTTAAGGGAAGTTATGGAGGGAGTTACTAATTCGGTTCTTACCATAAGTGGTGGCCGAATTTTCCTTTAGTGCACCCCACGTTTTCGAAAGCCCTCTCGCCTCCTTCTCTCTTCGCTCTCGTGTGGATCATCTTCACGCAAGGAAGAGAAGCTCGACCGGCGACAAGGGAACACGCATCACCCTTTTCAAGAAACGATCAAGACTCCTTAGTGTCTTTGCTAGCACAAGGAACACAAAGAAGAAAGCCTTTCTCATCTTGTGTGTGACATCTTTGGAGAAGAGGCACTCGCCCCTTTCATCTTTCAAGTCACCTCTCACACCATGGCTCAGGTAATACTCTAGCTTGTCCTATACATACTAT
The DNA here is from genome assembly GCA_027563935.2 of Costus lasius. Classification (NCBI taxonomy): domain Eukaryota; kingdom Viridiplantae; phylum Streptophyta; class Magnoliopsida; order Zingiberales; family Costaceae; genus Costus; species Costus lasius. Next base: position 101,511,541 of record CM050448.1, read on the forward strand.
AGAAGGTTGATCATGTGCTCATGTCATGCTATCCTAGAATTTCCGCTGCAACAAGTTTTGTTTTTGAATAATGCTTGTGACCTAGGTTCGCTTTCAGTGGTATCAGAGCGCTAGGTTTTTATGACTTGATGCATAAGGTTGCCTTCTTGTGATCCATGTTTAAGTTATTGGGTAGATCTTGTTTATGTTCACATGCGACTACATGATGCAAAGTTTACATACCGTACATAGCTTGCGCATATGATGTTAGATGAATCTTTGCATGCATAGTTTGCGCATATATCATAATTGTTTTTCAAACAAAATTATCTTCATGCGCGACTACACTAGATCTATCTGTGCGCCTACTTCGAACACTTAGACGGGTTAACGGTTTTGAAGTCGTTAGTCAAGTATGGACCCAACAGCCAAATCAGACTATCTGACAGCCTGGATGGGCGGCTGGATAGCACCTGTGCGCAAGTTGTACAGGTGGCTATAAGCCGACTGCAGAAGGGCGTGTAGCGATGTCTGTTTGAGGCGCCTAGTGAACGATCATGATTATGGCCCGGGGTCACACCCGCTTGCCGGAAATCATGTGGGACGTTCAGCCCTTAAGGCATGCATAGTCGACCATTGGGTCGACGCAAGTCGGTTATGACTGGGTGCATGCAGGGGCAGTGGGTCTGACTTGGTCTGACGAGTGGATATCTGTTAATGGACCGTTGTAAGGTAGTAGGGCACATAAGGAAATAAAATTGATGCCATGGGATTTTTCAAAAATTTTATTTCTGATTGGATCACATGTTGTACATGTTTAACATGTTGCTTTGAGTGTATTAAGTGTTTATTTAATCTTATGTGGGCTGCCCTATTTTGTATGCTGTGCTGGGGCCTGCGTGCCTGGAAATAAATATTTTGATGTTATCTGTGAATCACATTTAATTTATTAAAATATATAATTGACCTACGTGTCAAACCATGTCTAGATAGTCTTTAAAATGTAATTTGATCAGACATGAGCACACAACACATATGGCAGAAGCGCTTGCAGCAATTGGCCTCACTAGGTGGGTGGTCTAGAGTTCGATTCTAGAACAGGCGCATTCTATCTGGTGGGCGTATTTGGGCTGCAGATGGCGTTTGGGCCCGGGCTGGGCCGGATGAGGTACAGGAGTCCCATAAAGAGCTCAAGTAAAGACTTTTGTTAAACTAGGGTTTTACTTAAGTTTTATGGGCGATTACCACATAAGATAATGGTGCTTTCATTTACTGTTTTAAGTAAGTAGCACATGCATGTTTTATTCTTTAGCTATCACTATAGAAATTGCATGATAGTAAGAAGATAAAAAGGACCGTTAAAATCCAACGTAAATATCAAGCTATCGATTGCCTTCGGACGCGAAACCTCACTGTTCTGACTATCGTTGGGGTCGTGTTGTACCCACTCAGTGGGCACGCCCAGCTATCTTCAGACGGTGCGAGATTACACCTACATGCTATAGAGAAGGGATTTATCCCTTCTTGTTGCTCAGCATAGCACGTGGTGGTCCAGGAAGTAGGTCAGGTCAGCTTGACCATATAGGCTACAAATTGAGCATATGATGGCCATATGGAGGCAGCCATTTGAGGAATCAGAAACTGTGTTGTACCAACTCCGTTGGCACAGTCTCATGGATTGCCTAGATGAAGGGGAATCGCACGGGTTGGCGATTGGCATGGAGTGCCTACCAGTGATTAGTGCTTGAACTCTCTGTGCATCTTATGTCGCCTGAGCGGGACGCGGAGATCAAATATGAAATCTGGATCCCATCTCACTAAAAGAGTTTTACTCTTTCGGGCTGTTTTATTGGATTTTCAGTCAGATAAAATAGTGAGAGAAGAATCACTCTTAAGTCCTGGAATGATTCTAACATGGATATTGACCTTGTTGTTCTTGCTATGTTGTAGATTCCTGCAGCAACGAACACCACAGGGCTCAACTTGCGATCCATATTGGAAAAGGAGAAGTTTGCTGGGCCAAACTTCTTAGACTGGTACAGACAGCTGAAGATTGTCCTCAAAGCTGAGAGAAAGCTGTACGTCCTTGAGTCGGCAATGCCGGCTCAACCCGCTGCGAACGCCGCAAGGGCGGTTCGAGATGCTTATGAGAAGCACGTCAATGATAGTACTGATGTCGCTTGCCTTATGCTTGCGTCAATGACGCCCGAGCGCCAGCGTCAGCATGAGGATTTGTCTGCTATTGATATAATAGCAAATCTGAAATTGTTGTATGCTGCACAGGCAAGGACAGAACGCTATAACTTGATGAAACTTTTCTTTCATAGCAAGCTGACTGAAGGGAGTCCAGTGGGAGCTCACGTACTCAAGATGATTGGGTACAAAGAAGCTCTAGAGAAACTGGGACATACCATCAATCAAGAACTTATTGTAGACATCATCTTACAGTCTCTCCCGGCTTCTTTCGATGCGTTCATCATTAATTTTAATATGAACAAAATCGACTGTACTCCGGCAGAATTACTGAACATGCTCTGCACTACAGAGCAGACTCTTGAGAAGGGAAAGCCTTCGTCCTCTGCCTTGATGGTTCCTTTAGGGAATAAAAGGAAAGGAAAGAAGGGCAAAAACCCTATCAAGAGCTACAACAAGGCTTTGAAACAAAAGGTGAAGCGATCAAAGGACAACAGATGCTTCCATTGTGGCCAGCTGGGTCACTGGAAGAAGGACTGTAGAGCGCTCCGAGGAGAGAAGAAGGGAAGCAAGCCTTCCACTTCTGGCTCAGGTATTTTCGTGACTGAAGTCATGGTTGCTTCTTCTATTTCATGGATGTTGGACACTGCATGTGGAGTTCACATTTGTTCAAATGTGCAGGAACTCAAGAGAAGAAGACAGGTGGGACAGCATGAGGTGGACCTACGAGTTGGAAACGGGGCACGAGTTGCTGCTGTTGCTGTAGGAGAATATCACATCTCTTTACCATCTGGACTTGTATTAGAACTTAACAATTGTTACTTTGTACCAAGCATAACAAAGAATATTATCTCTATTCCTGCTCTTGTCAGGAAAGGTTTTGAAAGTCCCCACAAGGGGGTGAAACCCTAAAGCATTGGCGCATATGGAAGATGCAAGCAGCGGAAAGGGGGTTTCTAGATCTTGCATGCTATATGATTAACAAAAGGAACCAGATTGCAAATAGAGAAGGATCATACCATAGCCATTTCTAGACGGCGCCTTGGAAGCAAAGATCAAACTGGATCTTCTCCAGAGGTGACGCACACAATTGATGTCGCCTACTCCTCCTTGCGATCCTTGTGCTAGCAAGGTCCAAAGATGTCTTGGTCGAGTGAAAGGGAAAAGAAAGAACTTCTTGGCTTGGCGATTTTTCCTTATCGTCTCTTCCTCTCCTCCACGCGAGAATGCCCCAAGAGCCAAAACCAAGTTGGCGACAAAGCGTGAAGGCGTGAAGAGGGAGGACGTGAAAACGTGGTCACGTTGAGAAGTGCTATCCAAAAATAGCATATAACTTCTCCACATGCGATCTTGGGTTTACCCCAATCGCAAACTCCACTTTACCCTTGAACCATGCGCTCATTCATGAGCCGGTTCACTTGAATTTGGTTCAATAACCAAATAAACCAAGCCATAAGTCCAGATCACATTAAAACCCTAAGGTATTTGATCTGACCGTTCATCTCCTGATGCTCCTGATCTCACCGATCCAGCATCCATTCTCTCAATCGAAGCTTACCGATCTTAAGCCCTAATCAATCAAACATGATCAGACCAGATCTCACTTACAATCAGAGATTAAATCCCTTTAAACTGAATCTGAACAATTCAATCCACACGATCTGACTCAAGTAAGCCATATCATCAAATTGTGCGACCCTGAGGGTTTCCTTTAAATGTCGGTAACGATAACTCACGTCATCACGATCAGTGAGGGGTATCTAGCAACACATCACTGTCTCCCGATATAAAGAAAAGAGTCTTCCAAGACTACACCCAAAAACAGCACAAGTGTGAATCAACTCACTAGGCATGCATATTTCCTTTGCCACTGGATGTTCTTATTGGACAAGCGTGTCAAGCTTGTAACTCCAATATGACGAGCATGATTAGAACAGATGAACACTGTCACCTGGGTATGGCCATACTCTTTTCTCAATCATCTCATCCAGGGGGCCCCTTTAGAACATCACACTCCTTAAACAAGGAGACGGCAATCCTATGTCTATCACTAGTGCCCTAACCTGACTCAAGCTCACCATCCAAGATAGTCTATAATCATTATGTTTCAAATGATATTGAACTACCTCAAAACAATGACAATCATCATTTAGAAACACAAGTGATCTCAAGTCAGAGGAAATGTGCCACTTGTCGCAATCAAGGAATATTCACATTGTGACAAGCAATTGAATATCCTAGTAGGGTCTGTCCAGTACATCCAATGTACCCATGAGTCTACATCTTATTCCATGCTCGAAGCATCCTATAAGATTAGAACACATATTAGTCTCAATCATATCAAGGCTGTCTCATGTTCACCAAGATATCTCGACTAAGGACTTTACTGCATGTCAGCCTAGCTGAACAGCTTTGAGACATTATTCAGAAGTACACTTATTACAGTAGACAAGGTAACAACCTGAATAACAACCATGCCTTTATAAACATAAGAGTTTATTACATGATACTGATACAATCCCAAGGCCTCAAACATTAGCCTTAAGGGCATACCCCAACAATCTCCCACTTGCACTTAATCTAATGGTTGAGAAATCTCAAACCCATATTATTACAGTGCTTCTCATGCTTCTGCTGCGCCAGAGGCTTGGTAAGCGGGTCTGCCAGATTGTCATCTGTATGTACCTTGCAGACTTTGATCTCGCCACGATCAATGATCTCCCGGATCAAATGAAACCGTCTCTGTATGTGCTTGGACTTCTGGTGCGACCGTGGTTCCTTAGCCTGTGCGATTGCTCCAGTGTTATCACAGAAGATAACCAAAGGATCTGCACTCGAAGGAACAACACCAAGTTCTCTCACGAACTTACGAATCCACACTGCCTCCTTGGATGCTTCCGAGGCTGCAACATACTCGGCTTCTGTTGTGGAATCAGCAACAGTTGACTGTTTGAAACTTTTCCACACCACTGCTCCTCCATTCAAGCTAAATACATAGCCTGATTGTGATCGGAAATCATCCTGGTCCGACTGGAACGAAGCGTCAGTATATCCTTCAATACTGAGTTCTTCCTGACCACCATATATCAAGAACATATCTTTGGTCCTCCGCAGATATTTTAAAATGTTCTTGACTGCAATCCAGTGCGCCACACCTGGATTACTTTGGAACCGACTGGTCACGCTTAACCCGTAAGCGACGTCTGGGCGAGTACACAACATCGCATACATTATGGACCCAATAGCCGAAGCATAAGGCGTATTGTCCATTTCATCTTTCTCGGTCTGTGTTTGTGGACACTGACTCTTCGAAAGATTCTGACCATGTCTGACTGGAAGATATCCTCTTTTAGAATTCTCTAAATGAAATCTCTCCAGGACTTTATCGATGTAAGTACTCTGGCACAGCCCGAGAAGCCTCTTAGATCTATCCCTGTAGATCTTCACACCTAATACATAGGCTGCTTCTCCTAGATCTTTCATCTGGAAACATTTCCTTAACCATGCCTTAACCGCATGCATTTCAGGAATGTCATTTCCAATGATCAAGATATCATCGACGTAGAGGACTAAGAAAGTAATCACGCTCCCACTAAACCTCTTATATACACACGGGTCATCCTCGTTCTTGATGAAACCAAATTCACTGATTGATTCATCAAAACGAATATTCCAGCTTCTAGATGCTTGTTTAAGTCCATAAATAGACTTCTTTAACTTGTATATTTTATGACGATCTGATGGATTAGTGAAACCTTCTGGTTGTGTCATATACACATCCTCATCCAGATTTCCATTCAGAAAAGCTGTTTTCACATCCATTTGCCAAATCTCATAATCATAATATGCTGCTATCGCGAAAAGAATCCGAATAGACTTAAACATGGCTACAGGTGAGAAAGTTTCATCATAATCTATCCTGTAGATTTGTTTGAAACCTTTCGCAACTAGCCTGCCTTTATAGGTAACCACGTTACCATCCATGTCAATCTTCTTCTTGAAGATCCATTTACAGCCTATAGGGATTACTCCCGGAGGCGGATCAACCAAATCCCAGACTTGGTTATCTGACATGGAGTCCATCTCGGCACACATAGCTTCAAGCCATCTCGCTGACTCCGGTCCACTGACCGCATCCGCATAAGTGAGGGGTTCATCATTATCAATGATGTAGACTCCGTCATAGCGCTCAGGCTGTCGACGAATCCTTCCCGATCTTCGTGGTTCCCGTGATATCTGAGCCTCAGGTTGTTCATTAACCTGATCCACCGGCTCAGGCTCATCCAACTGTGCTTGACTACTTTGTCCTTCCTCTGGAATCTCATCCAGCATTATTTCTCTCCCACTGGCCTCTTGCAGAAGAAACTCCTTCTCAAGAAATATGGCCGTCCGAGCAACAAATACCTTGTTCTCTTTGGGATCAAAGAAATAATAACCCTTAGTTTCCTTAGGGTAACCGACAAAGATACATTTGACAGATCTGCTCTCTAGTTTCCCAGAGGCGAGCTTTTTGACATAAGCCTCGCAGCCCCAGATCCTGATAAATGTCAAGCTCGGCTGTTTCCCATACCATAACTCATATGGCGTCTTTGAAACTGCCTTGGATGGCACTCGGTTTAGTACCTTTGCAGCTGTCTCCAGTGCAAATCCCCAAAAGGAGTAAGGTAGAGTAGCCTGACTCATCATAGAACGAACCATATCAAGTAACGTTCTATTTCTCCTCTCGGACACACCATTCCATTGCGGTGTTCCTGGCGGAGTGAGCTGTGAGATAATCCCACAGTCCTTCAGATAGTCAGTAAACGCATGACTCAAGTATTCTCCACCTCGATCAGAACGAAGTGCCTTGATATTTCGGCCTAGCTGATTTTGTACTTCATTCTTGAACTCTTTGAACTTGTCAAAAGATTCACTTTTATGTCTCATCAGATAGACATACCCATACCTACTGAAATCATCAGTAAAGGTAATGAAGTACTGATAGCCACCTCTGGCATGTTTACTAAATGGCCCACACACATCACTGTGTATAAGGTCAAGTAAACCTGAAGCCCTTTGACCTTTGTGAGGAAAAGGTGACTTCGTCATTTTACCCATTAAACAAGCCTTGCATGTATCAATCTCCTCATAGGAGAATGATCCCAGCAGTCCATGATCATGCAACCGCTTAATGCGTTTCTCGTTAATATGGCCTAAACGACTATGCCATAGCAAGGTGCTGTCATCAGCATACTTGGCTTTCTTAATATCAATCTGCTGTATAGAACTTTCCATGTCCAACATGAATAACCCATTGTTAATTGAACCAGTGGCATAAACAATATTATCAAAAGATAAAACACACTTTGAAATATTGCATTCAAAGGAAAATCCCTTCCTGACAAGAGCAGGAATGGAGATAATATTTTTAGTAATACTGGGAACAAAATAACAACTGTTTAATTCTAATACAATTCCAGATGGTAATGAGATGAAATAGTCTCCTACAGCAACAGCAGCAACCCGTGCCCCGTTTCCAACTCGTAGGTCCACCTCATACTGTCCCACCTGTCTTCTTCTCTTGAGTTCCTGTACATTTGAACAAATGTGAACTCCACATGCAGTGTCCAACACCCATGATATAGAAGAAGAAGAAACCATGACTTCCGTCACGTATATACCTGAGCCAGAAGCGAAGCTTCCCCTCTTATCTCCTTGGAGCGCTTTACAGTCCTTTTTTCCAGTGACCCAGCTGGCCACAGTGGAAACATCTGTATTCCTTGGACCGCTTAACCTTCTGCTTCAGAGCCTTGCTGTAATTCTTGACAGGGGCCTTGCCCTTCTTCCCCTTCTTCTTGTTCCTCGAAGGAACCATCAAGACAGAGGTTGAAGGCTTACCCTTCAGAGTTTCCTCAGTAGTCAAGAGCATATTCAGCAGCTCTGCCGGAGTACAGTCGATTTTGTTCATATTGAAGTTAATAATGAACGCATCGAAAGAGGGCGGGAGAGACTGCAGAATGATGTCTACAGCAAGCTCCTGGTTGATGGTATGCCCCAGTTTCTCTAGAGCCTCCTTGTGCCCAATCATCTTGAGCACGTGAGCTCCCACTGGGCTCCCTTCAGCCAGTTTGCTCTGAAAGAACAGCTTTGTCAGATTATAGCGTTCTGTCCTTGCCTGTGCAGCATACAGCATCTTGAGGTTTGCTATCATGTCTATAGCAGACATATCCTCATGCTGATGCTGCAGTGGTGGCGTCATAGACGCTAGCATCAGGCAAGCGACATCAATGCTATCACTGACGTGCTTTTCATAGGCTTCCCGAACCGCCCTTGCGGCGTTCGGAGCGGGCTGAGGCGGTATCGCCGTCTCGAGGACATACAGTTTCCTCTCTGCCTTAAGAACGATCTTAAGGTGTCCAAACCAGTCTGAGAAGTTCGGCCCAGCAAACTTCTCCCTTTCCAGTAGGGATCGCACATTGAAGCTCATGGTGATCGTTGCTGCAGGAATCTACAACAATGCAAGAACAGCAAGGTCAGTATCAATGTTAAGAATCAATCAGGACTTAAGAAAGATTCTTTTTCTCACTATTCTATCTGGCTGAAAAATCCAGCAAAACAGCCCGAAAGAGTAGAACTCTTTTAGTGAGATGGGATCCAGATTTCATACTTGGTCTCCGCGTCCCGCTCAGGCGAGATAAGATGCACAGAGAGTACAAGCACTAATCTCTGGTAGGCTGTCCCAGCCAATCGCCAACCCGTGCGATTCCCCTTCATCTGGGCAATCCAGCAGACTGTGCCAACTGAGTTGGTACAACACAATCTCTGACCCCACAGATGGCTGCCTCCATGCGCTACCATATGCGCCACATATGTAGCCTACACGGTCAAGCTGACCCGACCTACTCCCTGGACCACCACGTGCTATGCTGAGCAACGAGAAGCGATAAATCCCTTCTCTGTAACACGCAGGTGTAATCCCGCACCGTCTGAAGATAGATGGACGTGCCCACTGAGTGGGTACAACACGGCTCCAACGATAATCAGAACAGTGAGGTTTCGCGTCAGAAGGCATACGAGCTTGATATTTTAGCGTTGGATTTTAACGGTCTTTTATCTTCTTCACTATCATTCAATTCCTATGGTGATAGCAGAAGATAAATAAATCATGCTGTTCTACTTATTTAAACAATAAAAGAAAGCATGGATCTTATGTGGTAAAAGCCCATAGCCCTAGTAAGACCTTAATTAACTTAAGTCTTCACTTGCTTTTCTTCATGGGTCTTTTGCTGCTCATCTGGCCCAAACCAGGGCCCAAGCGCCAATTGCAGCTCAGGTGCGCCCACCAGGGAAAATGCGCCTGGTCCCAGAGTCGAACCCTGGACCTCCCACCTGGTCAAGCCACTGCTGCATGCGCCTCTGCCAAGTGTGCTCTGTGCTCTTATCTGATTAATTTACAAATTAATCTATCTAGACAAGATTGACACGCAGGTCAATTACATTTTTATAAATTAAATAAATGTGATGTGCAGATCACAATTAAAAATTAATTTACAAAATTAAAGTCCAGGCACGCAGGCCCCAGCACAGCACACATTTAATATGGGCAGCCCACATAAGAATAAATAAACAAACATAGGCATCAATCAACATGTGATCCAATCAAGAAAATTAAATTTTTTGAAAAACCCCATAGGCATCAATTTTAATTTCCTTATTTGCCCTACATCCTTACAACGGTCCATTACTAGGGATCCACTCATCCAACCTAGTCAGATCCACTGCCCTTGCATGCACCAAGTCCTAACTGACTTGAGTCGACCAAAAGGTCAACCATGCATGCGCCAGGGCTGAACAACCACAATGAGGTCTGGCAAACGGGTGTGACCCCGGGCCTAACTCATGTGCGTTCATAGGTTGTCTCAATCAGACATCGCTACACGCCTGTCTGCAGTCGACCTATAGCCACCAGGTGCTTGCGCACAGGTGCTATCTGGTCAACCCATCAAGGCTGTCAGATGGTCTGATCAGACTGTCTGGATCTAACCTAGGGGATGACTTCAACCCTAGTAACCCGTCTAAGGGTTTACAGTAAGGCCTTAGATCTAGTGTGAGTCGCGCAAGTATTTAAGTTTTTAAGAAAACCAACAACATACAAGCGCCAACTTAAGGTAACCTCATACATGCGCCATAAACAAAATACAAGTTTCGCCTATGATAACTTAACATGTATTTTCGCATGTAATACAGATCTAAGCATTGTTCGCAAACAAGGATCACAAAATGGCTTGCAATCATAAAACATGCATGAAACCTAGCCTCTGATACCAATTGAAAGTCCCCACAAGGGGGTGAAACCCTAAAGCATTGGCGCATATGGAAGATGCAAGCAGCGGAAAGGGGGTTTTTAGATCTTGCATGCTATATGATTAACAAAAGGAACCCGATTGCAAATAGAGAAGGATCATACCATAGCCATTTCTAGATGGTGCCTTGGAAGCAAAGATCAAACTGGATCTTCTCCAGAGGTGACGCACACAATTGATGTCGCCTACTCCTCCTTGCGATCCTTGTGCTAGCAAGGTCCAAAGATGTCTTGGTCGAGTGAAAGGGAAAAGAAAGAACTTCTTGGCTTGGCGATTTTTCCTTATCGTCTCTTCCTCTCCTCCACGCGAGAATGCCCCAAGAGCCAAAACCAAGTTGGCGACAAAGCGTGAAGGCGTGAAGAGGGAGGACGTGAAAACGTGGTCACGTTGAGAAGTGCTATCCAAAAATAGCATATAACTTCTCCACATGCGATCTTGGGTTTACCCCAATCGCAAACTCCACTTCACCCTTGAACCATGTGCTCATTCATGAGCCGGTTCACTTGAATTTGGTTCAATAACCAAATAAACCAAGCCATAAGTCCAGATCACATTAAAACCCTAAGGTATTTGATCTGACCGTTCATCTCCTGATGCTCCTGATCTCACCGATCCAGCATCCATTCTCTCAATCGAAGCTTACCGATCTTAAGCCCTAATCAATCAAACATGATCAGACCAGATCTCACTTACAATCAGAGATTAAATCCCTTTAAACTGAATCTGAACAATTCAATCCACACGATCTGACTCAAGTAAGCCATATCATCAAATTGTGCGACCCTGAGGGTTTCCTTTAAATGTCGGTAACGATAACTCACGTCATCACGATCAGTGAGGGGTATCTAGCAACACATCACTGTCTCCCGATATAAAGAAAAGAGTCTTCCAAGACTACACCCAAAAACAGCACAAGTGTGAATCAACTCACTAGGCATGCATATTTCCTTTGCCACTGGATGTTCTTATTGGACAAGCGTGTCAAGCTTGTAACTCCAATATGACGAGCATGATTAGAACAGATGAACACTGTCACCTGGGTATGGCCATACTCTTTTCTCAATCATCTCATCCAGGGGGCCCCTTTAGAACATCACACTCCTTAAACAAGGAGACGGCAATCCTATGTCTATCACTAGTGCCCTAACCTGACTCAAGCTCACCATCCAAGATAGTCTATAATCATTATGTTTCAAATGATATTGAACTACCTCAAAACAATGACAATCATCATTTAGAAACACAAGTGATCTCAAGTCAGAGGAAATGTGCCGCTTGTCGCAATCAAGGAATATTCACATTGTGACAAGCAATTGAATATCCTAGTAGGGTCTGTCCAGTACATCCAATGTACCCATGAGTCTACATCTTATTCCATGCTCGAAGCATCCTATAAGATTAGAACACATATTAGTCTCAATCATATCAAGGCTGTCTCATGTTCACCAAGATATCTCGACTAAGGACTTTACTGCATGTCAGCCTAGCTGAACAGCTTTGAGACATTATTCAGAAGTACACTTATTACAGCAGACAAGGTAACAACCTGAATAACAACCATGCCTTTATAAACATAAGAGTTTATTACATGATACTGATACAATCCCAAGGCCTCAAACATTAGCCTTAAGGGCATACCCCAACAGGTTTTTCATTTGAATGCAAAACTTCACAGTGCTGTATTTCATTTGATGGTATTGTTTATGTAACTGGGTCGATTAACAATGGGTTATACATGTTGGACATGGAATGTTCTGTACAACAAATTGATAATAAGAAAGCCAAGCATGCTGATGACAGCACCTTGTTATGGCATAGTCGTCTTGGCCATATTGACAAGAAACGCATTAAGCGGTTGCATGACTATGGACTGCTGGGATCATTCTCCTATGAGGAGCTTGATACATGCAAAGCTTGTTTAATGGGTAAGATGATGAAGACTTCTTTTACTAATAAAGGTAAAAGGGCTTTAGGTTTACTTGACCTTATTCACAGTGATGAATGTGGGCCATTTAGTAAACATGCCAGAGGTGGCTATTCGTACTTCATTACTTTTACTGATGATTTCAGTAGGTATGGTTATGTCTACCTAATGAGACATAAGAGTGAATCTTTTGACAAGTTCAAAGAATTCAAAAATGAAGTACAGAATCAGTTAGGCCGAAATATCAAGGCACTTCGATCAGATCGAGGTGGAGAATACTTGAGTCATGAGTTTAATGACTATCTGAAGGAGTGTGGGATCATCTCACAACTCACTCCGCCAGGGACACCGCAATGGAATGGTGTGTCTGAGAGGAGGAATCGAACCTTATTGGATATGGTTCGTTCTATGATGAGTCAAGCTACTCTGCCTTACTCCTTTTGGGGATTTGCACTGGAAACAGCTGCAAAGGTACTAAACCGAGTGCCATCCAAGGCCGTTTCAAAGACGCCATATGAATTGTGGTATGGGAAACAGCCGAGCTTGACATTTATCAAGATCTGGGGTTGCGAGGCTTATGTGAAAAAGCTCGCCTCTGGGAAATTGGAAAGCAGATCTGATAAATGCATATTTGTCGGATACCCTAAAGAAACTAAGGGTTATTATTTCTACTATCCCAAGGAGAATAAAGTGTTTGTTGCTCGAACGACTATTTTTCTTGAGAAGGAGTATCTTCTGCAAGAGGACAGTGGGAGAGAAATAAAGCTGGATGAAATTCCAGAAGAGGGACAAAGTAGTCAAGCACAGTTGGATGAGCCTGAGCAAATAGATCAGGTTAATATTCAACCTGAGGCTCAGACATCACGGGAACCGCATAGATCGGGAAGGATTCGTTGTCAGCCTGAGCGCTATGACGGAGTCTACATCATTAATGATGAACCCCTAACTTATGCGGATGCGGTCAGTGGACCGGAGTCAGCAAGATGGCTTGAAGCTATGCGAGCCGAGATGGACTCCATGTCAGATAACCAAGTCTGGGATTTGGTTGATCCGCCTCCGGGAATAATCCCTATAGGCTGTAAGTGGATCTTCAGAAAGAAGAAAGACATGGATGGTAACGTAGTTACCTATAAGGGCAGGCTAGTTGCGAAAGGTTTCAAACAAATCTATGGGATAGATTATGATGAAACTTTCTCTCCTGTAGCCATGTTCAAGTCCATTCGAATTATTCTCGCGATAGCAGCATATTATGATTATGAGATCTGGCAAATGGATGTGAAAACCGCTTTCCTTAACGGAAAATTAGAAGAGGATGTGTACATGACACAACCTGAAGGTTTCATTAACCCATCAGAACGTCATAAAATATGCAAATTAAAGAGGTCCATTTATGGACTAAAACAAGCATCGAGAAGCTGGAATATTCGTTTTGATGAATCAGTTTCTGAATTTGGTTTCATCAAAAATGAAGATGACCCGTGTGTATATAAAAGGTTTAGTGGGAGCGTGATTACTTTCCTAGTTCTCTACGTCGATGATATTTTAATCATTGGAAACGATATTCCTGAACTGCATGCAGTCAAAGCATGGTTAAGAAAATGTTTCCAGATGAAAGATTTAGGAGAAGCCACCTATATACTAGGTGTGAAGATCTTTAGAGATAGATCTAATAGGCTTCTCGGGCTATGCCAAAGTACTTACATCGATAAGGTCCTGGAGAGATTCCATTTAGAAAACTCTAAAAGAGGATATCTTCCAGTCAGACATGGTCTGAATCTTTCAAAGAGCCAGTGTCCTCAAACACAGTCTGAGAAAGATGAGATGGACAATACGCCTTATGCTTCGGCTATTGGGTCCATCATGTATGCGATGTTATGTACTCGCCCAGACGTCGCTTACGGGTTAAGCATGACCAGTCGGTTCCAAGGTAATCCAGGGAAGGCACACTGGATTGCAGTCAAGAACATTTTAAAATATCTTCGGAGAACCAAAGATATGTTCTTGATTTATGGAGGTCAGGGAGAACTCAGTATTGAAGGATATACTGATGCTTCGTTCCAATCTGACCAAGACGATTTCCGATCGCAATCAGGCTATGTATTTAGCTTGAATGGAGGAGCAGTGGTATGGAAAAGTTTCAAACAATCAATTATTGCTGATTCCACAACAGAAGCCGAGTATGTTGCAGCCTCAGAAGCATCAAAGGAGACAGTATGGATTCGTAAGTTCATTCATGAACTTGGTGTTGTTCCTTCAAGTGCAGATCCATTGGTTATCTTCTGTGATAACACCGGAGCGATTGCACAAGCGAAGGAACCACGGTCACACCAGAAGTCCAAGCACATACAAAGAAGGTTTCACTTGATCTATGAGATCATTGATCGAGGAGATATCAAGATCTGCAAGATTCATACAGATGACAATCTAGCTGACCCGCTTACAAAGCCTCTGACGCAGCAGAAGCATGAGAAGCACTGTAAAAACATGGGTTTGAGATTTCTCAACCATTAGTTTAAGTGCAAGTGGGAGATTGTTAGGGTATGCCCTTAAGGCTAATGTTTGAGGCCATGGGTTATTGTTAGTATCATGTATAAACTAAATATTTGTCTTTAAAGGCAATTGTTGTTATTCAGATTGTTACATTGTCTGCTGTTATATGTATACTTCTGAGTAATGTCTCAATGATGTTCAGTTTAGCTGACATTCAGTATTGTCCTTAGTCGAGATATCTTGGTGAACATGAGACAGCCTTGGTATGATTGAGACTAATATGTGTTCTAATTTTATAGGATGCTTCGAGCATGGAATAAGATTTAGACACATAGGTGCATTGGATGTACTGGACTGACCCTTCTCAGGATATTCAATTGTTTGTCACAATGTGAATAATCCTTGTATGCAAGCAAGTGGCATATTCCCTCTGACTTGAGATCACTTGTGTTTCTAAGTGATGATTGGCATTATCTTGAGATAGTTCCATATCCTTTTAAAGATAATGATTAAGGGTTATCTTGGATAGTGAGCATGAGTCACGTTAGGGTACTTGTGATAGATATAGGATTGCCTCTCCAGGTTGGAGAGTGATGTTCTAAAGGGGGCCCTACGGATGAAATGGTTGAGAATGTGTATGGCCATACCCAGACGACTATGTTCATCTGATCTAACCATTTTCATCGTGTTGGAATCACAGGCTTGACACGCTTGTCCAACGAGAACATCTAGTGGCAAAGGGAAACATATATGTCAAGTGAATGAGATTCACACTTGTGCTGTGGTTTGGGAGTAGTCTTGGAAGACTCTTTCCTTCATATTGGAAGACAGTGATGTGTTGCTAGATACCTCTCTCTGGTCGTGATAATGTAAGTTATCGTTACCGACATTGAAGGAAACCCTTAGGGTCGCACAATTTGATGATATGGCTTACTTATGTCAGATCGTATGGACTGGAATTTTTCTAGTTCAGTTTAAAGGAATTTAAGCTCTGATTAAAAGTGAGATCTAGTCTAATCATGTTTGATTGATTAGGACATTTGATCGGTAAGCTTTGATCGGAGGATTGAAGCTTGATCGTAAAGATCAGGGGTTCAATGTGATGTGTGGTTAGATCTTGAGCCATTTGGTTCAAAGAAGATTATAACCAGGGCTGGTTTGATTTGGTGCTTGAACCAAATTGAGATTGAACCGGTTCACTTGTGAACGCATGGTTCAATTCAAAGAGGGTTTTTTTGATCACTTAAGGGAAGTTATGGAGGGAGTTACTAATTCGGTTCTTACCATAAGTGGTGGCCGAATTTTCCTTTAGTGCACCCCACGTTTTCGAAAGCCCTCTCGCCTCCTTCTCTCTTCGCTCTCGTGTGGATCATCTTCACGCAAGGAAGAGAAGCTCGACCGGCGACAAGGGAACACGCATCACCCTTTTCAGGAAACGATCAAGACTCCTTAGTGTCTTTGCTAGCACAAGGAACACAAGGAAGAAAGCCTTTCTCATCTTGTGTGTGACATCTTTGGAGAAGAGGCACTCGCCCCTTTCATCTTTCAAGTCATCTCTCACACCATGGCTCAGGTAATACTCTAGCTTGTCCTATACATACTATAGAAGGTTGATCATGTGCTCATGTCATGCGATCCTAGAATTTCCGCTGCAACAAGTTTTGTTTTTGAATAATGCTTGTGACCTAGGTTCGCTTTCAAGACTATCTAAAAAAGGGGGGGAAGAGAGGGTGAAGCGCCAAGCATCCTTCACCTTGCACCAATCCCTACAAAGATCCAAAGATGTGTAGTAGGATGTTCTTTAGAGTGTAGCAAGTGAAAGCACAAGAGGTTGGAATACTTAACTTAGAATCGCCTTGAAGAAGACCAAGAGGTGCTACCATGATCTTTGCGCCATCTTGACTTCTAGATCTCTTTGATGTTCTTGCCTTGATGGAGATGAGTCTCGGCCTTGCTTGTTGAAAGGGAGATGCGAGGAGATAAGAGGAGAGGCTCGGCTCTTGAGGGAAGAAGAGGGAAGAAGGAAGGTTTGGGCGACAAGCACCCTAGGCGACACAAGCACTGTTCATTTGGCTAGGAAACTAGTCAACAATATATTTCAACAATGCTATGCACATGATGCAATGGGGATACATAAATAGGCAGCTTAGGGATGAGGATAAGGTGAGGGCAAGGTGGGCGCATGATGCAATGGGGATACATAAATAGGCAGCTTAGGGATGAGGATAAGGTGAGGGCAAGGTGGTCATTGGCCCCATGCGCCCCTTACATATTTGGAGGAAATTCGAAATGGAGACAAGGCATTAAGTGGGCTGATCTTGTTGCCTTCTTTGGATGGCTGAACTGGCAAGTCTTGAATTCGAATGGCTAGATTCCTTGAGGTGTTGGCGAGGGAGAATTTGAACTTTGAAAACCTTCCTTGTTGGCTTGGGCGGCAATGAGAAGAAGGAAAGAATTATTCCCCCTAATTGTGGATCTTGATGGCGCACTCCATGATTTATGGATTTAGATTGGGCGTCCCTTGAATTGTGGATCTAAACTGATCCTTGCTTGATTTTGAGGATGAGGTTGGCGCATAACTCCATGGGGCTGATTTTTCTTCAATTGGAAAGGATCTTGAAGTGGGGCTTTGAAGTGAAGTTGAGTTGGAGGTCCCCTTTGAGCTAGTTTGAAGTGAACCTTCCAAAATGGGAGCTAGCTTCTTGGAGTGGGGTGAACTAGCTGATTTGCATCCCTTGAGCTGAATATTATATGTATCCAAACTACATGCACTAACCTACCATGACATTACAATGCACAACCTACCAATAACATTCATAAAAGTAAACTACATGATAGACTTAGGGGTGGACTAACCTAACATGCCATGCAATGCAAATAAGGAAAGTGCTGAAAAGGAAAGTGGACTCTAAGTGAAGCCATACCTGATGGGCTTCCTCCGAGCCCTAGTGGATCTTCTAGGAGCTGTGTTAGGCCCTCCATCAAGAGACTGGGACTAGGGTTTCATCTACCTTAATTTCCATGACTAGATATGAATAGATGTTTGTCAATCTAATTTCATTATGATACAGATATAATTTACTTCATAAATAAATCATATCGCTTTCGCTCAGACAATTTACAGAGAACCAATCCTCACTCTCATGCAGGATTTATTCAATGGTAAATATAAGTAAATCATTGACAAAGAACTCAAAGATCACTTTAGTGCATCCAAATCCTAAGTCAATTATCTCAAGTGAAAACTACATACTTTCTTATTATAATTTTCACAGGTTCTACTTAAGGTTCTCCAACAATCCGATACTTGATTTCTCATAGTATCATCATGTGTATTTCAATAACTCAAACCTAGATTCAGATTATCAACATGGCAGTATACTTCTAAAATCAAGAAATAAGAACAAACCTAATTTCTTACGATGAGTTCCTAAAATTCAATTTTAGGGTTCCAAGTTTTCGCAAATCACTTTTCAGTCCATATCACAAAAACTCTAAATCATGCTGATTAATATGAATCTATGGAGAATTAAAAGCAATCATCACACAAGTAGAATTATCATTGTAAAATCATCTTGACGAAAGTAAAAATAATCTAGTCGTTAAGAAATTTAGGGGATTACTCCCCCATGTCCCAAAAAGTGTTTAAGCTAGCATGGTTGAAGTATTACAACAATCCATGGTTTAGATTTATCAAAAATCGAAGAGAAAGAAGAAATTACTAAACACACCACAACTGTAATGAAAATTACAGCCGTAATTTTGCTCGATGAATAGTGTAGGCGATGATTTCTTTATTGATTTCTCATCTGATCGATCTACTTTCGCTCTGAAACTTATGGGGTATGTTCTCCTCCTCCAAGCGAAGCTTCCCCTCAAGTATCACAGCCGAAGATGCACTGTACACTTCGCTGCGGTGAAACCTAGGGCGACAGCCAAAATCACAAATTCTCTCTCGATCGTTGATGAAAATTAGGGCTTTTCAAGTGTGTCTTCTCCTTTTGATCTGACGAGTATTTCCCTTTTAACAGATCTACAATTGATGGCCTAGATCGTCTGCAATCATCCATGCAAAAATTGGGCTTCAAATAGTCCGTGAAAATCGCGGGTCTGGGTTACAATTACGGCCGTGAAAACCATTACGGCAATGCCATAATTTCCGCAGAAATTATCGGTACATAAATTAGCCAAAATTACGGTACCATAATATTCATTATGGTAGTGCCGTATTTTCTTTAAATCTCTTGGGTGAAAAATTGACTCAAAATACGGCCCGTAATTTTCATTACGGTAGCACCATAAAATCCACCAAACTTTATGTACGAATTTGAACCCAAATTATGGCCCGTGATTTTCATTACGGCAGGGCCGTAATTTATGCGAAACTTTCTATACAAAATCATCCCAAAATACGGTAGCGCTCGGAAATTATGGCAGTGCCGTGGTTTGTTCTGTAGGTGCAGTGAAACCACAGTACCGTAATTTGGATTACGGCCCTACCGTATTTTGGTCTAGAGCTCCAATTTGGGTGAAATTTGACATGTGATCATCTCTTGATGGTGGGAATTCATCTATGCATCTGAATTTGCTTGAAAACGCCTAAAAATCATGTCTTTTTACCTGAAAATGATAAAAAAAAAACTAGAAAAGGTGTAAATTCCGTAATATTTGATAAATAAGGCATAAAAATGATCAAAAGAGTATGTATATGACACAAAAATAACCATCAAATGGCACAAAATTTACTATAAATTTTGGTGTCATCAAGAAACGACAAGGCCTGGTGGTCGCTACAGAGGACGAATTCACGGTGGAGGAGATAGTGCCTCCACTGGCGAAGCGACTGGACAATGGCATAAAATTCATTGTCATATGTCGAGTAACGCTGTCGGACAGCGTTCAACTTCTCACCAAAGAAGGCAACTGGGTGGCCATCTTGACTTAGGCTTCCTCCGATACCGGTACCGGAGGCATCACATGTGACTTCGAAGACTTTCGCAAAGTCAGGATGTCGAAGGACGGGGGCTGTGGTTATGACGTCCTAAGTTGCTCAAAGGCGCGTTGAGTGGTGGCGATGTTGGGAATCGCCGGACCTCAAAAAATTTCAAACACAGTGGAAGTGGTGGTCCAAAACAGAATTCCAGAAACACCAGGATCCTTTACGAGAGAAAACCGAATGATGAGAAGAGTAATACCTTATTGAGCAACTCCAGGAGCAGCCGATGATGAAGACGCACAGGTGTTCGTCTTCTACAATCGTGCACACACGGACTATCTCGAGATTCCTCTGCTCCACGCACGTGCTAGCTTCGAGAGACGAGATCCGAGCATATTAATCTTCTCGACTTATGCCAATGCCAAGGAGAAGAGGGACGTTGGCGACAAGGATTGGGTAGCACTACCACTTGTCCCAACCCTTGATGCAAAAAACCTTTTATTGTCGTCACCTCCAAGACCCTCACGCCAAGGAGCAGAGGGGAGGCGACAGCAAGAGACAAGAGAATAGTCTGGTGCAAAAAATCTCCTATGTGGGCCTCTCTATTTATAATAGCAGAGCCAGACACACTTTGGAAATTTTTCCCATGTGGGATAATGTATAGGCGCCTATTCCCAATTAACCAGATCAGCATCACGGGTTCGAATCCCCGCGTATGCCATTAATTGTAAATTGCGCCCAAGCCTATTAATTAGCCAAGAAAAATTCTCTTACCAATTAATAATTTTATTTTATTCATGTGACTAATGTGCCAAGCATAAACTTGCACCAAGACCCTTGTTTTACTCATTTTGACAACACAGGTCAAATAGAGGTCAAACGTGGTCCACTGGAGTCAACTAGTGGTCAAATATGAACTAAAATAAAATATCATTTCCTATATAAAAGTCTCAATGCATCAGTACGAAATCTGTGACGTCTAGGTGTGCGACCCTGTAGATTCTTTAGACGTTGGTAGTGATGACTAAATCATCACAAGCAATGAGTGGCACCTAGTAGTACATCATTGCTACCCAAGTCATCAGAATGGTGTCATCATTGACATCCCCTAAAACTACGACAAAGTACAAGTTCAGCTTTGTCCTTTTGACAACTAATGCTCAGATTGGGCAAGTGTGTGACACTTGTTAATCCCAAATTATGGCATGACTAAATCAGGTTCTCACCGGGGTATGGCCATACACTTTCAGTCATCCATATAGGGGTACCATGGACAATCAAGCTTCCCGTAAGGAAGGGGCAAATCCTCTATTGGCACACCGAATCCCTCATATGGCATGTGATATACCCAATGACAACCGTTATGACTCCCCTTTTATAGAGAAGCGTTAGGTTGCATCAAAGTATATCAATCACTATATAGAGATACAAATGCCCTCAAGTCTAGGACAAGCGCAACTCTGTCACTATTATATTCATCTCGTGACACCGAGATGAATCCACACGGCGGGTCGATCCAGTATATCTCCTTTGATATACCCATATGCCTGCATTAGCAACCCGTGCTCAGCTAGCGCATATACCAGTCTCAAGTGAATCATAGCTGTTCCATCTCCACTATGATTCTCGACCAGGGATAAACATAGAGACTAGATAAAATATATCTCTTAGGGACATCGTATATGCAAATGTATATATGCGTAGATGTACAAACTTGCATAACAACGATAATGCTAGGATAACTCATCTATCAACTAGATGTGATACACATATCCCAATGGACCATCCTGAGGTCCTAGGGCATAAACACTAACAATCTCCCACTTGCACTAGGACCTTGCATTGAGCAACCTCAACACCGTGCCCTAAGCACGACCTGCCATGCTCCTGCTGCGCCAAAGCATCAGTCTATGGGCCTATCACGATTGTATCAGTGTTCATATCTGCTATATCTTAAGTACCTCTGTCCCCAAGACAAGGTATAAGCATTTGAGTGTGCCTGCGAAGTTCAAGAAAGAACTCCCATTGCTTCCCAAAAGCATTTGCATACTCTGCTTTCAAGTAGTCTGCTCTGAAGCTCCCAAAGCTTCTAGCACCACTACATGAACAGCTGAACTATCACTGGTCTGACTGGAACAAGCTACCAAGTGAATCCACTGAGCTTTTCCTATCATTACTGACCAAGAACCACCCCTTAGTTCTTTGCAGAACCAAAGGACATTCCTTTCCCTTTATCTAGTGCCATGCACCTGGATTGGACCTAGTATCCATTGGTTATGCTCTCGGCACAAACCACATCTGGTCTATAACATACCATCATCGATGTATGTTATCTAACTTAGCATTTGGAGTTTCAAAATTTCACACCTACCCCATAGGTGATGTCCACTAAGTCATTCATCACAAGACATTTTCCAATCATCTATTCACCAAGTGAAGGATCGGGATATCTTCTTTGATGATCTGTATATCCCCAACATACAAGACTAGAGAGGTCATCAAGCTCCCACTACACTCAGGCACCATCGAATGAAGATTATCTGCATTGAGTTAGGAGTTACCCATAAGTCAAAACCAGACAAATCTATTCGACCTGTACAGCCTGAGTGTTTTGAGCCTCAGGTTACCCACAAACTATATAACTGACTTAGATTCCATCTTTGACCAAGTGTGTCAAATGGCTGACCTTGGACTCCATCCAAGTTAGACTTCCTCCCACTAGCCTTTTTCAAGAGAAAAACTTTCCCAATAAAATTAACACTCTGAGCAGCAACCAAGTTGCTCTCCTATGGGATCATGGAAGTAGTATTCCCAAAGGATACTTGTTGTATCCCAACAAGTAGGTAAACTAAACTTATTCTTAAAGTCGCAGCCAAAACCTAGGTAATGGCGCACAAGAACTTGTCACCCCCTGATACGGCTCGAAAAATTTGTTCGGTCACCACACTTGTTGTTTTCTCCGCAAGTGCATGGATACGCGAAGTAATTATTAAGATATCGAACCCACAGAGACCTATGTTGTCGAATACCAGATAGCTGATTTCTTACTATCTAGGCAAATTGAAGTAGTGAAAATAGCAATCGGAAACTAAAACGGAGTTATCGGAGAGAAAAGCTGGGACTAGGGTTTCGATCATTTTAACTTTTATGACTAGATATGAATAAGGATTTCGTTAGTTCAATTTTATGATGATGAAGATATAATTCACTTAATAAAAGGATTGTTTCACTTTCGTGCAAACAACCGCACAGGGATTTGTCCTCGCTTTCGCGCAAGATTCGTCCCAACGCTGAAGATAAGTAAATTATCAAACAATGAACTCAAGGATCACTTTCGTGCATCCGAATTCTAGGTTGATAATCTCTAGAGGAGTCTCAAGGATCACTTTCGTGCATCCGAGTCTCGACACTAGTTTTACTCTTGGATCTCCAACGTTCCAATCCTTGCTTTCGCACAAGATCTCCATGTTTGACAATTAGACTCGATCTATAGATAGATGTTATAATTATGGAAATTAATCTACTAGAAAAGATCAAATTAGATCTATCCTAAGGAAGGGATCCTAACATGCAATTATAGGGTTCCAAATTCTCAATCAACTACCTTTCAGTCAATAGCGAAAATTCTAAGAACATAATTAGTAACATGGATCTATAGAGAGTCTAAGCACAATTATCACAAGAGCAAAATCATCATGCTAAAATACGGCACGGCTGTGAAGTATTTCACAGCCGTATTTTGCAAATGAAGGCGTGAACAGTGGTGGCGATCCTTCTTCCTCTAATTTCTCATCCAATTTGTCTCCTTTCGATCTGAAACTTCTGACACGTCGTCTCCTTCACCAGGCGATGCTTCAGTAGAAGAATCACGGCCGGAGATCGTCTGGATCGAGCGCGGTGGCGAAACCCTAGGCGGTGGTGTGTACTCCGAATTCTCCCTCGACAGTTAACCAAGTTTGGGGCTTTTGGTGTCTGGCTAATCCTCTCGTCCCCAATTCCATTTTCTCTTCTTACGGTCTTTTGTTTTAAGCTCTGGATCGACCGCCATCATCTCCGCAAAAATCGGGCATTGAAATTGACCTGGGAGTCGCATTCAAAAACAGAAATATGGCAGTGTAATATCTTACGACACTGTCATAAAATCTATTGATCATTCTGTTCTGAAATTGCTGGAACATATGGCACCGTAATTTGGTTTATGGCCGTGCCATAAAATCGTCTGAACTCTCTGGTCGAATTCGTTTGGAAAATACGGCCCGTGTAAATGTTTACGGCAGTGTCATAATTTTAGGCCAACTTTCTGTTCTGAAGACGTCTGGACAATACGGCCCGTAAACTGGTTTACGGCAGTGCCGTAAAATCAGCTAAGGTTTCTGTTCCGAAAGCACCCCAAAATACGGTCGTGTAAATTCTTACGGCGGTGTCGTATTTTCGCGAAAACCTTCTGTTTGGAAATTCACCAAAATACGGCCGTGATCTCGATAATACGGTAGCCGTGAAAAATACGGTACCGTAAAATCCTTTATGGCCCTGCCGTATTTTTGGTTCTTTGCCTCGATTTGAGTGAAATTTCTTGGGTGCCTTCTTCTTGATGACGAGAACTCTTTCATGTATTTGATTTTACTTGAAAATGCCTAAAATAGCATCTTTTTGCCTGAAAAACATGAAAAACCAAAACAGAAGTAGACTTTGCAATTTTTGATGGGTTTAGCATGGAAACAAGTAAAAGATCCTCAATTTAGCTTGAAAAGGTATCTAAAATGATGCAAAATATACTACATATTTTGGTATCATCAAACACATAAGGCTCAAACCTTGCTTGTCCTCAAGCAAAAATCAAATTTTGATTTCAAATTTAAAGAATAACCTTTTCATGCTCAAATAAATTTCTCAAATACAACTTGTCAATGAAAAATTCTATTAATTGATTTACAAAATTTCAAGTAAACATATCATATTCATAACTCAATTTTTCTAGATTCACAACTCAATCAAATAAAATTTTGCTACCGTATGATAAATAGAATTTTCAATCTCATGATTTCACCCATTATCAATTTAAATCTATCATGGCTTTTGTTTACAGGAATTAGGTCTCCAAGATCTTTTTCACACATAATTTTTTCTTTTTTATGCATTTTGTTTGTTTTTGTAAAGATGGCATGTACCCACATAGACACATACTTTTTATTTTTGACTTCAATGGTCAAAGATTGAAAGCCTATCCCTACGGAGCTGTAGACGTATGGAGCGAGGAAACGGGAGAATTCAAAGTTAATGGTCAAAGATTGAAGCATTATTATCAGGAAGAGCAGATTGGGGAAAAGGAAAGTTTTTACCTTGATAAGCCACGATCAAATCCGAGTGTCGAACGGTCAAGCTAATGACCTTTTAAACTAGCGCTTCTTGGGAGGCAACCCAAGCACTCTTACTTAGTTTAATCACTTCTATTTTAGTTGCATCAATAGAATGGCACCTAAAGAATGACACCTAAAGAGTTGAATTTACAATTGGACTTCAGCTTGGAACAACACCTATCTCAAAGGCACCGTATAGAATCGCACCTAAAGAGTTGAATGAACTTAAAACTCAATTACAAGAGTTGCTAGATATAGGCTATGTGCGCCCCAGTGCTTCTCCATGGGGAGCTCCTGTGTTGTTTGTTAAAAAGAAAGATGGATCAATGAGATTATGCATCGATTATAGGCAACTGAATGCTGTCACAGTCAGAAATAAATATCCTTTGCCAAGAATCAATGATTTATTTGATCAGCTCAAGGGCAGCAGTGTTTTCTATAAAATTGATTTGAGATGTGGATATCATCAAGTGAAGTTCAGGGATGAAGATATATCAAAAACTGCTTTTCAGACTAGGTATGGTCATTTTGAGTTTTTGGTAATGCCTTTTGGTTTAACTAATGCACCAACAGTTTTTATGGATTTGATGAACCGGGTATTTATCGATTATTTAGATATATTTGTTGTGGTTTTTATTGATGATATTTTAATATACTCTTGTGGTGAAAATGAGCACAAAGAACATCTAAGAAGAGTACTTGAAAGACTGAGGCAGGAAAAGCTATTTGCAAAGTTCAGCAAGTGTGCCTTTTGGCTTGATAAGGTTACATTTTTGGGTCATGTAATTTCAGGAGATGGTATAACTGTGGATCCTCAAAAGATTAATGTAGTCTCTGAGTGGAAAAGACCAAAGTTGGTACAGGAGATAAGAAGTTTTCTTGGGTTGGCAGGTTATTATATACGCTTTATGCAAGGGTTTTCTTTACTAGCTGCTCCTTTGACTCAATTAACCAGAAAATAGGTAAAATTTAATTGGGATGATTCTTGTAAAAATAGTTTTTAGGAACTTAAGAAGAGACTGATAATTGCACCTTTTTTAGTAGTTCCATCAGGGGATGAAGGGTATACCATTTATACCGATGCCTCAATCCAAGGGTTGGGTGGAGTTTTGATGCAGCATGAGAAGGTAATAGCATAAGCCTCTAGACAACTTAAAGAGCATGAAAAGAATTATCTTGTGCATGACTTAGAGTTGTCAGCAATAATTTTTGTGTTAAAATTATGGAGACATTATCTTTATGGTGTGCAATTTGAAATATTTACTGATCATATGAGTTTGAAATATTTATTCAGTCTAAAAGAATTAAATATGAGACATAGAAGATGGATAGAGTTTCTAAAAGATTATGATTGTAAAATTAATTATCATCCTGGCAAAGCAAATGTGGTGGCTGATGCTTTAAGTAGAAAATCAGTGGGACAGTTAACTCATCTAAAAGTAGCACAAACAGAGCTGGTAAAACAAATTACTGATTTGAGATTTGAGATAGTAATTCAAGCAAGAACAAGATATATTGCATTTATGGCAATAGAGTCAGAGATTGTTAAGAAAATTAAAGAACACTAGATGGAGGATGAAAATTTGAGGAGAATAGTTGAAAATGCTGAGAATGGTAAGAGACCAGAATTTAGTAAAGATTCAGAAGGCATTTTAAAGTGTAAGGGCAGATTATGTGTACCTAAATTTGCAAAGGAAGAACTTTTGAGAGAAGCCCATAGATCAAAGTTTACTATTCATCCAAGCAGTGGTAAAATGTATAAAGATCTTAAAAGATATTATTGGTGGGATGGAATGAAAAATGATGTTGCTAGATTTGTTTCACAATGTTTGATATGTCAACAAGTGAAGGCTAAGCATTTGAGACCAGCAGGAGAATTACAAAATATTCCTATCCCTGAATGGAAGTGGGAGCATATCACTATGGATTTTATTTCAGGACTTCGAAGATCACAAAGAGGACATGATTCTATATGGGTAATTGTTGATAGATTGACCAAATCAGCTCACTTCTTACCAGTTAAAAAGACTGACACATTGTATAAACTGGCAAACTTATATTGTAGAGAAATTGTAAGATTGCATGATGTACCTATGAGTATAATATCAGACTGAGATCCTAGATTTACCTCTCGTTTTTGGGGCGGTTTACATAGAGATTTGGGGACGCAGTTACATTTCAGTACAACTTTTCATCCCCAGACAGATGGGCAGTCAGAGAGGACTATTCAGACTTTAGAGGATTTGCTCAGAGCATATGTTCTAGATTTTGGAGGTGGTTGGGAATCTTATTTGCACTTAGCAGAGTTTGCATACAATAATAGTTATCACTTAGCAATTCAGATGGCTCCTTTTGAAGCCCTATATGGTAGAAGGTGTAGATCACCTGTGTTATGGAATGAGGCAAGAGAAAAATGGGTTTGGGTCCTGAAATGATAGAAGAAGATGCTGAAATAGTTCAAATGATTAGACAACATTTATTAACTGCTCAGAGTAGACAGAAGAGTTATGCTGATAAAAGAAGAAGAGCTTTGGAATTTGATGTAAGGGATCATGTATTCTTAAAGGTGTCACCTCTAAAGGGTGTAATGTGATTTGGAAAGAAAGAAAAGTTAGCTCCTAGATATATTGGCCCTTTTGAAATACTTGACAGAATTGGAGCTATAGCTATAGACTAGCTTTGCCTCCATCACTCTCTGGTGTGCATAATGTTTTTCATGTGTCAATGTTGAGAAGATATATTTCTGATTCCAGTCATGTGTTAAGAGATTTACCAGTGCCAATCTAGTCAGACGCAACCTTCATTGAGCATCCAGTTCAAATCTTGGGCAGAAAGAAGCATCGTTTGAGAAATAAAGTTGTCAAGTTAGTTAAAGTTGGATGGCAGCATCACCCAGATCGTGAGGCGACTTGGGAAAGAGAGGAAGATGTTATGGCTCAGTACCCTCACCTGTTTGATCATGGTAAGTGAATTTGGGGACCAAATTCTTTCAATGGAGAGTATATTGTTATATTTAAAAAAATTATTAATAAAATAAATAAATAATTAATTAATAATAAATATAAATAGATATATATAAAAAAAACTAATCTTCTACTGTTCCTCTCCTCCCGTGCGCCGCTCGCCCGATCTCCCTCTCTTGTTCCTTCCTCCGGCAACAATCGGAACTGGCGGCAACTCCAGGAAGCAGGCGTCGGTCTTCCTTCCCACTTCCCAGCATCAATTGACGGCAGGTGGCGGCTTTCGGCGAGTTCAACGGCGAGCGTGCAGGCGGCGGCGGATCTCGTCGTAGCAGCGACGAGCGGCGGTGACGGCTTGATCCTTCTTGCTTTCCTCTTCCCTGCCGTCTCAGCCTCTTTCCAGTGCCGGCAGCGGCGGAATTTTCCGGCGAACAGTAGGGTTCCGGTGACGCATAGTGCCGGTGCCCCTCTCCTCTTCTTTGTATTGTTTTTGTTAGTAGGGCAGGTAAGGGTTTTAAGCCTAATTTTGTTACCATTGCTTTAGGGTTAATGCTAGAGGTATCTTATGGTAGATTCTTAGGGATTATACAATTATTGCCCTAAATTTATTTGTGGATGAATATAGGGATAAATACTATGTTGTTATACGCATGCTAGATTAAGATGAAAGTACCAATGTGATAATTGGGATTGGTGTCTAAGCACAAGACTTAGCACCATACTAGAAAGTGAAGGTAGGATCCCTACTTGAAAGTAAAATCCTTTGACACAAGAATGAACTACAGGTGCTCACACCCCAAGCACGCCTAGTCACAAGTTACCTTACAATAAACATGCCAAGAAAATAATATCAATTGCCGTCTAAGTCTAGTCATCAACACATCTACAAGATAATATCTTTTTACCATAAATACCTTTAATCCTGATTTCACAAATTATAATATGCATACCCTTAATCCCAATTACTTTCATCTTAATCTAGCATTATACCTCTAATCATGCTGAAAAACTAGGGTTAAACCCTTACCTGCCTAGTTACCAAAAACAACACACAAAAGAGGAGAGGGGTGCCGGCACAATGCGTCGTCGGAACCCTGCTGTTCACCAAAAAATGCCGCTGCCGCCGGCACAAGAAAAAGGCTGAGAAGGCAGGGAAGAGGAAAGAAAGAAGGATCAAACTGTCACCACCGCTGGTCACTGCTACGACGAGATCCGCCGCCGCCTGCACGCTCGCCGCTGAACTCGCCGAACACCGCCGCCTACCGCCAATCGACGCCGGGGAGATGGAAGGAGGGCTGGCGCAAGTCTTCTGGAGTCGTCGCCAGCTCTGATTGTCACCGGAGGAAGGAACGAGAGAGAGTGGGAGAAGCGGGCGAATGGTGGAAGGGGAAAGGGAACAGTAATATGGTTTTGGATTTTTTTTAACTATTTATACTTATTATTAATTAATTATTTAATTATTTCATTATATATATATATATTTTTTAAATATAACAATATACTCTCCATTAAAAGAATTTGGTCCCCGAATTCACTTACCATGATCAAACAGGTGAGGATACTGAGCCATTGAAAGTACCCCTTTCATGAGGGGGGCGAAACCCTAAAGCATGCGCATTCAAGAAATTTTCTAGGGCTTCATAAGATCGCATGTGGTATAACCATATGATCAACTTAAGTTTTACTAAGATCAAGATGTGATCTTACCATAGCCATCGCTTGGATGGTGCCTTGGAAGCAAGAGGGCGAAAGGGGCTCTCCTCCAAAGGTGGCGCACACAAGAGGATGATGGCTACTCCTTGTGTTCCTTGTGCTAGCAAGGCTTCAAGGGTCCTTGTCGAATGGAAGGGAAGAGATCTACTCTTTGCTTGGCCGAATCCTCTCTTGTCGTCAACCTTCACAACGCAAGCCGTGAGTCGTGAGTCGTCAAGAGCAAAGGGGTGAGAGATGACAATCGAGAGGCGTTGCTTTCGAACGTGGAGACGTTCCCATTTTGGAAAACCGAAATTCCAAAAATAGCAACCACTTGATTACATGCGTTATGCGTTCACTTGAAATGAACCAAACGCATATCCCTTCTCCCATATGAACCATGCGCTCACACATGAGCCGGTTCAATGTATTTGGTTCAATGACCAAACCAAATCAGCCCAAGCTTTTAGTCCAGATCGAATCAAATCCTAAGGTTCCAGATCTGACCATTCATCTCCTGATGCTTCTGATCTCACCGATCTAGCATCAACACTCTCGATCGAAGCTTACCGATCTCAAGCCCTAATCAATCAAACATGATCAGACCAGATCTCACTTATAATCAGAGTTTAAATCCCTTTAAACTGAACTAAACAATTCAGTCCACACGATCTGACTTAAGTAAGCCATATCATCAAATTGTGCGACCCTGAGGGTTTCCTTTAAATGTCGGTAACGATAACTTACATTATCACGATCAATGAGGGGTATCTAGCAACACATCACTGTCTCCCGATATAGAGGAAAGAGTCTTCCAAGACTACACCCAAACCACAGCACAAGTGTGAATCAACTCACTAGGCATACATATTTCCTTTGCCACTGGATGTTCTTATTGGACAAGCGTGTCAAGCTTGTAGCTCCAATATGATGAGCATGATTAGATCAGATGAACATAGTCACCTGGGTATGGCCATACACTTTCTCAATCATCTCATTTAAGGGGGGGCCCCATTAGAACATCACACTCCAATTAAGGAGACGGCAATCCTATATCTATCACTAGTGCCCTAACCTGACTCATGATCATTATCCAAGATAGTCTATAACCATTATGTTTCAAATGATATTGAACTACCTCAAAACAATGACAATCATCATTTAGAAACACAAGTGATCTCAAGTCAGAGGACATGTGCCACTTGAAATAAAACAAGGATTATTCACATTGTGACAAACAATTGAATATCCTAGTAGGGTCTGTCCAGTACATCCAATGTACCCATGAGTCTACATCTTATTCCATGCTCGAAGCATCCTATAAGATTAGAACACATATTAGTCTCAATCATATCAAGGCTGTCTCATGTTCACCAAGATATCTCGACTAAGGACTTTATAGCATGTCAGCCTAGCTGAACAGCATTGAGACATTATTCAGAAGCACAGTTATTGCAGCAGACAATGTAACAAACTGAATAACAACCATTGCCTTTATAAACAAAAGAGTTTATACATGATACTGTTACAATCCCAAGGCCTCAAACATTAGCCTTAGGGCATACCCCAACAATCTCCCACTTGCACTTAATCTAATGGTTGAGGAATCTCAAACCCATATTATTACAGTGCTTCTCATGCTTCTGCTGCGCCAGAGGCTTTGTAAGCGGGTCAGCCAGATTGTCATCTGTATGAACCTTGCAGACTTTGATCTCGCCACGATCAATGATCTCCCGGATCAAGTGAAACCGTCTCTGTATGTGCTTGGACTTCTGGTGTGACCGTGGTTCCTTTGCTTGTGCGATTGCTCCAGTGTTATCACAGAAGATAACCAAAGGATCTGCACTCGAAGGAACAACACCAAGTTCCTAAATGAACTTACGAATCCAAACTGCCTCCTTAGATGGTTCCGAGGCTGCAACATACTCGGCTTCTGTTGTGGAATCAGCAACAATAGACTGTTTGAAACTTTTCCACACCACTGCTCCTCCATTCAAGCTAAAAACATAGCCTGATTGCGATCGGAAATCATCCTAGTCCGACTGGAACGAAGCGTCAGTATATCCTTCTATACTGAGTTCTTCCTGACCACCATATATCAAGAACATATCTTTGGTCCTCCGCAGATATTTCAAGATGTTCTTGACCGCAATCCAGTGTGCCTGACCTGGATTACTTTGGAATCGAC
Source organism: Costus lasius (assembly GCA_027563935.2). Classification (NCBI taxonomy): domain Eukaryota; kingdom Viridiplantae; phylum Streptophyta; class Magnoliopsida; order Zingiberales; family Costaceae; genus Costus; species Costus lasius. The sequence goes on from CM050448.1 coordinate 101,543,602, forward strand.
TGGTCACGCTTAACCCGTAAGCGACGTCTGGGCGAGTACACAACATCGCATACATAATGGACCCAATAGCCGAAGCATAAGGCGTATTGTCCATTTCATCTTTCTCAGTCTGTGTTTGAGGACACTGACTCTTCGAAAGATTCAGACCATGTCTGTCTGACTCCTCTTAGATCTTTCCCTGTAGATCTTCACACCTAATACATAGGCTGCTTCTCCTAAATCTTTCATCTGGAAACATTTCCTTAGCCATGCTTTAACAGCATGCATTTCAGGAATATCGTTTCCAATGATTAAGATATCATCGACGTAGAGGACTAGGAAAGTAATCACGCTCCCACTAAACCTCTTATATACACACGGGTCATCTTCATTCTTGATGAAACCAAATTCACTGATTGATTCATCAAAACGAATATTCCAGCTTCTTGATGCTTGTTTAAGTCCATAAATGGACTTCTTTAACTTGCATATTTTATGACGATCTGATGGATTTGTGAAACCTTCAGGTTGTGTCATATACACATCCTCCTGCAAATTTCCATTAAGGAAAGCAGTCTTCACATCCATTTGCCAGATCTCATAATCATAATATGCAGCTATCGCGAGAAGAATCCGAATAGACTTAAACATAGCTACAGGTGAGAAAGTTTCATCATAATCTATCCCGTAGATTTGTTTGAAACCTTTTGCAACTAGCCTGCCTTTATAGGTAACCACGTTACCATCCATGTCAATCTTCTTCTTGAAGATCCATTTACAGCCAATAGGGATTACTCCCGGAGGCGGATCAACCAAATCCCAAACTTGGTTATCTGACATGGAGTCCATCTCGGCTCGCATAGCTTCAAGCCATCTAGCTGACTCCGGTCCACTGACCGCATCCGCATAAGTGAGGGGTTCATCATTATCAATGATGTAGACTCCGTCATAGCGCTCAGGCTATCGACGGATCCTTCCCGATCTACGCGGTTCCCGTGATATCTGAGCCTCAGGTTGTTTAGTAACCTGTTCTACCTGCTCAGGCTCATCCAACTGTGCTTGACTACTTTGTCCTTCCTCTGGATTCTCATCCAGCTTTATTTCTCTCCCACTGGCTTCTTGCAGAAGAAACTCCTTCTCAAGAAAAATAGCCGTCTGAGCAACAAATACCTTGTTCTCTTTGGGATCGTAGAATAATAACCCTTAGTTTCCTTAGGGTATCCGACAAAGATACATTTCTCAGATCTGCTCTCCAGTTTCCCAGAGGCGAGCTTTTTGACATAAGCCTCGCAACCCCAGATCCTGATAAATGTCAAGCTCGGCTGTTTCTCATACCATAACTCATATGGAGTCTTTGAAACTGCCTTGGATGGCACTCGGTTTAGTACCTTTGCAGCTGTCTCCAGTGCAAATCCCCAAAAGGAGTAAGGTAGAGTAGCCTGACTCATCATAGAACGAACCATATCAAGTAACGTTCTATTTCTCCTCTCGGATACACCATTCCATTGCGGTGTTCCTGGCGGAGTGAGCTGTGAGATAATCCCACACTCCTTCAGATAGTCAGTAAACGCATGACTCAAGTATTCTCCACCTCGATCAGAATGAAGTGCCTTGATATTTCGGCCTAGGTGATTCTGTATTTCATTCTTGAACTCTTTGAACTTGTCAAAAGATTCACTTTTATGTCTCATTAAATAGACATACCCATATCTACTGAAATCATCAGTAAAGGTAATGAAGTACGAATAGCCACCTCTGGCATGTTTACTAAATGGCCCACACACATCATTGTGTATAAGGTCAAGTAAACCTGAAGCCCTTTGACCTTTATTAGGAAAAGGAGACTTCGTCATTTTGCCCATTAAACAAGCTTTGCATGTATCAATCTCCTCATAGGAGAATGATCCCAGCAGTCCATTGTCATGCAACCGCTTAATGCGTTTCTTGTTAATATGGCCTAAACGACTATGCCATAGCAAGGTGCTATCATCAGCATACTTGGCTTTCTTATTATCAATAGTTTGTATAGAACATTCCATGTCCAACATGAATAACCCATTGTTAATTGATCCAGAAGCATAAACAATATTATCATAAGAAATTACACACTTTGAAATATTGCATTCAAAGGAAAATCCTTTCCTGACAAGAGCAGGAATAGAGATAATATTTTTTTCGTAATACTTGGAACAAAATAACAATTGTCAAGTTCTAGTACAAATCCAGATGGTAATGAGATGTAATATTCTCCTACAGCAACAGCAGCAACCCGTGCCCTATTTCCAACTCGTAGGTCCACCTCATGCTGCCCCACCTGTCTTCTTCTCTTGAGTTCCTGTACATTTGAACAAATGTGAACTCCACATGCAGTGTCCAACACCCATGAAATAGAAGAAGAAGAGATCATGACCTCAGTCACAAATATACCTGAGCCAGAAGCGATGCTTCCCTTCTTGTCTCCTTGGAGCGCTTTACAGTCCTTTTTCCAGTGACCCAGCTGGCCACAGTGGAAACATCTGTATTCCTTCGACCGCTTAACCTTTTGTTTCAGCGCCTTGTTGTAGTTCTTGACTGGGGCTTTGCCCTTCTTCCCCATCTTCTTGTTCCTAAAAGGAACCATTAAGACAGAGGTTGAAGGCTTTCCCTTCAGAGTCTCCTCAGTAGTCAAGAGCATATTCAGCAACTCTGCCGGAGTACAATCGATTTTGTTCATATTAAAGTTAATAATGAACGCATCGAAAGAAGGCGGGAGAGACTGCAGAATAATGTCTACAGCAAGCTCCTGATTGATGGTATGTCCCAGTTTCTCTAGAGCCTCCTTGTGCCCAATCATCTTGAGCACGTGAGCTCCCACTGGACTCCCTTCAGCCAGTTTGCTCTGAAAGAACAGCTTGGTCAAGTTATAGCGCTCAGTCCTCGCCTGTGCAGCATACAGCATCTTGAGGTTTGCTATCATTTCTATAGCAGACATATCCTCATGCTGACGCTGCAGCGGTGGCGTCATAGACGCTAGCATCAGGCAAGCGACATCAATGCTATCATTGACATGCTTTTCATAGGCTTCACGAACCGCCCTTGCGGCGTTCGCAGCGGGTTGAGGCGGTATTGCCGTCTCGAGGACATACAGTTTCCTCTCTGCCTTAAGAATAATCTTAAGGTGTCCGTACCAGTCTGAGAAGTTTGGCCCAGCAAACTTCTCTCTTTCCAGTAGGGATCGCACATTGAAGTTCATGGTGTTCGTTGCTGCAGGAATCTACAACAATGCAAGAACAGCAAGGTCAATATCAATGTATAGAATCAATCCAGGACTTAAGAAATATTCTTTTTCTCACTATTTTATCTGACTGAAAAATCCAGTAAAACAGTCCGAAAGAGTAAGACTCTTTTAGTGAGATGGGATCCAGATTTCATACTTGGTCTCCGCGTCCCGCTCAGGCGAGATAAGATGCACAGAGAGTACAAACACTAATCTCTGGTAGGCAGTCCCTGCCAATCGCCAACCCGTGCGATTCCCCTTCATCTGGGCAATCCAGCAGACTGTGCCAACTGAGTTGGTACAACACAGTCTTTGATCTCACAGATGGCTGCCTCCATATAGCTAACATATGCCCCATATGTAGCCTACATGGTCAAGCTGACCTGACCTACTCCCTGGACCACCACGTGCTATGCTGAGCAACGAGAAGCGATAAATCCCTTCTCTGTAACACGCAGGTGAAATCACACACCGTCTGAAGATAGATGGGCGTGCCCACTGAGTGGGTACAACACGGCCCCAACGATAGTCAGAACAGTGAGGTTTCGCGCCAGAAGGCATTTCGTGCTTGATATTTAGCGTTGGATTTTAACGGTCTTTTATCTTCTTACTATCAGGCAAATCCTATGGCTATAGCAGAAGATAAATAACTCATGCAATTCTAATTATTCAACAATAAAAGAAAGCATGGATCTTATGTGGTAAAAGCCCATTAAGCCTAAGTAAGACCTTAACCTAAATTAAGTCTTCACTTGCTTTCTTCATGGGGCTTTTTCTTCTCATCTGGCCCAACCTAGGGCCCAAGCGCCAATTGCAGCTCAGGTGCGCCCACCAGGTAAATGCGCCTGTCCTAGGGTCGAACCCTAGACCTCCCACCTGGTCAAGCCACTGCTGCTTGCACCTCTGCCATGTGTGCTTTGTGCTCTTGTCTGATTAAATTACAAATTAATCTATCTAGACAAGATTGACACGCAGGTCTATTACACTTATAAATTAAATACAATATGATTCGCAGATCACAATTAAATATTAATTTACAATTAACCAGGCTCGCAGGCCCCAGCACAGCACACAATAAAGGGCAACCCACATAAGATGAAATAAACAAGCACATGGCATCCAATCAAACATGTGATCCAAAGAAAATAAAATTTTGAAAACCCATTGGCATCAATTTTAATTTTCTTATATGCCCTACAACCTTACAACGGTCCATTGATAGGGATCCACCCATCATTTCTAGTTAGATCCATTACCCTTGCATGCACCAAGTCCTTACTGACTTGAGTTGACCTAATGGTCAACCATGCATGCGCCAAGGGCTAAACAACCATCATGAGTTCTGGCAAGCGGGTGTGACCCCGGGCCTAACTCATGTGCGTTCAATGGTTGTCTCAACCAGACCTCGCTACACGCCTGTGATGCAATCGACCTATAGCCACCTCGTGCTTGCGCACAGGTGCCATCTGGTCGATCCATCTAGGCTGTCAGATGGTCTGATCAGACTGGTTGGATCTACTCTAGAAGATGACTTCAACCCCATCAACCCGTCTAAGGGTTTATAGCAGGCGCTTAGTCTAAAGAGGGGCGCGCAAGTTAAGTTTTTCTATGACAAAACAACAACAAGCACCAATACATGCGCCAAAGAGCAATAAACATCATACATGTTGTTTTCGCATCATGAACTTTCATGAACTTGCGCATGCAATCAACCATAGATCTAAGCATAAGAGTAAACATGGATCACACAAAGTATCAAGCAATCATATGAATTATACCGAAAACATCAGCTCTGATACCATTTGAAAGTACCCCTTTCATGAGGGGGGCGAAACCCTAAAGCATGCGCATTCAAGAAATTTTCTAGGGCTTCATAAGATCGCATGTGGTATAACCATATGATCAACTTAAGTTTTACTAAGATCAAGATGTGATCTTACCATAGCCATCGCTTGGATGGTGCCTTGGAAGCAAGAGGGCGAAAGGGGCTCTCCTCCAAAGGTGGCGCACACAAGAGGATGATGGCTACTCCTTGTGTTCCTTGTGCTAGCAAGGCTTCAAGGGTCCTTGTCGAATGGAAGGGAAGAGATCTACTCTTTGCTTGGCCGAATCCTCTCTTGTCGTCAACCTTCACAACGCAAGCCGTGAGTCGTGAGTCGTCAAGAGCAAAGGGGCGAGAGATGACAATCGAGAGGCGTTGCTTTCGAACGTGGAGACGTTCCCATTTTGGAAAACCGAAATTCCAAAAATAGCAACCACTTGATTACATGCGTTATGCGTTCACTTGAAATGAACCAAACGCATATCCCTTCTCCCATATGAACCATGCGCTCACACATGAGCCGGTTCAATGTATTTGGTTCAATGACCAAACCAAATCAGCCCAAGCTTTTAGTCCAGATCGAATCAAATCCTAAGGTTCCAGATCTGACCATTCATCTCCTGATGCTTCTGATCTCACCGATCTAGCATCAACACTCTCGATCGAAGCTTACCGATCTCAAGCCCTAATCAATCAAACATGATCAGACCATATCTCACTTATAATCAGAGTTTAAATCCCTTTAAACTGAACTAAACAATTCAGTCCACACGATCTGACTTAAGTAAGCCATATCATCAAATTGTGCGACCCTGAGGGTTTCCTTTAAATGTCGGTAACGATAACTTACATTATCACGATCAGTGAGGGGTATCTAGCAACACATCACTGTCTCCCGATATAGAGGAAAGAGTCTTCCAAGACTACACCCAAACCACAGCACAAGTGTGAATCAACTCACTAGGCATACATATTTCCTTTGCCACTGGATGTTCTTATTGGACAAGCGTGTCAAGCTTGTAGCTCCAATATGATGAGCATGATTAGATCAGATGAACATAGTCACCTGGGTATGGCCATACACTTTCTCAATCATCTCATTTAAGGGGGGGCCCCATTAGAACATCACACTCCAATTAAGGAGACGGCAATCCTATATCTATCACTAGTGCCCTAACCTGACTCATGATCATTATCCAAGATAGTCTATAACCATTATGTTTCAAATGATATTGAACTACCTCAAAACAATGACAATCATCATTTAGAAACACAAGTGATCTCAAGTCAGAGGACATGTGCCACTTGAAGCAAAACAAGGATTATTCACATTGTGACAAGCAATTGAATATCCTAGTAGGGTCTGTCCAGTACATCCAATGTACCCATGAGTCTACATCTTATTCCATGCTCGAAGCATCCTATAAGATTAGAACACATATTAGTCTCAATCATATCAAGGCTGTCTCATGTTCACCAAGATATCTCGACTAAGGACTTTATAGCATGTCAGCCTAGCTGAACAGCATTGAGACATTATTCAGAAGCACAGTTATTGCAGCAGACAATGTAACAAACTGAATAACAGCCATTGCCTTTATAAACAAAAGAGTTTATACATGATACTGTTACAATCCCAAGGCCTCAAACATTAGCCTTAAGGGCATACCCCAACAATCTCCCACTTGCACTTAATCTAATGGTTGAGGAATCTCAAACCTATATTATTACAGTGCTTCTCATGCTTCTGCTGCGCCAGAGGCTTTGTAAGCGGGTCAGCCAGATTGTCATCTGTATGAACCTTGCAGACTTTGATCTCGCCACGATCAATGATCTCCCGGATCAAGTGAAACCGTCTCTGTATGTGCTTGGACTTCTGGTGCGACCGTGGCTAATGTTTGAGGCCTTGGGATTATTTCAGTATCATGTATAAACTTTATATTTATAAAGGCAATGGTTGTTATTCAGGTTGTTACAGTATCTACTGCAATATGTATACTTCTGAATAATGTCTCAATGCTGTTCAGCTTGGCTGACATGCAGTTTTGTCCTTAGTCGAGATATCTTGGTGAACATGAGACAGCCTTGATATGATTGAGACTAATATGTGTTCTAATCTTATAGGATGCTTCGAGCATGGAATAAGATGTAGACTCATGGGTACATTGGATGTACTGGACAGACCCTACTTAGGATATTCAATTGCTTGTCACAATGTGAATAATCCTTATATGCAAACAAGTGGCATATTTCCTCTGACTTGAGATCACTTCTATTTCTAAATGATGATTGGCATTGTTTTGAGGTAGTTCAATATCATTTGAAACATAATGGTTATAGACTATCTTGGATAATGAACATGAGTCATGTTAGGGCACTAGTGATAGATATAGGATTGCCGTCTCCTTGATTGGAGTGTGATGTTCTATAGGGGCCCCTGGATGAGATGATTGAGAAAGTGTATGGCCATACCCAGATGACTATGTTTCATCTGATCTAATCATTCTCATCATATTGGAATTACAGGCTTGACACGCTTGTCCAATAAGAACATCCAGTGGCAAAGGAAACACATATGTCAAGTGACTTGGGTTCACACTTGTGCTGTGGTTTGGGTGTAGTTTTGGAAGACTCTTTCCTTTATATCGGGAGACAGTGATGTGTTGCTAGATACCCCTCACTGATCGTGATAACTGTTGGGGTATGCCCTTAAGGCTAATGTTTGAGGCCTTTGGGATTGTAACAGTATCATGTAATAAACTCTTATGTTTATAAAGGCATGGTTATTATTCAGGTTGTTACCTTGTCTGCAGTAATAAGTGTACTACTGAATAATGTCTCAAAGCTGTTCAGCTAGGCTGACAGGCTATATGTCCTTAGTCGAGATATCTTGGTGAATATGAGACAGCCTTGATATGATTGAGACTAATATGTGTTCTAATCTTATAGGATGCTTCGAGCATGGAATAAGATGTAGACTCATGGGTACATTGGATGTACTGGACAGACCCTACTAGGATATTCATATTGCTTGTCACAATGTGAATAATCCTTGAATGCACTAAGTGGCACATGTCCTCTGACTTGAGATCACTTGAGTGACTAAATGATGATTGTCATTGTTTTGAGGTAGTTCAATATCATTTGAAACATAATGATCATAGACTATCTTGGATAATGATCATGAGTCAGGTTAGGGCACTAGTGATAGATATAGGATTGCCGTCTCCTTGTTCAAGGAGTGTGATGTTCTAAAGGGGCCCCCCTATATGAGATGATTGAGAAAGTGTATGGCCATACCCAGATGACTATGCTCGTCTGATCTAATCATACTCATAGTATTGGAGTTACAAGCTTGACCCGCTTGTCCAATAAGAACATCCAGTGGCAAAGGACACATGCATGCCTTGTGAAGTTGATTCACACTTGTGCTGTGGTTTGGGAGTAGTCTTGGAAGACTCTTTCCTTTATATCGGAAGACAGTGATGTGTTGCTAGATACCCCTCACTGATCGTGATAACGAAAGTTATTGTTACCGACATTTAAAGGAAACCCTCAGGGTCGCACAAATTGATGATATGACTTACTTAAGTCAGATCGTGTGGACTGAATTAGTTGGGTTCAATTTAAAGGGATTTAAACTCTGATTGTAAGTGAGATCTAGTCTGATCATGTTTGATTGATTAGGGCTTGAGATCGGTAAGCTTCGATCGAGAGAGGAGATGCTAGATCGGTGAGATCAAGAGCATCAGGAGATGAACGGTTAGACCTTGAGCCATTAGGTTCATAGAAGGTCTAGACCATGTATTGGCTTGGCTTGGTTTGATTTTGGTCTATGAGCCAAATCGAATTGAACCAAAGAATGAACCGGTTCACTATGTGAACGCATGGTTCATGAAGGAAGGCGTTTTGGCGTTGGAACATGGCTTCATGACTTTCCATTTTGGGAAGTCATGTAACGCCATTTTTGATGTATCGCCTAAACGCTTTTGCTCGCTTGTCATTGACGTTGCTTGCTTGCCATCTCGTGTGGAAGAAGGTGAACGACAAGGGAGAGCTCTCGGCCAAGGAAGCATCTCAACCTATCCCTTCCATTCGGCAAGGACTCTTGAAGATCTTTGCTAGCACAAAGATCAACAAGAAGAAGTCATCCCTCGTTTGTGTGCGTCACTTGTGGAGAAGATCTATCTTGCTCTTTGCTTCCAAGCCGCCTCCTTCCCTTGGCCATGGTAACGAATCTTTCATTTGTTGTTTAAGTTGATCATATGAAAGTATAGCATGCGATCAAGTTTAAACCCTAATTCCGCTGCGAAAACAAAGAAGACCACTTGCGCTATCTATAGGGTTTCGCTCCCCCTTGAAGGGGACCCCTCTAAAACCCTACAATAACGTGAGTTATCGTTACCGACATTTAAAGGAAACCCTTAGGGTCGCACAATTTGATGATATGGCTTACTTATGTCAGATCGTGTGGACTGAATTATTTTAGTTCAGTTTAATGGGATTTAAACTCTGATTATAAGTGAGATCTGGTCTGATCATGTTTGATTGATTAGGGCTTGAGATCGGTAAGCTTCGATCGAGAGATTGGATGCTAGATTTGTGAGATCAAGAGCATCAAGAGATGAATGGTCAGATCTTAAGCCTTTTTGGTTTAATGTGATCTGGATCAAGGCTTGGCTTAATTTGGTCCTTGAACCAAATGAAATGAACCGGCTCATCAAGTGAGCGCATGGTTCAAGGGTAGAGGAAATTGCGATCGTTCACTTGGTGTGAACACATGATCGCATGTGGTGGCTTGCTATTTTTAGAAGCCATGATCTCAAAATGAGACCACGCCTCACGTTCGAAGAGCTCTCCCTATTCTCGCCTCTCGCCCCCTATTGCTCACGACGACTCACTCTCTCGTGTAAAAAGGTTGACGACAAGAGAAGGATTTGACCAAGCAAAAGAGATCATCTCTTCTCCCTTCACGCGATCAGGAGACCTTGGAGCCTTGCTAGCACAAGGATCGACAAGGAGTAGGCGATCACCCATCTTGTGTGCGCACGCTTTGGAGGAGAGCCGCATCGTTCTCTGCTTCCAAGTCGCCATCCCAAGAAATGGCAATGGTATGATCCTTGTGTCAAATCTTTAAGTTAATCTATGTTCATACATGCGATCCTAGAAATCCTATGATTCCGCCATGCAAGTTTTATTATATACGCATGTTTAGGGTTTCGCCCCCTTAGGGGAACCTTCAATTGGTATCAGAGGCATGGTTTCCTTGTATGATGCATACGATTGCTTGTTTTAGTGATCCTTGTTTGCGCATATGATTAGATCTAAAATGCATGCGAAAATTTCATGTATGTTTTACATTGGCGCTTGCATGCAAGTTGGCGCTTGTTGTAGTTTTCTAAAAACATGACTTGCGCGCCCCTCACTAGATCTAAGCGCCTGCTGTAAAAACTTAGACGGGTTATTAGGGTTGAAGTCATCGTCCAGTCTAGACCCGACAGTCTGATCAGACCATCTGACAGCCTAGATGGGTCGACCAGATGGCACCTATGCGCAGGCATGAGGTGGCTATAGGTCGACTGCTGAAAGGCGTGTAGCGATGTCTGATTGAGACAACCAGATGAACGCCCATGATTAAGGCCCGGGGTCACACCCGCTTGCCTAAACTCATGAGGGATGTTCAGCCCTTCACGCATGCATTGTTGACCATGTGGTCGACTCAAGTCGGTTATGACTTGGTGCATGCAAGGGCAGTGGGTCTGACTAGGTCTGATGAGTGGATCCCTATTAATGGACCGTTGTAAGGTAGTAGGGCACATAAGGAAATAAAATGAAGCCAATGGGTTTTTCAAAAATTTTATTTTCTTGGATGGATCACATGATGTTTGTATAACATGAGGAATGATTGTTTAATTAATCTTATGTGGGCTGCCCTATTTAATGTGTGCTGTGCTGGGGCCTGCGTGCTTGGATTATTATGTGTAAATTATTATTGTGATCTGCGCATCACATTTTAATTAATTTATAAAGTGTAATTGACCTGCGTGTCAATCATGTCTACATAGATTAAATTGTATTTAAATCAGACATGAGCACAGAGCACACTTGGCAGAGGCGCATGCAGCAAGTGGCTTCACCAGTGGGAGGTCTAGGGTTCGACTCTAGGACAGGCGCATTTTACCTGGTGGGCGCACCTGAGCTGCAGTGGGCGCTTGGGCCCGGGTTGGGCCAGAAGAAATGCAAAAGACCCAAGAAGAGCTCAAGTGAAGACTTAAGTTAATTAAGGTCTTACTTAGGCATGGGCTTTTACCACATAAGATCATCATGCTTTTAATTTACTGTTTTACTAATGTAGTAACTGCATGATTTATTCTTCTGCTATCACCATAGGATTTGAATGATAGTAAGAAGATAAAAGGACCGTTAAAATCCAACGTTAAATATCAAGCACGTAAGCCTTCTGACGCGAAACCTCACTGTTCTGACTATCGTTGGGGCCGTGTTGTACCCACTCAGTGGGCACGCCCATCTATCTTCAGACGGTGTGTGATTACACCTGCGTGTTACAGAGAAGGGATTTATCGCTTCTCGTTGCTCAGCATAGCACGTGGTGGTCCAGGGAGTAGGTCGGGTCAGCTTGACCATGTAGGCTACATATTGAGCATATGGTAGCTATATGGAGGCAGCCATCTGTGGGATCAGAGACTGTGTTGTACCAACTCAGTTGGCACAGTCTACTGGATTGCCGAGATGAAGGGGAATCGCACGGGTTGGCGATTGGCAGGGATTGCCTACCAGAGATTAGTGCTTGTACTCTCTGTGCATCTTATCTCGCCTGAGCGGGACGCGCACGGGTTGGCGATTGGCAGGGATTGCCTACCAGAGATTAGTGCTTGTACTCTCTGTGCATCTTATCTCGCCTGAGCGGGACGCGGAGACCAAGTATGAAATCTGGATCCCATCTCACTAAAAGAGTTTCACTCTTTCGGACTGTTTTACTGGATTTTTCAGTCAGATAAAATAGTGAGAAAAGAATCATTCTTAAGTCCTGAATTGATTCTAACATTGATACTGACCTTGCTGTTCTTGCATTGTTGTAGATTACTGCAGCAACGAACACCACAGCCTTCAATGTGCGATCCCTACTGGAAAGGGAGAAGTTTGCTGGGCCAAACTTCTCAGACTGGTATGGACACCTTAAGATTGTTCTTAAGGCTGAGAGGAAACTGTATGTCCTCGAGACGGCTATACCGCCTCAACCCGCTGCGAACGCTGCAAGGGCGGTTCGGGAAGCTTATGAAAAGCATGTCAATGATAGCATTGACGTCGCTTGCCTTATGCTAGCGTCTATGACGCCATAGCTGCAACGTCAGCATGAGGATTTATCTGCTATAGAAATTATAGCAAACCTCAAGATGTTGTATGCAGCACAGGCAAGGACTGAACGCTATAATTTGACTAAACTTTTCTTTCAGAGCAAACTGACTGAAGGGAGTCCAGTTGGAGCTCACGTGCTTAAGATGATTGGGTACAAGGAGGCTCTAGAGAAACTGGGACACACCATCAATCAGGAGCTTGTTGTAGATATCATCCTGCAGTCTCTCCTGGCCTCTTTCGATCCATTCATTATTAATTTTAATATGAACAAGATCGACTGTACGCCAGCAGAGTTACTGAATATGCTCTTGACAACTGAGCAGACTCAGTCACATGAGAAGGGAACGCCTTCATCCTCTGTCCTCATGGTTCCTTCTAGGAACAAGAAGAAGGGGAAGAAGGGCAAAGCCCCTGTCAAGAGCTACAACAAGGCTCTAAAGCAAAAAGTAAAGCGGTCGAAGGAATACAGATGTTTCCATTGTGGCCAGCTGGGTCACTGGAAAAAGGACTGTAAAGCGCTCCAAGGAGATAAGAAGGGAAGCAACTCTTTCGCTTCTGGCTCAGGTATTTTCGTGACTGAAGTCATGGTTTCTTCTTCTATTTCATGGGTGTTAGACACTGCATGTGGAGTTCACATTTGTTCAAATGTACAGGAACTCAAGAGAAGAAGACAGGTGGGACAGCATGAGGTGGACCTACGAGTAGGAAACGGGGCACGGGTTGCTGCTGTTGCTGTAGGAGTTTATCACATCTCTTTACCATCTGGTCTTGTATTAGAACTGGACAATTGTTATTTTGTACCAAGCATAACTAAGAATATTATCTCTATTCCTGCTCTTGTCAGGAAAGGGTTTTCCTTTGAATGCAAGATTTCAAAGTGTTACATTTCTTTTGATAATATTGTTTATGCTACTGGGTCAATTAACAATGGGTTATTCATGTTGGACACGGAATGTTCAATACAACAGATTGATATTAAGAAAGCCAAGTATGCTGATGATAGCATCTTGCTATGGCATAGTCGTTTAGGCCATATTAACAAGAAGCGCATTAAGCGGTTGCATGATCATGGACTGCTGGGATCATTCTCCTATGAGGAGTTTGATACATGCAAAGCTTGTTTAATGGGTAAAATGACGAAGTCTCCTTTTTCCAACAAAGGTCAAAGGGCTTCAGGTTTACTTGACCTCATTCACAGTGATGTGTGTGGGCCATTTAGTAAACATGCCAGAGGTGGCTATTCATACTTCATTACCTTTACTGATGATTTCAGTAGGTATGGTTATGTCTATCTAATGAGACATAAGAGTGAATCTTTTGACAAGTTCAAAGAGTTCAAAAATGAAGTACAAAATCAGCTAGGCCGAAATATCAAGGCACTTCGCTCAGATCGAGGTGGAGAATACTTGAGTCATGAGTTTACTGACTATCTGAAGGAGTGTGGGATTATCTCACAGCTCACTCCGCCAGGAACACCGCAATGGAATGGTGTGTCCGAGAGGAGAAATAGAACATTACTGGATATGGTTCGTTCTATGATGAGTCAGGCTACTCTACCTTACTCCTTTTGGGGATTTGCACTGGAAACAGCTGCAAAGGTACTAAACCGAGTGCCATCCAAGGCCGTTTCAAAGACTCCATATGAGTTATGGTATGGGAAACAGCCGAGCTTGACATTTATTAAGATCTGGGGTTGCGAGGCTTATGTCAAAAAGCTCGCCTCTGGGAAACTAGAGAGCAGATCTGAGAAATGTATCTTTGTCGGTTACCCTAAGGAAACTAAGGGTTATTATTTCTACGATCCCAAAGAGAACAAGGTATTTGTTGCTCGGACGGCTATATTTCTTGAGAAGGAATTTCTTCTGCAAGAAGCCAGTGGGAGAGAAATAAAGCTGGATGAGAATCCAGAAGAAGGACAAAGTAGTCAAGCACAGTTGGATGAGCCTGAGCCAGTAGATCAGGTTACTGAACAACCTGAGGCTCAGATATCACGGGAACCGCGAAGATCGGGAAGGATCCGTCGACAGCCTGAGCGCTATGACGGAGTCTACATCATTGATGATGAACCCCTCACTTATGCGAATGCGGTCAGTGGACCGGAATCAGCGAGATGGCTTGAAGCTATGCGAGCCGAGATGGACTCCATGTCAGATAACCAAGTATGGGATTTGGTTGATCCGCCTCCGGGAGTAATCCCTATAGGCTATAAGTGGATCTTCAAGAAGAAGATAGACATGGATGGTAACGTGGTTACCTATAAAGGCAGGCTAGTTGCGAAAGGTTTCAAACAAATCTACGGGATAGATTATGATGAAACTTTCTCTCCTATAGCCATGTTCAAGTCTATTCGGATTATTCTCGCGATAGCGGCATATTATGATTATGAGATCTGGCAGATGGATGTCAAGACCGCTTTCCTTAATGGAAAATTAGAAGAGGATGTGTATATGACACAACCTGAAGGTTTCACTAATCCATCGGATCGTCATAAAATATGCAAATTAAAGAAGTCCATTTATGGACTTAAACAAGCATCAAGAAGCTAGAATATTCATTTTGATGAATCAATCTGTGAATTTGGTTTCATCAAGAATGAAGATGATCCGTGTGTATATAAGAGGTTTAGTGGGAGCGTGATTACTTTCCTAGTCCTCTACGTCGATGATATCTTAATCATTGGAAACGATATTCCTGAACTACATGCGGTTAAGGCATGGTTAAGAAAATGTTTCCAGATGAAAGATTTAGGAGAAGCAGCCTATGTATTAGGTGTGAAGATCTACAGAGATAGATCTAAGAGGCTTCTCGGGCTGTGCCAGAGTACTTACATCGATAAAGTCCTGGAGAGATTCCATTTAGAAAATTCTAAAAGAGGATATCTTCCAGTCAGACATGGTCTGAATCTTTCAAAGAGTCAGTGTCCACAAACACAGACTGAGAAAGATGAAATGGACAATACGCCTTATGCTTTGGCTATTGGGTCCATTATGTATGCGATGTTGTATACTCGCCCAGACGTCGCTTACGGGTTAAGCATGACCAGTCGATTCCAAAGTAATCCAGGGAAGGCACACTGGATTGCGGTCAAGAACATTTTGAAATATCTTCGGAGGACCAAAGATATGTTCTTGATATATGGAGGTCAGGAAGAACTCAGTATTGAAGGATATACTGACGCTTCGTTCCAATCTGACTAGGATGATTTCCGATCGCAATCAGGCTATGTTTTTAGCTTGAATGGAGCAGCAGTGGTGTGGAAAAGTTTCAAACAGTCAATTGTTGCTGATTCCACAACAGAAGCCGAGTATGTTGCAGCCTCAGAAGCATCTAAGGAGGCAGTGTGGATTCGTAAGTTCGTTCAGGAACTTGGTGTTGTTCCTTCGAGTGCAGATCCTTTGGTTATCTTCTGTGATAACACTGGAGCAATAGCACAAGCAAAGGAACCACGGTCGCACCAGAAGTCCAAGCACATACAGAGAAGGTTTCACTTGATCCGGGAGATCATTGATCGTGGCGAGATCAAAGTCTGCAAGGTTCATACAGATGACAATCTGGCTGACCCGCTTACAAAGCCTCTGGCGCAGCAGAAGCATGAGAAGCACTGTAATAATATGGGTTTGAGATTTCTCAACCATTAGATTAAGTGCAAGTGGGAGATTGTTGGGGTATGCCCTTAAGGCTAATGTTTGAGGCCTTGGGATTATTTCAGTATCATGTATGAACTTTATGTTTATAAAGGCAATGGTTGTTATTCAGGTTGTTACAGTATCTGCTGCAATATGTATACTTCTGAATAATGTCTCAATGCTGTTCAGCTTGGCTGACATGCAGTTTTGTCCTTAGTCGAGATATCTTGGTGAACATGAGACAGCCTTGATATGATTGAGACTAATATGTGTTCTAATCTTATAGGATGCTTCGAGCATGGAATAAGATGTAGACTCATGGGTACATTGGATGTACTGGACAGACCCTACTTAGGATATTCAATTGCTTGTCACAATGTGAATAATCCTTATATGCAAACAAGTGGCATATTTCCTCTGACTTGAGATCACTTCTGTTTCTAAATGATGATTGGCATTGTTTTGAGGTAGTTCAATATCATTTGAAACATAATGGTTATAGACTATCTTGGATAATGAACATGAGTCATGTTAGGGCACTAGTGATAGATATAGGATTGCCGTCTCCTTGATTGGAGTGTGATGTTCTATAGGGGCCCCCTGGATGAGATGATTGAGAAAGTGTATGGCCATACCCAGATGACTATGTTTCATCTGATCTAATCATTCTCATCATATTGGAATTACAGGCTTGACATGCTTGTCCAATAAGAACATCCAGTGGCAAAGGAAACACATATGTCAAGTGACTTGGGTTCACACTTGTGCTGTGGTTTGGGTGTAGTCTTGGAAGACTCTTTCCTTTATATCGGGAGACAGTGATGTGTTGCTAGATACCCCTCACTGATCGTGATAACGTGAGTTATCGTTACCGACATTTAAAGGAAACCCTTAGGGTCGCACAATTTGATGATATGGCTTACTTATGTCAGATCGTGTGGACTGAATTGTTTTAGTTCAGTTTAATGGGATTTAAACTCTGATTGTAAGTGAGATCTGGTCTGATCATGTTTGATTGATTAGGGCTTGAGATCGGTAAGCTTCGATCGAGAGATTGGATGCTAGATTGGTGAGATCAAGAGCATCAAGAGATGAATGGTCAGATCTTAAGCCTTTTTGGTTTAATGTGATCTGGATCAAGGCTTGGCTTAATTTGGTCCTTGAACCAAATGAAATGAACCGGCTCATCAAGTGAGCGCATGGTTCAAGGGTAGAGGAAATTGCGATCATTCACTTGGTGTGAACACATGATCGCATGTGGTGGCTTGCTATTTTTAGAAGCCATGATCTCAAAATGAGACCACGCCTCACGTTCGAAGAGCTCTCCCTATTCTCGCCTCTCGCCCCCTATTGCTCACGACGACTCACTCTCTCATGTAAAAAGGTTGACGACAAGAGAAGGATTCGACCAAGCAAAAGAGATCATCTCTTCTCCCTTCACGCGATCAGGAGACCTTGGAGCCTTGCTAGCACAAGGATCGACAAGGAGTAGGCGATCACCCATCTTGTGTGCGCACGCTTTGGAGGAGAGCCGCATCGTTCTCTGCTTCCAAGTCGCCATCCCAAGAAATGGCAATGGTATGATCCTTGTGTCAAATCTTTAAGTTAATCTATGTTCATACATGCGATCCTAGAAATCCTATGATTCCGCCCATGCAAGTTTTATTATATACGCATGTTTAGGGTTTCGCCCCCTTAGGGGAACCTTCATTGAACTATTTCAGCATCTTCTTCAATCTTTTCAGGACCCAAAATTTGTTTTTCTCCTGCCTCATTCCATAACACAGGTGATCTACACCTTCTACCATATAGGGCTTTAAAAGGCACCATTTGAATTGCTGAGTGATAATTGTTATTGTATGCAAACTCTACTAAGTGCAAATAAGATTCCCAACCACCTCCAAAATCTAGAACACACGCTCTGAGAAAATCTTCTAAAGTCTGAATAGTTCTCTCTGACTGTCCATCTATCTAAGGATGAAAAGTTGTACTGAAATGTAACTGTGTCCCCAAAGTTCTATGTAAACTGCCCCAAAAACGAGAAGTAAATCTAGGATCTCGGTCTGATATTATACTCATAGGTACACCATGCAATCTTACAATTTCTCTACAGTAGAAGTTTTCCAATTTATCCATTGTGTCAGTCTTTTTAACTGGTAAGAAGTGAGCTGATTTGGTCAATCTATCAACAATTACCCATATAGAATCATGTCCTCATTGTGATCTTGGAAGTCCTGAAATAAAATCCCCAGTAATATGCTCCCACTTCTATTCAGGGATAGGAATATTTTGTAACTCTCCTGCTGGTCTCAAATGCTCAGCCTTCACTTGTTGACATATCAAACATTGTGAAACAAATCTAGCAACCTCATTTTTCATTCCATCCCACCAATAATATCTTTTAAGATCTTTATACATTTTACCACTGCCTGGATGAATAGTAAACTTTGATCTATGAGCTTCTCTCAAAAGTTCTTCCTTTGCAAACTCAGGTACACATAATCTGCCCTTACACTTTAAAATGCCTTATGAATCTTTACTAAATTCTGGTCTCTTACCATTTTCAATATTCTCTGCTATTCTTCTCAAATTTTCATCCTCCATCTGGTGTTCTTTAATTTTCTTAACAATCTCTGACTCTATTGCCATAAATGCAATATATCCTATCCTTGCTTGACTTACTATCTCAAATCTCAAATCAGTAATTTGTTTTACCAACTCTGTTTGTGCTACTTTTAGATGAGTTAACTGTCCCACTGATTTTCTACTTAAAGCATCAGCTACCACATTTGCTTTGTCAGGATGATAATTAATTTTACAATCATAATCTTTCAGAAATTCTATCCATCTTCTTTGTCTCATATTCAATTCTTTCTGACTGAATAAATATTTCAAACTCTTATGATCTGTAAAGATTTCAAATTGCACACCATAAAGGTAATGTCTCCATAATTTCAACACAAAAATTATTGCTGCCAACTCTAAGTCATGCACAGGATAATTCTTTTCATGCTGTTTAAGCTGTCTAGAGGCATATGCTACTACCTTCTTATGTTGCATCAAAACTCCACCCAACCCTTGGATTGAGGCATCGGTATAAATGGTGTAACCTTCATCACCTGAGGGAACTACTAAAATAGGTGCACTTATCAGTCTCTTTTTAAGTTCCTGAAAACTGTTTTCACGAGAGTCATCCCAATTGAATTTTACCTCTTTTCTGTTTAATTGAGTCAAAGGAGCAGCTAATAAAGAAAACCCTTGCACAAAGCGCCTATAATAACCTGCCAACCTAAGAAAACTTCTTATCTCCTGTACCGACTTTAGTCTTTTCCACTCAGAGACTGCATTGGTCTTTTCCTGCCTCAGTCTTTCAAGTACTCTTCTTAAATGTTCTTTGTGCTCATTTTCACCACAAGAGTATATTAAAATATCATCAATAAAAACCACAACAAATTTATCCAAATAATCGATAAATATCCGGTTCATCAAATCCATAAAAACTGCTGGTGCATTAGTTAAACCAAAAGGCATTACCAAAAACTCATAATGACCATACCTAGTTCGAAAAGCAGTCTTTGATATATCTTCATCCCTGACCTTCACTTGATGATATCTAGATCTCAAATTTATTTTAGAGAAAACACTACTGCCCTTGAGCTAATCAAATAAATCATCGATTATTGGCGAAGGATATTTAATCTAGAACACAGAACAGGATGTACAGGTGGGACATCTGGAACAACTGATGCAACTGGAGCAGCTGAAGCAACTGGTGCAGCTGAAGCAACTGGTGCAGCTGAAGCAACTAGTGCAGCTAAAGCAACTGGTGCAGCTCAAGCAACTGGAATAGGTGGAATTGGTAGGGCTTCATAGCCACTTCTTCTCCTAGTAAGAGCTCTCTCCCAAGCTTGTGGCAACTCTACTGCAACCACATTTGAACCCCTAGCTTCTCTAGTAGCTCGGGTTCTACCTCCGCGACCTCTACCACGACGACCAGAGGTCCTTCCACCTCTCATTTTAGGAGGCATCCTACAAAATGAAGAGAACCAAAAGGTATAGAAAATATATATACCATATGAATACATAAATCAAAACATTAAACCACATTAAAATCCTAAAATCCTTAAACCTTAATTCCTTAGGGCTTAATCTCACAACCTTAGGATCCTTACAAACTGAACTTGGCTCTGATACCATTAAATTGTCATGTCCTAATAAATAACCCAATTTACCGAGACACAACAATTTGGCATGTTAAACATGCACTACAAAATCCAGTCCATAATTCACAAAACCATTAATAGAATTCCAATATCATTAAATCACAAATTCCTCTAACAAGTCTCCAATCCAATTTAAGATATTTAAATAAAAACTATCAAGAGTCATCACTTATAATTCAACTGTCCAACTCAAAATAACATAAAGAAGTACATCCTCTTATGACAAAATAAAAGAAAGTTAGCAAATATGCCAAAACCACTAGTGACTCATCAGGGAAGCCTCTAATCTATCTACCCATCTCTAGACTGCAATTGATCAGTACCTAGAAGCAATAACAAAGGGGGTTAGCCAACAGCTAAGTAGGGATTTTCAAGAAGATGAAGGCATGCTCAACAATGAAATCAACTTTAGGATTTATATGAGTACCATATATAGATGTGCAAATATGAAATAACATGAAACATAAATCCTATCTCATCAAAACATGGAGTTGTTCATGGTCACAAAATTGCATTACGCCTCGCACTCTAACAAGAGTGGTTCCACCCCCAAGCTCCAAAAGTGGAACGACTGCCATCAGGCAACCCGATAGTGTTGCGTCCAACACTTGAAAACCCCAGTATTGTCCAAAGGACAATCTGGCAGTAACCCTGACCAGCAACCATTAATAGCCCACACACAGTCGGCGCTATAGGCTAATAGGTGACCTCGCCGACGGATCTCCAACTCCACGTACGGCGCACACGCTCGAAGCGTACAACAACAACAAATCTCAACACACCAATATCATATCTCAACTATGTGCAATAATAACAATATCATATCTCAGCCATATACAAATATCAACAATAAACATATTAGAAATGTATGTTCAACAACCAAGTAGAATATGCGTTTCTTCTCTTTTCATAATAACAATTAAAAGCAATCACACATCTATATGCACCAATGAAATTTGTTCAAGCACAAGAGATATAAGATACAAATCAAAGCAAATACAAGCAAAAAGGATTGGTGTCTAAGCACAAGACTTAGCACCATACAAGAAAGTGAAGGTAGGATCCCTACCTGAAAGTAAAATCCTCTGACACAAGAATGAACCACAGGTGCTCACACCCCAGACACGCCTAGTCCCAAGTTACCTTACAATAAACATGCCAAAAAATAGTATCAATTACCGTCTAAGTCTAGTCATCAACACATCTACAAGATAATATCTTTTTACCATAAATACCTTTAATCCTGATTTCATAAATTATAATACGCATACCCTTAATCCCAATTATCACATTGGTACTTTCATCTTAATCTAGCATGCGTATAACAACATAGTATTTATCCCTATATTCATCCATAATTAAATTTAGGGCAATAGTTGTATAATCCCTAAGAATCTACCATAAGATACCTCTAACATTAACCCTAAAGCAATGGTAACAAAATTAGGGTTAAAACCCTTACCTGCCCTACTAACAAATACAATACAAAGAAGAGGAGAGGGGCACCGGCACTATGCGTCACCGGAACCCTATTGTTCGCCGAAAAATGCCGCCGCCACCGGCACAGGAAAGAGGCTGAGACGGCAGGGAAGAGGAAAGGATTAAGGATCAAGCCGTCACCGCCGCTCGTCGCTGTTACGACCAGATCCACCGCCGCCCGCACGCTCGCCGCTGAACTCACCGAAAGCCGCCGCCTACCATCAATTGACGCCGAGAAGAGGGAAGGAAGACCGACGCCAGCTTCCTGGAGTCGCCGCCGGCTCCGATTGTCGCCGGAGGAAGGAACAACAGAGGGAGATCGGGCAAGCGGTGCACAGGAGGAGAGGAATAGTAGAAGTTTAGGTTTTTTTTATATATATCTATTTATATTTATTACTAATTAATTAATGATTTATTTTATTAATATTTTTTTTAAATATAACAATATACTCTCCATTAAATGAATTTGGTCCCCAAATTCACTTACCATGATCAAACAAGTGAGGGTACTGAGCCATAACATCTTCCTCTCTTTCCCATGTTGCCTCACAATCTGGGTGATGCTGCCATCCAACTTTAACTAACTTGACAACTTTATTTCTCAAACGGTGCTCCTTTCTGACCAAGATCTGAACTGGATGCTCAATGAAGGTTGCATCTCACTGGATTGGCACTGGTAAATCTCTTAACACATTACTTGAATCAGAGATATATCTTCTCAACATTAACACATGAAAAACATTATGCACACCAGAGAGTGATGGGGGCAAAGCTAGTCTATAAGCTACAGCTCCAATTCTGTAAAGTATTTCAAAAGGGCCAATATATCTAGGAGCTTACTTTCCTTTCTTTCCAAATCTCATTGCACCCTTTAGAGGTGATACCTTTAAGAATACATGATCCCCTACATCAAATTCCAAAGCTCTTCTTCTTTTATCAGCATAACTCTTCTGTCTACTCTAAGCAGTTAATAAACGTTGTCTAATCATTTGAACTATTTCAGCATCTTCTTCTATCATTTCAGGACCCAAAACCCATTTTTCTCCTGACTCATTCCATAACACAGGTGATCTACACCTTCTACCATATAAGGCTTCAAAAGGAGCCATCTGAATTGCTGAGTGATAACTATTATTGTATCCAAACTCTACTAAGTGCAAATAAGATTACCAACCACCTCCAAAATCTAGAACACACGCTCTGAGCAAATCCTCTAGAGTCTGAATAGTCCTCTCTGACTGCCCATCTGTCTAGGGATGAAAAGCTGTACTGAAATGTAACTACGTCCCCAAAGCTCTATGTAAACTGCCCCAAAAATAAGAGGTAAATCTAGGATCTCGGTCTGATATTATACTCATAGGTACACCATGCAATCTTATAATTTCTCTACAATATAAGTTTTCTAGTTTATCCAATGTGTCAGTCTTTTAAACTAGTAAGAAGTGAGCTGATTTGGTCAATCTATGAACAATTACCCATATAGAATCATGTCTTCTTTGTGATCTTGGAAGTCCTGAAATAAAATCCATAGTGATATGCTCCCACTTCCATTCAGGGATAGGAATATTTTGTAATTCTCCTGTTGGTCTCAAATGTTCAGCCTTCACTTGTTGACATATCAAACATTGTGAAACAAATCTAGCTACATCATTTTTCATTCCATCCCACCAATAATATCTTTTAAGATCTTTATACATTTTACCACTGCCTGGATGAATAGTAAACTTTGATCTATGGGCTTCTCTCAAAAGTTCTTCCTTTGCAAATTCAAGTACACATAATCTGCCCTTACACTTTAAATTGTCTTCTGAATCTTTACTAAATTCTGGTCTCTTACCATTCTCAACATTTTCAACTATTCTCCTCAAATTTTCATCCTCCATCTGGTGTTCTTTAATTTTCTTGACAATCTCTGACTCTATTGCCATGAATGCAATATATTCTGTTCTTGCTTGACTTACTATCTCAAATCTCAAATCAGTAATTTGTTTTACCAACTCTGTTTGTGCTACTTTTAGATGAGTTAACTGTCCCACTGATTTTCTACTTAAAGCATCAGCCACCACATTTGCTTTGCTAGGATGATAATTAATTTTACAATCATAATCTTTCAGAAACTCTATCCATCTTCCCTGTCTCATATTTAATTCTTTCTGACTGAATAAATATTTCAAGCTCTTATGATCAGTAGATATTTCAAATTGCACACCATAAAGATAATGTCTCCATAATTTTAACACAAAAATTATTGCTGCCAACTCTAAGTCATGCACAGGATAATTCTTTTCATGCTCTTTAAGCTATCTAGAGGCATATGCTATTACCTTCTCATGCTGCATCAAAACTCCACCCAACCCTTGGATTGAGGCATCGGTATAAATGGTATACCCTTCATCTCCTGATGGAACTACTAAAATAGGTGCACTTATCAGCTCTTCTTAAGTTCCTGAGAACTGTTTTCATAAGAAACATCCCAATTAAATTTTACCTCTTTTCTGGTTAATTGAGTCAAAGGATCAGCTAGTAAAGAAAACCCTTGCACAAAGCGTCTATAATAACCTGCCAACCCAAGAAAACTTCTTATCTCCTATACTGACTTTGGTCTTTTCCACTCAGAGACTACATTAATCTTTTGAGGATCCACAGCTATTCCATCTCCTGAAATTACATGACCCAAAAATGTAACCTTATCAAGCCAAAAGGCACACTTCCTGAGCTTTGCAAATAGCTTTTCCTGCCTCAGTCTTTCAAGTACTCTTCTTAGATGTTCTTTGTGCTCATTTTCACCACAAGAGTATATTAAAATATCATCAATAAAAACCACAACAAATTTATCCAAATAATCGATAAATACCCGGTTCATCAAATCCATAAAAACTGCTGGTGCATTAGTTAAATCAAAAGGTATTACCAAAAACTCAAAATGACCATACCTAGTCCGAAAAGCAGTCTTTGATATATCTTCATCCCTGAACTTCACTTGATGATATCTAGATCTCAAATCAATTTTAGAGAAAACACTGCTACCCTTGAGCTGATCAAATAAATCATCGATTCTTGGCAAAGGATATTTATTTCTGACTGTGACAGCATTCAGTTGCCTATAATCGATGCATAATCTCATTGATCCATCTTTCTTTTTAACAAACAACATAGGAGCTCCCCATGGAGAAGCACTGGGGCGCACATAGCCTTTATCTAGCAACTCTTGTAATTGAGTTTTAAGTTCATTCAACTCTTTAGGTGCCATTCTATACAGTGCCTTTGAGATAGGTGTTGTTCCAAGCTGAAGTTCAATTGTAAATTCAACATCTCTTTTTGGTGGTAGTCCCGGTAAATTACCTGGAAAGACATCAGTGAACTCTCTAACCACTGGGACTTGTTCCATAGGCACATTTTCTTTCTCTTCAACCCCAACTATAGATAGAAGAATTCCTTGACATCCACTTCTCATTAATCTCTTAGCTTCCATTAAATAGATGATAGGAGCAACTTGTCCATGTACCCCATTAAATGTCCAAACAGATGAATTAGGAGGAGAAAAAGTTATTATACAATTATAACAGTCAACCTTAGCACGATTAGTAGAGAGCCAATCCATGCCTAAAATAACATCAAAGTCAAAGAAATTTAACACCATTAAATCTGTTTTCACCACTACATTACCAAATACCAATGGACATTGTTTAATTTATAATTCTGATTGCATAATACCACCAGAAGCTGTTTGTACTGACATATTATATTTAGACAGAGAAGGATTCATTTTTATCTTCATGGCAAAATCACATGATATAAAAGAATGTGTACTACGAGTATCTATGAGCAAACATTCAGGATTATCATAAACAAAAATTATACCTCTTAATACTGATCTTGAAGCTTGCTGAGCCTCCCGTTCTGTTAAGGCAAAAACTTGAGCTGGAGCAGAATTTTGAGGGTGAGGATTCTGAGGCCTCGAATTTTGAGGACGAGCATTATAGGGATTGGATACCGGATGGTTATTCTGATTCTATCTGCCCTGAAATCTGGCTGACTGGTGCTTGTTCTGCTGATACTGTCTTTCTTTCTGAGGGCAATTTGCCTGGAAGTGGCCTCTTACTCCACAGTTATGGCATTGAACTGACTTGTTTAGGCAAAATCTTGAAATATGCCCATTTTGACCATAGCTATAGCAACTCCTAGAAGACACTGTAGCACTAGAACCCATACTATGAGATGGTGTAGGAGAAGCATAAGACCTAGTATCCATGACTCTTGGTCTCTTATTTATTGGTTCAAAATTTCTACCACTACTCTATGAAAAACGGGTATAACTGTTTTGAGGAACGAGTCTCCTCTGATCATACTTCCCTGACCGCATAGACTGTTTCTCTTTCTGCCATTGGGTCAAAACTTCTCGAGAGGCTTCTACGTTAAGTGGATGCTCTACTAGGGCCTCATAGCCTTGAGAGACCATAGCTGTCAGTCTATCCAAAATATTGTCATCTAAGCCTCTATGATAATGTTTGGCTCTGTCCTCATCATTAGGTAAAACTTCTGGAAATAAAGCTGTTAATCTATCAAATTCACTGGTATAAGTGGTTACTGACCTCCCAGCTTGACATATATTAAGAAATTTCTACTTCTGACCATCTCTGAAGGTTTTAGGGAAAAATTTATCTAAGAATACTTTTCTGAATTGTTCCCAAGAAGTCACATTCCCTCCCAAAGCTAAACTTTTAGCTTGCCACCACTCTTTGGCCTGATCTACCATGTAGTAAGCAGCCATAACAACTTTGTCATCCTCTGGGCACTTTATCACTCTAAATGTTTCTTCAATTATAATGATCCAATTTCATGCTTTCCAAGGGTCTTCTTCTCCGGTGAAAACTCCAAACCTTTCCTTTCCTAAAGCTGTAAACTGTGCCCAAGCATTCTTAGACTCTGGGGGTAACGTATTAGCTTGTACCACACTTTCTGATACTTCAGCATGTCTAGAAAGTCTTTCTTGTTCAGCCATAACTGGTACCGCATAAACAGGATGTATAGGTGGGACATGTGGAACAACTGATGCAACTAGAGCAGCTGAAGCAACTGGTGCAGCTGAAGCAACTGGTGCAACTTGAGCAACTGGAACAGGTGGAACTGGTAGGGCTTCATAGCCACTTCTTCTCCAAGTTGGAGCTCTCTCCCAAGCTTGTGGCAACTCTGTTTCCGAGAGAAAACCGAACGATGTGAAGAGTAATACCTTATTGAGTAATTCCAGGAGCAACCGATGATGAAGATGCACAGGTGTCTGTCCTCTACAATCGTGCACACACGGACTGTCTCGAGATTCCTCCGCTCCACACACGTGCTAGCTTCGAGAGAGGAGATCCATGCCTCTTAATCTTCTCGACTTGCGCCAATGCCAAGGAGAAGAGGGACGTTGGCGGCAAGGAGTGGGTAACACTACCACTTGTTGATGTAGGGGGATAAACACAAGACAAAGTGCATGCAAACAACGCTTTTGCAAAAATAGTTTTTTTGTATTTTATAATAAAAATCGGAATTACTTCTAACGGAGTTGGAAAAATATTTTTTTGGTATTTTATAAATAGAGAAATCGAAAACTAAAGTTACTTTAAGCTACGAATTTAAAAAAAACACTTAATCTATGAAAATGAAATTGCTAGAAGGAATACTCACAGTGCGATCCTTGAGAATAGAAGGATCGTGACGTCCCGGTCTTCAACGGTCCTACTCTGATGGAAGGAGTTGCATCATTACAAGCAAACACAGACAAACGAGATCCGCACATACCACGGATTCATATTACAAACCAAGAACTAAGGGGGAGGTTAAGCCTCACAAATTCCCTTAACATTTTAACTAAAGGAGAGGGGGAAGGAAGAGGGGAAGTGATTTGCGCCAAGATGATCTTCCAAGCTTTGCTTTTCCCTACAACAAGAACTTTGATTAGTGTAGAAACAAGTTCTAGAAATTATAGAGGGGAGAGGTGAAAGAACTTAGCCGATTTTGAAGATTTGTTGATGTTGCTCTTCAAAGGGATTGGATGCGTTGAGGACTTGAGAAGAAGGGGGAGAAGGGAAAGGGCTCGGCCCTTTAGAGGAGAGGGGGAGATAGAAAAACTTAGGCGACACAAGCACCAATGCTAACACAAGGTTTTTTTCATCTAGGCAACTACTCGACAATGAAGAGAGGGTTACAATTTATAGGCTCAACAAGCCATGGGCAAGGGTGACAATTCACCCTAGGCGCAATCACAAAGTTATGGAAGAAATTAATGCTCAATTAAAACATTTCCTTTGTCAATTTTGAATTTCGAATTCTTTCTTTGATGGAGCTTCCTTGTGGCCGAATCCTCTTGAGCTCCTTCCTTGTTTGCTTGGATGAAATGGCGTCCATTTTGAATTTTGAAAAGCCTTCCTTCAAGAGCTTGGGCGGCTAGAGGTTTCCAAAGTTGGTTCCACAAATTGGGGATCTAGATGGTGATCCCTTGATTTGTGGATCTTGATTGTTCCTTGATGGCTATGAAAGTGGGGTTGAAACCCTAAACGCATGCACTTCTAAAATTTTGCATGGGCGGAAACTTTAGGTTTCATGTGGATCGCATGTGGCATGAATATATGATCAACTTAAAACTTGCAAAAATCATTTTGTGATCTTACCGTTGCCATTGTTTGGATGGCGACTTGGAAGCAAGAGGGCGATGTGGCTCTCCTCCAAAGTGCACGCTGTTGGGGTATGCCCTTAAGGCTAATGTTTGAGGCCTTGGGATTGTAACAGTATCATGTATAAACTCTTTTGTTTATAAAGGCAATGGTTGTTATTCAGTTTGTTACATTGTCTGCTGCAATAAATGTGCTTCTGAATAATGTCTCAAAGCTGTTCAGCTAGGCTGACATGTACTTTTGTCCTTAGTCGATATATCTTGGTGAACATGAGACAGCCTTGATATGATTGAGACTAATATGTGTTCTAATCTTATAGGATGCTTCGAGCATGGAATAAGATGTAGACTCATGGGTACATTGGATGTACTGGACAGACCCTACTAGGATATTCAATTGCTTGTCACAATGTGAAGAATCCTTGTTTGCAACAAGTGGCACATGTCCTCTGACTTGAGATCACTTGTGTTTCTAAATGATGATTGTCATTGTTTTGAGGTAGTTCAATATCATTTGAAACATAATGGTTATAGACTATCTTGGATGGTGAACTTGAGTCATGTTAGGGCGCTAGTGATAGATATAGGATTGCCGTCTCCTTGTTTGGAGTGTGATGTTCTAAAGGGGCCCCCCTGGATGAGATGATTGAGAAAGTGTATGGCCATACCCAGGTGACTATGTTCATCTGATCTAATCATGCTCATCATATTGGAGCTACAGGCTTGACACGCTTGTCCAATAAGAACATCCAGTTGCAAAGGAATCATGTATGCCTGGTGAAGTGGATTCACACTTGTGCTGTGGTTTGGGTGTAGTCTTGGAAGACTCTTTCTTTTATATCGGGAGACAGTGATGTGTTGCTAGATACCCCTCACTGATCGTGATGACGTAAGTTATCGTTACCGACATTTAAAGGAAACCCTTAGGGTCGCACAATTTGATGATATGGCTTACTTAAGTCAGATCGTGTGGACTGAATTGTTTAGGTTCAGTTTAAAGGGATTTAATCTCTGATTGTGAGTGAGATCTGGTCTGATCATGTTTGATTGATTAGGGCTTGAGATCGGTAAGCTTCGATTGAGAGAATGGATGCTAGATCGGTGAGATCAGGAGCTTCAAGAGATCAACGGTCAGATCAAGAACCTTAGGGTTTAATGTGATCTGGACTAATAGCTTGGGTTAATTGGTCTTTGAACCAAACAAAATTGAACCAGCTCATCATGTGAGCGCACGGTTCAAGTTAAGAGAAATATGCGATTGGGAAAAACCCTTGATCGCATGTTGAGGAGTGGCTTTCTATTTTTAGAAAGCATGATCACATACGTGACCACGCCTCACCTCTTCACTCCTATTGTTGTCGCCCCTCTCTTCTCGTGTAATTTTTGGGCATTCTCGTGGAAGAGGCTTTGATGACAAGGAAGAATCGCCAAGCAGTGGATCTCATCTTCTTCATCCCTTCTCACACGACAAGGTCACTTGGAGAACCTTGCTAGCACAAGGAGCGTCCAAGGAGCAAGCCATCGATCATCTTGTGTGTGGTGCTTTGGAGGAGAACCCCATCGTTCTCTCTTCTTCCTAGACACCATCCAAGCGATGGCCATGGTATGAGTCGCTACCATTCTATGCAATTGATTTTAAAGTTGATCATATATCATGCATTCGATCCCTAGAAACCCCTTCCGCTGCATGAAAACCTCCATATGCGCCTATTAGGGTTTCGCTCCCCGTTTCTTAGGGGACTTTCAATTGGTATCAGAGGCAAGTTATATGCATGTTTGTATGATTGCTTAACTTTAGTGATCCATGTTTGCGCAACACCTTAGATCTAAACTACATGCGAAAGTTGTACATGCGAAAGTTATTCATGCGAAAACTACATGATGTATGATTTTTATCATTAGCGCATGTATCTGGTTGGCGCATCCATTTAGTTTTTCTCAAAAACTTCTTTACTTGCGCGACTCACCTTAGATCTAAGTGCCGCCTGCTATAAGTCCTTAGACGGGTTAGTAGGGTTGAAGTCATCTCTAGTTAAGATCCAACTAGTCTGATCAGACCATCTGACAGCCTAGATGGGTCGACCAGATGGCACCTATGCGCAAGCATAAGGTGGCTATAGGTCGACTGCATCAAAGGCGTGTAGCGAGGTCTGGTTGCGACAACCAGTGAACACGCATGAGTTAGGCCCGGGGTCACACCCGCTTGCCAAAACTCATGTAGGTTGTTCAGCCCATGGCGCATGCATAGTTGACCACTGGGTCGACTCAAGTCAGTTAGGACTTGGTGCATGTAAGGGCAGTGGATCTGACTAGGACTGATGAGTGGATCCCTAGTAATGGACCATTGTAAGGTAGTAGGGCGTATAAGGAAATTAAAATTGATGCCAATGGGGTTTTTCAAAAATTTAATTTCTTGATTGGATCACATGATGATTGATGCCATTTGCTTGTTTATTTAATCTTGTGTGGGCTGCCCGTGTTTAATGTGTGCTGTGCTGGGGCCTGCGAGCCTGGTTAAAATTTGTAAATTAATTTTTATTGTGATCTGCGCATCACATTTTATTTAATTTATAAACTGTAATTGACCTGCGAGTCAATCTTGTCTAGATAGATTAAATTGTATTTTAATCAGACAAGAGCACAGAGCACACTTGGAAGAGGCGCATGCAGCAGTGGCATGACCAGACGGGAGGTCTAGGGTTCGACCCTAGGACAGGCGCATTTTCCCTGGTGGGCGCACCTGAGCTGCAGTTGGCGCTTGGGCCCTAGGTTGGGCCAGATGAGAAGCAAAAGCCCCATGAAGAAAAGCAAGTGAAGACTTAAGTTAGGTTAAGGTCTTACTTAGGCTTAATGGGCTTTTACCACATAAGATCAGCATGCTTTCTATTTATTGTTTATATAATTAGAATTGCATGATTTATTTATCTTCTGCTATCACCATAGGAATTGCATGATAGTTGAGAAGATAAAAGACCGTTAAAATCCAACGTAAATATCAAGCACGTAAAGCCTTCTGACGCGAAACCTCACTGTTCTGACTATCGTTGGGGCCGTGTTGTACCCACTCAGTGGGCACGCCCATCTATCTTCAGACGGTGTGTGATTACACCTGCGTGTTACAGAGAAGGGATTTATCGCTTCTCGTTGCTCAGCATAGCACGTGGTGGTCCAGGGAGTAGGTCAGGTTCGCTTGACCATGTAGGCTACATATGGGGCATATGTTAGCTATATGGAGGCAGCCATCTGTGGGATCAGAGACTGTGTTGTACCAACTCAGTTGGCACAGTCTGCTGGATTGCCCAGATGAAGGGGAATCGCACGGGTTGGCGATTGGCAGGGACTGCCTACTAGAAATTAGTGCTTGTACTCTCTGTGCATCTTATCTCGCCTGAGCGGGACGCGGAGACCAAGTATGAAATCTGGATCCCATCTCACTAAAAGAGTGTTACTCTTTCAGACTGTTTTAATGGATTTTTCAGTCAGATAAAATAGTGAGAAAAAGAATCTTTCTTAAGTCCTGGATTGATTCTATACATTGATACTGACCTTGCTGTTCTTGCATTGTTGTAGATTCCTGTAGCAACGAACACCATGAACTTCAATGTGCGATCCCTACTGGAAAGGGAGAAGTTTGCTGGGCCAAACTTCTCAGACTGGTACGGACACCTTAAGATTGTTCTTAAGGCAGAGAGGAAACTGTATGTCCTCGAGACGGCGATACCGCCTCAACCCGCTCCGAACGCCGCAAGGGCGGTTCGGGAAGCCTATGAAAAGCATGTCAATGATAGCATTGATGTCGCTTGCCTGATGCTAGCGTCTATGACGCCACCGCTGCAGCGTCAGCATGAGGATATGTCTGCTATAGAAATTATAGCAAACCTCAAGATGCTGTATGCTGCACAAGCGAGGACTGAGCGCTATAACTTGACCAAGCTGTTCTTTCAGAGCAAACTGGCTGAAGGGAGTCTAGTGGGAGCTCACGTGCTCAAGATGATTGGGCACAAGGAGGCTCTAGAGAAACTGGGACATACCATCAATCAGGAGCTTGCTGTAGATATTATTCTGCAGTCTCTACCGCCCTCTTTCAATGCGTTCATCATTAACTTTAATATGAACAAAATCGACTGTACTCCGGCAGAATTGCTGAATATGCTCTTGACTACTGAGGAGACTCTGAAGGGAAAGCCTTCAACCTCTGTCTTAATGGTTCCTTCTAGGAACAAGAAGAAGGGGAAGAAGGGCAAAGCCCCAGTCAAGAACTACAACAAGGCGCTGAAACAAAAGGTTAAGCGGTCGAAGGAGTACAGATGTTTCCACTGTGGCCAGCTGGGTCACTGGAAAAAGTACTGTAAAGCGCTCCAAGGAGACAAGAAGGGAAGCATCGCTTCTGGCTCAGGTATTTATGTGACTGAGGTCATGTTTTCTTCTTCTATTTCATGGGTGTTAGACACTGCATGTGGAGTTCACATTTGTTCAAATGTACAGGAACTCAAGAGAAGAAGACAGGTGGGACAGCATGAGGTGGACCTACGAGTTGGAAACGGGGCACGGGTTGCTGCTGTTGCTGTAGGAGAATATTACATCTCATTACCATCTGGACTTGTATTAGAACTGAACAATTGTTATTTTGTTCCTAGCATTACCAAAAATATTATCTCTATTCCTGCTCTTGTCAGGAAAGGGTTTTCCTTTGAATGCAAAATTTCAAAGTGTGTTTTATCTTTAGATAATATTGTTTATGCTACTAGATCAATTAGCAATGGGTTATTCATGTTGGACATGGAATGTTCTATACAAAACATTGATAATAAGAAAGCCAAGTATGCTGATGACAGCACCTTGCTGTGGCATAATCGTTTAGGCCATATTAACAAGAAGCGCATTAAGCGGTTGCATGATCATGGACTGCTGGGATCATTCTCCTATGAGGAGATTGATACATGCAAAGCTTGTTTAATGGGTAAAATGACCAAGTCTCCTTTTCTTAACAAAGGTCAAAGGGCTTCAGGTTTACTTGACCTTATACACAGTGATGTGTGTGGGCCATTTAGTAAACATGCCAGGGGTGGCTATCAATACTTCATTACCTTTACTGATGATTTCGGTAGATATGGGTATGTCTATTTAATGAGACATAAAAGTGAATCTTTTGATAAGTTCAAAGAGTTCAAGAATGAAGTACAGAATCAGCTAGGCCGAAATATCAAGGCACTTCGTTCTGATCGAGGTGGAGAATACCTAAGTCATGCGTTTACTGACTATCTAAAGGAATGTGGGATTATCTCACAGCTCACTCCGCCAGGAACACCGCAATGGAATGGTGTATCCGAAAGGAGGAACAGAACCTTACTGGATATGGTTCGTTCTATGATGAGTCAGGCTACTCTACCTTACTCCTTTTGGGGATTTTCACTGGAGACAGCTGCAAAGGTACTAAACCGAGTGCCATCCAAGGCAATTTCAAAGACCCCATATGAATTATGGTATGGGAAACAGCCTAGCTTGACATTTATCAAGATCTGGGGTTGCGAGGCTTATGTCAAAAAGCTCGCTTCTGGGAAACTAGAGAGCAGATCTGAGAAATGTATCTTTGTCGGTTACCCTAAGGAAACTAAGGGTTATTATTTCTACGATCCCAAAGAGAACAAGGTATTTGTTGCTCGGACGGCCATTTTTCTTGAGAAGGAGTTTCTTCTGCAAGAGGCCAGTGGGAGAGAAATAAAGCTGGATGAGAATCCAGAGGAAGGACAAAGTAGTCAAGCACAGTTGGATGAGCCTGAGCCGGTAGAACAGGTTACTGAACAATCTGAGGCTCAGATATCACGGGAACCACGAAGATCGGGAAGGATCCGTCGACAGCCTGAGCGCTATGACGGAGTCTACATCATTGATAATGATGAACCCCTTACTTATGCGGATGCGGTCAGTGGACCGGACTCAGCTAGATGGCTTGAAGCTATGCGAGCCGAGATGGACTCCATGTCAGATAACCAAGTTTGGGATTTGGTTGATCCGCCTCTGGGAGTTATCCCTATAGGCTGTAAATGGATCTTCAAGAAGAAGATTGACATGGATGGTAACGTGGTTACCTATAAAGGCAGGCTAGTTGCGAAAGGTTTCAAACAAATCTACGGGATAGATTATGATGAAACTTTCTCTCCTGTAGCCATGTTTAAGTCTATTCGGATTCTTCTCGCGATAGCTGCATATTATGATTATGAGATCTGGCAAATGGATGTGAAGACTGCTTTCCTTAATGAAAATTTGGAGGAGGATGTGTATATGACACAACCTGAAGGTTTCACAAATCCATCAGATCGTCATAAAATATGCAAGTTAAAGAAGTCCATTTATGGACTTAAACAAGCATCAAGAAGCAGGAATATTCGTTTTGATGAATCAATCGGTGAATTTGGTTTCATCAAGAATGAAGATGACCCGTGTGTATATAAGAGGTTTAGTGGGAGCGTGATTACTTTCCTAGTCCTCTACGTCGATGATATCTTAATCATTGGAAATGATATTCCTGAACTGCATGCTGTTAAAGCATGGTTAAGAAAATGTTTCCAGATGAAAGATTTAGGAGAAGCAGCCTATGTATTAGGTGTGAAGATCTACAGGGATAGATCTAATAGGCTTCTCGGGCTGTGCCAGAGTACTTACATCGATAAAGTCCTGGAGAGATTCCATTTAGAGAATTCTAAAAGAGGATATCTTCCAGTCAGACATGGTCTGAATCTTTCAAAGAGTCAGTGTCCACAAACACAGACTGAGAAAGATGAAATGGACAATACGCCTTATGCTTCGGCTATTGGGTCCATTATGTATGCGATGTTGTGTACTCGCCCAGATGTCGCTTACGGGTTAAGCGTGACCAGTCGATTCCAAAGTAATCCAGGTCAGGCACACTGGATTGCAGTCAAGAACATCTTGAAATATCTGCGGAGGACCAAAGATATGTTCTTGATATATGGAGGTCAGGAAGAACTCAGTATTGAAGGATATACTGACGCTTCGTTCCAATCTGACCAGGATGATTTCCGATCGCAATCAGGCTATGTTTTTAGCTTGAATGGAGGAGCAGTGGTGTGGAAAAATTTCAAACAGTCTATTGTTGCTGATTCCACAACAGAAGCCGAGTATGTTGCAGCCTCAGAAGCATCT
Source organism: Costus lasius (assembly GCA_027563935.2). Classification (NCBI taxonomy): domain Eukaryota; kingdom Viridiplantae; phylum Streptophyta; class Magnoliopsida; order Zingiberales; family Costaceae; genus Costus; species Costus lasius. The sequence continues at coordinate 101,579,183 of CM050448.1, forward strand.
AAGGAGGCAGTTTGGATTCGTAAGTTCATTCAGGAACTTGGTGTTGTTCCTTCGAGTGCAGATCCTTTGGTTATCTTCTGTGATAACACTGGAGCAATCGCACAAGCAAAGGAACCACGGTCGCACCAGAAGTCCAAGCACATACAGAGACGGTTTCACTTGATCCGGGAGATCATTGATCGTGGCGAGATCAAAGTCTGCAAGGTTCATACAGATGACAATCTGGCTGACCCGCTTACAAAGCCTCTGGCACAGCAGAAGCATGAGAAGCACTGTAATAATATGGGTTTGAGATTTCTCAACCATTAGATTAAGTGCAAGTGGGAGATTGTTGGGGTATGCCCTTAAGGCTAATGTTTGAGGCCTTGGGATTGTAATAGTATCATGTATAAACTCTTTTGTTTATAAAGGCAATGGTTGTTATTCAGTTTGTTACATTGTCTGCTGCAATAAATGTGCTTCTGAATAATGTCTCAAAGCTGTTCAGCTAGGCTGACATGTACTTTTGTCCTTAGTCGATATATCTTGGTGAACATGAGACAGTCTTGATATGATTGAGTCTAATATGTGTTCTAATCTTATAGGATTCTTCGAGCATGGAATAAGATGTAGACTCATGGGTACATTGGATGTACTGGACAGACCCTACTAGGATATTCAATTGCTTGTCACAATGTGAAGAATCCTTGTTTGCAACAAGTGGCACATGTCCTCTGACTTGAGATCACTTGTGTTTCTAAATGATGATTGTCATTGTTTTGAGGTAGTTCAATATCATTTGAAACATAATGGTTATAGACTATCTTGGATGGTGAACTTGAGTCATGTTAGGGCGCTAGTGATAGATATAGGATTGCCGTCTCCTTGTTTGGAGTGTGATGTTCTAAAGGGGCCCCCCTGGATGAGATGATTGAGAAAGTGTATGGCCATACCCAGGTGACTATGTTCATCTGATCTAATCATGCTCATCATATTGGAGCTACAGGCTTGACACGCTTGTCCAATAAGAACATCCAGTGGCAAAGGAATCATGTATGCCTGGTGAAGTGGATTCACACTTGTGCTGTGGTTTGGGTGTAGTCTTGGAAGACTCTTTCTTTTATATCGAGAGAGAGTGATGTGTTGCTAGATACCCCTCACTGATCGTGATGACGTAAGTTGTCGTTACCGACATTTAAAGGAAACCCTTACGGTCGCACAATTTGATGATATGGCTTACTTAAGTCAGATCGTGTGGACTGAATTGTTTAGGTTCAGTTTAAAGGGATTTAATCTCTGATTGTGAGTGAGATCTGGTCTGATCATGTTTGATTGATTAGGGCTTGAGATCGGTAAGCTTCGATTGAGAGAATGGATGCTAGATCGGTGAGATCAGGAGCTTCAAGAGATCAACGGTCAGATCAAGAACCTTAGGGTTTAATGTGATCTGGACTAATAGCTTGGGTTAATTGGTCTTTGAACCAAACAAAATTGAACCAGCTCATCATGTGAGCGCACGGTTCAAGTTAAGAGAAATATGCGATTGGGAAAAACCCTTGATCGCATGTTGAGGAGTGGCTTTCTATTTTTAGAAAGCATGATCACATACGTGACCACGCCTCACCTCTTCACTCCTATTGTTGTCGCCCCTCTCTTCTCGTGTAATTTTTGGGCATTCTCGTGGAAGAGGCTTTGACGACAAGGAAGAATCGCCAAGCAGTGGATCTCATCTTCTTCATCCCTTCTCACACGACAAGGTCACTTGGAGAACCTTGCTAGCACAAGGAGCGTCCAAGGAGCAAGCCATCGATCATCTTGTGTGTGGCGCTTTGGAGGAGAACCCCATCGTTCTCTCTTCTTCCTAGACACCATCCAAGCGATGGCCATGGTATGAGTCGCTACCATTCTATGCAATTGATTTTAAAGTTGATCATATATCATGCATTCGATCCCTAGAAACCCCTTCCGCTGCATGAAAACCTCCATATGCGCCTATTAGGGTTTCGCTACCCGTTTCTTAGGGGACTTTCAATTGGTATCAGAGGCAAGTTATATGCATGTTTGTATGATTGCTTAACTTTAGTGATCCATGTTTGCGCAACACCTTAGATCTAAACTACATGCGAAAGTTATACATGCGAAAGTTATTCATGCGAAAACTACATGATGTATGATTTTTATCATTAGCGCATGTATCTGGTTGGCGCATCCATTTAGTTTTTCTCAAAAACTTCTTTACTTGCGCGACTCACCTTAGATCTAAGTGCCGCCTGCTATAAGTCCTTAGACGGGTTAGTAGGGTTGAAGTCATCTCTAGTTAAGATCCAACTAGTCTGATCAGACCATCTGACAGCCTAGATGGGTCGACCAGATGGCACCTATGCGCAAGCATAAGGTGGCTATAGGTCGACTGCATCAAAGGCGTGTAGCGAGGTCTGGTTGCGACAACCAGTGAACACGCATGAGTTAGGCCCGGGGTCACACCCGCTTGCCAAAACTCATGTAGGTTGTTCAGCCCATGGCGCATGCATAGTTGACCACTGGGTCGACTCAAGTCAGTTAGGACTTGGTGCATGTAAGGGCAGTGGATCTGACTAGGACTGATGAGTGGATCCCTAGTAATGGACCGTTGTAAGGTAGTAGGGCGTATAAGGAAATTAAAATTGATGCCAATGGGGTTTTTCAAAAATTTAATTTCTTGATTGGATCACATGATGATTGATGCCATTTGCTTGTTTATTTAATCTTGTGTGGGCTGCCCGTGTTTAATGTGTGCTGTGCTGGGGCCTGCGAGCCTGGTTAAAATTTGTAAATTAATTTTTATTGTGATCTGCGCATCACATTTTATTTAATTTATAAACTGTAATTGACCTGCGAGTCAATCTTGTCTAGATAGATTAAATTGTATTTTAATCAGACAAGAGCACAGAGCACACTTGGAAGAGGCGCATGCAGCAGTGGCATGACCAGACGGGAGGTCTAGGGTTCGACCCTAGGACAGGCGCATTTTCCCTGGTGGGCGCACCTGAGCTGCAGTTGGCGCTTGGGCCCTAGGTTGGGCCAGATGAGAAGCAAAAGCCCCATGAAGAAAAGCAAGTGAAGACTTAAGTTAGGTTAAGGTCTTACTTAGGCTTAATGGGCTTTTACCACATAAGATCAGCATGCTTTCTATTTATTGTTTATATAATTAGAATTGCATGATTTATTTATCTTCTGCTATCACCATAGGAATTGCATGATAGTTGAGAAGATAAAAGACCGTTAAAATCCAACGTTAAATATCAAGCACGTAAAGCCTTCTGACGCGAAACCTCACTGTTCTGACTATCGTTGGGGCCGTGTTGTACCCACTCAGTGGGCACGCCCATCTATCTTCAGACGGTGTGTGATTACACCTGCGTGTTACAGAGAAGGGATTTATCGCTTCTCGTTGCTCAGCATAGCACGTGGTGGTCCAGGGAGTAGGTCAGGTTCGCTTGACCATGTAGGCTACATATGGGGCATATGTTAGCTATATGGAGGCAGCCATCTGTGGGATCAGAGACTGTGTTGTACCAACTCAGTTGGCACAGTCTGCTGGATTGCCCAGATGAAGGGGAATCGCACGGGTTGGCGATTGGCAGGGACTGCCTACCAGAAATTAGTGCTTGTACTCTGTGCATATTATCTCGCCTGAGCGGGACGCGGAGACCAAGTATGAAATCTGGATCCCATCTCACTAAAAGAGTGTTACTCTTTCGGACTGTTTTAATGGATTTTTCAGTCAGATAAAATAGTGAGAAAAAGAATCTTTCTTAAGTCCTGGATTGATTCTATACATTGATACTGACCTTGCTGTTCTTGCATTGTTGTAGATTCCTGCAGCAACGAACACCATGAACTTCAATGTGCGATCCCTACTGGAAAGGGAGAAGTTTGCTGGGCCAAACTTCTCAGACTGGTACGGACACCTTAAGATTGTTCTTAAGGCAGAGAGGAAACTGTATGTCCTCGAGACGGCGATACCGCCTCAACCCGCTCCGTGAAGGAACCCCTAGTTCAAAGGGGGGGGGGAAACCCTAAACTTGCGATTCTAACAAGCATGGCGAAAAGGGTTTCTAAACAAGATCGAATATGATAACTATATGATCAACTTGAAGTTATGAGAACTCATACCAAAGCCATGAAGAGGGTGGCGGCTTGGAAGCAAGAGATCAAAGTAGGTCTCCTCTTCAAGTTCACACACAAGATGAGGGGTGGCTACCCTTTAGGATCTTCCTTGTGCTAGCAAGAGATCCCAATGTCCTTGTCGTGTGTTGAGATGCGCTTGGCCGAGAGCTACCGTCTCCAAGAATCCTCTTTCGTCCAACGAAGATGACAATTCAGTAAAAACCGATTTGCGTTAAGCCTTCTCCAATCAAGTCATGGCGTTACACTTCCATAAATGGAAGGTTTTCAAGCCATGCGCTCACTTGAAGGAAAAACCGCCCAACAAGCCTTTACACCTTGAACCATACGTTCACCCATGTGAACCGGTTCAAGTCAATTAGGTTCAACCCAATTCGGTTCATTAAACCAGCCCAAGCCATGGTCTAGATCTCTTTGAACCAAATGGTTCAAGATCTAACCATTCATCTCTTGATGCTCTTGATCTCTATGATCTAGCATCCAAACTCTCGATCGAAGCTTACCGATCTCAAGCCCCAATCAATCAAACATGATCAGACTAGATCTCACTTACAATCAGAGTCTGAACTCGTTTAAACTAAGTCTAAACAGTTCAGTCCACACGATTTGACTTAAGTAAGCCATATCATCAAATTGTGCGACCCTGAGGGTTTCCTCTAAATGTCGGTAACGATAACTTACGTTATCACGATCAGTGAGGGGTATCTAGCAACACATCACTGTCTCCCGATATAAAGGAAAGAGTCTTCCAAGACTCCACCCAAACCATAGCACAAGTGTGAATCAACTCACTTGGCATACATGTGTCCTTTGCCACTGGATGTTCTTATTGGACAAGCGGGTCAAGCTTGTAACTCCAATATGATTAGCATGATTAGATCAGATGAACATAGTCATCTGGGTATGGCCATACACTATCTCAATCATCTCATATCGGGGGGCCCCTTAGAACATCACACTCCTTAAACAAGGAGACGGCAATCCTATATCTATCACTAGTGCCCTAACCTGATTCAAGCTCACCATCCAAGATAGTCTATAATCATTATCTTTCAAATGATATTGAACTACCTCAAAATAATGACAATCATCATTTAGAAACACAAGTGATCTCAAGTCAGAGGACATGTGCCACTTGGTGCTTATAAGGATCATTCACATTGTGACAAGCAATGGAATATCCCAGTAGGGTCTGTCCAGTACATCCAATGTACCCATGAGTCTACATCTTATTCCATGCTCGAAGCGTCCTATAAGATTAGCACACATATTAGTCTCAATAATATCAAGGCTGTCTCATGTTCACCAAGATATCTCGACTAAGGACATATAGACTGTCAGCCTAGCTGAACAGCTTTGAGACATTATTCAGAAGTACACTTATTACAGCAGACAAGGTAACAACCTGAATAATAACCATGCCTTTATAAACACAACAGTTTATTACATGATACTATTACAATCCCAAAGGCCTCAAACATTAGCCTTAAGGGCATACCCCAACAATCTCCCACTTGCACTTAATCTAATGGTTGAGAAATCTCAAACCCATATTATTACAGTGCTGCTCATGCTTCTGCTGCGCCAGAGGCTTGGTAAGCGGGTCTGCCAGATTGTCATCTGTATGAACCTTGCAAATCTTGATCTCGCCACGATCAATGATCTCCCGGATCAAGTGAAACCGTCTCTGTATGTGCTTGGACTTCTGGTGCGACCGTGGTTCCTTTGCTTGTGCTATTGCTCCAGTGTCATCACAGAAGATAACCAAAGGATCTGCACTCGAAGGAACGACACCAAGTTCTCTCACGAACTTACGAATCCAGACTGCCTCCTTGGATGCTTCCGAGGCTGCAACATACTCGGCTTCTGTTGTGGAATCAGCAACAGTTGACTGTTTGAAACTCTTCCACACCACTGCTCCACCATTCAAGCTAAAAATATAGCCTGACTGCGATCGGAAATCATCCTGGTCCGACTGGAATGAAGCATCAGTATATCCCTCTATACTGAGTTCTTCCTGACCACCATATATCAAGAACATATCTTTGGTCCTCCGCAGATATTTTAAGATGTTCTTGACTGCAATCCAGTGCGCCAAACCTGGATTACTTTGGAATCGACTGGTCACGCTTAACCCGTAAGCGACGTCTGGGCGAGTACACAACATCGCATACATAATGGACCCAATAGCCGAAGCATAAGGCGTATTGTCCATCTCATCTTTCTCAGTCTGTGTTTGTGGACACTGACTCTTCGAAAGATTCAGACCATGTCTGACTGGAAGATATCCACGTTTAGAATTCTCTAAATGGAATCTCTCCAGGACCTTATCGATGTAAGTACTCTGGCACAGCCCGAGAAGCCTCTTAGATCTATCTCTGTAGATCTTCACACCTAATACATAGGCTGCTTCTCCTAAATCTTTCATCTGGAAACATTTTCCTAACCATGCTTTAACAGCATGCAGTTCAGGAATATCATTTCCAATGATCAAGATGTCATCGACGTAGAGGATTAGGAATGTAATCACGCTCCCACTAAACCTCTTATACACACACGGGTCATCTTCGTTCTTGATGAAACCAAACTCAGAGATTGATTCATCAAAACGAATATTCCAGCTCCTAGATGCTTGTTTAAGTCCATAAATGGACTTCTTTAACTTGCATATTTTATGACGATCTGATGGATTAGTGAAACCTTCAGGTTGTGTCATATACACATCCTCATCCAGATTTCCATTAAGGAAAGCTGTCTTCACATCCATCTGCCAGATCTCATAATCGTAATATGCTGCTATCGCGAAAAGAATCCGAATAGACTTAAACATAGCTACAGGTGAGAAAGTTTCATCATAATCTATCCCGTAGATTTGTTTGAAACCTTTCGCAACTAGCCTGCCTTTATAGGTAACCACGTTACCATCCATGTCAATCTTCTTCTTGAAGATCCATTTACAGCCTATAGGGATTACTCCCGAAGGCGGATCAACCAAATCCCAGACTTGGTTATCTGACATGGAGTCCATCTCGGCTCGCATAGCTTCAAGCCATCTAGCTGACTCCGGTCCACTGACCGCATCCGCATAAGTAAGGGGTTCATCATTATCAATGATGTAGACTCCGTCATAGCGCTCAGGCTGACGACGGATCCTTCCCGATCTTCGCGGTTCCCGTGTTATTTGAGCCTCAGGTTGTTCAATAACCTGATCTACCGGCTCATGCTCATCCAACTGTGCTTGAGCACTTTGTCCTTCCTCTGGATTCTCATCCAGTTTTATTTCTCTCCCACTGGCCTCTTGCAGAAGAAACTCCTTCTCAAGGAATATGGCCGTCCGAGCAACAAAAACCTTGTTCTCTTTGGGATCGTAGAAATAATAACCCTTAGTTTCCTTAGGGTAACCGACAAAGATGCATTTATCAGATCTGCTCTCCAGTTTCCCAGAGGCGAGCTTTTTGACATAAGCCTCGCAACCCTAGATCCTGATAAATGTCAAGCTAGGCTGTTTCCCATACCATAACTCATATGGCGTCTTTGAAACTGCCTTGGATGGCACTCGGTTTAGTACCTTTGCAGCTGTCTCCAGTGCAAAACCCCAAAAGGAGTATGGAAGAGTGGCCTGACTCATCATAGAACGAACCATATCAAGTAACGTTCTATTTCTCCTCTCGGACACACCATTCCATTGCGGTGTTCCTGGTGGAGTGAGCTGTGAGACAATCCCACACTCTTTCAGATAGTCAGTAAACTCTCGACTTAGGTATTCACCACCTCGATCAGAACGAAGTGCCTTGATATTTCGGCCTAGCTGATTTTGTACTTCATTTTGGAACTCTTTGAACTTGTCAAAAGATTCACTCTTATGTCTCATCAGATAGACATAACCATACCTACTGAAATCATCAGTAAAGGTAATGAAGTACTGATAGCCACCTCTGGCATGTTTACTAAACGGCCCACACACATCACTGTGTATAAGGTCAAGTAAACCTGAAGCCCTTTGACCTTTATTAGGAAAAGGTGACTTCGTCATTTTACCCATTAAACAAGCTTTGCATGTATCAATCTCCTCATAGGAGAATGATCCCAGCAGTCCATGATCATGCAACCGCTTAATGCGCTTCTCGTTTATATGGCCTAAACGACTATGCCAAAGCAAGGTGCTGTCATCAGCATACTTGGCTTTCTTATTATCAATGTTTTGTATAGAATATTCCATGTCCAACATGAATAACCCATTGTTAATTGAACCAGTTGCATACACAATATTATCATAAGTCAAAATACACTTTGAAATCTTGCATTCAAAGGCAAATCCTTTCCTGACAAGAGCAGGAATAGAGATAATATTCTTGGTAATACTGGGTACAAAATAACAATTGTTTAATTCTAATACAATGCCAGATGGTAAAGTAATGAAATAGTCTCCTACAGCAACAGCAGCAACCCGTGCCCCATTTCCAACTCGTAGGTCTACCTCATGCTGTCCCACCTGCCTTCTTCTCCTGAGTTCCTGTACATTTGAACAAATGTGAACTCCACATGCAGTGTCCAACACCCATGAAATAGAAGAAGATGAAACCATGACTTCCGTCACGAATATACCTGAGCCAGAAGCAACGCTTCCCCTCTTATCTCCTTGGAGCGCTTTACAGTCCTTTTTCCAGTGACCCAGCTGGCCACAGTGGAAACACCTGTTGTCCTTCGACCGCTTCACCTTCTGTTTCAGAGCCTTGCTGTAATTCTTGACAGGGGCCTTGCCCTTCTTCCCCTTCTTCTTGTTCCTAGAAGGAACCATTAAGACAGAGGTTGAAGGCTTTCCCTTCAGAGTTTCCTCAGTGGTCAAGAGCATATTCAGCAGCTCTGCCGGCGTACAATCGATTTTGTTCATATTAAAATTAATGATGAACGCATCGAAAGATGGCGGGAGAGACTGCAGAATAATATCCACAGCAAGCTCCTGGTTGATGGTATGCCCCAGTTTCTCTAGAGCCTCCTTGTGCCCAATCATCTTGAGCACGTGAGCTCCCACTGGGCTCCCTTCAGCCAGTTTGCTCTGAAAGAAGAGCTTCGTCAGATTATAGCGTTCTGTCCTCGCCTGTGCAGCATACAGCATCTTGAGGTTCGCTATAATCTCTATAGCCGACATATCCTCATGCTGACGCTGCAGCGGTGGCGTCATAGACGCTAGCATCAGGCAAGCGACATCAATGCTATCATTGACGTGCTTTTCATAGGCATCCCGAACCGCCCTTGCGGCGTTCGGAGCGGGCTGCGGCGGTATCGCCGTCTCGAGGACATACAGTTTCCTCTCTGCCTTAAGAACGATCTTAAGGTGTCCAAACCAGTCAGAGAAGTTTGGCCCAGCAAACTTCTCCCTTTCCAGTAGGGATCGCACATTGAAGCTCATGGTGTTCGTTGCTGCAGGAATCTACAACAATGCAAGAACAGCAAGGTTAGTATCAATGTTCAGAATCAGTCCAGGACTTAAGAAAGATTCTTTTCTCACTATTTTGTCTGACTGAAAAATCCAGTAAACAGTCCGAAAGAGTAACACTCTTTTAGTGAGATGGGATCCAGATTTCATACTTGGTCTCCGCGTCCCGCTTAGGCGAGATAAGATGCACAGAGATGACAAGCACTAATTTCTGGTAGGCTGTCCCAGCCAATCGCCAACCCGTGCGATTCCCCTTCATCTGGGCAATCCAGCAGACTGTGCCAATTGAGTTGGTACAACACAGTCTCTGATCCCACAGATGGCTGCCTCCATGTGCTACCATATGCGCCACATATGCAGCCTACATGGTCAAGCTGACCTGACCTACTCCCTGGACCACCACATGCTATGCTGAGCAACGAGAGGGGATAAATCCCAACTCTGTAACACGCAGGTGAAATCCAGCACCGTCTGAAGATAGATGGACGTGCCCACTGAGTGGGTTCAACACGGCTCCAACGATAGTCAGAACGGCGAGGTTTCGCGTCAGAAGGCTTACGAGCTTGATATATTAGCGTTGGATTTTAACGGTCTTTTATCTTCTTCACTATCATGCAAGTCCTATGGTGATAGCAGAAGATAAACTTAAACATGCAATTCTAATTATTTAAACAATAAATAGAAAGCATGATCTTATGTGGTAAAAGCCCATGAACCCTAGTAAGACCTTAATTTTCCTTAAGTCTTCACTTGAGCTCTTTTGCATCTCATCTGGTCCAACCCAGGGCCCTAGCGCCAAGAGCACCTCAGGTAAGCCACCAGCTGAATGCTCCTTTGGGATGTGTGCATTTGTGCTCTTGTCTAATCAAATACAATTTGATCTATCTAGACAAGCTTTGACTCGCAGGTCAAATATACAATAAATTAATGAAAAAGTGATTCGCAGACCACAATAAATTTAACTTATAAATTACCAGGCACGCAGGCCCCAGCACAGCACACAATAGGGCAACCCACATAAGACTAAATAAACAAGCATATGGTTCAATCAACATGTGATCCAATCAGGAAATAATTTTTTTTTTTTTTTTTTTTTTTTTTTGAAAATACCCCATGGCATCAATTTTAATTTCCTTATGAGCCCTATAACCTTACAATGGTCCATTGATGGGGATCCACTCATCCATCTAGTTAGATCCTTTGCCCTTGCATGCACCGAGTCCTAACTGACCCGTGTTGACCTAATGGTCAACCATGCATGCGCCAAGGGCTGAACCACCCTCATGAGTTTTGGCAAGCGGGTGTGACCCCGGGCCTAACTCATGTGTGTTCAATAGTGTCTCAACCAGACCTCGCTACACGCCCTAGATGCAGTCAACCCATAGCCACCTTGTGCTTGCGCACAGGTGCTATCAGGTCAACCCATCTAGGCTGTCAGATGGTCTGATCAGACTAGTTGGATCTAACCTAGAAGATGCTTTCAACCCTATCAACCCATCTAAGGATTTAATATAGTGGCACCTTAGATCTAATCATGCGCGCAAGATATAAGTTTTGGAAAACTTCTAGAACATGCGCAAACAAACAAACAAACAACATGCTTGCAAGTTGATAACCCTTAGATCTAAGGGGGTCCCCTTCAAGGGGGAGCGCAAACTTTAGGGGGGGTCCCCTTCAAGGGGGAGCGCATACTTCATCTAACCATGATACAAGCGCAAATTGATGTAAGCATGATACAAGCGCAACTTCATGTAAGCATGATACAAGCGCAACTACATGTAAACAAAGCATACATCAAGTAAAAGTAAGCGCAACATGTATGGATCACAAGGACTTGAAGCAATCATATAGATCATATCAAGAACCAGCTCTGATACCAATTGAAGGAACCCCTAGTTCAAAGGGGGGGGGGGGAAACCCTAAACTTGCGATTCTAACAAGCATGGCGAAAAGGGTTTCTAAACAAGATCGAATATGATAACTATATGATCAACTTGAAGTTATGAGAACTCATACCAAAGCCATGAAGAGGGTGGCGGCTTGGAAGCAAGAGATCAAAGTAGGTCTCCTCTTCAAGTTCACACACAAGATGAGGGGTGGCTACCCTTTAGGGTCTTCCTTGTGCTAGCAAGAGATCCCAATGTCCTTGTCGTGTGTTGAGATGCGCTTGGCCGAGAGCTACCATCTCCAAGAATCCTCTTTCGTCCAACGAAGATGACAATTCAGTAAAAACCGATTTGCGTTAAGCCTTCTCCAATCAAGTCATGGCGTTACACTTCCATAAATGGAAGGTTTTCAAGCCATGCGCTCACTTGAAGGAAAAACCACCCAACAAGCCTTTACACCTTGAACCATACGTTCACCCATGTGAACCGGTTCAAGTCAATTAGGTTCAACCCAATTCGGTTCATTAAACCAGCCCAAGCCATGGTCTAGATCTCTTTGAACCAAATGGTTCAAGATCTAACCATTCATCTCTTGATGCTCTTGATCTCTATGATCTAGCATCCAAACTCTCGATCGAAGCTTACCGATCTCAAGCCCCAATCAATCAAACATGATCAGACTAGATCTCACTTACAATCAGAGTCTGAACTCGTTTAAACTGAGTCTAAACAGTTCAGTCCACACGATCTGACTTAAGTAAGCCATATCATCAAATTGTGCGACCCTGAGGGTTTCCTCTAAATGTCGGTAACGATAACTTACGTTATCACGATCAGTGAGGGGTATCTAGCAACACATCACTGTCTCCCGATATAAAGGAAAGAGTCTTCCAAGACTCCACCCAAACCATAGCACAAGTGTGAATCAACTCACTTGGCATACATGTGTCCTTTGCCACTGGATGTTCTTATTGGACAAGCGGGTCAAGCTTGTAACTCCAATATGATGAGCATGATTAGATCAGATGAACATAGTCATCTGGGTATGGCCATACACTATCTCAATCATCTCATATCGGGGGGCCCCTTAGAACATCACACTCCTTAAACAAGGAGACGGCAATCCTATATCTATCACTAGTGCCCTAACCTGATTCAAGCTCACCATCCAAGATAGTCTATAATCATTATCTTTCAAATGATATTGAACTACCTCAAAATAATGACAATCATCATTTAGAAACACAAGTGATCTCAAGTCAGAGGACATGTGCCACTTGGTGCTTATAAGGATCATTCACATTGTGACAAGCAATGGAATATCCCAGTTGGGTCTGTCCAGTACATCCAATGTACCCATGAGTCTACATCTTATTCCATGCTCGAAGCATCCTATAAGATTAGCACACATATTAGTCTCAATCATATCAAGGCTGTCTCATGTTCACCAAGATATCTCGACTAAGGACATATAGACTGTCAGCCTAGCTGAACAGCTTTGAGACATTATTCAGAAGTACACTTATTACAGCAGACAAGATAACAACCTGAATAATAACCATGCCTTTATAAACACAACAGTTTATTACATGATACTATTACAATCCCAAAGGCCTCAAACATTAGCCTTAAGGGCATACCCCAACACTCCGAACGCCGCAAGGGTGGTTCGGGAAGCCTATGAAAAGCATGTCAATGATAGCATTGATGTCGCTTGCCTGATGCTAGCGTCTATGACGCCACCGCTGCAGCGTCAGCATGAGGATATGTCTGCTATAGAAATTATAGCAAACCTCAAGATGCTGTATGCTGCACAGGCGAGGACTGAGCGCTATAACTTGACCAAGCTGTTCTTTCAGAGCAAACTGGCTGAAGGGAGTCCAGTGGGAGCTCACGTGCTCAAGATGATTGGGCACAAGGAGGCTCTAGAGAAACTGGGACATACCATCAATCAGGAGCTTGCTGTAGATATTATTCTGCAGTCTCTACCGCCCTCTTTTGATGCGTTCATCATTAACTTTAATATGAACAAAATCGACTGTACTCCGGCAGAATTGCTGAATATGCTCTTGACTACTGAGGAGACTCTGAAGGGAAAGCCTTCAACCTCTGTCTTAATGGTTCCTTCTAGGAACAAGAAGAAGGGGAAGAAGGGCAAAGCCCCAGTCAAGAACTACAACAAGGCGCTGAAACAAAAGGTTAAGCGGTCGAAGGAGTACAGATGTTTCCACTGTGGCCAGCTGGGTCACTGGAAAAAGGACTGTAAAGCACTCCAAGGAGACAAGAAGGGAAGCATCGCTTCTGGCTCAGGTATTTATGTGACTGAGGTCATGTTTTCTTCTTCTATTTCATGGGTGTTAGACACTGCATGTGGAGTTCACATTTGTTCAAATGTACAGGAACTCAAGAGAAGAAGACAGGTGGGACAGCATGAGGTGGACCTACGAGTTGGAAACGGGGCACGGGTTGCTGCTGTTGCTGTAGGAGACTATTTCATTTCTTTACCATCTGGCATTGTATTAGAATTAAACAATTGTTATTTTGTTCCTAGCATTACCAAAAATATTATCTCTATTCCTGCTCTTGTCAGGAAAGGGTTTTCCTTTGAATGCAAAATTTCAAAGTGTGTTTTATCTTTAGATAATATTGTTTATGCTACTGGATCAATTAGCAATGGGTTATTCATGTTGGACATGGAATGTTCTATACAAAACATTGATAATAAGAAAGCCAAGTATGCTGATGACAGCACCTTGCTGTGGCATAATCGTTTAGGCCATATTAACAAGAAGCGCATTAAGCGGTTGCATGATCATGGACTGCTGGGATCATTCTCCTATGAGGAGATTGATACATGCAAAGCTTGTTTAATGGGTAAAATGACCAAGTCTCCTTTTCTTAACAAAGGTCAAAGGGCTTCAGGTTTACTTGACCTTATACACAGTGATGTGTGTGGGCCATTTAGTAAACATGCCAGGGGTGGCTATCAATACTTCATTACCTTTACTGATGATTTCAGTAGATATGGGTATGTCTATTTAATGAGACATAAAAGTGAATCTTTTGATAAGTTCAAAGAGTTCAAGAATGAAGTACAGAATCAGCTGGGCCGAAATATCAAGGCACTTCGTTCTGATCGAGGTGGAGAATACCTAAGTCATGCGTTTACTGACTATCTAAAGGAGTGTGGGATTATCTCACAGCTCACTCCGCCAGGAACACCGCAATGGAATGGTGTATCCGAAAGGAGGAACAGAACCTTACTGGATATGGTTCGTTCTATGATGAGTCAGGCTACTCTACCTTACTCCTTTTGGGGATTTGCACTGGAGACAGCTGCAAAGGTACTAAACCGAGTGCCATCCAAGGCAGTTTCAAAGACCCCATATGAATTATGGTATGGGAAACAACCTAGCTTGACATTTATCAAGATCTGGGGTTGCGAGGCCTATGTCAAAAAGCTCGCTTCTGGGAAACTAGAGAGCAGATCTGAGAAATGTATCTTTGTCGGTTACCCTAAGGAAACTAAGGGTTATTATTTCTACGATCCCAAAGAGAACAAGGTATTTGTTGCTCGGACGGCCATTTTTCTTGAGAAGGAGTTTCTTCTGCAAGAGGCTAGTGGGAGAGAAATAAAGCTGGATGAGAATCCAGAGGAAGGACAAAGTAGTCAAGCACAGTTGGATGAGCCTGAGCCGGTAGAACAGGTTACTGAACAATCTGAGGCTCAGAAATCACGGGAACCGCGAAGATCGGGAAGGATCCGTCGACAGCCTGAGCGCTATGACGGAGTCTACATCATTGATAATGATGAACCCCTTACTTATGCGGATGCGGTCAGTGGACCGGACTCAGCTAGATGGCTTGAAGCTATGCAAGCCGAGATGGACTCCATGTCAGATAACCAAGTTTGGGATTTGGTTGATCCGCCTCCGGGAGTTATCCCTATAGGCTGTAAATGGATCTTCAAGAAGAAGATTGACATGGATGGTAACGTGGTTACCTATAAAGGCAGGCTAGTTGCGAAAGGTTTCAAACAAATCTACGGGATAGATTATGATGAAACTTTCTCTCCTGTAGCCATGTTTAAGTCTATTCGGATTCTTCTCGCGATAGCTGCATATTATGATTATGAGATCTGGCAAATGGATGTGAAGACTGCTTTCCTTAATGGAAATTTGGAGGAGGATGTGTATATGACACAACCTGAAGGTTTCACAAATCCATCAGATCGTCATAAAATATGCAAGTTAAAGAAGTCCATTTATGGACTTAAACAAGCATCAAGAAGCTGGAATATTCGTTTTGATGAATCAATCAGTGAATTTGGTTTCATCAAGAATGAAGATGACCCGTGTGTATATAAGAGGTTTAGTGGGAGCGTGATTACTTTCCTAGTCCTCTACGTCGATGATATCTTAATCATTGGAAATGATATTCCTGAACTGCATGCTGTTAAAGCATGGTTAAGAAAATGTTTCCAGATGAAAGATTTAGGAGAAGCAGCCTATGTATTAGGTGTGAAGATCTACAGGGATAGATCTAAGAGGCTTCTCGGGCTGTGCCAGAGTACTTACATCGATAAAGTCCTGGAGAGATTCCATTTAGAGAATTATAAAAGAGGATATCTTCCTGTCAGACATGGTCTGAATCTTTCAAAGAGTTAGTGTCCACAAACACAGACTGAGAAAGATGAAATGGACAATACGCCTTATGCTTCGGCTATTGGGTCCATTATGTATGCGATGTTGTGTACTCGCCCAGACGTCGCTTACGGGTTAAGCGTGACCAGTCGATTCCAAAGTAATCCAGGTCAGGCACACTGGATTGCAGTCAAGAACATCTTGAAATATCTGCGGAGGACCAAAGATATGTTCTTGATATATGGAGGTCAGGAAGAACTCAGTATTGAAGGATATACTGACGCTTCGTTCCAATCTGACCAGGATGATTTCCGATCGCAATCAGGCTATGTTTTTAGCTTGAATGGAGGAGCAGTGGTGTGGAAAAATTTCAAACAGTCTATTGTTGCTGATTCCACAACAGAAGCCGAGTATGTTGCAGCCTCAGAAGCATCTAAGGAGGCAGTTTGGATTCGTAAGTTCATTCAGGAACTTGGTGTTGTTCCTTCGAGTGCAGATCCTTTGGTTATCTTCTGTGATAACACTGGAGCAATCGCACAAGCAAAGGAACCACGGTCGCACCAGAAGTCCAAGCACATACAGAGACGGTTTCACTTGATCCGGGAGATCATTGATCGTGGCGAGATCAAAGTCTGCAAGGTTCATACAGATGACAATCTGGCTGACCCGCTTACAAAGCCTCTGGCGCAGCAGAAGCATGAGAAGCACTGTAATAATATGGGTTTGAGATTTCTCAACCATTAGATTAAGTGCAAGTGGGAGATTGTTGGGGTATGCCCTTAAGGCTAATGTTTGAAGCCTTGGGATTGTAACAGTATCATGTATAAACTCTTTTGTTTATAAAGGCAATGGTTGTTATTCAGTTTGTTACATTGTCTGCTGCAATAAATGTGCTTCTGAATAATGTCTCAAAGCTGTTCAGCTAGGCTGACATGTACTTTTGTCCTTAGTCGATATATCTTGGTGAACATGAGACAGCCTTGATATGATTGAGACTAATATGTGTTCTAATCTTATAGGATGCTTCGAGCATGGAATAAGATGTAGACTCATGGGTACATTGGATGTACTGGACAGACCCTACTAGGATATTCAATTGCTTGTCACAATGTGAAGAATCCTTGTTTGCAACAAGTGGCACATGTCTTCTGACTTGAGATCACTTGTGTTTCTAAATGATGATTGTCATTGTTTTGAGGTAGTTCAATATCATTTGAAACATAATGGTTATAGACTATCTATGATCTCACGGATCAAATGAAACCTTCTCTGTATGTGCTTGGACTTCTGGTGTGACCGTGGATCCTTTGCTTATGCTATTGCTCCAGTGTTATCACAGAAGATAACCAATGGATCTGCACTCGAAGGAACAACACCAAGTTCTTGAACGAACTTACGAATCCACACTGCCTCCTTGGATGCTTCTGAGGCTGCAACATACTCGGCTTCTGTTGTGGAATCAGCAACAATTGATTGTTTGAAACTTTTCCACACCACTACTCCTCCATTCAAGCTAAAAACATAGCCTGATTGCGATCGGAAATCATCCTGGTTAGATTGGAACGAAGCGTCAGTATATCCTTCAATACTGAGTTCTTCCTGACCTCCATAAATCAAGAACATATCTTTGGTCCTCCGAAGATATTTTAAAATGTTCTTGACCGCAATCCAGTGTGCCTTACCTGGATTACTTTGGAATCGACTGGTCACGCTTAACCCGTAAGCGACGTCTGGGCGAGTACACAACATCGCATACATGATAGATCCAATAGCCGAAGCATAAGGCATATTGTCCATTTCATCTTTCTCAGACTGTGTTTGAGGACACTGGCTCTTTGAAAGATTCAGACCATGTCTGACTGGAAGATATCCTCTTTTAGAATTTTCTAAATGGAATCTCTCCAGGACCTTATCGATGTAAGTACTATGGCACAACCCGAGAAGCCTCTTAGATCTATCTCTGTAGATCTTCACACCTAATACATAGGCTGCTTCTCCTAAATCTTTCATTTGGAAATATTTTCTTAACCATGCTTTGACCGCATGCAGTTCAGGAATATCGTTTCCAATGATCAAGATATCATCGACGTAGAGGACTAGGAAAGTAATCATGCTCCCACTAAACCTCTTATATACACACGGGTCATCTTCATTTTTGATGAAACCAAATTCACAAACTGATTCATCAAAACGAATATTCCAGCTTCTAGATGCTTGTTTTAGTCCATAAATGGACTTCTTTAATTTGCATATTTTATGACGATCTGATGGATTGATGAAACCTTCAGGTTGTGTCATATACACATTCTCTTCTAGTTTTCCATTAAGGAAAGCGGTCTTCACATCCATTTGCCAGATCTCATAATCATAATATGCTGCTATCGCGAGAATAATCTGAATAGACTTGAACATAGCTACAGGAGAGAAAGTTTCATCATAATCTATTCCGTAGATTTGTTTGAAACCTTTCGCAACTAGCCTGCCTTTATAGGTAACCACGTTACTATCCATGTCAATCTTCTTCTTGAAGATCCACTTACAGCCTATAGGGATTACTCCCTGAGGCGGATCAACCAAATCCCATACTTGGTTATCTGACATGGAGTCCATCTCGGTTCGCATAGCTTCAAGCCATCTTGCTAATTCCGGTCCACTGACCGCATCCGCATAAGTAAGGGGTTCATCATCAATGATGTAGACTCCGTCATAGCGCTCAGGCTATCGACGGATCCTTCCCGATCTTCGCGGTTCCCGTGATATCTGAGCCTCAGGTTGAACATCAACTTGTTCTATTTGCTCAGGCTCATCCAACTGAGCTTGACTACTTTGTCCCTCTTCTGGATTCTCATCCAGCTTTATTTCTCTCCCACTGGCTTCTTGCAGAAGAAATTCCTTCTCAAGAAAAATAGCCGTACGAGCAACAAATACTTTGTTCTCTTTGGGATCGTAGAAATAATAACCCTTAGTTTCTTTAGGGTAACCGACAAAGAAACATTTATAAGATCTGCTCTCTAGTTTCCCAGAGGCGAGCTTTTTGACATAAGCCTCGCAACCCCAGATTTTAATAAATGTCAAGCTCGGCTGTTTCCCATACCATAACTCATATGGAGTCTTTGAAACGGCCTTGGATGGCACTCGGTTTAGTACCTTTGCAGCTGTTTCCAGTGCAAATCCCCAAAAGGAGTAAGGTAGAGTAGCCTGACTCATCATTGAACGAACCATATCCAATAAGGTTCTATTTCTCCTCTCGGACACACCATTCCATTGCGGTGTTCCTGGCGGAGTGAGCTGTGAGATAATCTCACACTCCTTCAGATAGTCAGTAAACTCTCGACTCAAGTATTCTCCACCTCGATCTGATCGAAGTGCCTTGATATTCCGGCCTAACTGATTCTGTACTTCATTTTTGAACTCTTTGAACTTGTCAAAAGATTCACTCTTATGTCTCATTAGATAGACATAACCGTATCTACTGAAATCATCAGTAAAGGTAATGAAGTATGAATAGCCACCTCTGGCATGTTTACTAAATGGCCCACACACATCACTGTGAATGAGGTCAAGTAAACCTGAAGCCCTTTGACCTTTGTTAGAAAAAGGAGTCTTCGTCATTTTGCCTATTAAACAAGCTTTGCATGTATCAAGCTCCTCATAGGAGAATGATCCCAGCAGTCCATGGTCATGCAACCGCTTAATGCGCTTCTTGTTAATATGGCCTAAACGACTATGCCATAGCAAGGTGCTGTCATCAGCATACTTGGCTTTCTTATTATCAATTTGTTGTACAGAACATTCCATGTCCAACATGAATAACCCATTGTTAATCGACCCAGTAGCATAAACAATATTATCAAATGAAATACAACACTTTAAAGTTTTGCATTCAAAGGAAAACCCTTTCCTGACAAGAGCAGGAATAGAGATAATATTCTTAGTTATGCTCGGCACAAAATAACAATTGTCAAGTTCTAATACAAGACCAGATGGTAAAGAGATGTTATATTGTCCTACAGCAACAGCAGCAACCCGTGCCCCGTTTCCAACTCGTAGGTCCACCTCATGCTGTCCCACCTGTCTTCTTCTCTTGAGTTCCTGTACATTTGAACAAATGTGAACTCCACATGCAGTGTCCAACACCCATGAAATAGAAGAAGATACCATGACTTCAGGCACGAAAATACCTGAGCCAGAAGCGAAAGCCTTGCTTCCCTTCTTGTCTCCTTGGAGCGCTTTACAGTCCTTTTTCCAGTGACCCAACTGGCCACAATGGAAACATTTGTATTCCTTTGACCGCTTCATCTTTTGTTTCAGAGCTTTGTTATAGCTCTTGATAGGGGCTTTGCCCTTCTTCCCCTTCTTCTTGTTCCTTGAAGGAACCATCAAGACAGAGGATGAAGGCTTTCCCTTTTCAAGAGTCTGCTCTGTAGTACAGAGCATGTTCAGTAACTCTGCCGGTGTACAGTCGATCTTGTTCATATTAAAATTAATGATGAACGGATCGAAAGAGATCGGGAGAGACTGCAATATGATGTCTACAACAAGTTCCTAATTGATGGTATGTCCCAGTTTCTCAAGAGCCTCTTTGTACCCCAATCATCTTGAGTACGTGAGCTCCCACTGGACTCCCTTCAGTCAGTTTGCTCTGAAAGAAAAGTTTTGTCAAGTTATAGCGTTATGTCCTTGCCTGTGCAGCATACAGCATCTTGAGATTTGCTATAATTTCAATAGCAGATAAATCCTCATGCTGACGCTGTAGCTCTGGCGTCATAGACGCAAGCATAAGGCAAGCGACATCAATGCTATCATTGACATGCTTCTCATAAGCATCCCGAACCGCCCTTGCGGCGTTCGCAGCGGGTTGAGGCGGTATTGCCGTCTCAAGGGCATACAGCTTCCTCTCAGCCTTAAGAACAATCTTAAGGTGTCCGTACCAGTCTGAGAAGTTTGGCCCAGCAAACTTCTCCCTTTCCAGTAAGGATCGCACATTGAACCCTGTGGTGTTCGTTGCTGCAGGAATCTACAACAAAGCAAGAACAACAAGGTCAGTATCGATGTTAGAATCAATCCAGGACTTAAGAATGATTCTTTTCTCACTATTTTATCTAACTGAAAAATCCAATAAAACAGTCCGAAAGAGTAAAACTCTTTTAGTGAGATGGGATCCAGATTTCATACTTGGTCTCCGCGTCCCGCTCAGGCGAGATAAGATGCACAGAGAGTTCAAGCACTAATCACTGGTAGGCTATCCATGCCAATCGCCAACCCGTGCGATTCCCCTTCATCTAGGCAATCCAGAAGACTGTGCCAACTGAGTTGGTACAACACAGTTTCTGATTCCACAGATGGCTGCCTCCATATAGCTAACATATGCTCAAAATGTAGCCTACATGGTCAAGCTGACCTGACCTACTCCCTGGACCACCACGTGCTATGCTGAGCAACGAAAAGCGATAAATCCCTTCTCTGTAACACGTAGGTGTAATCACACACCGTCTGAAGATAGCTGGGCGTGCCCACTGAGTGGGTACAACACGGCCCCAACGATAGTCAGAACAGTGAGGTTTCGCGTCAGAAGGCTTACGTGCTTGATATTTAACGTTGGATTTTAACGGTCCTTTTATCTTCTTACTACCATGCATATCCTATGGTGATAGCAGAATGATAAATTCAAGCAGGTGCTAATATTACTTAAACAGTAATTAGAAAGCACAATGATCTTATGTGGTAAACGCCCATTAAGCCTAAGTAAAACCCTAGTTTTACACAAGTCTTCACTTGAGCTCTTCATGGGTCTTTTGCATTTCATCTGGCCCAGCCCGGGCCCAAGCGCCCTCTGCAGCTTAGATGCACCCACCAGGTAGCATGCGCCTGTACTAGAGTCGAACTCTAGGCCTCCCACTGGTGAAGCCACTTGCTGCAAGCGCTTCTGCCATGTGTGCTCTGTGCTCATGTCTGATTAATTTACATTTTAATCTATCTAGACATGATTTGACTCGCAGGTCAATTACACATTAGCATAAATGGAAATGTGATTCGCAGATCACAATAATAATTTATCATTAATTAATCCAGGCACACAGGCCCCAGCACAGCACACAAATAGGGCAGCCCACATAAGATGAAATAGACACCTAATCAGGTTAAACAAGCAATTTGTGAACCATAACAGGAAAATAAAATTTTGAAAAAAAACCCATGGTATCAATTTTATTTCCTTATGTGCCCTACTACCTTACAACGGTCCATTAATAGGGATCCACTCATCAGATCAAGTCAGACCCACTGCCCTTGCATGCACCAAGTCATAACTGACTTGCGTCGACCTCATGGTCAACAATGCATGCCTTAAGGGCTGAACGTCCCACATGATTTCTGGCTAGCGGGTGTGACCCTGGGCCTTAATCATGATCGTTCACTGGTCGCCTCAATCAGACATCGCTACACGCCTTTCTGCAGTCGACCTATAGCCACCTCTGCTAGCGCACAGGTGCTATCTGGTCGACCCATCTAGGCTGTCAGATGGTCTGATCAGGCTGTTGGGTCCAGACTAGACTGACGACTTCAACCCTATCAACCCGTCTAAGGATTTAAAGTAGGCGCCGATAGATCTATGTGGGATCGCGCATGAAATAAATATTGTTTGAAAACAACTATGAAACATGCGCATACTTCTTATGACAATAATACATGCACAAACAACTTATGTAAACATAGCATCAAGTAAGCGCATGTAAAAAGGAAAAAGATCTATCCTATAACTCAAGCATGGATCACACAAAAAGCAATCATATAGATCATACCGAAACTATGCTCTGATACCAATTGAAAGTGGGGTTGAAACCCTAAACGCATGCACTTCTAAAATTTTGCATGGGCGGAAACTTTAGGTTTCATGTGGATCGCATGTGGCATGAATATATGATCAACTTAAAACTTGCAAAGATCATTTTGTGATCTTACCGTTGCCATTGTTTGGATGGCGACTTGGAAGCAAGAGGGCGATGTGGCTCTCCTCCAAAGTGCACGCACACAAGATGGCGATGGCTTCCTCCTTGGCGTTCCTTGTGCTAGCAAAGCTCTCCAAGGTGTCCTAGCCGTATGAAGGAGATCAGATGTTTTCTTGGCTGGCCGAATACCTTCTATCACCCTCGTGGAGACGAGACACACGAGAGAGCTTAAGGCGAGAGAGGCGTTGAGGCGTTCTCTATTCGTGGGGAAGTGTCATGGCTTCCAAAAATAGTAAGTCATGACTTCATACGTTCACGCTTAGTGAACCAATCAAAACGCCCCCTTTAATTGAACCATGCGTTCACATAAGTGAACCGGTTCAATTGACTTTGGTTCAAAGACCAAATCAAACCAAGACATGGTCTAGATCTCATTAAACCAAAAAGGCTCAAGATCTAACCACACATCTCTTGATGCTCTTGATCTCATCGATCAAGCATCAATTCTCTCGATCGAAGCTTACCGATCTCAAGCCCTAATCAATCAAACATGATCAGACCAGATCTCACTTACAATCAGAGTTTAAACTCCTTTAAACTGAACCAAAACAATTCAGTCCACACGATCTGACATAAGTAAGCCATATCATCAAATTGTGCGACCCTAAGGGTTTCCTTTAAATGTCGGTAACGATAACTTATGTTATCACGATCAGAGAGGGGTATCTAGCAACACATCACTGCCTCCCGATATAAAGGAAAGAGTCTTCCAAGACTACTCCCAAACCATAGCATAAGTGTGAACCCAAGTCACTTGACATATGTGTTTCCTTTGCCACTGGATGTTCTCGTTGGACAAGCGTGTCAAGCCTGTAACTCCAACATGATGAGAGTGGTTAGATCAGATGAACATAGTCATCTGGGTATGGCCATACACTTTCTCAACCATCTCATACAGGGGGCCCCTTTAGAACATCACACTCCAAACAAGGAGAAGGCAATCCTATATCTATCACTAGTGCCCTAACATGACTCATGCCCATTATCCAAGATAGTCTATAACCATTATATTTCAAATGATATTGAACTACCTCAAGACAATGCCAATCATCATTTAGAAACACAAGTGATCTCAAGTCAGAGGAAATATGCCACTTGTTTGCATATAAGGATTATTCACATTGTGACAAGCAATTGAATATCCTAAGTAGGGTCAGTCCAGTACATCCAATGCACCTATGAGTCTACATCTTATTCCATGCTCGAAGCATCCTATAAGATTAGAACACATATTAGTCTCAATCATATCAAGGCTGTCTCATGTTCACCAAGATATCTTGACTAAGGACTATACTACATGTCAGCTAAGCTGAACACCATTGAGACATTATTCAGAAGTATACATATAGCAGCAGATAATGCAACAACCTGAATAACAACCATTGCCTTTATAAACATAGTTTATACATGATACTGATAATAACCCAAGGCCTCAAACATTAGCCTTAAGGGCATACCCCAACAGGCTAGGCGCATTGAAGGCTCCTCCATTGGTAAGTTGTGGGCTGGTTCTTCAATTTCGAATTCTTCCACTTATTAGGTGGCGCCTTGGGTTGATTTGGAAGGTGGAGTTGCATTCAATATAAGCTCCTTCAACTTGAAGTCTCTAGTCAAGTGTTGAAGTGCTTCCTTCCATAATTGGAGCTTCACTTGAGTGGCTTGGCTTGAGCTTCCTAGCTTCCCTTGAGCTAGGCTTTAACCTGCCCAATTATTGACACAAAAACCAGTAGACTATTCTAGGAGATAATGCATGACCTAATAAGGAAACTATAGGGTGCCCTAGGGCTTATTTAAAGCAAATCGGAAAAGTGCAAATAAGGAAAGAGGGTGACCTAGGAGGGAAGGCCATATCTGATGGGCTTCCTCCTAACCCTTCCAGACCTTCTAGGGGCAGGGTTGGTCTCTCCATCACTTGTCCCAACCCTTGATGCAAAAAATCTTTTATTTTCGTCACCTCCATGACCCTCACGCCAAGGAGCAGAGGGGAGGCGACAACAAGAGACAAGAGAAAAGTCTAGTGCAAAAATTCTCCCAGGTGGGCCTCTCTATTCATAAAAGCAGAGCCAGACACACTTTGGAGATTTTTCCCATGTGGGATAATATATAGGTGCCTATTCAAAATTAACTAGATTAGCGTCATGGGTTCGAATCCCCGCAGATGCCATTAATTGTAAATTGCGCCCAAGCCTATTAATCAGCCAAGAAAAATTCTCTTGCTAATTAATAATTTTATTTTATTCATGTGACTAATGTGCCAAGCCTAAATTTGCACCAAGACCCTTGTTTGGCTCATTTTGATAACACAGGTCAACAAAGGTCAAACGTGGTCCACTAGAGTCAACTAGTGGTCAAACATGAACTAAAATAAAATATCAAGTCCTCTATAAATGTCTCAATGCATTAGTTCCCCAAATGATCCGAATCACACAATGATTTTATCAGAGTCTAAATGATCAGTATGAAATCTCTGACGTCTAGGTGTGCGACCCTGTAGGTTCTTCAGATGTTGGCAGTGATGACTAAATCATCACAAGCAATGAGTGGCACCTAGTAGTACATCATTACTACCCAAGTCATCATAATGGTGTCATCATCGACATCCCCTAAAACTACGACAAAGTACAAGTGCATCTTTGTCCTTTTGCCAACTAATGTCCAGATTGGGCAAGTGTGTCACACTTGTTAATCCCATTATTATGGCATGAGTAAATCAGGTTCTCACTTGGGTATGGTCATACACTTTCAGTCATCCATATAGGGGCACCATGGACAATCAAGCTTCCCCGTAAGGAAGGGGCAAATCCTCTATTGGCACATTGAATTCCTCATACGGCTTGTGACATACCCAATGACAACCGTTATGACTCCCCTTTTACGGCGAAGCGTTAGGTTGCATCAAAGTACATCAATCACTATATAGAGATACCAATGCCCTCAAGTCTAGGAGAAGCACAACTCTGTCACTATGATATTCATCTCGTGACACCGAGATGAATCCTCACGGCGGGTCAATCCAGTATATCTCCTTTGATATACCCATATGCCTGCGTTAGCAACCTGTGCTCAACCAGCGCATATACCAGTCTTAAGTGAATCATAGCTGTCTCATATCCACTATGATTCTCCACCGGGGATAAATATAGAGACTAGATAAAATCTATCTCTTAGGGACATTGTATATGCAAATGTATATATGCGCAGATGTACAAACTTGCATAACAACGACAATGCCATGATAACTCATCTATCATCTAGATATGATACACATATCCCAATGGACCATCCTGAGGTCCTAGAGGATAAACACTAACAGGCGATCCATTCAAAGTCCTCCTTGGGCAAACGCTGGGTCAGCGGGGTTGCAATGGTGCTGAAGCCTTGAATGAAACGGCAGTAAAAGCCCGCGAGGCCCAAAAAGTTGCAAACCTCGGACACGGTGTGGGGTTCAGGCCAATGCCAGATGGCTTCGACTTTGGTCGGGTCAATAGAAAGACCCTTGTCGGACACAATGTAGCCTAGGAAGTTGATGCGGTTGGTCAAGAAGGAGCGCTTCTTTGTGTTAAGGAAGAGGCACTCCTTGCGCAGGAGGTCAAACGTGGAGCGAAGGTGCCCCAGGTGTTCTTCCTGGGTCCGACTGAAAATCAAGATGTCATCAAAATAGATGACCAGGAATTTGCCCATGTAGGGCTTGAGAACATGGCTCATGAGCCGCATGAAAGTGGACGGGGTGTTGGACAACCTGAATGGCATGATAAGCCATTCGTAAAGACCGTCCTTGGTCTTAAACATAGTTTTCCATTCATCACCTTCGTGGATGCGGACTTGGTGGTATCCGCTGCACAGGTCCAGCTTAGAGAACCAAGAGGCCCTAGAAACTAAGTCCAGCATATCATCAAGTCTAGGTATAGGAAGCCTATACTTGATGGTGATCCTATTGATGGTGCGGCTGTCTATGCACATGCGCCACAACCCATCTTTCTTGGGCATGAGCATGGCAGGGATAGCATAGGAACGTAGGCTCTCGCAGTTATACCCCTTAGTGAGGAGGTCATCCACTTGACATTGCAGTTCAGTGTGCTCGGTGGGGTTTAAATGGTGATGGGGCAAGTAGGGGAGAGGCACTCCCGGGACAAGATCGATGGAGTGCTGGATCTCTCTATCCGGAGGGAGACTGTGGGGCAAATCATCTGGGCTTATATCTGCAAATTCAGCCAAAAGGGCTAAGATTTTTGGGGTAGGCGCCATGCCTAAGGGAGGGGAAGAATCCTGGGACTCACAGATCATCAAAGCGTAAACAACCTTGGACTCTATGGCCTCACGCATATGTGCGGAGGAGCACATAAGGGACACGACAGCGGGAGCTGGCAGACAGCCGCAAGAGGAACAATCACACCCTTAGAGGTGGATGCGCGTAGTTCCTTAGGTGGGCCTGGGATCAAATGGATATTTTGGTCACCATGGTCAAACTCATAGGTGTTCGACCGACCATAGTGAACGACATCCCTATCATAGAGCAAGGGGCGTCCTAAAAGGACATGGGCAACATCCATCGCTACCACGTCACACCACACCTTCTCCCTATAGTCCCCAAATGCGATGGGAACTTGGCATCGATGGGTAACCGGAAGGCTCGATGCGTCAACCCATGCAATCGAGTAGGGCTTGGGGTGGGGCTCTAGGCGAAGGCTAAAGCGAGTGATCGCAGTCCGGGAGACCACGTTCAAATTACTTCCTCCATCAATGACAATCATACATGAGTGCCCATTGCACTTGATGTAAGCTGTGAATATGCTCGTGCGCCTCCAATCCTCGGAGGGCGGGGTTTGCACAAGGGTGCACCTCACAACCGCATGTGTGGAGTGACCCAACTCCTCACCACTCATGTAAGACTCGGCTTCAACATCACGCTACTCGCGCTCTCAGGTAATAGTGGCTACACATGTGTGGTTCGTGTCCGCAACCGCGAACTTCTTAGGGCAGTCCCTAGAGTAATGACCCAGCTGCAAACAATTGTAACAATGGACACGCTCTGCCGACCCTACGGCGGGGGTCTTGCCCTTCTCCTCCCGAGTGGGGCGAGAAGGTGCAACCTCCTGGGCTAGGCGCCGAGGGGAACCATGAGATCTAGGCACGGGACACAGGTCCGAACGTGGTTCGAAATGTTCAGCCCGAAGGTGGATATGCGGGGGTCTGCAATGGTGCGGACGCCACGGAAGGACAAACTCATTGCGGCGGGTTGCCGCGCGAAGGTCATGCTCAATGTCTAACGCACGTTGATAGGTTTGGTCTAGCGATTCGGACCCATACGTAGGTACGGCCCATCGGATATCCGAGCGGAGCCCATTCTTGAATTTGGACAAAACCAACTCGGGATCCTCTTGCAAGTTGCAAAGGAGTTACAGCGTGTCAAAAGTCAAACGGTACTCCGCAACGGTATCGGTCCCTTGTTGGAGGCTGCTATATTGGTCTAGGAGACGCTGCCTATACGAGGGTGGGACATATCACTCGCGAAGGCGATACTCCATCTCCTTCCAACGGGTGATGGCAGGGAGAGCATTCTGCTCATTTGGCGCTCCACATTTTGCCAATGTAGGCACGCGGGACCATTTAACAAGGTGCGGACTACTCGGACTCGCATTTGCTGAGGGGTGTCACTCAAATCAAAGTAGGTGTCTACCAATGCGACCCAATCTAAAAACATGGTTGGATCCTGACCACCGTGAAGTGTGGGGGGGGGGGGGGTCTCACGGATAAAACGATGGAAGTTGACGTCGAGTTGCTGTCGCTCGAACCTAGGCTGGGTTGTGGGCCTTTGTGCGGCCCAAACATCATCTTCATCGTATGGCTCATCTTCATAACTTGGGCCTTCACGACCAATGGGTTTGCGCCGAACGGCGTGACTACCGGTGGTAACTCCCTAGTTGGGGCAGTTCGAGCAGACTGAGGGGGTTGACTCAAGTTGGGGCGCCTTTGCCCCGACGCATTAATAGCATCAGCAAGGTCCTGAAAACCAGCCAAAAGTTGGTGGAACATGGTCTCCGATGACAGCTTGAGTTGCTGCACGGCGGTGTCCGTGGACTGCTTGTACGCAGTAAGCTGTGTAGTTAGCGCGTCCACTCACGTTGTAAGAGCTGCTAAGGAGTCTAAAGGAGTGCTAGTCCCTTCCGAAGGTTGGACCGACTCTTGGGTGTCCGAGATAGGTCAGGGAATTAGGAAGTCATGAGTTGCGACCTTGTACTCACCATGCATAAACAAGGCTGAGAAAAGTGTGCAATGCTGAAAACGCGAAAACAATGCGGAAATACGCAATGCAACGGAGTTGGACCGTGCAAACGATAAGCATCGAACATGCAACTCCTCTGATACCATAAATGATGTAGCTACAATAGATGGGATGGTCCTTAAAGCCATACTCTTAAGGTGTTACAAAATGCATGCGAAAATGGGAGTGGGTCTTTAGACGAGGGAAGTCAAAAGTGCTTCAGAAATGCAGCAAAACGAATGAAGAAATCAACATCGAGTTCAATCGGGGCAAAACGAATGCGAAAGTAAACCAGTGGCAACCAACTACTGAAAATGCTTCACTAACGTCTTAGGCATTAGCACACTCTCTTAGCAGATTTTAAGCTTAGCACGTAGAAATGGGGATTAGCGGATTCGCAAGGTATAGCTCGCACGCCTATGCACCTGAAATTGACCAAGGAATAATGGAACGACCATGTCTCCAGCGTATGGATACCCGTGGAAAGATAGAAATCGTAACGAAAATAACCTCGAGAAGATGAGGAAGCAGGCAGACCTGGCTGATGTAGGAGCATACAACATGAAGAAAGGAGAAAATCTGGCCCCAATGGTGCCCCAAAAATTTTCCACATAAAGTTCCTCGGGGTACCCTGCGACGGAAGCCACGCCCCGAGATTCCTGCGGGCAACTACCCGATTCGTGGGCAGCTTCACATGCACAAGTCAGATTTTCCATAGAAAGTTCCTCGGGGCACCCAGCGACAAAAACCTCGCCCCGAAAGTCCTACAAACAACTTCCTCAAGATTCACATGCACAAGTCAGATTTTCCATAGAAAATTCCTCGGGGTACCTAGCGACAAAAACCTCGCCCCGTGGGTCCTGCGGACAACCACCCGACTCAGCGGCAGCTTCACATGCACAAGTTAAATTTTCCACAGAATGTTCCTCGGGGTACCCAGTGACGAAAACGTCGCCCCATGAGTCATACGAACAACTTGAGAAGAAGTCACCGAACTGCCCTGACGACCCCATTTCGACGTGCACAACCCACCCTACCATGTTGCTCCACCTCATGAAGACTCAAAGGAGCTCAACAAGGTGGTTATTCGGCGATCCCAACGCCCATCTCACCCACCGGACCGCTTCGTGGATGTTATCAGCCCACTTTCCGTCCACACCGTGGTAACTCGGCCCAAGGACGCCACGGGCCAACCCCTCGAGAGCCCAACTCCAGATGGGCCACACAACCACATCAGGAACACGGCCCAAGAGAAGGCTGCGATGATAGTTACGCAGCCTAGTACTTTGAAATTCTACTGCTTTGTTGCGATGTGCTCCGATCGTGTCTAACCATCATCGCAACCACCTCATACGCTGAAGAACCAAAGGACCTGTGCCCCTGCAGGAGTAGATGGTAGTTGGTAGGATTTTATTCTGTTTTGTCTTTTGTGGCAGCTTGACCACTTTTTGGTTATTAGTTGTTGAGATGCTGCCCTTTTGTCCTGTTTACCACTCCTTATCTTATAAAAGAGAGGGGCTGACCAGCATTCTCCCTTAGTTCTCTTAGAGGTAGAGTTCTCCTGGTGAGCGAGTGTGCCTCTAGCTTGTGTGGAAGACGAAGTAACCTCGTCTTCAGGGTTTGTAAGAGTCGGCGACCGGTGTCTCGACTCGAAGTGTTTCCTGCTTGTATTTCCTGCTTTTCGAAGATTAAATCCCACCGTTCCGGGTGGGTAAGGTTCGCCTGTTTCTACACGTTCTTTCTGAGTTGTGTTTTCATTCGCCCTATCACCCATGAGCATCCGAGCGTCAGAGTCGTGGAAGGTTTCCCTATTCGTTGGTTTGATGGCAGGTGCATAGGCGCGCGAGCTGACCCCGCGATCCGCAAACCCCGTTCGTGCAGTGCTTAAAATTGCTCTAGAGCTTAGTGAGTGAATTTCAGTAATTTTGGGTGCCGTTGGATTTCTCTCGCATTAGTATTGCCTCGAAACGAATTCGCGCCGATTTTTCGTGTTTCTTGCTATACTTTCCGAGCGATTTGACTTCCCTCGTCTCAAGACTGAGAGGTCCCCTAAAGACAAGGGGGCGAAACCCTATAGGAGGCGCATATGACAATTTTGATGCAGCGGAAGGGGTTTCAAGGATCTATGCATATAATATGTTCAACTTAAAACGATTCTCACCATTGCCATCGCTTAGATGGTGTCTTGGAAGGAAAGGCGCAAGTGCTCCTTCTCCAAAGGTGACGCACACAATTGGTGTCGCCTACTCTTCCTTGGTGCTCCTTGTGCTAGCAAGGTTCCAAGAAGCCGTTGTCGAATGGAAGGGAAAGATCACTTTGCTTTGGCCGA
Organism: Costus lasius; assembly: GCA_027563935.2. Classification (NCBI taxonomy): domain Eukaryota; kingdom Viridiplantae; phylum Streptophyta; class Magnoliopsida; order Zingiberales; family Costaceae; genus Costus; species Costus lasius. Next base: position 101,610,893 of record CM050448.1, read on the forward strand.
ACTCTTCCTTCTCTTTTTCGTCAACTTCTTCACCACACGAGAGTGCAAGTGCTGAATGCCCAAGTTGGCGACGAGAGTGAGGAGAAACGAGAGATGAGGGCGCCTTAGGCGCGAACGTGAGTAGTGGTCACGTATGTGATCATGCTTTCTAAAAATAGAAAGCCACTCACTCACTTGCGATCATGAGTTTACCCCATGCGCAAACTCCTCTCAATTTGAACCACACGCTCACTCAATGAGCTGGTTCAATTTGGTCTGGTTCATAGACCAATCGACCCAAGCCATTAGTCCAGATCACATTAAACCCTAAGGCTCTTGATCTGACCGTCGATCTCTTGATGCTCCTGATCTCACCGATCTTGTTGGAGTATGCCCTTAAGGCTAATGTTTGAGGCCTTTGGGATTGTAATAGTATCATGTAATAAACTCTTATGTTTATAAAAGGCATGGTTATTATTCAGCTTGTTACCTTGTCTGCTGTAATAAGTGTACTTCTGAATAATGTCTCAAAGCTGTTCAGCTAGGCTGACAGGCTATAAGTCCTTAGTCGAGATATCTTGGAGAACATGAGACAGCCTTGATATGATAGAGACTAATATGAGTGCTAATCTTATAGGATGCTTCGAGCATGGAATAAGATGTAGACTCATGGGTACATTGGATGTACTGGACAGACCCTACTGGGATATTCCATTGCTTGTCACAATGTGAATGATCCTTGTAAGCAACAAGTGGCACATGTCCTCTGACTTGAGATCACTTGTGTTTCTAAATGAGGATTGTCATTGTCTTGAGCTAGTTCAATATCATTTGAGATATAATGATTATAGACTATCTTGGATGGTGAGCTTGAATCAGGTTAGGGCACTTGTGATAGATAAAGGATTGCCGTCTCCTTGTTTAAGGAGTGTGATGTTCTATAGGGCCACACTATATGAGATGATTGAGGAAGTGTATGGCCATACCCAGATGACTATGTTCATCTGATCTAATCATGCTCATCGTATTGGAGTTACAAGCTTGACATGCTTGTCCAATAAGAACATCCAGTGGCAAAGGACACATGTATGCCTTGTGAATTGAGTCACACTTGTGCTGTGTTTTGGGTGCAGTCTTGGAAGACTCTTTCCTTTATATCGGGAGACAGTGATGTGTTGCTAGATACCCCTCACTGATCGTGATAACGTAAGTTATCGTTACCGACATTTAAAGGAAACCCTCAGGGTCGCACAATTTGGTGATATGGCTTCCTTAAGTCAGATCGTGTGGACTGAATTGTTTTGGTTCAGTTTAAAGAGATTTAATCTCTGATTGTAAGTGAGATCTGGTCTGATCATGTTTGATTGATTAGAGCTTTAGATCGGTAAGCTTCGATCGAGAGAGATGATGCTAGATCGGTGCGATCAGAAGCGTCAGATGATGAAGGGTCAGATCTAGGACCTTGTGGTCTAATTTGGTCTAGACTTAATTCTGGGCTGATTTGGTTTCGAAATTGAACCAATGAAATTGAACCGGCTCATGGGTTGAGCGCTTGGTTCAAGAGGGAGAAGAGGTTGCGTTTGGTTCATGGAAACATGAACCATGAACGCCAACTCTTAATCGTTGCCATTTATGGAAAGTTCCATAAGCTAAACGTATATGCGTTCATGGCTTGATTACTCTCTAATGCTTTCGGTTTTGCTCTTTGGGCGTGGAGAAAACGGCTTGCTCTTGGAGAAGGCGTTGTTCTTGCGAAAAGAAGGAAGAGCTCTCGAAAAGAAGGCAGCCCTTTTCATCTAATCTCCTACACACGGTTGAAAGAGCTTGCCAATCTTGCTAGCACAAGACTTGCGCAAGGAGGAAGCTTTCATCCCTTGTGTGTGATTTCTTTGGAGAAGATCCCTTCGGTCTTTCTTCTTCCAAGCCGCACCATCTACATGGCTATGGTATGATCTTGTTCTTATCAATCTTTGATAGTTGAACAATTGGCATGCAAACGATTTTAAAACCCTTGCTTCCGCTTGCATCATTTTTCATTAGCGCCATGCTTAGGGTTTTTGCCCCCTTTATCTTTGGGGTTCCTTCAATTGGTATCAGAGCTTGGCTCTTTGCATGCTATTTTGTTTGCTAATGTGATCCATACTTGTTGCGCCTACTTTGTTTACATGTTGGATGCGCTTACCTTGGTTTGGTTTCATGAAAGTTGCGCTTGTATCATGGCTTCATGAAGGTTGCGCATGTATCATTTGATGACATGTAGTTTGCGCTCCCCCTTGAAGGGGACTCCCTGAAGTTTGCGCTCCCCCTTGAAGGGGACCCCCTTAGATCTAAGGGTTATCAAGCATGTTGTTTGTTTGTTTGCGCATGTACTAGATGTTTTTAAAAACAAACTTACATCTTGCGCGCATGATTAGATCTAAGGTGTCCCTACAATAAACCCTTAGATGGGTTGATGGGGTTGAAGTCACCACTAGGTTAGATCCAAGTCTGATCAGACCATCTGACAGCTCAGATGGGTTGACCCAATAGCACCTATGCGCAAGCACAAGGTGGCTATAGGTTGACTGCATCTAGGGCGTGTAGCGAGGTCTGGTTGAGACAACTACTGAGCACACTTGAGTTAGGCCCGGGGTCACACCCGCTTGCCAAAACTCATGGGGTGGTTCAGCCCTTGGGGCATGCATGGTTGACCATTAGGTCAACTCGGGTCAGTTAGGACTCGGTGCATGCAAGGGCAAAGGATCTAGCTAGATGGATGAGTGGATCCCCATCAATGGACCATTGTAAGGTTATAGGGATCATAAGGAAATTAAAATTGATGCCATGGGGTTTTTCAAAACTTTTAATTTCAAGATGATTGGATCACATGTTGATTGAACCATTTGCTTGTTTATTTAGTCTTATGTGGGTTGCCCTATTGTGTGCTGTGCTGGGGCCTGCGTGCCTGGATTTAAAATTGTAAATTAATTTGTGATCTGCGAATCACATTGTACTTAATTTATAATATGTAGTTGACCTACGTGTCAACCTTGTCTAGATAGATCAAATGTATTTGATTAGACAAGAGCAAAGGCACACATCCCAAAGGGGCATTCAGCTGGTAACGCACCTGAGGTGCTCTTGGCGCTAGGGCCCTAGGTTGGACCAGATGAGATGCCAAGGAGCTCAAGTGAAGACTTAAGTAAATTAAGGTCTTACTAGGGTTCATGGGCTTTTACCACATAAGATCATGCTTTCTTCTTATTGCTTATAATTAGAATTGCATGTTTAAGTTTATCTTCTGCTATCACCATAGGACTTGCATGATAGTTAAGAAGATAAAAGACCGATAAAATCCAACGCTAATATATCAAGCTCGTAAGCCTTCTGACGCGAAACCTCACCTTTCTGATTATCGTTGGAGCCGTGTTGAACCCACTCAGTGGGCACGTCCATCTATCTTCAGACGGTGCTGGATTTCACCTGCGTGTTACAGAGTTGGGATTTATCCCCTCTCGTTGCTCAGCATAGCACGTGGTGGTCCAGGGAGTAGGTCAGGTCAGCTTGACCATGTTGGCTACATATGTGGCGCATATGGTAGCACATGGAGGCAGCCATCTCTGGGATCAGAGACTGTGTTGTACCAACTCAGTTGGCACAGTCTGCTGGATTGCCAAGATGAAGGGGAATCGCACGGGTTGGCGATTGGCTGGGACAGCCTACCAGAAATTAGTGCTTGTTATCTCTGTGCATCTTATCTCGCCTGAGCGGGACGCGGAGACCAAGTATGAAATCTGGATCCCATCTCACTAAAAGAGTATTACTCTTTCGGACTGTTTACTGGATTTTTCAGTCAGACAAAATAGTGAGAAAAGAATCTTTCTTAAGTCCTGGATTGATTCTAAACATTGATACTGACCTTGCTGTTCTTGCTTGTTGTAGATTCCTGCAGCAACGAACACCATGAGCTTCAATGTGCGATCCCTACTGGAAAGGGAGAAGTTTGCTGGGCCGAACTTCTCTGACTGGTTCGGACACCTTAAGATTGTTCTTAAGGCAGAGAGGAAACTGTATGTCCTCGAGACGGCGATACCGCCGCAGCCCGCTCCGAACGCCGCAAGGGCGGTTCGGGAAGCCTACGAAAAGCACGTCAATGATAGCATTGATGTCGCTTGCCTGATGCTAGCGTCTATGACGCCACCGCTGCAGCGTCAGCATGAGGATATGTCAGCTATAGAGATTATAGCGAACCTCAAAATGCTGTATGCTGCACAGGCGAGGACTGAGCGCTATAATCTGACGAAGCTCTTCTTTCAGAGCAAACTGGCTGAGGGGAGCCCAGTGGGAGCTCACGTGCTCAAGATGATTGGGCACAAGGAGGCTCTAGATAAACTGGGGCATACCATCAACCAGGAGCTTGCTGTAGACATAATTCTACAGTCTCTTCCGCCTTCTTTCGATGCGTTCATCATTAACTATAATATGAACAAAATCGATTGTACGCCGGCAGAGCTGTTGAATATGCTCTTGACAACTGAGGAAACTCTGAAGGGTAAGCCTTCAACCTCTGTCTTAATGGTTCCTTCTAGGAACAAGAAGAAGGGGAAGAAGGGCAAGGCCCCTGTCAAGAATTACAGCAAGGCTCTGAAACAGAAGGTGAAGCGGTCGAAGGACAACAGGTGTTTCCACTGTGGCCAGCTGGGTCACTGGAAAAAGGACTGTAAAGCGCTCCAAGGAGATAAGAGGGGAAGCATCGCTTCTGGCTCAGGTATATATGTGACTGAGGTCATGTTATCTTCTTCTACTATATCATGGGTGTTGGACACCGCATGTGGAGTTCACATTTGTTCAAATGTGCAGGAACTCAAGAGAAGAAGGCAGGTGGGACAGCATGAGGTAGACCTACGAGTTGGAAACGGGGCACGGGTTGCTGCTGTTGCTGTAGGAGACTATTTCATTACTTTACCATCTGGCATTGTATTAGAATTAAACAATTGTTACTTTGTACCCAGTATTACCAAGAATATTATCTCTATTCCTGCTCTTGTCAGGAAAGGATTTGCCTTTGAATGCAAGATTTCAAAGTGTGTTTTGACTTATGATAATATTGTGTATGCGACTGGTTCAATTAACAATGGGTTATACATGTTGGACATGGAATATTCTATACAAAACATTGATAATAAGAAAGCCAAGTATGCTGATGACAGCACCTTGCTATGGCATAGTCGTTTAGGCCATATAAACGAGAAGCGCATTAAGCGGTTGCATGATCATGGACTGCTGGGATCATTCTCCTATGAGGAGATTGATACATGCAAAGCTTGTTTGATGGGTAAAATGACGAAGTCACCTTTTCTTCACAAAGGTCAAAGGGCTTCAGGTTTACTGGACCTTATACACAGTGATGTGTGTGGGCCTTTTAGTAAACAAGCCAGAGGTGGCTATCAGTACTTCATTACCTTTACTGATGATTTCAGTAGGTATGGGTATGTCTATTTAATGAGACATAAAAATGAATCTTTTGACAAGTTCAAAGAGTTCAAAAATGAAGTACAAAATCAAATAGGCCGAAATATCAAGGCACTTCGTTCTGATCGAGGTGGTGAATACCTGAGTCATGCGTTTACTGACTATCTGAAAGAGTGTGGGATTATCTCACAGCTCACTCCGCCAGGAACACCGCAGTGGAATGGTGTGTCCGAGAGGAGAAATAGAACGTTACTTGATATGGTTCGTTCTATGATGAGTCAGGCTACTCTTCCATATTCCTTTTGGGGTTTTGCACTGGAAACAGCTGCAAAGGTACTAAACCGAGTGCCATCCAAGGCAGTTTCAAAGACGCCACATGAGTTATGGTATGGGAAACAGCCTAGCTTGACATTTATCAAGATCTGGGGTTGCGAGGCTTATGTCAAAAAGCTCGCCTCTGGGAAACTAGAGAGCAGATCTGACAAATGCATCTTTGTCGGTTACCCTAAGGAAACTAAGGGTTATTATTTCTTCGATCCCAAGGAGAACAAGGTTTTTGTTGCTCGGACGGCCATATTTCTTGAGAAGGAATTTCTTCTGCAAGAGGCCAGTGGGAGAGAAATAAAGCTGGATGAGAATCCAGAAGAAGGACAAAGTAGTCAAGCACAGTTGGATGAGCCTGAGCCGGTAGATCAGGTTATTGAACAACCTGAGGCTCAAATATCACGGGAACCGCGAAGATCGGGTAGGATCCGTCGACAGCCTGAGCGCTATGACGGAGTCTACATCATTGATAATGATGAACCCCTAACTTATGCGGATGCGGTCAGTGGACCGGAGTCAGCTAGATGGCTTGAAGCTATGCGAGCCGAGATGGACTCCATGTCAGATAACCAAGTCTGGGATTTGGTTGATCCGCCTCCGGGAGTAATCCCTATAGGCTGTAAATGGATCTTCAAGAAGAAGATTGACATGGATGGTAACGTGGTTACCTATAAAGGCAGGCTAGTTGCGAAAGGTTTCAAACAAATCTACGGGTTAGATTATGATGAAACTTTCTCACCAGTAGCCATGTTTAAGTCTATTCGGATTCTTTTCGCGATAGCTGCATATTACGATTATGAGATCTGGCAGATGGATGTGAAGACAGCTTTCCTCAATGGAAATCTGGATGAGGATGTGTATATGACACAACCGGAAGGTTTCACTAGTCCATCAGATCGTCATAAAATATGCAAGTTAAAGAAGTCCATTTATGGACTGAAACAAGCATCAAGAAGCTGGAACATTCGTTTTGATGAATCAATCTCTGAGTTTGGTTTCATCAAGAACGAAGATGACCCGTGTGTATATAAGAGGTTTAGTGGGAGCGTGATTACATTCCTAATCCTCTACGTCGATGATATCTTGATCATTGGAAACGATATTCCTGAACTGCATGCTGTTAAGGCATGGTTAGGAAAATGTTTCCAGATGAAAGATCTAGGAGAAGCAGCCTATGTATTAGGTGTGAAGATCTACCGGGATAGATCTAAGAGGCTTCTCGGGCTGTGCCAGAGTACCTACATCGATAAGGTCCTGGAGAGATTCCATTTAGAGAATTCTAAACGTGGATATCTTCCAGTCAGACATGGTCTGAATCTTTCGAAGAGTCAGTGTCCACAAACACAGACTGAGAAAGATGAAATGGACAATACGCCTTATGCTTCGGCTATTGGGTCCATAATGTATGCGATGTTGTGTACTCGCCCAGACGTCGCTTACGGGTTAAGCGTGACCAGTCGATTCCAAAGTAATCCAGGTTTGGCGCACTGGATTGCGGTCAAGAACATTTTAAAATATCTGCGGAGGACCAAAGATATGTTCTTGATATATGGTGGTCAGGAAGAACTCAGTATAGAGGGATATACTGACGCTTCGTTCCAGTCAGACCAGGATGATTTCCGATCGCAATCAGGCTATGTTTTTAGCTTGAATGGTGGAGCAGTGGTGTGGAAAAGCTTCAAACAGTCTACTGTTGCTGATTCCACAACAGAAGCCGAGTATGTTGCAGCCTCGGAAGCATCCAAGGAGGCAGTGTGGATTCGTAAGTTCGTGAGAGAACTTGGTGTCGTTCCTTCGAGTGCAGATCCTTTGGTTATCTTCTGTGATAACACTGGAGCTATAGCACAAGCAAAGGAACCTCGGTCGCACCAGAAGTCCAAGCACATACAGAGACGGTTTCACTTGATCCGGGAGATCATTGATCGTGGCGAGATCAAGATTTGCAAGGTTCATACAGATGACAATCTGGCAGACCCGCTTACCAAGCCTCTGGCGCAGCAGAAGCATGAGAAGCACTGTAATAATATGGGTTTGAGATTTCTCAACCATTAGATTAAGTGCAAGTGGGAGATTGTTGGAGTATGCCCTTAAGGCTAATGTTTGAGGCCTTTGGGATTGTAATAGTATCATGTAATAAACTCTTATGTTTATAAAAGGCATGGTTATTATTCAGCTTGTTACCTTGTCTGCTGTAATAAGTGTACTTCTGAATAATGTCTCAAAGCTGTTCAGCTAGGCTGACAGGCTATAAGTCCTTAGTCGAGATATCTTGGAGAACATGAGACAGCCTTGATATGATAGAGACTAATATGAGTGCTAATCTTATAGGATGCTTCGAGCATGGAATAAGATGTAGACTCATGGGTACATTGGATGTACTGGACAGACCCTACTGGGATATTCCATTGCTTGTCACAATGTGAATGATCCTTGTAAGCAACAAGTGGCACATGTCCTCTGACTTGAGATCACTTGTGTTTCTAAATGAGGATTGTCATTGTCTTGAGCTAGTTCAATATCATTTGAGATATAATGATTATAGACTATCTTGGATGGTGAGCTTGAATCAGGTTAGGGCACTTGTGATAGATAAAGGATTGCCGTCTCCTTGTTTAAGGAGTGTGATGTTCTATAGGGCCACACTATATGAGATGATTGAGGAAGTGTATGGCCATACCCAGATGACTATGTTCATCTGATCTAATCATGCTCATCGTATTGGAGTTACAAGCTTGACATGCTTGTCCAATAAGAACATCCAGTGGCAAAGGACACATGTATGCCTTGTGAATTGAGTCACACTTGTGCTGTGTTTTGGGTGCAGTCTTGGAAGACTCTTTCCTTTATATCGGGAGACAGTGATGTGTTGCTAGATACCCCTCACTGATCGTGATAACGTAAGTTATCGTTACCGACATTTAAAGGAAACCCTCAGGGTCGCACAATTTGGTGATATGGCTTCCTTAAGTCAGATCGTGTGGACTGAATTGTTTTGGTTCAGTTTAAAGAGATTTAATCTCTGATTGTAAGTGAGATCTGGTCTGATCATGTTTGATTGATTAGAGCTTTAGATCGGTAAGCTTCGATCGAGAGAGATGATGCTAGATCGGTGCGATCAGAAGCGTCAGATGATGAAGGGTCAGATCTAGGACCTTGTGGTCTAATTTGGTCTAGACTTAATTCTGGGCTGATTTGGTTTCGAAATTGAACCAATGAAATTGAACCGGCTCATGGGTTGAGCGCTTGGTTCAAGAGGGAGAAGAGGTTGCGTTTGGTTCATGGAAACATGAACCATGAACGCCAACTCTTAATCGTTGCCATTTATGGAAAGTTCCATAAGCTAAACGTATATGCGTTCATGGCTTGATTACTCTCTAATGCTTTCGGTTTTGCTCTTTGGGCGTGGAGAAAACGGCTTGCTCTTGGAGAAGGCGTTGTTCTTGCGAAAAGAAGGAAGAGCTCTCGAAAAGAAGGCAGCCCTTTTCATCTAATCTCCTACACACGGTTGAAAGAGCTTGCCAATCTTGCTAGCACAAGACTTGCGCAAGGAGGAAGCTTTCATCCCTTGTGTGTGATTTCTTTGGAGAAGATCCCTTCGGTCTTTCTTCTTCCAAGCCGCACCATCTACATGGCTATGGTATGATCTTGTTCTTATCAATCTTTGATAGTTGAACAATTGGCATGCAAACGATTTTAAAACCCTTGCTTCCGCTTGCATCATTTTTCATTAGCGCCATGCTTAGGGTTTTTGCCCCCTTTATCTTTGGGGTTCCTTCAGATCTAGCATCCAATCTCTCGATCGAAGCTTACCGATCTCAAGCCCTAATCAATCAAACATGATCAGACCAGATCTCACTTACAATCAGAGATTAAATCCCTTTAAACTGAACCCAAACAATTCAGTCCACACGATCTGACTTAAGTAAGCCATATCATCAAATTGTGCGACCCTAAGGGTTTCCTTTAAATGTCGGTAACGATAACTCACGTTATCACGATCAGTGAGGGGTATCTAGCAACACATCACTGTCTCCCGATATAAAGAAAAGAGTCTTCCAAGACTACACCCAAACCACAGCACAAGTGTGAATCCAACTCACAAGGCATGCATCTTTCCTTTGCCACTGGATGTTCTTATTGGACAAGCGTGTCAAGCTTGTAGCTCCAATATGATAAGTATGATTAGAACAGATGAACACAGTCACCTGGGTATGGCCATACACTTTCTCAATCATCTCATCCAGGGGGCCCCTTTAGAACATCACACTCCTTAAACAAGGAGACGGCAATCCTTTGTCTATCACTAGTGCCCTAACCTGACTCAAGCTCACCATCCAAGATAGTCTATAATCATTATGTTTCAAATGATATTGAACTACCTCAAAACAATGACAATCATCATTTAGAAAACACAAGCGATCTCAAGTCAGAGGAAATGTGCCACTTGTCGCATTCAAGGATTATTCACATTGTGACAAGCAATTGAATATCCTAGTAGGGTCTGTCCAGTACATCCAATGTACCCATGAGTCTACATCTTATTCCATGCTCGAAGCATCCTATAAGATTAGAACACATATTAGTCTTAACCATATCAAGACTGTCTCATGTTCACCAAGATATCTCGACTAAGGACAAAACTGCATGTCAGCCCAGCTGAACAGCTTTGAGACATTATTCAGAAGTACAATTATTGCAGCAGACAATATAACAACCTGAATAACAACCATGCCTTTATAAACATAAGAGTTTATTACATGATACTGATACAATCCCAAGGCCTCAAACATTAGCCTTAAGGGCATACCCCAACAATCTCCCACTTGCACTTAATCTAATGGTTGAGAAATCTCAAACCCATATTATTACAGTGCTTCTCATGCTTCTGCTGCGCCAGAGGCATAGTAAGCGGGTCTGCCAGATTGTCATCTGTATGTACCTTGCAGACTTTGATCTCGCCACGATCAATGATCTCCCGGATCAAATGAAACCGTCTCTGTATGTGCTTGGACTTCTGGTGCGACCGTGGTTCCTTTGCTTGTGCGATTGCTCCAGTGTTATCACAGAAGATAACCAAAGGATCTGCACTCAAAGGAACAACACCAAGTTCTCTCACGAACTTACGAATCCATACTGCCTCCTTGGATGCTTCCGAGGCTGCAACATACTCGGCTTCTGTTGTGGAATCAGCAACAGTTGACTGTTTGAAACTCTTCCACACCACTGCTCCACCATTCAAGCTAAAAATATAGCCTGATTGCGATCGGAAATCATCCTGGTCAGACTGGAACGAAGCGTCAGTATATCCTTCAATACTGAGTTCTTCCTGACCACCATATATCAAGAACATATCTTTGGTCCTCCGCAGATATTTTAAGATGTTCTTGACCGCAATCCAGTGCGCCATACCTGGATTACTTTGGAACCGACTGGTCACGCTTAACCCGTAAGCGACGTCTGGGCGAGTACACAACATCGCATACATAATGGATCCAATAGCCGAAGCATAAGGCGTATTGTCCATTTCATCTTTCTCAGTCTGTGTTTGTGGACACTGACTCTTCGAAAGATTCAGACCATGTCTGACTGGAAGATATCCTCTTTTAGAATTCTCTAAATGAAATCTCTCCAGGACTTTATCGATGTAAGTACTCTAGCACAGCCCGAGAAGCCTCTTAGATCTATCCCTGTAGATCTTCACACCTAATACATAGGCTGCTTCTCCTAGATCTTTCATCTGGAAACATTTCCTTAACCATGCCTTAACCGCATGCATTTCAGGAATGTCATTTCCAATGATCAAGATATCATCGACGTAGAGGACTAGGAAAGTAATCACGCTCCCACTAAACCTCTTATATACACACGGGTCATCCTCGTTCTTGATGAAACCAAATTCACTGATTGATTCATCAAAACGAATATTCCAGCTTCTCGATGCTTGTTTAAGTCCATAAATAGACTTCTTTAATTTGCATATTTTATGACGATCTGATGGATTAGTGAAACCTTCTGGTTGTGTCATATACACATCCTCATCCAGATTTCCATTCAGGAAAGCTGTCTTCACATCCATTTGCCAAATCTCATAATCATAATATGCTGCTATCGCGAAAAGAATCCGAATAGACTTAAACATAGCTACAGGTGAGAAAGTTTCATCATAATCTATCCCGTAGATTTGTTTGAAACCTTTCGCAACTAGCCTGCCTTTATAGGTAACCACGTTACCATCCATGTCAATCTTCTTCTTGAAGATCCATTTACAGCCTATAGGGATAACTCCCGGAGGCGGATCAACCAAATCCCAGACTTGGTTATCTGACATGGAATCCATCTCGGCTCGCATAGCTTCAAGCCATCTCGCTGACTCCGGTCCACTGACCGCATCCGCATAAGTGAGGGGTTCATCATTATCAATGATGTAGACTCCGTCATAACGCTCAGGCTGTCGACGGATCCTTCCCGATCTTCGCGGTTCCCGTGATATTTGAGCCTCAGGTTGTTCATTAACCTGATCTACCGGCTCAGGCTCATCCAACTGTGCTTGACTACTTTGTCCTTCCTCTGGATTCTCATCCAGCTTTATTTCTCTCCCACTGGCCTCTTGCAGAAGAAACTCCTTCTCAAGAAATATGGCCGTCCGAGCAACAAACACTTTGTTCTCTTTGGGATCGTAGAAATAATAACCCTTAGTTTCCTTAGGGTAACCGACAAAGATACATTTCTCAGATCTGCTCTCTAGTTTCCCAGAGGCGAGCTTTTTGACATAAGCCTCGCAGCCCCAGATCCTGATAAATGTCAAGCTCGGCTGTTTCCCATACCATAACTCATATGGCGTCTTTGAAACTACCTTGGATGGCACTCGGTTTAGTACCTTTGCAGCTGTTTCCAGTGCAAAACCCCAAAAGGAATATGGAAGAGTAGCCTGACTCATCATAGAACGAACCATATCAAGTAACGTTCTATTTCTCCTCTCGGACACACCATTCCATTGCGGTGTTCCTGGCGGAGTGAGCTGTGAGATAATCCCACACTCCTTCAGATAGTCAATAAATTCTCGACTTAGGTATTCTCCACCTCGATCAGAACGAGTGCCTTGATACTTCGGCCTAGCTGATTCTGTACTTCATTCTTGAACTCTTTGAACTTGTCAAAAGATTCACTTTTATGTCTCATCAAATAGACATACCCATACCTACTGAAATCATCAGTAAAGGTAATGAAGTACTGATAGCCACCTCTGGCATGTTTACTAAATGGCCCACACACATCACTGTGTATAAGGTCAAGTAAACCTGAAGCCCTTTGACCTTTGTTAAGAAAAGGTGACTTCGTCATTTTACCCATTAAACAAGCCTTGCATGTATCAATCTCCTCATAGGAGAATGATCCCAGCAGTCCATGATCATGCAACCGCTTAATGCGTTTCTTGTTAATATGGCCTAAACGACTATGCCATAGCAAGGTGCTGTCATCAGCATACTTGGCTTTCTTAATATCAATTGCGTGTATAGAACATTCCATGTCCAACATGAATAACCCATTATTAATTGAACCAGTAGCATAAACTATATTATCAAGAGATAAAACACACTTTGAAATATTGCATTCAAAGGAAAATCCCTTCCTGACAAGAGCAGGAATGGAGATAATATTCTTAGTAATGCTGGGAACAAAATAACAACTGTTTAGTTCTAATACAAGCCTAGATGGCAAAGAGATGAAATAGTCTCCTACAGCAACAGCAGCAACCCGTGCCCCGTTTCCAACTCGTAGGTCCACCTCATACTGTCCCACCTGCCTTCTTCTCTTGAGTTCCTGTACATTTGAACAAATGTGAACTCCACATGCAGTGTCCAACACCCATGATATAGAAGAAGATGAAACCATGACTTCCGTCACGTAAATACCTGAGCCAGAAGCGATGCTTCCCCTCTTGTCTCCTTGGAGCGCTTTACAGTCCTTTTTCCAGTGACCTAGCTGGCCACAATGGAAACACCTGTATTCCTTTGACCGCTTAACTTTTTGCTTCAGAGCCTTGCTGTAACTCTTGACTGGGGTCTTGCCCTTCTTCCCCTTCTTCTTGTTGTTCCTAGAAGGAACCATTAAGACAGAGGTTGAAGGCTTTCCCTTCAGAGTTTCCTCAGTAGTCAAGAGCATATTCAGTAGCTCTGCCGGAGTACAATCGATTTTGTTCATATTAAAGTTAATGATGAACGCATCGAAAGAAGGCGGAAGAGACTGCAGAATAATGTCTACAGCAAGCTCCTGGTTGATGGTATGCCCCAGTTTCTCTAGAGCCTCCTTGTGCCCAATCATCTTGAGCACGTGAGCTCCCACTGGGCTCCCTTCAGCCAGTTTGCTCTGAAAGAACAGCTTTGTCAGATTATAGCGTTCTGTCCTCGCCTGTGCAGCATACAGCATCTTGAGGTTTGCTATCATGTCTATAGCAAACATATCCTCATGCTGACGCTGCAGCGGTGGCATCATAGACGCTAGCATCAGGCAAGCGACATCAATGCTATCATTGACGTGCTTTTCATAAGCTTCCCGAACCGCCCTTGCGGCGTTCGGAGCGGGCTGAGGCGGTATCGCCGTCTCGAGGACATACAGTTTCCTCTCTGCCTTAAGAACAATCTTAAGGTGTCCGAACCAGTCTGAGAAGTTCGGCCCAGCAAACTTCTCCCTTTCCAGTAGGGATCGCACATTGAAGCTCATGGTGTTCATTGCTGCAGGTATCTACAACAATGCAAGAACAGCAAGGTCAGTATCAATGTTGAGAATCAATCAGGACTTAAGAAAGATTCTTTTTCTCACTATTTTATCTGGCTGAAAAATCCAGCAAAACAGCCCGAAAGAGTAAAACTCTTTTAGTGAGATGGGATCCAGATTTCATACTTGGTCTCCGCGTCCCGCTCAGGCGAGATAAGATGCACAGAGAGTACAAGCACTAATTTCTGGTAGGCTGCCTGCCAATCGCCAACCCGTGCGATTCCCCTTCATCTGGGCAATCCAGCAGACTGTGCCAACTGAGTTGGTACAACACAATCTCTGACCCCACAGATGGCTGCCTCCATGCGCTACCATATGCGCCACATATGTAGCCTACATGGTCAAGCTGACCCGACCTACTCCCTGGACCACCACGTGCTATGCTGAGCAACGAGAAGCGATAAATCCCTTCTCTGTAACACGCAGGTGTAATCCCGCACCGTCTGAAGATAGATGGACGTGCCCACTCAGTGGGTACAACACGGCTCCAACGATAATCAGAACAGTGAGGTTTCGCGTCAGAAGGCTTACGAGCTTGATATTTTAGCGTTGGATTTTAACGGTCTTTTATCTTCTTCACTATCATGCAATTCCTATGGTGATAGCAGAAGATAAATAAATCATGCTGTTCTACTTATTTAAACAATAAAAGAAAGCATGAATCTTATGTGGTAAAAGCCCATTGTTGGGGTATGCCCTTAAGGCTAATGTTTGAGGCCTATGGGAATGTATCTGTATCATGTAATAAACTCTTATGTTTATAAAGGCATGGTTGTTATTCAGTTAGCTACATTGTCTGCTGCAATATATGTTCTTCTGAATAATGTCTCAAAGCTGTTCAGCTGGGCTGACATGCTATTAAGTCCTTAGTCGATGTATCTTGGTGAACATGAGACAGCCTTGATATTGTTAAGACTAATATGTGTTCTAATCTTATAGGATGCTTCGAGCATGGAATAAGATGTAGACTCATGGGTACATGGGATGTACTGGACAGACCCTACTAGGATGTTCAATTGTTTGTCACAATGTGAATATTCCTTGATTATGACAGGTGGCACATTTCCTCTGACTTGAGATCACTTGTGTTTTCTAAATGATGATTGTCATTGTTTTGAGATAGTTCAATATCGTTTGAAACATAATGATTATAGACTATCTTGGATGATGAGCTTGAGTCAGGTTAGGGCACTAGTGATAGACATAGGATTGCCGTCTCCTTGTTTAAGGAGTGTGATGTTCTAAAGGGGCCCCCTGGATGAGATGATTGAGAGAGTGTATGGCCATACCCAGGTGACTATGATCATCTGATCTAATCATGCTCATCATATTGGAGTTACAAGCTTGACAGGCTTGTCCAATAAGAACATCCAGTGGCAAAGGAAATATGTATGCTTTGTGATTTGATTCACACTTGTGCTGTTTTTGGGTGTAGTCTTGGAAGACTCATTTCTTTATATCGGGAGATAGTGATGTGTTGCTAGATACCTCTCACTGATCGTGATAACGTAAGTTGTCGTTACCGACATTTAAAGGAAACCCTTTGGGTCGCACAATTTGATGATATGGCTTACTTAAGTCAGATCGTGTGGACTGAATTATTTGGGTTCAGTTTAAAGGGATTTAATCTCTGGTTGTAAGTGAGATCTGGTCTGATCATGTTTGATTGATTAGGGCTTGAGATCGGTAAGCTTTGATCGAGAGAATGCATGCCAGATCGGTCAGATCAGGGGCATCGTTGAGATCGACGGTTAGATCGTGAACCTTAGGGTTTATTTAAGATCTAGACTAGATCATTGGCTTGATTGGTTCTTAAACCGAACCAAAGTGAACCGGCTCACTAAATGAGCGCTTGGTTCATAGGGAGAGGAGTAGGCGACAAGTTCACTTGACGTGAACGTTGTGGTGAGGAGTGGTTACTATTTTTAGTAACCATGATCTCCACTTGAGGGGGCTCTCGTCCGAATAGAGTATGCTCTATTTTCGCCACTTCCCATATTCCTCTCGCCCATATTCCTCTCGAGTTTTTTGTGTGAGTGTGGCGACGCTTGACGCTTGACGCTTGACGGATTGAGGAGGATTCGGCCAAGAGAGATTGACATCTCATTTTCCCTTCACTCGTCAAAGGACCTCTTGGAACCTTGCTAGCACAAGGAGCACCAAGAGAGATAGCGACATCATCTTGTGTGTGACGACAAGGAGAAGATCTCGTTTGATCTTTACTTCCAAGGTGCCATCTAGAAATGGCAATGGTATGGATCGAATCATCTCTTATGCAATCGGTTTTTCTTTAAGTTGATTATATAAGGTGCATGCGATTCTTAGAGACCCTATCCGCTGCTTGAAATTTGTTTTGCGCCATGCTGGGTTTCGCCCCCCTCTAGAAAGGGGTTCCAACAACTGGTATCAGAGCAGGTTTTCTATGCATCTTTGTATGATTGCTTAAGCTTATGTGATCCATGTTTGCGTGTACATGCTTAGATCTAGTTAACATGCGATTTTTCTTTAAGTTTTTGTACATGCGAAACTTGAAGTATGTTTTCATTGGCGCATGTTGTTCTTGGCGCATGCTTTGTGTTTTTCTTAAAACCCTAATTGACATGCGCGAGTCACTCTAGATCTAAGGCTCTACTATAAACCCTTAGACGGGTTATTAGGGTTGAAGTCACCCCCTGAGTTAGATCCAACAGTCTGATCAGACCATCTGACAGCCTAAATGGGTCGACCTGTTAGCACCTTGGCGCAAGCCTATGGTGGCTATAGGTCGACTGCAGACAGGTGTGTAGCGATGTCTGATTGAGACAACCAATGAACACACATGAGTTAGGCCCGGGGTCACACCCGCTTGCCAGACCTCATTGTGGTTGTTCAGCCCTGGCGCATGCATGGTTGACCTCATGGTCGACTCAAGTCAGTTAGGACTTGGTGCATGCAAAGGCAGTGGATCTGACTAGGTTGGATGAGTGGATCCCTAGTAATGTACCGTTGTAAGGTTGTAGGGCAAATAAGGAAAAATTAAAATTAATCCCAAGGGGTTTTCGAAAAATTTTAATTTTTATAATGGATCACTTGATTGCTGAATGGATGCATGTGTCTGTCTATTTTGTCTTATGTGGGCTGCCCATGTTAAATCTGTGCTGTGCTGGGGCCTGCGTGCCTGTTTTAAAATTGTAAATTAATTATTGTGATCTGCGCATCACTGTGTTTTAATTTATAATTGTAAGTGACCTGCGTGTCACTCTTGTCTAGATAGTTAAATTTGTAATTTAATTAGACAAGAGCATAGAGCACACTTGGCAGAGGCGCATGCAGCAAGTGGCAGGACCAGGTGGGAGGTCTAGGGTTCGACCCTAGGACCAGGCGCATTTTCCCTGGTGGGCGCACCTGTGCTGTAATTGGCGCTTGGGCCCAGGTTTGGGCCAGATGTGCAGCAAAAGACCCATGAAGAGCAAATGAAGACTTAAGTTAGGTTAAGGTCTTCTAGGGCTATGGGCTTTTACCACATAAGATACATGCTTTCTTTTATTGCTTAATATTAGAATTGCATGATTAAATTATCTTCTGCTATCACCATAGGAATTGCATGATAGGCAAGAAGATAAAAGACCGTTAAAATCCAACGCTTAAATATCAAGCTCGTAAGCCTTCTGACGCGAAACCTCACTGTTCTGATTATCGTTGGAGCCGTGTTGTACCCACTCAGTGGGCACGTCCATCTATCTTCAGACGGTGCGGGATTACACCTGCGTGTTACAGAGTAGGGATTTATCCCTTCTCGTTGCTCAGCATAGCACGTGGTGGTCCAGGGAGTAGGTCGGGTCAGCTTGACCGTGTTGGCTACATATGTGGAGCATATGGTAGCACATGGAGGCAGCCATCTGTGGGGTCAGAGATTGTGTTGTACCAACTCAGTTGGCACAGTCTGCTGGACTGCCCAGATGAAGGGGAATCGCACGGGTTGGCGATCGGCAGGGACTGCCTACCAGAAACTAGTGCTTGTACTCTCTGTGCATCTTATCTCGCCTGAGCGGGACGCGGAGACCAAGTATGAAATCTGGATCCCATCTCACTAAAAGAGTTTTACTCTTTCGGGCTGTTTTGCTGGATTTTTCACGCCTGATAAAATAGTGAGAAAAAGAATCTTTCTTAAGTCCTGATTGATTCTTATACATTGATACTGACCTTGCTGTTCTTGCATTGTTGTAGATACCTGCAGCAACGAACACCATGAACTTCAATGTGCGATCCCTACTGGAAAGGGAGAAGTTTGCTGGGCCGAACTTCTCTGACTGGTTTGGACACCTTAAGATCGTTCTTAAGGCAGAGAGGAAACTGTATGTCCTCGAGACGGCGATACCGCCGCAGCCCGCTCCGAACGCCGCAAGGGCGGTTCGGGAAGCCTATGAAAAGCACGTCAATGATAGCATTGATGTCGCTTGCCTGATGCTAGCGTCTATGACGCCACCGCTGCAGCGTCAGCATGAGGATATGTCGGCTATAGAGATGATAGCGAACCTCAAGATGCTGTATGCTGCACAGGCGAGGACTGAACGCAATAATTTGACAAAGCTCTTCTTTCAGAGCAAACTGGCTGAAGGGAGCCCAGTGGGAGCTCACGTGCTCAAGATGATTGGGCACAAGGAGGCTCTAGAGAAACTGGGGCATACCATTAACCAGGAGCTTGCTGTGGACATTATTCTGCAGTCTCTCCCGCCTTCATTCGACGCGTTCATTATTAATTTTAATATGAACAAAATCGATTGTACTCCGGCAGAGCTGCTGAATATGCTCTTGACCACTGAGGAGACTCTGAAGGGTAAGCCTTCAACCTCTGTCTTGATGGTTCCTTCTAGGAACAAGAAGAAGGGGAAGAAGGGCAAGGCCCCGGTCAAGAATTACAGCAAGGCTCTGAAGCAGAAGGTGAAGCGGTCTAAGGAATACAGGTGTTTCCATTGTGGCCAGCTGGGTCACTGGAAAAAGGACTGTAAAGCGCTCCAAGGAGATAAGAGGGGAAGCTTTGCTTCTGGCTCAGGTATATTCGTGACTGAGGTCATGTTTTCTTCTTCTGTATCATGGGTGTTGGACACTGCATGTGGAGTTCACATTTGTTCAAATGTACAGGAACTCAAGAGAAGAAGGCAGGTGGGACAGCATGAGGTGGACCTACGAGTTGGAAACGGGGCACGGGTTGCTGCTGTTGCTGTAGGAGACTACTTTATTTCTTTACCATATGGACTTGTATTGGAACTAAACAGTTGTTACTTTGTTCCCAGTATAACTAAAAATATTATCTCCATTCCTGCTCTTGTTAGGAAGGGATTTTCCTTTGAATGCAATATTTCAAAGTGTATTTTGTCTTTTGATAATATTGTTTATGCAACTGGTTCAATTAATAATGGGTTATACATGTTGGACATGGAATGTTCGATACAACAAATTGATATTAAGAAAGCCAAGTATGCTGATGACAGCACCTTGCTATGGCATAGTCGTTTAGGCCATATAAACGAGAAACGCATTAAGCGGTTGCATGAAAATGGACTGCTGGGATCATTCTCCTACAAGGAGATTGATACATGCAAAGCTTGTTTAATGGGTAAAATGACGAAGTCACCTTTTCCTCACAAAGGTCAAAGGGCTTCAGGTTTACTTGACCTTATACACAGTGATGTGTGTGGGCCTTTTAGTAAACATGCCAGAGGTGGATATCAGTACTTCATTACCTTTACTGATGATTTCAGTAGATACGGGTATGTCTATCTGATGAGACATAAGAGTGAATCTTTTGACAAGTTCAAAGAGTTCAAAAATGAAGTACAGAATCAGCTAGGCCGTAATATCAAGGCACTTCGCTCAGATCGAGGTGGTGAATACCTAAGTCATGCATTTACTGACTATCTAAAGGAGTGTGGGATTATCTCACAGCTCACTCCGCCTGGAACACCGCAATGGAATGGTGTGTCCGAGAGGAGAAATAGAACGCTACTTGATATGGTTCGTTCTATGATGAGTCAGGCTACTCTACCCTACTCCTTTTGGGGTTTTGCACTGGAAACAGCTGCAAAGGTACTAAACCGAGTGCCATCCAAGGCAGTTTCAAAGACGCCATATGAGTTATGGTATGGGAAACAGCCAAGCTTGACATTTATCAGGATCTGGGGTTGCGAAGCTTATGTAAAGAAGCTCGCCTCTGGGAAACTAGAGAGTAGATCTGACAAATGTATCTTTGTCGGTTACCCTAAGGAAACTAAGGGTTATTATTTCTTCGATCCCAAGGAGAACAAGGTTTTTGTTGCTCGGACGGCCATATTTCTTGAGAAGGAATTTCTTCTGCAAGAGGCCAGTGGGAGAGAAATAAAGCTGGATGAGAATCCAGACGAAGGACAAAGTAGTCAAGCACAGTTGGATGAGCCTGAGCCGGTAGAACAGGTTATTGAACAACCTGAGGCTCAAATATCACGGGAACCGCGAAGATCGGGTAGGATCCGTCGACAGCCTGAGCGCTATGACGGAGTCTACATCATTGACAATGATGAACCCCTCACTTATGCGGATGCGGTCAGTGGACCGGAGTCAGCGAGATGGCTTGAGGCTATGCGCGCCGAGATGGACTCCATGTCAGATAACCAAGTCTGGGATTTGGTTGATCCGCCTTCGGGAGTTATCCCTATAGGCTGTAAATGGATCTTCAAGAAGAAGATTGACATGGATGGTAACGTGGTTACCTATAAAAGCAGGCTAGTTGCAAAAGGTTTCAAACAAATCTACGGGATAGATTATGATGAAACTTTCTCACCTGTAGCTATGTTTAAGTCTATTCGGATTCTTTTCGCGATAGCTGCATATTATGATTATGAGATTTGGCAGATGGATGTGAAAACAGCTTTCCTTAATGGAAATCTGGATGAGGATGTGTATATGACACAACCTGAGGGTTTCACTAATCCATCAGATCGTCATAAGATATGCAAGTTAAAGAAGTCCATTTATGGACTTAAGCAAGCATCTAGAAGCTGGAATATTCGTTTTGATGAATCAGTCACTGAATTTGGTTTCATCAAGAACGAGGATGACCCGTGTGTATATAAGAGGTTTAGTGGGAGCGTGATTACTTTCCTAGTCCTCTACGTCGATGACATCTTGATCATTGGAAACGACATTCCTGAAATGCATGCTGTTAAGGCATGGCTAAGGAAGTGTTTCCAGATGAAAGATCTAGGAGAAGCAGCCTATGTGTTAGGTGTGAAGATCTACAGGGATAGATCTAAGAGGCTTCTCGGGCTGTGCCAAAGTACTTACATCGATAAGGTCCTGGAGAGATTTCATTTAGAGAATTCTAAACGTGGATATCTTCCAGTCAGACATGGTCTGAATCTTTCGAAGAGTCAGTGTCCACAAACACAGACTGAGAAAGATGAAATGGACAATACGCCTTATGCTTCGGCTATTGGATCCATTATGTATGCGATGTTGTGTACTCGCCCAGACGTTGCTTACGGGTTAAGCGTAACCAGTCGTTACTAGAGTAATCCAGGTGTGGCGCACTGGATTGCAGTCAAGAACATTTTAAAATATCTACGGAGGACCAAAGATATGTTCTTGATATATGGTGGTCAGGAAGAACTCAGTATTGAAGGATATACTGACGCTTCGTTCCAGTCTGACCAGGATGATTTCCGATCGCAATCAGGCTATGTTTTTAGCTTGAATGGAGGTGCAGTGGTGTGGAAGAGTTTCAAACAGTCAACTGTTGCTGATTCCACAACAGAAGCCGAGTATGTTGCAGCCTCGGAAGCATCCAAGGAGGCAGTGTGGATTCGTAAGTTCGTGAGAGAACTTGGTGTCATTCCTTCGAGTGCAGATCCTTTGGTTATCTTTTGTGATAACACTGGAGCAATCGCACAAGCAAAGGAACCACGGTCGCACCAGAAGTCCAAGCACATACTGAGACGGTTTCATTTGATCAGGGAGATCATAGATCGAGGCGAGATCAAAGTCTGCAAGGTTCATACAGATGACAATCTGGCAGACCCGCTTACCAAGCCTCTGGCGCAGCAGAAGCATGAGAAGCACTGTAATAATATGGGTTTGAGATTTCTCAACCATTAGATTAAGTGCAAGTGGGAGATTGTTGGGGTATGCCCTTAAGGCTAATGTTTGAGGCCTATGGGAATGTATCTGTATCATGTAATAAACTCTTATGTTTATAAAGGCATGGTTGTTATTCAGTTAGCTACATTGTCTGCTGCAATATATGTTCTTCTGAATAATGTCTCAAAGCTGTTCAGCTGGGCTGACATGCTATTAAGTCCTTAGTCGATGTATCTTGGTGAACATGAGACAGCCTTGATATTGTTAAGACTAATATGTGTTCTAATCTTATAGGATGCTTCGAGCATGGAATAAGATGTAGACTCATGGGTACATGGGATGTACTGGACAGACCCTACTAGGATGTTCAATTGTTTGTCACAATGTGAATATTCCTTGATTATGACAGGTGGCACATTTCCTCTGACTTGAGATCACTTGTGTTTTCTAAATGATGATTGTCATTGTTTTGAGATAGTTCAATATCGTTTGAAACATAATGATTATAGACTATCTTGGATGATGAGCTTGAGTCAGGTTAGGGCACTAGTGATAGACATAGGATTGCCGTCTCCTTGTTTAAGGAGTGTGATGTTCTAAAGGGGCCCCCTGGATGAGATGATTGAGAGAGTGTATGGCCATACCCAGGTGACTATGATCATCTGATCTAATCATGCTCATCATATTGGAGTTACAAGCTTGACAGGCTTGTCCAATAAGAACATCCAGTGGCAAAGGAAATATGTATGCTTTGTGATTTGATTCACACTTGTGCTGTTTTTGGGTGTAGTCTTGGAAGACTCATTTCTTTATATCGGGAGATAGTGATGTGTTGCTAGATACCTCTCACTGATCGTGATAACGTAAGTTGTCGTTACCGACATTTAAAGGAAACCCTTTGGGTCGCACAATTTGATGATATGGCTTACTTAAGTCAGATCGTGTGGACTGAATTATTTGGGTTCAGTTTAAAGGGATTTAATCTCTGGTTGTAAGTGAGATCTGGTCTGATCATGTTTGATTGATTAGGGCTTGAGATCGGTAAGCTTTGATCGAGAGAATGCATGCCAGATCGGTCAGATCAGGGGCATCGTTGAGATCGACGGTTAGATCGTGAACCTTAGGGTTTATTTAAGATCTAGACTAGATCATTGGCTTGATTGGTTCTTAAACCGAACCAAAGTGAACCGGCTCACTAAATGAGCGCTTGGTTCATAGGGAGAGGAGTAGGAGACAAGTTCACTTGACGTGAACGTTGTGGTGAGGAGTGGTTACTATTTTTAGTAACCATGATCTCCACTTGAGGGGGCTCTCGTCCGAATAGAGTATGCTCTATTTTCGCCACTTCCCATATTCCTCTCGCCCATATTCCTCTCGAGTTTTTTGTGTGAGTGTGGCGACGCTTGACGCTTGACGCTTGACGGATTGAGGAGGATTCGGCCAAGAGAGATTGACATCTCATTTTCCCTTCACTCGTCAAAGGACCTCTTGGAACCTTGCTAGCACAAGGAGCACCAAGAGAGATAGCGACATCATCTTGTGTGTGACGACAAGGAGAAGATCTCGTTTGATCTTTACTTCCAAGGTGCCATCTAGAAATGGCAATGGTATGGATCGAATCATCTCTTATGCAATCGGTTTTTCTTTAAGTTGATTATATAAGGTGCATGCGATTCTTAGAGACCCTATCCGCTGCTTGAAATTTGTTTTGCGCCATGCTGGGTTTCGCCCCCCTCTAGAAAGGGGTTCCAACACCCATAGCCTAAGTAAGACCTTAATTAACTTAAGTCTTCACTTGCTTTTCTTCATGGGTCTTTTGCTGCTCATCTGGCCCAACCCAGGGCCCAAGCGCCATCTGCAGCTCAGGTGCGCCCACCAGGGAAAATGCGCCTGGTCCCAGAGTCGAACCCTGGACCTCCCGTCTGGTCAAGCCACTGCTGCATGCGCCTCTGCCAAGTGTGCTCTGTGCTCTTGTCTGATTAATTTACAAATTAATCTATCTAGACAAGATTGACACGCAGGTCAATTACATTTTATAAATTAAATACAATGTGATACGCTGATCACAATAATTAATTTACAACTTTAAAGTCCAGGCACGCAGGCCCCAGCACAGCACACATTTAACATGGGCAGCCCACATAAGAATAAATAAACAAGCATAGGCATCAACCAACATGTGATCCAATCAAGAAAATTAAATTTTTGAAAAAACCCCATAGGTATCAATTTTAATTTCCTTATTTGCCTTACAACCTTACAACGGTCCATTACTAGGGATCCACTCATCCAACCTAGTCAGATCCACTGCCCTTGCATGCACCAAGTCCTAACTGACTTGAGTCGACCAAAGGTCAACCATGCATGCGCCAAGGGCTGAACGACCACAATGAGGTCTGGCAAGCGGGTGTGACCCCGGGCCTAACTCATGTGCGTTCATAGGTTGTCTCAATCAGACATCGCTACACTCCTGTCTGCAGTCGACCTATAGCCATCTCGTGCTTGCGCACAGATGCTATCTGGTCGACCCATCAAGGCTGTCAGATGGTCTGATCAGACTGTCTGGATCTAACCTAGGGGATGACTTCAACCCTAATAACCCGTCTAAGGGTTTAATGCAGGGCATTAGATCTATAATGAGTCGCGCATGTCATAAGAAGTTTGAGAAAACAAACATATGCGCCAACATGAAAACATGCGCCTAGGAGAAATAAAAATAGCTCTAACCAGCATGTAAATTTCGCCTATCACAACATGCGCATGTAACATATAGATCAATGCATAGGATCACACAAAGAAAGCAAACATATAAATATGCATGTAACCTGCTCTGATACCAATTGAGAGGTCCCCTAAAGACAAGGGGGCGAAACCCTATAGGAGGCGCATATGACAATTTTGATGCAGCGGAAGGGGTTTCAAGGATCTATGCATATAATATGTTCAACTTAAAACGATTCTCACCATTGCCATCGCTTGGATGGTGTCTTGGAAGGAAAGGCGCAAGTGCTCCTTCTCCAAAGGTGACGCACACAATTGGTGTCGCCTACTCTTCCTTGGTGCTCCTTGTGCTAGCAAGGTTCCAAGAAGCCGTTGTCGAATGGAAGGGAAAGATCACTTTGCTTTGGCCGAACTCTTCCTTCTCTTTTTCGTCAACTTCTTCACCACACGAGAGTGCAAGTGCTGAATGCCCAAGTTGGCGACGAGAGTGAGGAGAAACGAGAGATGAGGGCGCCTTAGGCGTGAACGTGAGTAGTGGTCACGTATGTGATCATGCTTTCTAAAAATAGAAAGCCACTCACTCACTTGCGATCATGAGTTTACCCCATGCGCAAACTCCTCTCAATTTGAACCACACGCTCACTCAATGAGCTGGTTCAATTTGGTCTGGTTCATAGACCAATCGACCCAAGCCATTAGTCCAGATCACATTAAACCCTAAGGCTCTTGATCTGACCGTCGATCTCTTGATGCTCCTGATCTCACCGATCTAGCATCCAATCTCTCGATCGAAGCTTACCGATCTCAAGCCCTAATCAATCAAACATGATCAGACCAGATCTCACTTACAATCAGAGATTAAATCCCTTTAAACTGAACCCAAACAATTCAGTCCACACGATCTGACTTAAGTAAGCCATATCATCAAATTGTGCGACCCTAAGGGTTTCCTTTAAATGTCGGTAACGATAACTCACGTTATCACGATCAGTGAGGGGTATCTAGCAACACATCACTGTCTCCCGATTTAAAGAAAAGAGTCTTCCAAGACTACACCCAAACCACAGCACAAGTGTGAATCCAACTCACAAGGCATGCATCTTTCCTTTGCCACTGGATGTTCTTATTGGACAAGCGTGTCAAGCTTGTAGCTCCAATATGATAAGTATGATTAGAACAGATGAACACAGTCACCTGGGTATGGCCATACACTTTCTCAATCATCTCATCCAGGGGGCCCCTTTAGAACATCACACTCCTTAAACAAGGAGACGGCAATCCTTTGTCTATCACTAGTGCCCTAACCTGACTCAAGCTCACCATCCAAGATAGTCTATAATCATTATGTTTCAAATGATATTGAACTACCTCAAAACAATGACAATCATCATTTAGAAAACACAAGCGATCTCAAGTCAGAGGAAATGTGCCACTTGTCGCATTCAAGGATTATTCACATTGTGACAAGCAATTGAATATCCTAGTAGGGTCTGTCCAGTACATCCAATGTACCCATGAGTCTACATCTTATTCCATGCTCGAAGCATCCTATAAGATTAGAACACATATTAGTCTTAACCATATCAAGGCTGTCTCATGTTCACCAAGATATCTCGACTAAGGACAAAACTGCATGTCAGCCCAGCTGAACAGCTTTGAGACATTATTCAGAAGTACAATTATTGCAGCAGACAATATAACAACCTGAATAACAACCATGCCTTTATAAACATAAGA
Organism: Costus lasius; assembly: GCA_027563935.2. NCBI lineage: Eukaryota > Viridiplantae > Streptophyta > Magnoliopsida > Zingiberales > Costaceae > Costus > Costus lasius. Next base: position 101,637,971 of record CM050448.1, read on the forward strand.
GTTTATTACATGATACTGATACAATCCCAAGGCCTCAAACATTAGCCTTAAGGGCATACCCCAACAAAGACCCTCTCACGATTTATGTGCATTGTGTAAACACCGTAGAGTACGGCACTAAGGACCAACCCTCCTATAGTAGCTGCATCACTGACCCACCGGAAGCGGTGGGATTTACTTTATTAGTGCTAGAAAAGGGAAACAACTTCGGGGTCGAGGCACCGACCACGACCCGTACAAACTCTGGAGGGGAAGATCCAACTTTGACTCCTACACCCACTGGAGGCTCTTAGCTCACCAGGAGAACTCTACTACCAAGAGAACTGAAGAATGAACTACCCCAGCCTCCTCTTTTATAGAACAAGAGGGGAGGGAACAAGACAAAAACACAAAAGACAACACACTTTAACAACTACCTACTCTAGCAGGCCACAAAAGTGGTTAAGCTACAACTACAAGACAAAGCATAACAAACTTTTACCTAATATCCTTTGAAGCTGTGTTGTATGTCCGCAAATGCACGGATATTAGAAGTAATAAAATAGATATCGAACCACAGAGACCTTGTTGTTAAGTACGGACGAATTGAGTTTTTACTAGCTAAAGAAATCGAGTAATTATGCAAACAATTGAAAAGTGCATGGAAAAATATCAGAGAAGAAAACTGGGACTAGGGGTTCATCCACCTTAAATCTAATGACTTGAAGGAAATAAAGATTGTCAGTCAAATTTTATCATGATAAAGATTTAGTTTACTTCATAAAAGGATCATCTCGCTCTCGCGCAGATAATCATACAAAGGACCAATCCTCACTCTCATGCAAGATCTATCCAATGCTGAAAATAAGTAAATTATCAACAAAGAACTCAAGGATCACTCTCATGCATCCGAATTCTAAGTTAATCATCTCATGTGGAAACTCAAAGATCACTCTCGTGCATCCTGAAATTCATCACGAGTTCTACTTAAGGTTCTCCGGTGATCATAAATTTAATGTCTTACAATTTCGAATCAAACCTAACACATTAACTCAATCCAAAGAATCAAAAAATCAACATGGCAATAAAATACTAAAAATCAGAGTTCGAAGAACAAGCCTAATCTCTTACGATAAGTTCCAAACTCAATGATTTTTAGGGTTCTAAATTTCACAATCAACCTCTCAGTCTATTTTGCAAAACTCTAAAACATGCTGACATTTATAAAACTAAGGAGAATTAATGGAAAGTCATCACATAAGCAGAATCATCATAGCAAAATTATCATGACAAAAATAATCAATGTCTAGTTATTAAGAAAATAAGGGGATTACACCCCGACATCCCATACGAAGGTTTAAGCTAGCATGATGGAAGAATTATAGCAAAACATGGTTTTAGAATGATTAGAAATCGAAAGGAGGAGTAAAAGTTACAAAACAGGGCTATAATATAAATTACAACCCGTAATTTGCCTTGAAGTGGCGATGAACAGTGCCGCGACCGCGTTTTTGATGATTTCTCCCTCGATCGATCTCCTATCGCTCTGAAACATCTGTGCTGTGTTCTTCTTCCTCAGGCGAAGATTCCTTTCAAAAATCATGGCTAGAGATGGTCTGTGTGACAAATGGCGATGAACCCTAGCGAGGCGGTGATCCCCTAAAATTCTCCGTGAATACATGATAAAAATTATTTTTTTTCTGCAAATCTTCGCCTACTTATCCTGAGTCTTCCCCTTTTTTCGAATCTTCAATTGGTGCCCTGAATCTCGAGAAATCGTGTTTTTAAGGTTTTGGTGAAAAAATTAGAAATCTGGGTGCAAAATTACTGTAGTGCCGTAATTTCTTCTGTGAATATTAGGCAAAAATTATGGTACCGTGGAAATCTTTACGACAGTGCCGTACTTTTCCCTAAGTCCTCTGGTTGAAATTGTCTGAAATTATGGTACCGTGGAAATTTGTCTCAAAATTACGGTAGTGCCGTATTTATCTCGGATGACTCTAAAAGTTTCTGTGTGAAATCGTCAAAAATTACGGTACCGTGGAAATATTTACGGCAGTGCCATATTTTTGCTGAAACTTCTGGTTGGGTTTGTTGAAATTACGGTACCGTGGAAATTTGTCCCAAAATTGTGGTAGTGGCATATTTTTGCTAGAAGGCTTGTTTTAACTTGAAAATTGATGTGTAAACTCCACTTGATGATTAGAACTTGTTCATGCATTGAAATTGCTTGAAAACCAGTGATAATGACACCTTTTGCCTGAAATTGATCAAAAACAAAGAAAGGTGTAGATTCCAAAGTATTTGGCAAATAAGGTATAAAAATAAAGCAAAAGAGCAAGATTATGACTCAAAAGACTAGTAAATGAGTATGAAAAATACAATGAAATTTAGAGTCATCAAACACATAAGGCTCAAACTTTGCTTGTCCTCAAGCAAATAAAGAAAACAATACTGATTATGAAAATAAACTTTCAGATGATGAATAAATTTCTAAGATACAATTACATATGAAAAATTCTCATCAAATAAATACTCAAAATTTCAAGTAAATATATAGTCCTCCGAATTCAGTCTTTAAGATCCATAATTCAATCAAATAAAATTTCGCAATGTGTATAAACAGACTTTCAATCTCATGAGGTCACCTAGTTTAAGTTATGAGTCCATGATGTCTTTGTTTATAGGAATAGGAATCACAAAATCTTTTTCCACTGAAATTTTTCTCTTTTTTTTTCTATTTTTTTTATGCATCTTTGACATTTTCTAAAATGAATATCACCTTTCTTCTGGTGACATATTTAGAATATATTGGTCACATAACCAACATAATAGAACTCATATCTCTTTAAGTAGAAAGAATTCTTCTTGAGATAGCGGAGTTAATGTCAAAGAATCTCTCTCTTGGCATGCACCCACATAGATACATACTTTTTATTGAACTTCAACTCTTATCCTAGGTACCATTACAAATAACAAGATGGACTTTAATGATTTACTAGGTTTATTCAATCGATATCAATCTAAAAATCACACAACATATGCTCATTTTATTCAAGATAATTACTTTACTCTCAAATCTCATTCATCAAACAATATATTCACCTAAAATTTCATGCACTGATTAATGGAAGATTTCAACAGATATATCATATCAAAGAAATAAACTCATCATTTCAGGTCTATTTGCAATTCTCAAGTATAGTTATGAATAGTAATCTATCACCAAGAAAATTTTGACATGATAACGGTAGTATTTTCTTGATCAAACAAACCACACAGGCATATATCACATCATATCAAATCACAATAAAAATCATCAATACCAAATCATATATCATGCTAAACATTCCAGTGCATCAATCTCAAATATCAAATACAACCATATCAAAATAATATCAACTCAAGTATGAAGTACCACCCAAATATCAATACAGCCATATGGAACTATCATCAAACAAGTATCAATAAAATCTCAATGCACCCATATCGAAAGCATGTAGTAATGAAAACAACTCAAGGATCAGAAGCAGTAGGACACAAGAAGTTTAAACGATTATCTTCTATTTGAACACATGGATTATCATAAAAATGTAGAAGATGGAATGCAAATGATTAGGAAAAAGATACTCACAGAGTTTTATTAATCCGTGTCAGACCCAATCATCCTCTGTGTCTTCAGGTACGAACCATCAGCGTTCTCCTTTTTTTTTATAGAATTACGGTACCATAAAAGGAATTACGGTACTACCGTAATTTGTGACAAAACTTGTTTTCACCTACATGAAGAAAAGAAAAATTAGTTCTAGGTAAAAATAAAAACAAAATCAAGGTAAAAGAAAATAGGCTAAAGTAAAAGTGCTTGGGTTGCCTCCCAAGAAGCGCTAATTTAAAGGTCATTAGATTGACCGTTTTGCGCTCGGATTTGATCGTGATTTCTTCAGTTGCCATGTTGATCTCTCAATGTTTTCTTCATGGCTTCTAGGAGCATAAGGCTCATTCATGAAACAGTGTCCAATCTTACTCAAGAACTTTTTCCCTTTCTCTAGCAGTTTTGATCTTCCTTTTCTCCTTTGTCTCTTCTTCTTCTTTGCTGCTTTCTCCTGAAATTCTCTATTCACACTCAGATGACATGTCAGTTTCAAAATAAGAAGGATCATCAAATAAATTATTTACATCACTAACAAAATCATCAATTATATCAATGCTACAACACGATCCTGAGTGTGATGCTTTTTGCAATGAATCAGTTAAATCAAATTCAATTGTATTATCACAAATGTCAAAAGTGAGTTTTCCTTTTCCAACATCAATGATTGCACCAACTGTGGCTAAAATGGGTCTATCAAGAATAATAGGATTTTTGGAACTTTCCTCCATCTCAAGAACCACAAAATCAGTAGGTACAAAATACTTACCAACTTGGATAGGAACATCCTCAAGAATACCTACAGGATACTTCACTGAGCGATCGGCAAGCTACAAAGATATTGAAGTCGGCTTAGGAGCTCTGATGTAGGGTGGAGACACGTGATGTGCAAACCAGAAAGAAAGTTTAGTTATTTAATTTTGTATTTTCAGGAAAAACTTCAAAGTTCAGAAAACAACATATTTCCAGGGCAATAAAAATAATTATTTAGGAAAAGCTGTCATACCCTGTAGGAAAATCCATAAATCCAAAATAAGAATCAATTAAACCAAGATGTTGACCAAAACTTGTTCTTTTAAATCGTATAAGAATTGCAAATTGAAGATCTGTCAGGTAATAAGAACATCAAAGGCAAAACAACAATTCAGATTAAAGATTAAAACTGGTGCAGAAATATATCATTCATCGAAAGTTGCACCATCTCGTAGGTTTATCTGTTCAATCTTAATTCATCCCAACTGATCCAAATGATAGAGAAGGTTCAGATCTTGCTATTGGATACAAGGATTAGAGCTGAAGGCTTCTCTGAGCATGTTAAAACCCTGCACAAAGTAGTCTAGTCAGATTACAGGATTGAAAGAACTGCAGAAGTTACTCATAAAAGAAAAGATGCCATGTCTCCCAGGATGATCCATGCGCTGTTGGAATGAACCAAGTTATCCAAATGAGAGATCAAGATGAGTTCTTCGTAATGGCATCAAAGTTCAAGGTTTTTGTTGTGCCGATTGCTTAAGATACCTGCAAGAAAAAAAGCCTAGTCAGATTAGAATTAACAGCAAACAGAAACAGGCAAACTGGGAAACAGGGGACGTCGCGAGAGTTGAGAAGGGTTCATCGGCATTCGTCCGGTGGTGCACGGACGTCGAAACTGCTACAACTGGGAGTTCATGTGATGGTGGCGGAGCTGTGGCCGGAGGTTCGGAGCGGATGGTGGTCGGTTGGAGTTGCTTGATGATAAGCAAAGATTTAAGTCTGGGAGTATTTGATGCCTTGCCTTTTAGTAGTGATTTTTGATATTATTCCATGATGAATCTAGGCCTATTTTGATGTTTTTATGCTCCATTAAGACTTATTTACTTAAAAGCTTTGGAATCTTCACATTTTCTTATTTTTATGAAGCTTTAGGTGAAATCGCTCAATTTTGAAGTACTTTCAAGATTCTAAGTTTATGGGGTGATTCCTTACGCGAAGACGAAGCTGCCCGTCAAATTTGGGCTCAATTGGAGTTATTTTGAAAAATACGGCTAGGTGAACCCGGCGGGGTTCACCGATGCATTTGCTGAAGACCGGAACTCACAGAATACTTCACTGGCGGGGTTCACCTGTGTTACTTTCAGAAGGATATTTGGCAAAACTGTACAGAGAACTTCACCACTTGCTGAACTCGGCGGGGTTCACTTGTGATCACGATTGGGGCATCCGACCTCTACTCAGATTTCCTTCGATTTTGAGCCCTATAGATGTCCAAATTAGGCAAGTGAGCACATTTTTGAAAGCTTATTGAGAGGTGAATCCAAAGGATATAAAAGCCCTCTCTAAAACTTCCTAATCATCAAGAAATTGGTGCACGAACTGGCGAGGGCGACTGGAAATGACGGCAACGTTGTTTGGAGGCAATTTCGAGGGATTGAACCATCAGAGCTTGTTGATTCTTGAAGATTACGTTCGGTTCATCATCTCCTTCTCCTTAGAGTCATTTGATTGTAGTTTTCCTATCTTATAGAGAGATTTTTGGGCGATTTCATGAAAACTGTAGCGTAAAACCTATTTTAGGGCTTGGTTGAAGGCCGCTGACAATTTCTAATCGCAAACCTTGTTTCAAATCTGTTATTTGATTATTCATATGAGCACATCATACTTTGTTGCACTTATTTCGTGATTCTACTTTGGCCACGTATTATCATGTTTTAGCCGACTCAATTCATACCGAGAGGAGAGTCGTGTCGGTGGATTCCCTTACTAAGACTTGTGAATCCATGACACGAGAGTGCTTGGTTTTCACTCGATGGTATCATAACTTTCCATCGAACACATAGGGTTTGTCTAGAATGATCCACTGTGAGAGTAGGAGGCTGTTCTAGGTAAACACTAGGGTGTACCACCGAGAGGGGGCATCTTGTACCATGGGGAAAGTTCCTTATGCAAAGCTGTGAATTCATGTAATAGATCATCTTTAATGCAATTAGAATTGTTAGCATGGTGGATGCTAAAGCCCTGATCTCTCTCATATATTCACTCTCCCGTAGTTGCCTTGATTTCTTGTTTTTAGTTAATTGATATCGAAAACTTCGTTCAGATCTGCTTAGCTATTGAAACTTGGATTTTCTAGTACTTAACCTTGTTCCCTATGAGTTCGACAACCTTTTATATTACTACGACATAACTGGGCACTTGCGGGATGTGTCAATACACAAGTTTGTTTTATCTTTAATTCTGAACTTAGTAAACATTTTGAGTGATTGATTTGATGACTTAGGAATTTTTGAAATTCCATATAGTCTTAAATTGTTGATTAAATTCAATTTTGGTATTGATAAAATATATATGTGAATTGTTGTACATTCTAGAGACACCTGCATAGTAGAATTTACTTGAAGTTTAATCTATCTATCTTTGCTTGATGGAGAACTTTTTATGAATAGAGAATTAGTGATATTTCTTTAATTGAGACTTGCTCCAACTCCTTTGGTTGAGGAATCTAATGTCATGAGTTATATTATACCGTTGTTTGGTATAGTTTAAATTGATTGCGATCAAGTAATAGAGGGAAAATCTAAAAAGTAAACATTTATCCCTCATGTAGAAAGATTGTTAACGATTTAGATACCATGCCACTAACCGGCTTTCTCTTGAAATGTACTCTAAAAAAAATGATGAATGATAGGATAAAAATGAAGAAAAAGAGAAAGCTGTAGGTCAAGTGGATAACTCCGCTGACTTTAAGATTGAGACCATGTGTTAAATTATATAGCTCTGTGGTATATTTTAAACAATGTTATGATGCTAATAGGAAAGGGCACATAACCGTTTAAAGACCAAATTGCATTAAAGTTAAAAAGTTAAGTTAAAAAGTTCACAAAAACTTTCATGCGTGAGGCCGTGAAAACAATTACGGCCTTAGCTGTAAACACATTACGGGCCGTGAAAGTTTTCGCCTCTTTGAGTTTTTTACTCGATTCGACTTCAAATCAAACTGGATTTGAAGCAAACTCTCCAGATTCGTTCCTTGAAGGGTTCCTAACCGATTAAAGTATAAAAGGTTTGATTTTTTAGTGAATTTCATGTAATTTAAATAGAATTTAATGCTTGTTCATCAAATATACTATTGTCCATTATGAACATAAGCGAGTAAATTCTAATTTCGGGATTTGGGATGTAACCCACTTACATTATGAATCGATTATTCTATTTCCACTATTTGAAATGATTGTTATATTATGATTTGATTAGAATTGTGTTTGATTCAAAGTTTACTCTGGCCAAGTAAATTGCATGTTAGACGTTGCGAGAAAGACCGAGAGGTGATTCGCAATGTCAGATATATTCTTTTCAAACCTGTAAATTCGATCACAAGAGTAGTTCGGATTTACTTGAATGATTTACAAGGTTTTTCAAAGAACTTAATGGGTCTAGATACGTTAACTGTCACGAGAGTAGGGAGTTAGCGTAGTTAGATACCGGATTACGCTTCGGGAGGAGGTAATCTGTACCCTAAGAAAAATCCCTTTCATGATCATAATAAATTGTTCTTGGAGTAATTTTTTTAAGATTCTTAATTGTTAGTGTGGTGAAACCCCGAGTCCCGATGGTTCTCAAAATTTGATTATCTTCAAACGCTATTTTTTGTTTGCTTTTTGAACGTAGAGCGTAAAATAATAAATTGAATCAATTAGCCTAGATTTAGACAAGTCGTGTAATCAGTACTTGATCGCTAGATCCTCGTGGGAACGATGTTATTTTATTACTTTGATAAATCCGTGCACTTGCGGACGTACCACTAATCACTCTCATTTTTGCTTTTTGGATGGGTATTCTAGAATTTTCCAAATTCCCATCCATCCTGATGATCAGGATAAGCCCACTTTTACATGCCCAAATGGTACCTTTGCTTATAGAAGAATGTCTTTTGGTTTATGTAGTGCGCCTGCTACTTTTCAGAGATGTATGATGGCTATATTTTTGGATTTTATTGAAGATTTTATGGATGTTTTTAGGGATGACTTCTCTGTTTTGCAGAGGTGTGAAGAAACTAATCTAGTGCTTAATTGGGAAAAATGTCATTTCATGGTTAGACAAGGAATAATTTTGGGCCACTTGGCTTCAGAAAGAGGGATAGAGGTTGATAAAGCCAAAATTGAAGTAATTGAGAAATTAATGCCATCCATGACAGTCAAATAAATTAGAAGTTTTTTTGGGACATATAGGATTCTACCGGTGGTTTATTAAGGATTTTTTCTAAACTTGCTAGACCACTTACTAATTTGCTTTGTAAGGATGTTAAATTCTCTTTTGATGAAGGGTGTTTGTCTACTTTTCGGGAACTGAAGAAGGCTCTAATATCTGCGCCCAACATGTAGCCGCCAGACTAGAGTTTACCTTTCAAGCTGATGTGTGACGCTAGTGACTATGCGGTAGGAATAGTGCTTGGTCAGAGAAAAGAAAAGAAGCCCTATGTCATCTATTATGCCAGCCGAACCCTGGATGAAGTACAGAGAAATTACACCACCACTGACTCTTAGCCATTTTTTTTGCTTTTGATAAATTATAAAGTTGTGGTGTATACAGATCATGTAGTGGTAAAGTATTTGATGCATAACATGATAGTGAACCATGCCTTCTTCAATGGATTTTACTTTTGCAAGAGTTTGATATGGAGATTAAAGATAAGAAAGGAGTAGAAAATTTTATTGCATATCACCTTTCTAGGATAATGACAGATGCAGATAAGGGTGACTTAATTAATGAATCCTTTCCAGATGATCAACTCTTAGCCATTGAACAGATCAAAGCTCCATAGTATGCTGATATGGTGAATTATTTAGTTGCTAATGTTTTTTCTCTTGATTTGAATTATCAAGGAAAGAAGAAATTCTTGGCTGAGGCAAAACACTATTTTTGGGATGAGACTTATGTTTTTCAAATATGTGCAGATGGGATTTTTATGAGATGTGTACTAGAGGAAATAATAGATATCCTTTTTCAGTGTCAAGCATCATCTTATGGAGGGCATGCTAGTACTCAAAAGATTGCTTTTAAGGTTTTACAATAAGGATTTTATTGGCCCTCAATTTTTAAGGATGCTAGAAATTTCATATTATCTCATGACAGATGCCAAAAGACAGGAAACATTAACAGCATAAACGAGATGCCACTTACTAGTATACTTGAGGTTGAGATTTTTTGATGTTTGGGGAATAAATTTCATGGGACCATTCCCACCATCTTGAGGTAATAAATTTATTCTTGTGGCAGTAGATTATGTTTCTAAGGCTCTCGCTTCTCCCACTAATGATTCTAGGGTAGTTGTGAAACTGTTTAAGAAGATTATCTTTCCACGATTTGGTATGCTAAGAGTTGTGATTAGTGATGGAGGCTCACACTTTATAGAACATCGATTTTCAGCTTTACTTGGAAAATATGGCGTTAATCATAGAGTTGCAACACCCTGTCATCCCCAAATAAGTGGACAAGTTGAGATATCGAATAGATAGATTAAAGGAATTTTAGAGAAAACTGTGTCACGAACAAGAACAGATTGGGCTTTTAAACTCAACGATGCACTCTGGGCATACATAACTGCTTACAAAACATTGATAGGTATGTCTCATTTTCAGTTAATTTATGGTAAATCATGCCATCTACCTGTAGAGCTTGAGCACAAGACATTCTGGGTGATCAAGGCATTAAATTTTGATTTGAAGAAAGCGGGGGAAAAGCGAAGATTACAATTAAACGAGCTTGACGAGATTAGACTCTCCACTTACGAAAATGCAAAGATTTATAAATAAAGGACAAAAAGGTGGCATGATCGACATATACTCAGAGGGGAATTTCAACCAGATGGTTTTGTTCTTTTATTTAATTCAAGATTAAAACTTTTTCTGAGTAAACTTAAGTCTCGATGGTTTGGCCCTTTTCAGATACGAAAAACTTATCCCTATGGACCGTGGACATATGGAGTGAAAAAGCAGGAGAATTCAAGGTGAATGGTCAGAGGCTAAAACATTATTACAAAGAAGAACAAGATAGAGAAAAGATGAAATTGCAACTTAAGGAGCCTCGATCAAGTTTGAGTGTAGGATGGTCATGCTAGTGACCTAAAAATTAGTGCTTCTTGGGAGGCAAACTAAGCAAAAATAATAATTTTTTTTCACACCCCCGTGAAAATTGAACTAATATTTTCAAGGGGTCGTGATTTTGATATAAAAAAAAGAGAGGGGTGGGGGAGGCGCAACAGCTAGGTACTGTGGGCCCTAGCTGTCATGTGTCATGACCCCGTGAAAGAATTTCAAGAGTCACAGCCCTGTGAACAAATTCTTTCACACCTGTCAGCTATTGTCGCCTCTTGCTATTGCCGCCGCCCTTGCAACCTCACCTTCGCCAGATCCACCACTTCCAGATTTGCTGAACATCACCGCCCTAACAGCTATCTTATCCTCGTATCTACCTCCTCAGCTATTTTCGCCGACGCCCTCTTCAGATCCAGATTCGACTGCCACATCCGCCTCTTCCAGCCTCCAGACTCGGCAGTAGCCTCCTCTTCATCAGCAGCATCGATGACTGTTGTGTTCGCAAGTGCACAAATACTCGAAGTAATAAAGATATCGAACCCACAGGCATCTATGTGTTAAGTACCGAATAATTGTTTTCTTACTAGCTAAGTAGATCAAATATCATGCAAATGAACGAACGGAAATTGTAACGGATTTATCAGAGAGAGATTGGGAATAGGGGTTCATCCACATTAATTTTAATAACTAGAGAGAGTAAGTGTTCATCAGTTAATTTCTTTAATATCATAAAGATATAATTTACCTTAAAAATAAATTGTCTCGCTCTCGCGATGACAATTACAAAGAACAACCCTCGCTCTCGCAATGAATTAGTCAATGTTAAAAAAAGTAAACTTGACAAAGAGAATTAAAATTACTCTCGTGGTTTAACTTTCATTGTCAAAATCTCAGGTGAAACTAAATATTCTCATATCTTAATTTCAAAGGTTTTGCTTAAGGGTTTCAAACAATTCAATATCTAATCTCTTGGGATATTTTCATGTTTAACACGGTAAAATCTTCTAGATCAAATTATCTACAAGAAGTATGCATCAAAAATTAAGAATTAAGAACCTACCCAATCTCTTAGCATAAGTTCCTAAATCATAATTTTAGGGTTCTAAATTTTGCAAGTTACCTCTCAGTACGTGTTACAAAACTCTAAAACATGCAGATAATTGAAATTAAAAAAAATTTACTGACAATCATCACTTAAGCAAAATTATCATATGAAAGAACAACCGATGAAATAAAGAAATTATCTAGCCATTTAAAAATTAAAGGGATTACACCCCCTATCCCAAAAGAGTTTTAAGCTCGCATGGTGGAAGAATTACAAAGGAACATCGTTTCAGTAAGATCAGAAATCTAGAAGGAGGAATAAGTTACTGTATAGAGGGCTGTAATTAAATTACAGCCCGTAATTTTTCACTTATGAGCGCGATGAACACTGCGGCGCTCAAGCTTTTGTTGATTTCTCCTTCCTTCGATCTCCTTTCGCTCTGAACTTCTGGTGTGTGTTCTCCTCCCTCAGGCACAGCTTCCTCTCAAATTCCACGGCAGATGATGGTCTGTACACTTCTCTTCGATGAACCCTAGGGTGGCGACAAATCTCTCGATTTCTCCTTGAATCTAGAAAATTAATTTGGGCTTTTTTCTCTACAGATCTTCCCCTCTTTATCTAGATCATTCTCCTTTTTTCGGATCTTGAAATAGAGGTCTAGATCTCGAGAAATCATCTTCAAAAGACCGAGTGAATAGTAACAGCAGAGGAATCGGGCAAACGCGGCTACCGGGGTTATAATTACGGCACCATGAAAATAATTACAGTAGTACCGTAATATCTTCTGTGTAATATTCCAAAGGAATTACGGGCCATAATAATAACCATGCCAGTGCCATGTTTCATCCATATTCTTTAAATCCGTCTTGTCGAAATTACTGCCACAGATGAAAATTACGGTGGTGCCATAATGTTCACTGTACATAATTTCTCCAAAATTATGGTACTGTAAAAATACATCAAAGTAGTGTCGTGGTTTTCGTAGCAAACTTTGAAGAAATTATGGCCATAATATATTATATAACGACACTACCGTAATTTGGGAAAAAATTCTGATCGGCACGAATTTTGACGTGTAAACTCCTCTTGACGATGAGAATTCGTTTCTGCCTTCACATCGGTTGGAAAACCACTAAAAAGATGCCTTTTTTCCTGAAATTGATCAAAAACCAAGAAAGATGTAGAATCCGAAATATTTAATAGAAAAGGCATAAAAATAAGCAAAAGAGCATGATTATGACTAAAAAAAACTATTCAATCAATGGAAGTATACTATGAAATTTAGAGTCATCAAAATACATCAAGCTCAAACTTTTGCTTGTCCTCAAGCAAATAAAGAAATCAAATAAACTTTCTTACGATGAATAAATTTCTAAAATACAATCACTTATGAAATATTTCATCAATAGTCACACAAAATTTCATATAAATACATTGTCCTCCGAATTTAATCTTTAAGATTCACATCTTTGATTAAATAAATTGTTGCAACTCGCATGATAAATGGAATCTCAATCTCATGACTTCACCTTTGTTTCAGTTTAAATCTATCATACCTTTGTTTATAGGAATAGGATTTACAAAATCTTTTTCCACTCAAAATCTCTCTCTTTTTTTTTGTGATGGCATGTACCCACACAGATACACACTTTTTGTTCGGACTTCAACTCTTATCTTCGGTACCACTGCCAATTTTACATAGTGCTAAGTAGAGGAGTCATTTTCTTTTTTTTTCTCTCTCTCTCTTTTATAGACTTCAACCCATATCTTCGATACCACTACCAATTTGACGCAGTGCTAAGTAGGGGAGTCTCTCTCTCTTTTTGGATCTTGGATTCTTTCCTCCCAACAAATAGTAAAATAAACTAAACATCAACTAGGTTAATCAATTGACATCAATTAAAAAATTACACATATATGCTCATTTTATTCAAGAAAGATGTTTCACTCTTAAATTGCATTCATCAAACAACATACCTGCCCAAAACCTTATGCATCAATCAATGAAGGATTTCAACAAGTAGATATATATTAAAGAAATAAATTTGGCATAATAGGTCTATTCTACGTTAGAGGTATTGACCAATTTAAGAAAATAGTCAAATTATCAATAGGAATTGAGCAAAAATAGATCATCACAAATTATGCATAATTAAACTCATCACTCAAGTTATACTATTTTGAATACTAGAGTGTAGTTAGCAACTTTGCTCAAAATCAACAAGTATATCAAGTACACCCATATCGAATCAAACATAAGTATCATGATATCTCAGTACAACCATATCGAATATTAGTAAAAACACAAATACCATAACATCTAAGTACAACCAAATTGAAAATAGAATTCAAAGCAAAATAATCAAAGATCAGCATGCAACGGATACAAGAAGCATGACCAAGTCATCCTTCCCTACAAGAATATATAAGTCATTAAGAGTCTGTAAGACATAGGTAAAGAAAAGAAAGGGAAGGGATACTCACAAGAGCTACTCATCTGCATCAAAACCTATCGCCTCAGTGGCTGCATCCATAGGATCATCTTCCCCACCTCCCTAGTCTCCATCATTACCATCACCTCCCCCGTGACCACCATAACCGAACTTCTCATAAAGGAAGTCTCCCATCTCATGCATATAAGTTCCCAACTCCTCAACATCCTCATGAATATGCCCCACGGAATCAGCCATCCTCTCCATGATGTGACCCAGACGGAACACCTCGGCAGAAAGGGCCTAAAAGCCAGGGTCAAAGGCAGATGCCCATGCTCTCTCATCAGGGGCAGCATGATGTGAGGATGAGGGAGTGGTTCTATGCGGTGCAGGCTCTGCAGTCCTGGGTGGAGAAGACTTCATACCCTTGTTGAAGGGGTCATCACTCCCACCCTAGGTGGGTGGTGGCGGCACTGAATCTAAAGGTGCAGGAGAGGCATAAGATGCAGCACTCGGTGAAAGCCTCCAATTCTCTTGAATCTGAGCTGTGGTCCTTCCGGGGTTAGGCAGTGGTAAAGTAGGAAAACCATGATTAAGTATCAAGCAGTATGTGTCTCCATCTTTCACAATCATCTTCATGGCTACACAAGATTCTAAGTCGATACGTGCATTTCCTTTAGCAACTTCAATCCCACAGGGCTCAACTCCTAAGAAGAGTGCTATAGGAGTAAGGAAACCTCCTATAACAATGCCACCCTTCTTTGCCCTAGCTACTTTATCCAAATGTTTAACCAAAAAGAATGCCAAATCTACTATATATCCATGTAACATGCACCAAAGAAAGAAAGGTTTGGATTGACAGACCATACCGTCACTATCTCTTCATCCGTAGACGGTGTGGTCTAAGACTTGGTGCATGTTGGGGTATGCCCTTAAGGCTAATGTTTGAGGCCTTGGGATTATTTCAGTATCATGTATAAACTCTATGTTTATAAAGGCAATGGTTGTTATTCAGGTTGTTACATCATCTGCTGCAATATGTATACTTCTGAATAATGTCTCAATGCTGTTCAGCTTGGCTGACATGCAGTTTTGTCCTTAGTCGAGATATCTTGGTGAACATGAGACAGCCTTGATATGATTGAGACTAATAAGTGTTCTAATCTTATAGGATGCTTCGAGCATGGAATAAGATGTAGACTCATGGGTACATTGGATGTACTGGACAGACCCTACTTAGGGTATTCAATTGCTTGTCACAATGTGAATAATCCTTATATGCAAACAAGTGGCATATTTCCTCTGACTTGAGATCACTTGTGTTTCTAAATGATGATTGGCATTGTTTTGAGGTAGTTCAATATCATTTGAAACATAATGGTTATAGACTATCTTGGATAATGAGCATGAGTCATGTTAGGGCACTAGTGATAGATATAGGATTGCCGTCTCCTTGATTGGAGTGTGATGTTCTGAAGGGGCCCCCTGGATGAGATGATTGAGAAAGTGTATGGCCATACCCAGATGACTATGTTCATCTGATCTAATCATTCTCATCATATTGGAATTACAGGCTTGACACGCTTGTCCAATAAGAACGTCCAGTGGCAAAGGAAACACATATGTCAAGTGACTTGGGTTCACACTTGTGTTGTGGTTTGGGTGTAGTCTTGGAAGACTCTTTCCTTTATATCGGGAGATAGTGATGTGTTGCTAGATACCCCTCACTGATTGTGATAACGTAAGTTATCGTTACCCGACATTTAAAGGAAACCCTTAGGGTCGCACAATTTGATGATATGACTTTCTTATGTCAGATCGTGTGGACTGAATTGTTTTGGTTCAGTTTAAAGGAATTTAAACTCTGATTGTCAGTGAGATCTGGTCTGATCATGTTTGATTGATTAGGGCTTGAGATCGGTAAGCTTCGATCGAGAGTATTGATGCTAGATCAGTGAGATCAAGAGCATCAAGAGATGAACGGTTAGATCTTAAACCATTTGGTTTGATAAGATCTGAACCAATGCTGGTTTGATATGGTCTTTGAACCAAATGCAATTGAACCGAATTGGTTTGAACCGGTTCACATGTGTGAACGCATGGTTCAATATGAAGGCGTTTAGGTCGGTTATCATGGCGTGGGCGCATGGCTTCATGACTTTCAATTTTTGGAAGTCATGTAACGCCACAACGCCTCAACGCATCGCCTCTTCCTCTCACGACTTGGGTTGTCTTCACGCCAAGAGAGAAAAACCATTCGGCAAGCAAGAGGTCATTCTCTAAAAAAATCTCCTTCACGCGACAAGGACACTTGAAGATCTTTGCTAGCACAAAGGACGACAAGGAGAAAGCCATCTTCACCTTGTGTGCGTTGCCTTTGGAGAAGAAGCATTCGATTCTTTGATTCCAAGACGCCATCCAAGAAATGGCAATGGTAACGCATCTCTATGCTTTCAATCTTAAGTTGATCATATGTTCATACTATTCGATCCTCATGAAACCCTAGAAAAGTTTTATTTGCGCATGCTATTAGGGTTTCGCCCCCCCCCCCTTTTATGGGACTTTCAGTGCACATATTTGATGCAAGGGTTGGAGATACTATTCACTCTGGTTGAAGATGGTGAGAATCTAGACTCAGCTGTAATTTGGTTCCGAAAGATATTTTCAATAAATCCAATCAGTGGCATAGTGCGCCCTTCGCCCGGCAAGTGAAAGACGTTCCGAATATCTCTAAGTGTTAATTTTCTCTCTATATTGGCCATACGGAAAGTAATTTCACCAGATGCTTGTCTATCAGAAAATTCATCCAAGTCTATGTCTAAGCTGCTAAGGAACTCTAGCACCAAGGGTAAATAAGTCTGAGGAGAAATCTCAAAAAATCTTCTTGATTCGATTGATTATACATCCAAAGTACGTCATCTTTAAGGCCAAAGTCTCTAAAGCTCGCAAGTCTGTGTATTTCGTTTTCACAATGTGCCTGGTGAGTAGCTGGTTGTATCCCTTGTCCTGAGTTCTATCCCTAAAAATAATCCCATAGGGATTTTGAAGTGTGGAAGATTCGGCCGGAGCCATTCCTCTACTTTACGATACCACTTGCTTCCTTGGTCCCATTTCTGATGCAGATAATCAAATCAAACTTTCAAAAACTACTTGAAAGAGAGATGTTACCGAGTAAATAGGGCTAAGTGTGGAGTCCAAAATACAGCTTCAATATGAATCTTCTGGCTAAAATCGATCTTTCAAACTTCCTCTGGAAGGTGGTTCTTGACCTTACGAAACTCCTGGAAGCAAGAACCAACTGGATTGAAGCTTGGAAGGTGATGAACGACCAGTGGCAAAACCGGATAGTGGAGCGTTCGTCTGAGTTCGTTTCAAGCTTCAAATCACCTCAATGATGGTTGGGGAGAGCTCGAGAATCACCGGAAGCAGTCGAGAAAGCTTCCATGTGAGTCTAAGTGGCGGAAATCGGCAGCAATCGGAAGAATTGAAGCTCGAACATCAGAAATCGAAAAGGGGCAAACATCGCCTAAACAAATGCTAAAGCGAGAAATCCGAGCTGGAAAAAGCCGGATCGAAGCTTGAAGATGGATAGGAAGGGTCGCCGAAGGGTGTTGGGAGCGAAGGTGGAGGTAGAATCGAAGAAACGACGCTAGATCGAGAGAAATCTTGGTTAAAAACCCTAAAACACAGGCGAAAACCCTAAAATACGGTGGAAGAATCGCGTGGGGCCGATATAATTACGGCCGTAATTTTCATTACGGCACTACCGTAATTCATTCTATAACAAAACCGAATGAAATAACGGCACGTGAAATGCATTACGCACCCCCCCCCCCCCCCCCCCCCCCCGCGGAAAATTTTTTCAAAAAAAAATCTTCGATCAAAATTACAGTCCGTAAAAACCAATGCGGCACAAAATTACTGCCGTATTTACGTCTGTAAGAAAAATGAATCAAAATCCGGGGGGGGGGGGTGTGAAAACCATTACGGTACTACCGTAAAATGAGAACTAAATCTCAAAAGTCTCGGGACGAAAATAGGTCAAATTACGGCACCGTTAAAAGAATTACGGTAGTACCATAAAAGCATAAAAGCTTCTATAAAGAAATGGTCCGAAATTACGGTCGGCGAAATCAGTTACGGCAGTACCGTGAAAAACTATGGACACAAAACACACAAAATTACGGCCCGTAAAATAAATTATGGCTCTACCGTAATTTGCAAAAAACTTAGAAAAATAGCTGTTTCGTCATAAAATTAACTTAGACCCTTCTACAAAAAGAAAAAGAATAAGTTTGTACATAAATTAAAGTAAAAGAAAATGAAAACAGATTAAAGTAATTTTTTGGTCTTTAGCTTGACCGTTCCACACTCATATCTGATTGAGGCTCTTTGAGTCAAAATCTTTCTTGCTCTTCGTTATGTTCTTCTTGAAATAATACTTTAACCTCAGTCTGTTAACCTTAAATTCCATTGTTTTTTCACTCCATATGTCCACAGCTCCGTAGGGATAAGCCTTTCGAACCTGAAAAGGTCCGGACCATCGAGACTTTAGTTTTCCAGGAAAAAGTTTCAACCTAGAATTAAATAATAGAACAAAGTCACTTGGTTGGAATTCTTTTCTGAGGATATGTTGATCATGCCATCTTTTAGTCCTCTCTTTATAAATTCATGCATTGTCATAAGCGGACAGTCTAATCTCATCTAGTGCGTTCAATTGTAACTTTCGTTTTTCTCCTGCATTCTTTAATTCAAAATTCTGAGCTTTGATTACCCAGAACGCTTTGTACTCAAGCTCTATAGGTAGATGACAAGATTTACCATAAATGATTTAAAACGGAGACATACCTATCGGTGTTTTGAAAGTGGTTTGGTAAGCCCAAAGTGCATGATCAAGCTTGAACACCTAATCTTTTCTTGTGCGAGTCACTATTTTCTCCAATATCCCTTTGATCTCTCTATTTGATATCTCAACTTCTCCATTTGTTTGGGGATGGTAAGGTGTTGCAACTCTATGATTTACCCCATATTTTCTAAGCAAAGCTAAAAATTTGTGTTCTATAACGTGAGATCCTCCATCACTAATCACAACTTGTGTCGTGCCAAAATGTGGAAATATGATCTTTTTGAACATCTTCACAACAACACTATAATCATTAGTAGGGGAAGCAATGGCTTCCACCCACTTGGAAACAAAGTCTACTACCACAAGTTTATATTTATTACCTCTAGACGATGGAAACGGTCCCATAAAATCAATCACCCAAACATCAAATATTTCAACCTCAAGAATTCTAGACAGTGGCATCTCATTCCTTTTGGTAATGTTCCCTATCTTTTGGCATCTATCACAAGACAATATAAAATTTATAGCATCCTTGAAAAGTGAGGGCCAATAAAATCCAGATTGCAAAATCTTAAAAACAGTCTTCTCGGTACTAGCGTGCCCTCCATAAGATGATCCATGACATTGAAAAAGTATATCCATGATTTCTTCCTCAGGGACACATCTTCTAAATATTCCATCTGCACATCTTTTAAATACATAAGGCTCATCCCAAAAACAGTGTCTCACCTCGGCTAAGAATCTCTTCTTTCCTTGATAATTCAAATCAAAAGGAAAAACATTAGCAACAAGATAATTCACTATATCGGCATACCATGGAGCCTTGATCTATTCAATGCTTAAGAGATGTTTTGTAGGGAAGGAATCATTAATTATGTCACCTTTATCAGCATCTACAATTATCCTTGAAAGATGATCTGCAACAAAATGTTCTAATCCTTTCTTATCCTTAATTTCCTAATCAAACTCTTGCAATAGTAATACGCATCTAAGGTGTCTCGGTTTACTATCCTTTTTCTGCATCAAGTATTTTACCGCTGAATGATCGGTGTATACCACAACCTTGGAATTAATCAAGTATGATATGAATTTATCAAAAGCAAATATAATCACTAAAAGCTCCTTTTCAGTGGTTGTGTAATTCTTTTGTGTCTCATCTAAGGTCCTACTAGCATAATAAATGACATAAGGCTTTTTCTCTTTTCTTTGTCCTAGGACTGCTCCTACTGCAAAATCACTAGCGTCGCACATAAGCTCAAAGCGCAAATCCCTATCTAGTGGCTGCATGATTGGCACTGATATCAAAGCCTTCTTTAATTCCTGAAAAGCAAACAAACAACCATCATCAAAAGAAAATTTAACATCTTTACAAAGTAGATTTGTAAAGAGGTCTAGCAAGTTTAGATAAATCCTTAATGAATCGTCTGTAGAACCCTGCATGTCCAAGGAAGCTTCAGACTTCCATTACTGAAGTAGGTGGCTCCAATTTTTCTATCACTTCACCTTTGGCTTTGTCTACTTCAATCCCTCTTTTTGAAATTAGATATCCCAAAACTATCCCTTGCCTAACCATGAAATGATATTTTTCCTAGTTAAGCACAAGATTAGTCTCCTCGCACCTCTACAAAACTCGAGATAAGTTAGCCAAACAATCATCAAAAGAAAACCCGTAGATAGAAAAATCATCCATAAAGACGTCCATAAAATCTTCAATGAATTCAGAAAATATAGCCATGATACACATCTGAAAAGTAGCAGGTGCATTACACAACCCGAAAGGCATCCTCCTATATGCAAAAGTACCATATGGACAATTGAAAGTGGTCTTATCTTGATCATCAGGATTTATAGGAATTTGGAAAAATCTAGAATATCCATCTAAGAAACATAAATGAGAATGATTTGCAAGTCTCTCTACCATTTGATAGATAAAAGTTAAGGGAAAATGGTCTTTCCTAGTAGCGCCATTCAATTTTCTATAATCTATGCACATGCGCTAACTAGTTACTGTCCTAACATGGATAAATCCATTATCTTTATTTTTCATAGCAGTAACACCTCCCTTCTTGGGAACACAATGTACAGGACTTACCCAATTACTGTCGGAGATAGGATAGATAATACCTCCATCAAATAGTTTCAGAACCACTTTCTTCACAACTTCCTTCATAGAGGGGTTAAGTCTCCTTTGAAAATTGATGTGTGGTTTTTGCTCCTTTTCCATCAAAATTGTGTGCATACAAAAAGAAGGGTTAATTCCTTTCAAATCATCA
This sequence comes from Costus lasius, assembly GCA_027563935.2. Lineage (NCBI taxonomy): Eukaryota > Viridiplantae > Streptophyta > Magnoliopsida > Zingiberales > Costaceae > Costus > Costus lasius. The sequence goes on from CM050448.1 coordinate 101,659,265, forward strand.
ATAGTGCACCCAATTACATTCCTATCAATCCTCAATTCCTTTAGAAGCCAAGCAATCTCCCTTTCATTAAGCTGTTCATCAACAATAATAGGGTAAGTAGAATTAGGTCCAAGAAATTCATAACGAAGATTATCAGGTAAAGTTTTAAGTTCCACTTTTGGGACCTTCTCTTCCTCATTCTTTTTGTCATCACAAACAGTGCAGTCTAATAGATCATGAACCTCATAACTAGTATCTAAACAAGAATCAAGATCAGAATTATCATCTAATTTAGAATTAAATTCAGAAGTTTCAACAAATAAATCACTAAGGTGATAGATAGTGTCATCCACAGCATGTATACTACAGCATGAACCAGTATATGATGGCTTCTTAATGGAATCATTCAGATCAAACTCAATTTTGTTATCACCAATATTAAGAGTTAGTTTACCATTCTTGACATCAATGAGTGCCCCCGCAGTAGCCAAGAACGGCCTATCGAGTATGATTGGAATCTTTGCATCTTCCTCCATTTCAAGAACTACAAAATATGTTGGAACAAAATACTTACCAACTTGGATTGGAACATCTTCAAGAATCCCTACAGGATACTTGACCAAACAATCAGCAAGCTGCAAAGATATAGAAGTCAGTTTTGGAGCTCCTATGTCTAGTTTCCTGCAAACAGACAAAGGCATTAGACTTACACTAGCACCTAAATCACATAAGGTGATCGAAAGCCACACTCCCAATCAAACAAGGAATAGAGAAACCACCTGGATCCTTTAGTTTCAGTGGCAATTTGTTTTGAATGATGGCACTACACTCCTAAATCAATGCCACAATACAATAGTCATCTATTTTTTCTTTTATTCAACAAAATTTCTTTCAAAAATTTAGCATAAGCGGGCATTTGAGATAAAACATCAGTAAATGGAATATTAATATATAGCTTTTTCAAGACTTTAAGAAATTTCTCAAATTGCTTATATAATTTAGCTTGAACTAACCTCTGGGAAAGGGTATAGATGGCCTATATGGGGCTGATGAACTAGTTCTACGAACATCAATTTGACATGGCTTTTTACCTTTAGGTTCATCACCCTTATGAGGTGACGAACTAGTATGGAACTGCTCATGTGCAGGTTGTGCTTCTAAGACCGGTTCACTGCTAAGGTCGATGTTAGGCTCTTCCTCATCACAATCTAGTCTACCCCTTGGTTCATCCAACTATTTTCCACTCCTAGTTGTTATAGCATTACAATGTTCCCTAGGGTTTGGTTCAGGTTTAGCAGGCAATTTCCCTAGGGGTCTATGGGATGTGCTAGCTTGTCGTGCTATCTGGTTCTCTAGAATTTTATTATGTGCAGTGAAAGATCCTACCTGAGAAGCAAGCTGATTAACTATTCCCTTAAGATCCTCAATTTCCTTACTCTGATTTGTCATGAGCTGATTTTGATTAGCCAAAACTTTTTCAAGCATGGACTCTACACTAGAGTTCTGGGGCTGATTTTGATTTTGATTTCTCTATTGGTATCCTCTTTCCTCAATCTATCCCCTTACAACATTATTATTGTTCTTCCAAGATAAATTTGGGTGATTCCTCCATCCAGGGTGATAAGTATTAGAATAGGGATTATTATTTCTACTTTGATTGTAACCCCCTACTACATTTACTTGTTCTATACTCTGATCAGCAATAACTCTACAATCTTTAGAATAATGACCTTGATTACCACAAACATCACAAATAGCAGAAACTACAGCAGTTTGCATTTGAAAAGAATCAAATCTATTACATAAAGAATCTACCTTTCCAGCCAAGGTGCACTAACCATCGTTCTCATTCTTACCATGTGGAGGACGATATATCACTCCTCTTTCAGTAGTCCACTGGTTGTGGTTCAGCGCCATCTCCTCAATCAAAGTGTAGGCTTCATCCATGGTCTTATTCATCAAAGCTCCACTTGCAGCAGCATCAACAGTGAGGCGAGTATTATAAAGTAAACCATTATAGGAAGTCTGAATTAAAACCCATTTTTCCAAGCCATGGTGAGGAAACTTCCTTTGAAATTAATTGAAATGCTCCCATGCATCGCTCAACGACTCAACTTTCCTTTATGCAAAGCTGGTGATCTGATTTCGCAACTGGATCGTTTTACTGGGTGGGAAGTACTTTAGTATGAAGGCATTTGAAAGATGTTCCCATGTGGTGAATGATCCAGTCAGATGAGACTGCAACCAGGCACGTGCTCAATCCTAGAGAGAGAAGGGAATAATCTTAGTTTCAATGCATCATCAGATACACCATTAATCTTAATAGTGTCACAAAATTCAAGAAAAAGAGGGAGATGTTGATTTGGATCTTCAAGTGGTGATCCTCCAAACTGATTTTGCTGAATCATAGACAAAAAAAGCTAGTTTAATTTCAAAATTGTTAGCATCTATTGCTGGCCTAGCAATGCTAGAGTGAATTCCTTGCGGATTTGGTGCTGCATAATCTCGAATGGATCTTCTTTCAGCCATGATTGATTCCTCTTTGTTCCTTTCTTCAAATATGAGTTTCCTGCGCAATCTGAAAGTTTTATTAATTTTAGGATTAAGAAGAACTAATGGTCAGGATCTGAGGGTCCTGCGCATAAACATCTAGGCAGATCAAATAATCTCAGAATTATCAGAAAAATATCATAAAATAGAATTATCACAGTTTATGAAAATAAAAACAGAGCCTAGTCTAGCAATACTATCAATTATTTCGATATTAACAAAACTAAGGTCACCGGCAACGGTGCCAAAAACTTGTTGTGTCCACAAGTGCACGGATACTCGAAGTAATAAAGATATCGAACCCACAGGGACCTATGTGTTAAGTACCGAATAATTGTTTTCTTACTAGCTAAGCTGATCAAATATGATGTAAACGAACGAATGAAAATTGTAACGGATTTATCAGAGAGAAAGATTGGGACTAGGGGTTTATGCACATTAATTTTAATAACTAGACAGAGTAAGTGTTCATTAGTTAATTTCTTTAATATGATAAAGCTGTAATTTACCTTAAAAATAAATTGTCTCTGTTATAACCTGGATTTTATAAATTTAAAATTTTAATTTTGGAAATTCAGAAAATATATTTTAGAATTTTTTATGATTTTCTAGAATTTTAGAATTTTTATGATTTTCTAGATTTTCTATATTAGAGGGCTTTTGACCGTATCATTAAGACGTCAAACCCTAGAACATCTTCGAGCTTGGACGTGCCGCTAGGAGGGAGAAATCGAAGTAAGAAGGAGTTCGCCGGAGTTACAGCAGCTTTCACCTTCTGTTCGACCGGCGACGGCGATCTCTCTATTCTGGGCTACGATACATCGTCGTAGCAAGGTATTCCTTCTTTTCTATTGTTTTGGTGAAGTTATGTTGGGTATAGATAGGTTTTGGTTGGGTTTTGTGAATCGATGGCGGCGGCACCACCGTCGATATCTTCGGCTGCTTCAGGCGCTTTGACTGTGAGTCGAAAGCTCACCGCAGCCACCTCTGGAGCCTCTCTTCGTCGTCAGGAGTTTCTGGCAAGGATTGGTGATGAACGGTTACTCGACGCACCCTTGGGAGAATGCCGGACTAAGCTGTGGACGCGAGTTCGGCAGCCTTGCACGGCGGTGTTCGGGCGGCGCGGGCGAGCGGTGGCTCGGTTCAATTTTTAGGGTTTTGTGTGGTTTATTTAGAGATAAACTGGTTGCTGAGTTGAAATTGAATTGACCCGATTCAACAGTAGTAAACGGTTCAATTCCAATTTCGGTTCAGGTCTTGAATTTGGACCGGTTCGACCTTAATTCGGTCGAATATGGGCTAGTTCAGGTATGCGTTGGAAAGCTTGTGAAATTTCCTATCTAATGGTACTTGGTGTTACTTTAGATAAGTTGTATATGTTGTGTAATTTAAGTTCTAAGTGTCGGTCTGACTTGGTTCAGGGTAAATTTGATCGGTTCACTGCAATTCTATCCGATTCAGTGGGTTTTAGGTCCGGTTCACTTGATCTAAGATTGGTTCTCTAGGTTTAGGGATGTGGTCTACCTGTTCGTAGTCTTGTTTTTCAAGTTAGAATATTTATTGATAGAGTTTATGTACAAACTTATGTTATATAGTGATTGATCCATTAGTCAGCTTGCATCGTTTGATAAACAACTTGTTGGCTTTTTAAAAGGATTCAGAATAATAGCAATTGAGGTAGGAATCTTACCCTACTCTTCTATTATAGTGTCAAGAATTATAGGATTTGTTACTTATTCCTTGGATTTGATATATGATACATATAATAGAATGGATTGACACTGATATCTATTTGACTCGTCTACTTGTCTTGTTTCTGAAATTCAGTTGACCTCGTTTATCTTGTTCATTGGTCATATTTTGTTTCTGTATGCATGATTAACAAAGCTGTTTTGAGATATCTGATATATTGGCATACGAGCATGATTAAACAGTTATGTATCTGTGATATTGACACATGAGTATGTGAAACTGTTGAATATTCGTTATGTTAAAGTTGTGATATATATTGACCTCTGGACTGGACGATTTATTCTCTAGTGGCCTGTTTATGTGTTTTATAGTTCCGACGCGTATCAGACTATCTGTTTGCCAGTTAGGGCACCGCCAATTGTCCTTGGGTCAATACTACGGATGTCAGGGTTGGACACAACCTACCGAGCTATTTAAGATAGTCGTTCCATTCCATGAGCAACAGTGGAAACACTCTGAAAATGAGTGCAGCTCTTAAGTGAGATCTGTTGGCCAGCTTGATGATTTGCACGACATTCTTATATTATTTGTATATCGTTGTTACAGTCATTGCATTATCTTGTTATTTGGTTCCCCCGCCATATTTGTTGATTCTTACTTGGCAATTTTGCTAACTCCCTTTGTTTCTCTTCCAGGTACGGAGTTAGCATCTGGGAGGGATAGAGTAGATAGCAGATAGCAGCCCGAGTTGAGATAGTAATTTTAGTTTTAATTCAATTGATTTATGTACATCTTGAATAGTATGTTTTAGAGTTTGTGTTATAAATTCCTGATGTTAAGTTAGGATTGTTTATTTAAATAAATGATATTGGATTATTATAGTTATCTAGTTCCTATCAATATTATCATCTCCCTGGGGAACCCTCAGCTAAAGGAATAGCTGGATTTCCTCTTGGGCGTGACAATTTTATTGGTATCAGAGGTATAGGTTCAGTAAGAAAGTCTAAGGACATAGGAACCTTAGGACTAGGATTGGGTTAAGGTTAGAATAAATGAATAAGTAAACATTTATTATATAACATGTTCTTTTGTTGGTAGGATGGCACCAAAAACTAGTGCCAGTGTAATCCCAAGTCAAGGAAGTAGAGGCCGTGGAGGTGGAAGTCATAGGGTGAGTGCCCACAGCATTGGAGAAGCTCGAAATTCTCCTGAAGCTGAGGTACAGTTACCTCAAAACTTACGTAGAGCCCCTACAAGAAGAAGAAGTGGGTATGAAGCCTCAGTACCCTTAGAGGTAGCACCATTTGCTCCTCCTATAGTAGCAACAACAGCAATAAGGGATGAGAGTGAATCTTCCTCTCCATCGTTGGTACCACAACCAGTAGTAAACCAGCCAGTTAGATCAGCTAATAGGCTGATGCGGTTCTCACAGTTAGGGAAAGATCGATTTGGTGATTTTGCAGGAACTACTGACCCTTGGGCTGCTAGAGATTGGTTACTAAAAGTAGAGCAAACCTTTAGGGCATTAGGATGTCCAGATGAACAGAAGGTGGAGTTGGTCACATATTTCTTATCTGATAGAACTGGAACATGTTGGTCTGGTATGAGAGTCACTTTTGGAAATAATCCTATCTCTTGGACTGATTTTAGAGGTGCATTATTTGATAAATATTTTTTAGAGTCTTTTCAGGATAGTCAAATGCAAGAGTTTCTAAATTTAAAATAAGGAAAAAGGACAGTGAATATTTATGTAACTAATTTTGAGAGATTATCATATTTATTTCTTGAATTAGTGACCACTGAAAGGAGAAAATGTCAACTTTTTATTAAAGGATTACATCATACAATAAAGGAACAGATGAACACCATTCCATTATATAGTTTTCAAGCAGTGGTAATACAACATTCAAGATAGAGGCATCTCTAATATATGTGGCTAAAGAAAAACAAATTGAGGAGGTACAAGAATTAGCAGAACAGAGAAAAGTTAATCAGACAACTAGATCAATAGAGGAAAGAACCTATGATAACAGAGGGAAAAGATCTAGAATAGTATTCAATAACCATCAGAGACCAATACCTTCTTCCCATGTGACAAACCCTCATTCAGAAGAGATACCTAGAAAATGTTTCAAGTGTAATAAGATGGGACACATAGCTAAAGAATGCATAATCAATGGAATCCAATGTTACTATTGCAATGAATGGGGTCATTATAAGAACGAGTGTCATAACAAGAGAACCATATCACTACAACAAAGCTATCAACAAAGCTCTAGACCGAGGACTTATCAGGAGAGAACTGGTCAGGTTAATCAAATACCACAGAGAGGATCTCAGCAGCAGTCTACAGCTCCAGCAAGAGTCTATGTAGTGCCTCAGCAGACTCAGCAGGAGACTCAGCAAACTCCAGATTTGGTGTAATTTTTATTTTATTTAGTCTTTCATAGTTATGTAGTTATAATAATATTTTTGTATACTCTGAATTTGGAGGACCAAATTCTTTTTAAAGGGGTGAATAATGTTATAACCTAGATTTTATAAATTTAAAATTTTAATTTTGGAAATTCAGAAAATATATTTTAGAATTTTTAAGATTTTCTATAATTTTTTAGAATTTTAAAAAGGTTTTAAAATCATTATTTATAAAAATTTAGTTTTGCATTCACGGGGGATCGAACCCACGACGCCTAAATTTGCATTCAACACCTAAACCGCTGGGCTAAGTCGCAAAAAATAAATTTAACCGCACTTATTTTAGTTATTTCTTCTTTAGTATGAAATTTATTTAAAAAGTGTAAAATGCATTTGCGGGGGCTCGAACCTGTGAAGCGCGAGAGCTCTAGACTCTACCTGACCACCAGGTTGAGTTGGGTTTTGTTATTTTAAATCTGCACCCATTTTATTTGATTCAAATTTAATTTTGAATTCTTGACCGAGTCGACCCGTCGTCTTCTACGCGGATTTCGGCGATTAAGTCGCCGCCGTGTTCTCGCCTTTCTTGGACGCATCTTGCCTCTATATTAGAGGGCTTCTGTCCATATGATTGAGACATCGAACCCTAGAACATCTTCAAGCTTGGACGCACCGCCAGGAGGGAGAAATCTAAGTAAGAAGGAGTTCGCCGGAGTTATAGCAGCTTTCACCTTCTGTTCAACCGGCAACGACGATCTCTCTGTTCTGGGCTACGATACATCGTCGTAGAATGGTATTCCTTCTTTCCTGCTGTTTTGGTGAAGTACTGTTGGGTATAGATAGGTTTTGGTTGAGTTTTGTGAATCGGCAGCGGCGGCACCACTGTTAATATCTTCGGCTATTTCGGGCGCTTCAACCATGCGTTGAAAGCTCACCGCAGCCACCTCTGAAGCCTCTCTTCATCGTCAGGAGTTTTCTGGCAAGGATTGGTGATGAACGGTTACTCGACGCACCATCGGGAGATCGCTGGAGTAAGCTGCGGACGCAAGTCCGGTAGCCTTGCACGGCGGTGCTCGGGCGGCGTGGACGAGCGGTGGCTCGGTTCAATTTTTAGGGTTTTGTGTAGTTTATTTAGAAATAAACCGGTTGCTGAGTTGAAATTGAATTGAACCGATTCAACAGTAGTAAACGGTTCAATTCCAATTTCAGTTTAGGTCTTGAATTTGGACCGGTTCAACCTTAATTCTGTCAAATATGGGCCGGTTCAGGTAGGCGTTCGAAAGCTTGTGAAATTTCCTATCTAATGGTACTCTGTGTTACTTTAGGTAAGTTGTATATGTTGTGTAATTTAAGTTCTAAGTGTCGGTCTGACTTGGTTTAGGGTAAATTTGATCGGTTCACTGCAATTCTGTCCGGTTCAGTGGGTTTTAGGTCCGATTCACTTAATCTAAGATTGGTTCTCTAGGTTTAGGGATGTGGTCTACCTGTTCGTAGTCTTGTTTTTCAAGTTAGAATATTTATTGATATAGTTTATGTACAAACTTATGTTACAAAGTGATTGATCCATTAGTTGGCTTGCATCGTTTGATAAATAACTTGTTGGCTTTTCAAAAGGATTCAGAATAACAGCAATTGAGGTAGGAATCTTACCCTACTCTTCTGTTATAGTGTCAAGAATTATAGGATTTATTGCTTATTCCTTGGATTTGATATATGATACATATAATAGAATAGGAATCTTGTTTCTGAAATTCAGTTAACCCTATTTATCTTGTTCATTAGTCATATTTTGTTTTTGTATGCATGATTAACAAAGTTGTTTAGAGATATCTGATATATTGGCATATGAGCATGATTGAACAGTTATGTATCTGTGATATTGAAACATGAGTATGTCGAACAGTTGAATATTCGTTATGTAATATCCATGCTTTCAGTACACTAATTATGAAGATTAACTCTTAGTTTTAATCTCATTCCATTTTACATTAGGATCACATCACATTTGTATTTTGTCACCCATTCATGTCATGGTACATAAAATATGTCAAGTGCATTATTGTTAATGGAAGGGAACTAAAACTCAAGTTAGGAGAGAAAAAAAAATGAAAAGGGAAAGAAAGTGGAAAGGAGAAATGTAAGTGAGAATTGAGAATTTACTTACCATGCCATGCTTATATTCCATGCCACCTCAAGCTTGCTTGAGATATGGAATCAACCTACACATGACACCTCCTACTAAGGGATAAGGCTGAAGGAAAAAAAAGGGAAAAGATGAAGGTTTTCACCAACTTTCGTTTGGCTTGGGGGAGAGCAAAGTGAAGGTGGTGAAATTGGAGAAGAAGAGATTAGAGAGCTCAAATCTTAATTAAGGCAAGTTTCTACCCTAAGCCTAGATTTATGTTTTCCAAAACCTTAGATTACGTTTCAAAACCCTAAAATCAGTCCTATTTTATACTCTGATTTGGTGTAAGCATATCGAATTTGGATGGTTTTTCTTGAATTCATATGGAGAATTTGAAGATAGTGGTTAGGATGATACAATTCATGCACATCTGACCTTATGATGGTATTTCTTGTATAACGTTTTCTATGCAAAAGATTCTTTGTCAAAAATTATTGTACATGAAAGAGAACTTGATTATCTTTCCAACTCACCCGATATTGCATATAGTTGTTTAGCATGAAGGCATCCAATACATAGCAACATTCAGCACATCTATGCTGTAATATCAATCTGACCTTCTTGGGTTATTTTGCTTATAACATTTGATATACAAATCAGTTTTGAATGATTCTTGTTTTAGACGAAAGCATATTCAAATAGCTTTTGAACGGATCATATATTGTATATTTGTAATCTGTTAAGATCCTTAAACGGACTATATCGTCTAGGTCAATACCAAAAACAGGGCAGGTTGACCCCTTGTCACTCTAATCCATATATCTTTTTGTATATTTTGTCAAATCGCATCAAACAAGTTTTATTGGAAATTAAGACTCAAATTTGGTTTCAATGACTCTTACTTGGTAGGAAGATATTTCATATATCCTTATGATTTATTGCAATCAATTGGGCTGATCCAGTTTGACATATCTTACTCTTAGCCTAGCATTATTGTGGTATAATTGCTAAGACATACCTATAATTTTGGTAAATGGATCAGTTATTGTTATTGGTCTGATTCATGGATGTCCTTTTCTTGATAGTTATTGATACTTTTATCCATGATGATCATGTTGTAAGGGCATTTGTGTAGAATTCACTAATACTACTAAGTTGGTAACTTTGTCCTTTGGCCCTTACAACTCTAGTGGGAAAATGATGATTTGATTCCATGTATGGGAATCAGGTGATGGATGTGGAACTAAGTGCTACATGGAGCAAAGTGCCACATTAGAAATAATGGGGGCCACCTCTTGAATCCATGGGAGCCACCTCTAGAATCCCTCCATTCACACTTGGTTGGGCCATGGCGAGCCCTTTGCCGGCTTTTTGCTTTGTGGGCTTTCACAGACGTGGGTTAGTCTTGCTTCTAGACGTGGAGGACTTTGTTTTGATTTGTTCCCACTACTCTTTGTATGATGTCTTGTTTATATGATGTTTTGATATTATTGACACTTGGTCGGATTTGATACTTGTTCTCATATGATATTTTGATACTCATGAGATATGATATTAGTTATTATCAGATAATGTGTATTGATACCTTGTCATAGTGAGCTGATCATGTGTTCCTATAATGGTTTACATACTTGTAAGCTATACGAATATGTTATTCTATTCGTATGCCCATTGTTCTTGATGCTTATGATATCAATCTCGTTCTTAATATTGATCATCTATTTTCAAACGTTAGAATACAAATATATTTATTTTATTGGCTATGTAGTTCTTGCTGAGTTCTTTAGCTCACTCTTGTGATATATATATATTACAGGTTAGCTTTTTGGTTGCTTTTCCTTGGGGCAATGGAAGATTTTGATGAGCTGAGAGAAAACAAACCACTTGTATATGCCTTTTGGGTGTGTAGAGAAAGTTAGAACAATGTTGTAACATGATAAAACAATGTGAACATGTGTCTTGAATGTATATATGAAGTTTGATGTTTGATTCTATCTTGTGAGTTAGCTGTATCAATGAGAATTATACTATTCATACTAGTAGTGTGATGTTTTGTATGAATTTGATGAGTGATGTTGTTGCAACCCTAGAAATATATAAATATAGTGTTGAGGTTATTCTCAATTGTGAGTTTCTAAATTTATTTGATTTGACTCTTGGGACATTGAATTATATGATACAGGAAAACAAATATTACATGATTATTCTAGGGGTGCTACAATAGGTGGTATCAAAGCAAGTTTGATGAATTAATATGTGTAAATCTAGATTTTGATATATCTGATGATTAATTGGAATTTATTTTGGATTCTTTAGGGAATACAATATGACGAGATCTTCTCAATCTCCAGTGGATTCTGAAAGACAAATGGGGGGTGTTTTGAAAGCTTTGGAGACTATGACAAGTTTAACGCAACAACAAATGTCTAAGGGGGAAAAGTCTACCGATGTTGGAACATCACACCAAAACAATTCAGAGAATTTGGGGTTTGAGACGTTCAAGAAAATGAATCCTCCTCCTTTTAGTGGTGAACCAAATCCAATGATAGCTGAAAAGTGGCTTATGCAGATAGAGAAGATATTTGATGTGATGAATTGTTTAGAAACACAAAGAGTTTCTTTTGCCACGTTTATGTTGGAAGGAGAAGCTGAACACTAGTGGAGGATGATAAAGAGAATAGCAGAAGCCACACAAGAGGTAATCACATGGGAAAAATTTATGTGCAAATTTCATGAGAAGTACTTTCCAGAATGTGTGAAAGACCAAAAGGAGATTGAATTTATATAGTTGATACAAGGCAATCTATCTGTTGCACAATATGATGCAAAATTTACTGAGCTAGCTAGATTTGCTCCACATTGTTGGTGTATATGCCCTGAAGACCAATGTATGGACATGGATAGGCATCGTTTGAATGTACTTTGATAGAACTATTACTCTTTGTATAGGCATGGTCGTTATTATGCAGACTTCTCTACCTGTGTTGATGTATTGAGCTGCATGTATAATGTCCCAGGAGTTTGGATTGGATCCATTCTCATAAGAAATCCCCAGACAAGGTACCTTAGCAGATATGGGACAGCTTTGGTACATGTGAGACTGGTGTATGGGCTGGTTAAGTGCGGGGCACAGTAACGCAGACATACAGGTGCATTGGATGCACTGGAGTGATCCACCATGAGAATTGACTTGTCTAGTCAACAAGTCAATCTCACATGCAAGAGGTTTGCATTGATCCTTAGACTTGAGGTATTCATGTCTAGATTTGATGATGGGTATGCTTTGATACAGTCTTACGTCTCTCCGTAATTGGGAGACCAAAACGACTGTCATTGGGCATGTCATAAGTCACGTAGAGACATGGATAACCAATAGTAGGATTTGCCCCTTCCTTATTGGAAGCATGATATCCACTCGGGGCGCCCCACCTTATTGGTGCATGACAGGAATGTGTGGCCACACTTATTGAGTCATGACCAATGCATTGGATTGATTAAACTTGAGACTAATCCAATGGCAGGATATCAGTTTAGGTAAAGGGATCTATAATGCAATGGGAATCCTCGTTGCTTATTAGGAGTTGTTGCCATAATGACTTAAGTCCTATGACATGGGTAGTAGTGATGTGTTGCTAGATACCCCTCACTACTTATGATGTTTACATCATTGCCATCGTCATATGGATCCTACGGGGTCACACGCAATAGACTCTTGACGTTGCTTTAATCAGAAGCCTTATGATCAAGTTATTGGATAACTTGAATCAATTTGGAAGATTTCATCAGCGCCAATGGGCCTGATGAGTTGGAAGAAAGTTATTGGAGCCAAACTTCATTTTTGGCAGGTTGACCCGAAATTGACCTAGATTAGTTACATTTGAATTAGGGTTACATTGGGTTGTATCCAAAGGCTTAATCAACCCATGCCATGAAGTTTGGGCTAGCTCATTATCCAATGAGGCCCAATAACTAATTGTCAAGAAGAGGTATAAGCAAATAAGGGTATAATGGGGAAGAATTTCACCCCATTGGCGCCAAGGGCATAATGGGGTGAAGAGGGCGCATGTTGCTTCATAAGGAAGCATTAGGCGCCTCCCCCTTTGTTCCTTGGAAGGAAACCTTGCCTCTATGGTAAGGGTTGGGGCTGATATGGCTTGAAAACTCTTTTGGAAAGAGCTTAGGCGCATATGACAAGTAGGGTGAGATTTATGGTAAAGTCTTGGAGACTTTCCTTACCTCATAAACCCTACATGCACCCAAACCCTTACCCTAGCTGAATACCTCTTGCATGTTGCGCCTAGCCCTTCCTCCTTGGATGGAATGCATGCCTCTAAGGCATGTCTTGGGCAGATATGGCCATTGGGCAAATTAGGATAGGTTGAATGAGGTTTATGGTAAAGTCTTGGAGACTTTCCTTACCTCAAGTCTCCTTTATCCTAGCCGCCCACTTGGCATGATCCTAGCCATTCCCTTAGCCCCCCTTGTCCTATTAATAGGACCCTTGCCGCCCACTTGACATATCTCTTGGAGAGACTTGGAGTGCAAGGGGCGAGAGCAACATAGGCTTGGCGCAATCTTCTTCCTTTGAGCCACAAGTGCTTCCTCTCCCTCTCTTCTTGGCGCAAGGACTCTTAGTGCTTGGTGGCATCTCCTTGCCACAAGCTCTCTCCGTTCCTTGGCCATAGGTGCACCTTGCTTGAAGGTGGCGCAAGCAAAGAAGAAGAAGGAAGTAACTTGGCGGCATCATCTTCCTCCTCATCTCTTCTTGGCGTTTTCATCTTGGAGGTAGCGCAAGAAAAAGTGAAGGAACCCTAAGGCTTGATTCTCTTCCCGAGGCTAGCACCGAGCATGGAAGGGAGCAACGATTAAGGAGTCGACACGTGGATACTTGTAGAGGGCGAACACTTGGGCGCCTTCAACATGGCTTCAGCAACTAGACAAGCAAAAGAGGTACATCTCTAACACATCCTTGTGTCTTCTCTCTCGCATGAATCCTTGGGACCGGAATATGTTTCAGGTGTAATGGTTCTTCCGCTGCGTCCTGGGACTGCAATAATTTTAAATTACACCTGGTATTCCCTAACACACATATGGTTGCTGATGAAGCCAAAAGGGAAAAGAAGCTTGAAAGAGGGCTCCGGCCAAGCATTCGAGGTAAAATTTTTGCCATGAAAATCAGAACATATGTTGATGTTGTGGATAGAGCAGCTACAGTTGAGAAGGATATGGAAGAGATGCAAGACTTGAGAAATAAAAGAGATAAATTTAGACCAAATACTCAAAAGCAAAAGAGAGAATTTGAGGTTGACACTAGCAACAAAAGAGCAAAATTTTCAAGGTTTGAAATAAAGAAAACCCTAAATAGAGATCCATCTTGTGGAACTTGTGGAGGAAAACATGAGACCAGATAGTGCTATAGAACAAGTGGAGCTTGTTTTGCTTGTGGGAAGTTTGGACATCAAGTGAAGGATTGCCCCGATAATAGAAGGAAAGCACCAATGCCTCAAAAGCTTGTAACTCATGCTAGAGTTTATGCTATCTCAAAACCAGATGCTAAAGCCTCCAAATCAATTGTTGAAGGTATTCTCTATGTTTCTAGGAAAATTGCACAAGTCTTATTTGATCCTGGTTCCAATCTATCCTATGTATCACGACAATTTGCACATTCTTTGGATAGACAACCTAAACCATTACAGTCCACATTATATGTGTCCACACAAGTTGGAGATGCATTGACTGCTCACCTTGTCTATCCATATTGTTTGGTCTCAATTGAAGAACTTGAACTTCCTGCTAATTTGATCCTTTTAGATCTGCAAGACTATGATATCTTACTTGGTATGGATTGGCTTTCTTCTTATCATGCCACTGTAGATTGCTATAGAAAAGTAGTGACTTTCAATTTGCCAGACAAACCTGTATTTCACTTCAAGGGAGTAGTTCAAGATTCACGTTTATGTCTCATATCTTGCATGCATGCTCATCATTTACTTCAAAAAGGTTGTGAGGGTTATTTAGCCTATGTCAAAGATTGTCACATTAAAGAAACTAGTATAAATGAGATATCAGTTGTTCAAGAGTTCCCTGATGTTTTTCCTGATGAATTACCTAGGTTGCCACCAGATAGAGAAGTAGAGTTTGGTATAGATCTCATGCCTGGCTCAACACCTATATCTAAAGCACCTTATAGAATGGCACCATTAGAATTGATAGAATTGAAGACCCAATTGTAGGAGTTATTGGATAAAGGTTTCATTCGACCTAGTGTCTCACCATGGGGTGCACCAGTCTTATTTGTAAAGAAGAAAGATGGAACATTGAGACTTTGTATTGATTATAGGCAGTTGAATCAGATAACCATGAAAAACAAGTATCCACTTCTAAGAATAGATAATTTATTTGATCAATTATAGGGGGCACAAGTCTTTTCTAAAATTGATTTGAGATCTGGCTACTACCAACTAAAGATTAAGCAGGATGACATTTCAAAAACTGCTTTTAGAACTCGGTATGGCCATTATGAAATTTTAGTAATGCCTTTTGGTTTAACTAATGCTCCTGCTGTGTTTATGGGTTTAATGAACAAAATTTTTCAACCACTCCTCGATGTATGTGTTATTGTGTTTATTGATGATATACTTATATATTCAAGAAGTAATCATGAACATGAAGACCATTTGAAGAAGGTGCTTGGGATACTAAGGGAAAAGAAGCTATATGCTAAGTTTACCAAATGTGAATTCTGGCTCAATCAAATTGATTTCTTAGGACATGTGATTTCAAAAGATGGCATTTCTATGAATCCTAAGAAGGTGGAGGCTATTATTAAATGGAGTCAACCAACAAATGTAGCAGAGATGAGAAGTTTCTTGGGATTGGCAGGTTATTATAGAAGATTTATTGAAGGGTTTTCAAAAATTTCAAGTCCTCTCACTAGATTAACGAGAAAGGATGTTAAATTTGGATGGAATGAAGAATGTGAAAAGAGTTTTCAGTAATTGAAGAAGAGGTTAACTAGTGCTCCAATTCTCACCATTCCAAGGGGTAATGAAGGATTTACAGTCTATACTGATGCTTCTAATAAAGGTCTTGGCTGTGTCTTAATGCAAAATGGGAAAGTAATTGCATATGCTTCAAGGCAATTGAAGAGTTATGAACAGAATTACCCAACTCATGATTTGGAATTGGCAGCAATCATCTTTGCATTAAAGATATGGAGGCATTATTTGTATGGGCAAACATTTGAAATTTATACTAATCACAAGAGTTTGAAATACATATTTACTCAGAAGGAATTGAATATGAGACAAAGAAAGTGGATAGAATTGCTAAAGGATTATGATTGTACTATTCATTATCAAATAGGTAAAGCTAATGTTGTAGCTGATGCTCTGAGTTGAAAATCAGATAATGTGTTAGCAAATTTGATGATAAGACAATGGAACTTACTTGAAGAATTTTGTAATCTTATTATTGATGTCAAGATTCAAAAGCCCATGATGTTGCTTGCTTCACTTAAAGTTCAATCTGATTTTTATCAACAAATACTTGAGAAGCAACTAGAAGATCCAATATTATTATCAATTAAAGAGAAGGTTGGAGAAGGTCGAATGTCTGATTTCCAAATCAACAAAGATGGGGTTTTGAAATTTCAAAGTAGATTATGCATTCCAAATGATCCTAATATGAGGAATAGGATATTGGAAGAGGCACACAAATCAAAATACTCTTTACATCCAGGTGGTACCAAAATGTATAGAGATCTGAAATGCAACTATTGGTGGAATGGCATGAAAAAGGATATTGCAAATTATGTTTCTAAGTGTTTAACTTGCCAACTAGTAAAAGCTGAACATCAAAGGCCAGGAGGTCCATTGCAGCCACTTGAGATTCCAGAATGGAAATGGGAAAGTGTTACTATGGATTTTGTTTCAGGTTTGCCAAGAACATCAAAGAAGCATGATGCTATTTGGGTGATTGTTGATAGGTTAACCAAATCAGCACACTTTTTGCCAATCACTGTGACATATTCTCTTGACAAGCTGGTAAAGTTATATATTGATGAGATTGTAAGACTTCATGGAGTTCCAAAAGAAATTATATCTGATAGAGATCCTAGATTTCTTTCTAGGCTATGGAAAAGATTACAAGAGTCTTTGGGCACCAAACTGAAGTTTAGTACTGCTTACCATCCTCAAACAGATAGTCAATCTGAAAGAACAATCCAAACACTTGAAGATTTGCTTAGAGCATATATGATGGATTGGAAAGGTGAATGGGATGTTGATTTATCTCTCATTGAGTTCACCTAGAATAACAGCTTTCATTCAAGCATCCAAATGGCACCTTATGAAGCATTATATGGGAAAAAATGTAGAACACCAATTTGTTGGGAAGAAGTTGGAGATAGAAAAATATTGGTTGCAGATGAGGTGCAAGAAACTACAGAAAAGATTCAAATGATAAGAAACAAATTGAAAATTGCTCAGAGTCGCCAGAAAAGTTATGCTGATATTAGAAGAAGGACCTTAGAATTTTAGGTTGGGGATCATGTGTTTCTGAAAATATCTCCTTACAAAGGTGTAATAAGATTTGGTAAGAAAGGGAAACTAAGTCCTAAATTCATTGGTCCTTTTGAAATACTTGAAAGACTTGGACCTGTTGCTTATAGAGTTGCATTGCCACCAGCCCTAGCTAAGGTTCATGATGTTTTTCATGTATCTTTATTGAGAAAGTATTATCCAGATCCCTCCGACATTATTGAGCATGAGCCTTTGGAGATTGCCAAAGATTTATCATATCCTGAAAATCCAAAGCAAATTGTGGATAAGAAGGATAAGATTTTAAGAAATCGTGTTATTCCCATAGTTAAAGTGATTTGGCAAAATCATGCCATAGAAGAGGCAACATGGGAATTGGAAGAAGAAATGAGGAAGGAGTATCCACATCTTTTTAATGATTGAGGTATGAAATTTAGAGGACTAAATTTCTTTTAAGGAGGGGAAAGTGTAATATCCACGCTTTCAGTACACTAATTATGAAGATTAACTCATAGTTTTAATCTCGTTCCATTTTACATTAGCATCACATCACATTTGTATTTTGTCACCCATTCATGTCATGGTACATAAAATATGTCAAGTGCATTATTGTTAAAGTAAGGGAACTAAAACTGAAGTTAGGAGAGAAAAAAAAATGAAAAGAGAAAGAAAGTGGAAAGGAGAAATGTAAGTGAGAATTGAGAATTTACTTACCATGCCATGCTTATATTCCATGCCACCTCAAGCTTGCTTGAGATATGGAATCAACCTACACTTGACACCTCCTACTAAGGGATAAGGTTGAAGGAAAAAAAAGGGAAAAGATGAAGGTTTTCACCAACTTTCGTTTGGCTTGGGGGAGAGCAAAGTGAAGGTGGTGAAATTGGAGAAGAAGAGATTAGAGAGCTCAAATCTTGATTAAGGCAAGTTTCTACCCTAAGCCTAGATTTATGTTTTCCAAAACCTTAGATTACATTTCTAAACCCTAAAACCAGTCCTATTTTATTCTCTGATTTGGTGTAAGCATATCGAATTTGGATGGTTTTTCTTGAATTCATATGGAGAATTTGAAGATAGTGGTTAGGATGATACAATTCATGCACATCTGACCTTATGATGGTATTTCTTGTTTAACTTTTTCTATACAAAAGATTCTTTGTCAAAAATTATTGTGCATGAAAGAGAACTTGATTATCTTTCCAACTCACCCAATATTGCATATAGTTGTTCAACATGAAGGCATCCAATACATAGCAACATTCAGCACATCTATGCTGCAATATCAATCTGACCTTCTTGTGTTATTTTGCTTATAACATTCGATATACAAATCAGTATTGAATGATTCTTGTTTTAGACGAAAGAATATTCAAATAGCTTTCAAACGGATCATATATTGTATATTTGTAATCTGTTAAGATCCTTAAACGGACTATATCGTCTAGGTCAATACTAAAAATAGGGCAGGTTGACCCCTTGTCACTCTAATCCATATATCTTTTTGTATATTTTGTCAAATCGCATCAAACAAGTTTTATTGGAAATTAAGACTCAAATTTGGTTTCAATGACTCTTACTTGGTAGGAAGATATTTCATATATCCTTATGATTTATTGCAATCAATTGGGCTGATCCAGTTTGACATATGTTACTCTTAGGCTAGCATTATTGTGGTATAATTGCTAAGACATACCTATAATTTTGGTAAATGGATCAGTTATTGTTATTGGTCTGATTCATGGATGTCCTTTTCTTGATACTTATTGATACTTTTTTCCATGATGATCATGTTGTAAGGGCATTTGTGTAGAATTCACTAATACTACTAAGTTGGTAACTTTGTCCTTTGGCCCTTACAACTCTAGTGGGAAAATGATGATTTGATTCCATGTATGGGAATCAGGTGATGGATGTAGAACTAAGTGCTACATGGAGCAAAGTGCCACGTTAGAAATAATGGGGGCCACCTTTTGAATCCATGGGAGCCACCTCTAGAATCCCTCCATTCACACTTGGTTGGGCCATGGCGAGCCCTTTGCCAGCTTTTTGCCTTGTGGGCTTTCCCAGATGTGGGTTAGTCTTGCTTCTAGACGTGGAGGACTTTGTTTTGCTTTGTTCCCACTACTCTTTGTATGATGTCTTGTTTCTATGATGTTTTGATATTATTGACACTTGTTCGGATTTGATACTTGTTCTCATATGATATTTTGATACTCATGAGATATGATATTAGTTATTATCAGATAATGTGTATTGATACCTTGTGATAGTGAGCTGATCATGTGTTCCTATAATGGTTTACATACTTGTAAGTTATACGAATATGTTATTCTATTCGTATGCCCATTGTTCTTGATGCTTATGATATCAATCTCGTTCTTAATATTGATCATCTATTTTCAAACGTTAGAATACAAATATATTTATTTTATGGGCTATGTAGTTCTTGCTGAGTTCTTTAGCTCACTCTTGTGATATATATATTACAGGTTAGCTTTTTGGTTGCTTTTCCTTGGGGCAATGTATATGCCTTTTGGGTGTGTAGAGAAAGTTAGAACAATGTTGTAACATGATACAACAATGTGAACTTGTGTCTTGAATGTATATATGAAGTTTGATGTTTGATTCTATCTTGTGAGTTAGCTGTATCAATGAGAATTATACTATTCATACTAGTAGTGTGATGTTTTGTATGAATTTGATAAGTGATGTTGTTGCAACCCTAGAAATATATAAATATAGTGTTGAGGTTATTCTCAATTGTGAGTTTCTAAATTTATTTGATTTGACTCCTAGGAAATTGAATTATATGATACAGGAAAAAAATATTACATGATTATTCTAGGGGTGCTAAACGTTATGTTAAAGTCGTGATATATATTGACCTCTGGACTGGACGATTTATTCTCTAGTGGCCTGTTTATGTATTTTATAGATCCGACGCGTATTGGACTATCTATTTGCCGGTTAGGGCACCGCCAGTTGTCCTCGGGAAGTACTACGGATGTTAGGGTTGGACGGAACCTACCAGGCTGTTTAAGACAGTCGTTCCATTTTGAGCAACAGTGGAAACACTCTGAAAATGAGTGCGGCTCTCAAGTGAGATCTGTTGGCCAGCTTGATGATTTGCACAACATTCTTATATTATTTGTATCATTGTTACAGTCATTGCATTATCTTGTTATTTGGTTCCCCCACCATATTTGTTGATTCCTACTTAGCAATTCTGCTAACTCCCTTTGTTTCTCTTCCAGGTACAGAGTTAGCGTCTAGGAGGGATATAGTGGATAGTAGATACCAGCCCGAGTTGAGATAGTAATTTTAGTTTTATTTCAGTTGATTTATGTACATCTTGAATAGTATGTTTTAGAGTTTGTGTTATAAATTCCTAACGTTAAGTTGGGATTGTTTATTTAAATAAATGATATTGGATTATTGTAGTTGATGAAGGATGTAAATCCTAACGGCCTAGATCACCTTGACGGTTCCCCTAAGGGGGCGAAACCCTAAACATGCGTATATAATAAAACTTGCATGGGCGGAATCATAGGATTTCTAGGATCGCATGTATGAACATAGATTAACTTAAAGGTTTGACACAAGGATCATACCATTGCCATTTCTTGGATGGCGACTTGGAAGCAGAGAACGATGCGGCTCTCCTCCAAAGCGTGCGCACACAAGATGGGTGATCGCCTACTCCTTGTCGATCCTTGTGCTAGCAAGGCTCCAAGGTCTCCTGATCGCGTGAAGGGAGAAGAGATGATCTCTTTTGCTTGGTCGAGTCCTCCTCTTGTCGTCAACCTTCACACACGAGAGTGAGTTTTCGTGAGCAAAAAGGGGGCGAGAGGCGAGAATAGGGAGAGCTCCTCGAACGTGAGGCGTGGTCTCATTTTGAGATCATGGCTTCTAAAAATAGCAAGCCACCACATGCGATCATGTGTTCACACCAAGTGAACGATCGCAACTTCCTCTACCCTTGAACCATGCGCTCACTTGATGAGCCGGTTCATTTCATTTGGTTCAAGGACCAAATTAAGCCAAGCCTTGATCCAGATTACATTAAACCAAAAGGCTTAAGATCTGACCATTCATCTCTTGATGCTCTTGATCTCACCGATCTAGCATCCAATCTCTCGATCGAAGCTTACCGATCTCAAGCCCTAATCAATCAAACATGATCAGACCAGATCTCACTTACAATCAGAGTTTAAATCCCATTAAACTGAACCAAAACAATTCAGTCCACACGATCTGACATAAGTAAGCCATATCATCAAATTGTGCGACCCTAAGGGTTTCCTTTAAATGTCGGTAACGATAACTCACGTTATCACGATCAGTGAGGGGTATCTAGCAACACATCACTGTCTCCCGATATAAAGGAAAGAGTCTTCCAAGACTACACCCAAACCACAGCACAAGTGTGAACCCAAGTCACTTGACATATGTGTTTCCTTTGCCACTGGATGTTCTTATTGGACAAGCGTGTCAAGCTTGTAATTCCAATATGATGAGAATGATTAGATCAGATGAAACATAGTCATCTGGGTATGGCCATACACTTTCTCAATCATCTCATCCAGGGGGCCCCTATAGAACATCACACTCCAATCAAGGAGACGGCAATCCTATATCTATCACTAGTGCCCTAACATGACTCATGTTCATTATCCAAGATAGTCTATAACCATTATGTTTCAAATGATATTGAACTACCTCAAAACAATGCCAATCATCATTTAGAAACAGAAGTGATCTCAAGTCAGAGGAAATATGCCACTTGTTTGCATATAAGGATTATTCACATTGTGACAAGCAATTGAATATCCTAAGTAGGGTCTGTCCAGTACATCCAATGTACCCATGAGTCTACATCTTATTCCATGCTCGAAGCATCCTATAAGATTAGAACACATATTAGTCTCAATCATATCAAGGCTGTCTCATGTTCACCAAGATATCTGGACTAAGGACAAAACTGCATGTTAGCCAAGCTGAACAGCATTGAGACATTATTCAGAAGTATACATATTGCAACAGATACTGTAACAACCTGAATAACAACCATTGCCTTTATAAACATAAAGTTTATACATGATACTGAAATAATCCCAAGGCCTCAAACATTAGCCTTAAGGGCATACCCCAACAATCTCCCACTTGCACTTAATCTAATGGTTGAGAAATCTCAAACCCATATTATTACAGTGCTTCTCATGCTTCTGCTACGCCAGAGGCTTTGTAAGCGGGTCAGCTAGATTGTCATCTGTATGAACCTTGCAGACTTTGATCTCGCCACGATCAATGATCTCCCGGATCAAGTGAAACCTTCTCTGTATGTGCTTGGACTTCTGGTGCGACCGTGGTTCCTTTGCTTGTGCTATTGCTCCAGTGTTATCATAGAAGATAACCAAAGGATCTGCACTCGAAGGAACAACACCAAGTTCCTGAACGAACTTACGAATCCACACTGCCTCCTTAGATGCTTCTGAGGCTACAACATACTCGGCTTCTGTTGTGGAATCAGCAACAATTGACTGTTTGAAACTTTTCCACACCACTGCTGCTCCATTCAAGCTAAAAACATAGCCTGATTGCGATCGGAAATCATCCTGGTCAGATTGGAACGAAGCGTCAGTATATCCTTCAATACTGAGTTCTTCCTGACCTCCATATATCAAGAACATATCTTTGGTCCTCCGAAGATATTTCAAAATGTTCTTGACCGCAATCCAGTGTGCCTGTTGGGGTATGCCCTTAAGGCTAATGTTTGAGGCCTTGGGATTGTAACAGTATCATGTATAAACTCTTATGTTTATAAAGGCAATGGTTGTTATTCAGTTTGTTATATTATCTGCTACAATATATATACTTCTGAATAATGTCTCAATGCTGTTCAGCTGGGCTGACATGCAGTAAAGTCCTTAGTCGATATATCTTGGTGAACATGAGACAGCCTTGATATGATTGAGACTAATATGTGTTCTAGTCTTATAGGATGCTTCGAGCATGGAATAAGATGTAGACTCATGGGTACATTGGATGTACTGGACAGACCCTACTAGGATATTCAATTGCTTGTCACAATGTGAATAATCCTTGATTGCAACAAGTGGCACATTTCCTCTGACTTGAGATCACTTGTGTTTCTAAATGATGATTGTCATTGTTTTGAGGTGGTTCAATATCATTTGAAACATAATGGTTATAGACTATCTTGGATGGTGAGCTTGAGTCATGTTAGGGCACTAGTGATAGATATAGGATTGCCGTCTCCTTAATTGGAGTGTGATGTTCTAAAGGGGCCCCCTGGATGAGATGATTGAGAAAGTGTATGGCCATACCCAGGTGACAATGTTCATCTGATCTAATCATGCTCATCATATTGGAGTTACAGGCTTGACACGCTTGTCCAATAAGAACATCCAGTGGCAAAGGAATCATGTATGCCTAGTGAGTTGATTCACACTTGTGCTGTGGTTTGGGTGTAGTCTTGGAAGACTCTTTCCTTTATATCGGGAGACAGTGATGTGTTGCTAGATACCCCTCACTGATCGTGATAACGTAAGTTATCGTTACCGACATTTAAAGGAAACCCTTAGGGTCGCACAATTTGATGATATGGCTTACTTAAGTCAGATCGTATGGACTGAATTGTCTTGGTTCAGTTTAAAGGGATTTAATCTCTGATTGTAAGTGAGATCTGGTCTGATCATGTTTGATTGATTAGGGCTTGAGATCGGTAAGCTTCGATCGAGAGAATGGATGCTAGATCAGTGAGATCAGCAGCATCAAGAGATCAACAGTCAGATCAAGAACCTTAGGGTTTAATGTGATCTGGACTAATGGCTTGGGTTAATTGGTTTTTGAACCAAACCAAATTGAACCAGCTCATTGAGTGAGCGCATGGTTCAAGAAGAGATGAGTTTGCGCATGGGGTGAACCCATGGTCGCATGAACGTTTGGGGTTTACTATTTTTAGAAGCCATGACTTCTAAATGTGGGAGCGCCTCACGTTCACGCCTAAGACGCTCTAATCTCTCGCCTTTCCTTTCTCGGGTCGCCAACAAGAGCTCTCTTGTGTGTGGTGAAGAGGACGACGAAAAGGAGAAGGAAGAAATCACCAAGCAAAGGATTCTCTTCTCTTCCATACGACAAGGACTCCTTAGAACCTTGCTAGCACAAGGAGCACTAAGGGAGTAGGCGATCACATCTTGTGTGCGTCTTCTCTGGAGGGGAGCGACTTCACTCTCTGCTTCCAAGTCGCCATCCATACAATGGCATCGGTATGATTTCTTCTCTGATATTTGAAATCGATTTTGTTGATCATATTACATGCATAGATCTTAGAAACCCCTTCCGCTGCATCAAAGCCTTCATATGCGCCTATTAGGGTTTCGCCCTCCCCTTGTTTAGGGGACCTTCAATTGGTATCAGAGCGGTTTTTGCATGTTTATATGATTGCTTAAGGCTTTGTGATCCTTGTTTGTGTATGACTGCTTAGATCTCTAACATGCGAAACATTACATGTTAAGTTGTTGCATATGCACAATCTTGATTCTTGTTTACTTGGCGCATGTTTGTGGGCGCATAGTTGTTTTTTCTCAAACATTTCATGACTTGCGCACCTACATTAGATCTAAGAGCGCCTACTATAAACCCTTAGACGGGTTGATAGGGTTGAAGTCACAGTCTAGGAAAGATCCAACCAGTCTGATCAGACCATCTGACAGCCTAGATGGGTCGACCAGATGGCACCTGTGCGCAAGCACAAGGTGGCTATAGGTCGACTGCAGACAGGTGTGTAGCGAGGTCTGGTTGAGACAACTAGTGAACACGCATGAGTTAGGCCCGGGGTCACACCCACTTGCCAAAACTCATGTAGGTTGTTCAGCCCTAGCGCATGCATGGTTGACCATTGGGT